>CM024686.1:22932623-24132623 GCA_014182735.1 Corymbia maculata | reverse complement strand
ATCTTAGTCGAGTTAACAAAGATCCCTTCGCCTGAAATCGCATAACCTAAAAATGTCACGCAAGATAACCAAAAACTCACACTTGCTAAACTTAAAGAATTCATGCTCCCTCAAAGTCTACAATACTGATCTCAAGTGTTTCTCATGATCCTCGGGATTCCTTGAGTATACCAGAATAACATCAATGAACACAATCATGAATTGGTCCAAACACTTATTGAACACCTAGTTCATCAAGTCCATAAAGGCTGTAGGGGCATTCGTCAATCCAAATGGCATTACTATGAACTCATAATGACCATAGCGTGTCCTAAACGTTGTTTTCGGTATATCTTCATTTTTTATCCTCAACTGGTGGTAGCTTGTCCTTAGGTTTATCTTGGAAAATAACGAGGCTCCTTGAAGTTGGTCGCACAAATCATCAATCCTTGGAAACGGATACTTGTTCTTGATAGTTACATGATTGAGCTATCGGTAGTCAATGTAGAAACACAAAGATCTGTCATTTTTTCTTACAAATAGTATCGGTGCTCCCTAAAGGGACATACTAAGACGAATGAAACCTTTATCCAATAACTCTTGCATCTGCACCTTCAATTCATTTAATTCTGACAAAGCCATCCTATAAGGCACATTGAAAATCGGTTCAATCCCAAAGGCCAACTCAATCACAAACTCAATTTCCCTCTCAAGAGGCAATCTTGGTAATTTCTCGGGAAACATATCCATAAACTCATGTACCACTGCAATATCCTCCACCTTTGACCCTTCTACTAGTGTATCTGCCACCAATGCCAAATACCCTTGGCATCCAGATTCTAACAACCGAATCACCTCGAGTGGCAAAATCAGAGGAACGAAGGGTCCTCTCAATTTCCTACAAACTCAAATCTATCACCCACTACTAGGTTGAACTGAATTATCTTTCCATGATAATTCACTGTAGCTAGTTGCTTGATGAGCCAATCCATGCCAATCATGAAATCAAAGTCATACATTGCTATTGCAATCAAATCAATGACTTTCTCACAACTGCCTACAACTAAATTACAGCCAAAACAACCTAACTCAGACAATATATTATCCTTAAATGAAGCAGAAATACTATAAATCACTCCCAATGGTTTGAGACTTAACCCCACTAGCTTAACAAAACGATCAGAAACAAAAAAATGCATAGCACCAAGATCAAATAACACATAAGCAGCATGATCGTGAAAGGATACCGTACCTGTAACGATGGCGGGTAAATCCTCCGCCTCCCCTCAGGTAATGGCATAAACTTGTCCTTGCACTAGGGGTCTACCTTGATTGTTAAGTGATGTGTTCCCTATAGGTCGTCTTCCCTACGACGGTGGCAAGATCGTCATCATAGGCATACTCGGACAATTCGCCACTTAGTGGCCCTACTAACCACATCCAACGCAGGCTCCCGTCATCAAAGGACAGTGAAGAGCTCCATATCTCCTCCCACACACCCAACAGACTCCCATGGCATTGGGTGCCAGTTTTCCCACATAGTTCTTTCTATTGGGTGGGATGGGATTCTTTCTCTCCATCATCAATCCCTTTCAAACCAACAATTATCTCTATTAGGCACAAACCGCGAGCCAAATGTAGTCGCCCTCTCAACCATGTTCTTATCTATCATCCGGGCCCTCTCATACATTTCATCAAAACTCTTTAAATTCAAGGGCACCAGCTGGTCTTTCAGCTCCAATTTCAAACCATTCCTAAACCGTCTCGCCCTATCCAAAGGGTCATCCACCAATCTCGGTGCATACTTTGCTAACTCAGCGAACTTCACCTCATACTAATCCATTGACATTTGATTCTGAAGAAGCTGTTGGAACTCTACCATTTTGGACTCGCAGGCACTATTTGAGTAGTAGCCCCCATTGAACGCTTCACGAAAAGCACCCCAAGTTTGAGTTGTGCATTCAAGGAACACTCTTCGTTGAGTGGCTTCCCACCAATTTCTTGTGTTACCTTGAAGCTGGTAAGCAGCTAGAAGCACTCTATCTTCCTCTGAACACTTTAGAACAATGAAAGTCTTCTCGATATCCCTTATCCAAAGGGTCGCAGCCTCAAGGTTGCTAATGCCACTAAACCTCGATGGCTTAAGTCTTAAGAACTGTTCTACCAGCTTATGCATCGATCTCTCATAGACCTCTCCTCTCACTACGGGGACCACAGAGGAAGATAGTTATAAATGAGACCATGTAACACATCAACAAACAGTTCATTCTTGTCTTTGCTTTTGCTTGATCATGAATACAACATAATTCGTGCTCATGTGACATATAGTTACAAATGGCACACGTGTAAGGAAATACGGCAACAATTAATTCATGGAAAAATTCAATAAACCAAGCGATTTCAATTCCAATCGGTATTCGGTCATGCATTTCCTCATTATAAATGAGTATAACTAACAACCAGCACTTCAATAAATCACAACAATCAAGAACAAATCTAATTCTAAAATTTTTTGCTTCTACGTGAACAGTGCCATGAACAGTATCATGAACAGTAACCATAAACAGTAAATTTGTCCGAAATTAAATAAATAAATAAATATCATTAACCATGGTTAACAAACTAACCTAACAGTAGTCAAATTAACTTAACCATGATTAAATTCTAACCTTGGTTACTTTAAAACTAACCTTAGTTACTTTAATTAATTAACCCTAGTTACTTTAATACTAACTATAGTCAATTAACTAATCCTAATCAGTCTTAATTAACCAGCATAATCAATCAATCAACCTTAATAAATCATAAGCACACAAATATACTAATTAACCCCTAAACAAAATTAATCCCTAAACAAGGATTAGGAAATTAACTTATTTAGATCGAAAATCTGGCAACACCGGTGCGTAGAGGGGAACAAGGGCTACGAGGGATAAGCTTGAGGGCAACAACGGACGATAAACAGTGGCCAAAACATGCCAAAACAGTGCAAAAACATTGTTCACGCGGAAAAAGTGCAGCAGTGCAAAAATGGTCGGATGAGTGGCCAACGACAACCAAGAGTGGCCGGTAGTGAGCAACTAGCTCCCTGACTTCGGTGGCTTCATCTCGGGCAATGGTGGCAGCTCCAGCAGTAGCGAAAACTTGGATAAGAAGCTAAGGCAAGTGGGCAAGCCACTTGATCAAGCACCAATCAAAACAAAGCAAGAACAAAGCACAACAAAGCCCAATTGGGCAAAAAGGAAAAAACCAAAAGAGAGAAGCCCATGGGCTGAAGAGGGATAGGAACTTAGGCCAGCTTGGGCCCCCTTTGGGCTGGGCTGCATGGGCGCTAAGCCCATCGGGTCGTCGGTCTTGGGCCGACCCATCTACGGGCCCGAAACCCAGTCCAATTTTTCCTTTTTCCGACACTTCTGCATCCAACGGAAAATCCCGCTCGCAAATGAGGTAACGTCCAAATATTTAGTCCTGACATCATGGAGAAGTTGGTTCTCAAAATCGGATTAAAAATCGAGGCTAAATTAAGTCGATTGCGACTATAGTACAATTTGGATTATCGAGCACCCCTTTAGAATTTTTCTTCACATTCGACCCGTGGTCAATCAATCTTTAATCCACATTTATGCCAATTCTTGAGTCAGGGACATCCCTTGATT
This sequence comes from Corymbia maculata, assembly GCA_014182735.1. Classification (NCBI taxonomy): domain Eukaryota; kingdom Viridiplantae; phylum Streptophyta; class Magnoliopsida; order Myrtales; family Myrtaceae; genus Corymbia; species Corymbia maculata. The sequence goes on along the minus strand of CM024686.1, from coordinate 24,128,988 downwards.
GTCATGTGATCCCGGGGGCTCAATTAATAATCTCGAGTACCAGATGAAAAGGATTCAGTTTAACGTCATTAGTAGTTCGTATCGAAGTCATGCGGAAATCACACGTAGTTTGACTTCATGCTTCTACCAAATCGATTTATTTCCATTTTATTAATAGTCTAGTACTTAGAGGGTATCATTCCCACCCAGGTCCTCATGGTCGAAGGGTCCGTTCCTGATCAAAATTGTGAGTCATACACGTATCGTTTCCTATCGGGGCTTCCCTGTAATCCGTTATCCCACGAACAAACAGTTCGAAATATTTGTACTAACCAGACCTTCGACTAACATTGCCCTTTTTTAAAATCCCAAAATAGGATTGATTTTCAGGATGTTACACTGCCATAACACAAGACCACACAAGTAATCACAAGCACGTGAAATAAATGTCATCCCTATCTCACTATCCCAAAAACCCCCCACGCACCTTATCACTCCAAGTCTCAACCCGGCTCTGATACCAAAACCAACGAGGATGTCACACCCCAAATCCCAAGCACGCAATAATCCCTTCTCTTGGTCGATGGAAAGCAACATCTCAAGACTCGTCGATGACCATTCATTTTAATCTTTTATTATACGCAAGATGAATCATCCCCCAATCAAATAGACAATCAAGCAATCAAATAGGGATGGAGGGATGAACAACAAAATAACATCAATTACTCATTTATACATCTTTAATGGATTAACCAACAGAGGAATGTTTTCGATTTACAAGCCCAATAAAGGGGTCAAATCCATCTTCTAAGCTAGATCAAAAAGAAACTAGGCTAGGCTAATCTATCTATACAAAAAGAAATCTTGGGTTCGGCACCACCATCACTCAAACCCATCAGACTCAAGCTCTGTCGGATTGTAGTCGAAGGCGTTTGAGTCGATCACTGGAGGGGTGGGGGAAGGATTCTCCACTATACCGTTAGGAGGGTCCAGCTCCATGGGATCTCTGTCGCGTCCTCAGGGCCCCTACCGGGCAACTCGTTAAAACCTCGTAGAGGACCAGTCAGCATATTGTCCTCCCGGATGTACCACACCAAGAAACGATGAGGTATCCATTGCCTCGGTTTTTCATCCACCCAGATGGTGGACAAATATTTCTCATAAAGATGCACTCGACCCAGGAAACGGTGGTGCGTCACGACGGTCTCCCAATCCTTAGGAATCCCAAATTGCACCGGCAAGTGCGCTATTCTAAGGGCTTGAAAGTGGTTATATAATAACCAGTGAGATCAAAAAGAAATTAGGCTAGGCTAATCCATCTATACAAAAAGAAACCTCGGGTCCGGCACCACCATCACTCAGACCCATTGGACTCAAGCTCTGTCGGATTATAGTCAAAGGCGTTTAAGTCGATCACTAGAGGGGTGGGGGAAGGATTCTCCACTACACCGTTAGGAGGGTCCAGCTCCATGGGATCCCAGTTGCGTCCTCGGGGCCCCTACAAGGCAACTCGTTAAAACCTCGTAGAGGACCAATCAGCATATTGTCCTCCCGGATGTACCACACTAGGAAACGATGGGGTATCCATTGCCCCAGTCCTTCATCCACCCAGATGGTGGACAAATATTTCTCATAAAGATGCACCCAACCCAGGAAACAGTGGTGCATCATGACGGTCTCCCAATCCTTAGGGATCCCAAATTGCACCGGCAAGTGCGCTATTCTAAGGGCTTGAAAGTGGTTATATAATAACTAGTGAGATAAAATCTCAGCGAGTCCTCCCCCTAAGCCTCGATTAGTACACTAACTCAACTCGGGATATCTCTCTGGAACCACCCCTCAAGCAAACCAACAACCAACAACCGACAATCAAACAACAGTAAGGGTCAACCAACAATCAACTAGTCGGTTCGCATGCAACCTTACCCGGTATGCCATACCCTGCACATTAAACTTCAACACAATACAAGTAATGCACATGGTCATTAAATGATGCAATTCATCAATCACATGCGAGTTGTGTCACAAGCGACTTCACTTGTGAGCAACCTTGCCCCGCTCGCCACTTAACACTCACCCCGCTCACTTTTGACTACTCACCACTCAACGCCCACCCGACTTGCCGCTCAACACCTGCGCCACTCATTTGTCTTTGCTAACCTCACTCGTTATCAAGTAAATCGGAAGAAAACAAAACCCTAATTAGAAATCCTCTTCGCTCGTGAGCAACGCTCACCTTGCAGCTCTATGAGCAATCTTAATCGTTTTTATGATTTCTTACTTTTAACAAGTGTGAAATTTTTATTGTTGCATTATCTTAAATTTGTTGAATATGTAATGGTATTTATATTTTAGTTTCTCAATACCGCATTATCGATAAATATGTAATTTGAAATAGTAGGTTTAACTCTTCAAAAATACAAAAAATGAAATAAAAAATTATTGATTAGTCCCGAATTAACCTTGGAACCTAACCAAACTAATTGGGTCAGTTCAGTCCTCAATCCCAAGCTCAATAGGATCGGTCCTTGGTCCCCAAAATTAAGGACCAATTCTGTGTGAATTGATCCTAGGATTAAGGTGTGGACTAACCTAATTCAAACCATGCTCATTTCTAGTTCAAATCATGGTGTAAATACTATTTATCTTATTTCTCGTTAATTGTCCCGTATCCTATATTTCTAGTAGGCTAACATTGCCTTTGTTTATATGTACGATTTTCTAGATCCACCATTTCTGACAAGCTTGTGTGTCCAACAGCTTGTTGACGATCACGTTACTCGAGGTGGAGGAAATCCACACCGAATCTCAATGTACGCAGTTGGTGGAATATTTTAAAAAATGCTTCACAATAAAGAAGAGAAGGCGACACACAAGCCACTCTTGGTTAATGAATATTCTTGGTTTCAAAACCCAAGATCTTCGCACATGGTGCCACCACAGATTTCATGGCACCTTTTTGATAATGACAAGAAATCAATCAATCAATCGATTGGCGTCCGGTCCACGAATATATACGTACATCGTTCATCACTCAAAGTTTGCCATATAAGAGTTTGCACTTTGAGGTATGTCATATCAATTAGAGATGACATACTTACATTGTGCATCTAATTATGTATTTAAAAAAAAAAAGCTCATCTAGTGAAAGGCAATACTTCATTTTCCATATAAAAAAAATAAAAACGAAAATTGAACAGAAAGCCATTATGCCAAAGCTGGCACAAATATGATGATTGCACTTTCTTGCAAGTTGACAAAAACTAACCTAATGAAAGGCAATACCCCATTTTGGATATGATCGCACTATCTAAAAGTTTTTAAAATCTATTACACATAGATGACAAATCTTAGGATTTTTGGTGCAATTATTTCTTTTAGGAATTATCAATCTCAAATACAGTGATTACCAACTTTGCATCAATTAGGTTACCAGCAAGTTTTGCATAGACAACTCTTATTTGAATTAGTTTCCAAAGATCATCTATTTTGTTAATTACCCACTTGTTGTGCCTCTTATTAAAAAAAAACTTTTTTTCTTTATAGATTTTTTCTTGGTTTTATTAACCAATAGGTAAAATTTACTAACTAATGTGTCCATGATCCAACGTTTTTGTTAGTGGTATATATTTCAATTTAATGGCCCTCTTAAAATGAGAGCTTGTAATTAACCCAACTAATTCGCCATATAGTAGCGATAGAATAATTGCAGCATGCGCAAAGAGAGACTATCAGATGCTCCTAAACACCACATTATGGTCCACTCAAGTTCAACTAGTGCGCTTCATCATAGTATTTTTCTTTAGAGGAAAGTCAAAAGTTCATAGCACTTGATATTTAATAGTTGGTTGGGTGGTTGATAACAAGATGCTTTGAAAGCGTCTAATGTTTTCTCACGAAAACAAACAACTATGGATGAGCTGTCACTTTATGTAAGTCTGATTCATCTTCTATGATTGAGAATGAAATAGGGCTAAACCTTTGATATACTTATTGGTGTGTATAATTATATATCTTTTTTAGTAGTCATGTGTTAAATTATCAGTGATCATTTGGAAAGAGGAAAGCAAAGAAACAATAACTACTAGGAGATTGGTAATGCCATTTCGAGGAAGCCAGCAAACTTTTTTTTATTTTTATTGAGCCTATGATAAAAGTGAACCTATTGACATTTAATACTTCATTATCAAAATAGAAAACTGAAGGCTAAACAGATGAATCTAATTCCTTGAAGCAGGACATTAATTAAAAATTATCTTATATTGACCGCTCAAGCGCATCAGAAATTTAACAATAGATTTAATATCAAACAAAGAAACTTGTGTCCAATAAGACAATTCGAATAGTGCCATGGTATGCAGTCTTCAATGAAAATAAGTCCATGCGTTCACACCTATTAGACATCTCGATCTATCCTGGAACACCATCATTTTCCAAAGTTCTAATATTATTAATACATCTAATATTATTCTTTATCGACCCTACCCCCAAAAAATATTATTCTCTGTTGACCCTACCCCCGAAAAAAAGTCATGCATTCTGTCCTCTAGTATAAGAATAAATTAACAAGGCGATCCAATGGTGAACAAACTTCCTGAAAACACTCTATCAAGTCTTAAGCCAATACTCCTTGCTGATCATTAATATCCATCATTCAATGGCTTCTTCATCGAAATCCAAATGGATTTACGATGTCTTCTTAAATTTTAGAGGCACAGACCTGCGTAACAACTTCCTCAGTCATCTCTTCAAAGCTTTAGACCAAAATGGGATATACACTTTCATTGATAGCGAGGAACTAAGGAAGGGAGACCAAATATCGCCGACGCTTATGAAGGCCATCGAAGAATCATGCATCGCGATCATCGTTTTCTCCGAGGACTATGCTTCCTCTCGGTGGTGCTTGGAAGAGCTGGCAAAGATTATGGAGTGCAAGGAGCAAAAGGACCTCACCGTTCTACCTGTGTTTTATAAAGTGGACCCAAGAGATGTGAGAGGGGGAAGAAAGACTTATGGGAAAGCTCTAGCTGAGCAAGAATTCAAGTTTGGGAAAGATTCAGAGGAAGTGCAGAAATGGAGGAAAGCTCTTTCCGATGCCGGTAATTTGTCTGGATGGCATTTGAATGATGGGTATGTATAGTTGACTCCATATTTTGTGTAAGAAATTCATCTTTACAAGTAAGTATAAAGACTTCTTGTGATAAAAAAAAAATCTACACATGATTGTATTATAAGTATAGATGCTTCACCTTACGATTCCTTAAAATTCTTGATTCTTGCCCAGTTGCTGAGTGGTATTATTTATATGGAATTGATCTTATTGAGTCATTTCTTTCTTTAGGCTTGGACGGTTCTAGTGTTCCGCTCTCACAAAAAAAAAAACTTTTATTTTGTGTTGATAGATTTCTAAAGAGTTGGTAAGTGTCAAAAAAACTAAGGGTTAAGAAATTAGCAATCCCTTGATTTCTCAATTACTTGTTGGTAATCTAATCATACTTCCAAAATTGCTATTTTTAAAGTAACAGCTTTTTTTGTTTTTTTATCTTTTACGGACATCTTTCTAACGGATGACTTAAATTTACCAACTTTTACACTAGTTTATCAATTTCTCTGAGTTACTTACCTACTTCGTTTCTAACTAGTTACTAGCTAATTTTATATTATCAATTCTCATTTAAGTTTCTTACCAACGTTTATTTATTTTTGAATTCATTGATTTTTGTTGTTGTTTATCATCTTTTATTTATTTTTCTTAAAAATGCCTTAAACTTATTAACTCTTATCTGAATATATTGTTACAATTTTTTATTTTTTTATGAATTTTCATCTAAGTTACTTGATAAAGCGTTATGCCACTTTCCCAATTTCTTTGAACGAATAAGAAAGTTTGCAACGCTTGATAAATCACATGTAACAATCAAAAAGGTAAATAAGTAATTGTCATGTATAAATCAGGATAACATGAATCACTTAGATGACTAAAATTTGAACCCTGAAATCTTTTTGACTGGTGTGGAGCTCTTGGAGTTTTAAATCACCTATGTGAAATACATTTTTCTTTCGCTGTGATTATCTGAAAATGTGACGCCTTACATAGTATTGTTGGCTGGTGATTGCTCATTATTTGCTTATTCAAATTTCTAAGACAACACGGCCACTTCTTTTTGCCTTCTTTTCAGAGATGAGTCAGAGCTTATACAAAAAATTGTGAAGAAAATCTCCACTTACCTAGACAGAACACCTTTGCATGTTACTAAGCATCCGGTTGGGATAGACTCCAGAGTTGTTGAGCTGAAATTGATGTCAAACCTTGAGTCTGATAAGGATGTTGTTGTGGTGGGATTATGGGGAAAGGGGGCATAGGGAAAACAACTCTAGCAAAAGCCTTTTACAATGTTGTTTTTAGAAAATTTGAGGGTTCATGTTTTCTGGCAAATGTTCGAGAAACTTCACAAGGTTGTAGGGGTTTAGTTACTTTGCAAGAGTTATTACTAAATGACATATTATTACCACAACAAAGATTAGAAGTGTCCAATATGGATGGAGGCATTAATCTAATACAACATAGACTCCGTCGCAAAAAAGTTCTCCTCATTCTTGATGATGTGGATGACTTGCGGCAGCTACGTGCTTTAGCAGGAGAAGGCGACTGGTTTGGTAATGGAAGTAGGATCATCATTACTACAAGAGATAAACAGTTGCTAACTTGTCTCGGGATAGATCAAGATCATGTGTATGAAGTTAAAGCACTGGATGGTGGTGAAGCTCATGAGCTACTTACAAATCACGCTTTTCCGACACACCAAAAAGTAAAAATCAAGACAGATCTAGTGGATAGTGTTCTAAGCCATGCTAAAGGCCTTCCTTTAGCACTTGAGGTGTTGGGTTCCTTCTTATGTGGTAGAAGAGAACATGCATGGGAAAGTACACTAAAGAAACTTTCAAGGATTCCTAACAAAACCGTTAATGATGTGCTCAAAATAAGCTATGATGGACTAGAGGAAAATGAGAGAGAGATTTTTCTCCACATTGCTTGCTTCTTTAAGGGGTGGACAAGAGAGTACACGAGAAAGGTTCTTGACAGTTGCGATCTTGAGGCAATTATAGGATTCGAAATCCTCATTGAGAAGTCCTTGATAAGCTTTGAGAACGGACTCCTAGAAATGCATGACTTAGTTCAATTGTTGGGTATGGATATTGTGAACCAAGAATGTCGCGATGATCCTGGAAAACGCAGCAGACTTTGGTGTTATGATGACGTTCTTAATGTTCTATCAAGCGACATGGTAAGACTTGTAAATATGATAAAAAAATTCTGCTTGTTATCTTTGACTCAAATTACTAAATATGCACAACCTAAAAATTATTGTTTTATACAGGAAGATTGTGCTGTAAAAGCCATAATGTTGAAGCCACCTGAGCTGCAAGATATATGTATTAGTCCTAATGCTTTTGCAAAAATGAGAAGGTTGAGATTGCTCCTTGTGCGCAAAGTGCATAATTCTTTCCAAGGTCCTATATGTCTTCCGAGTGATCTAAGATGGTTTGAATGGTTTGGACGTGCCCCTTGGATTCCAGAATTTTCCTCCGGTCCAAAGAAATTGGTGGGACTCGATATGAGCAAATGCAGTATCATGATTTGGCCAAAACAATTTAAGGTGAGCATTTGCCTACATAGACCTTTTTATTATCTGCTTCATGATGTATATGTAAATGCATATTATACATACTAGTATACAAAAGGAAGTGGAGTTCCTATGTTTTAGAAATCGATTTTCCTTTTTCTTTCAAAATGACCCTAACTACTTGCTAGAAATATTTTTATGTCTATCAAAATCGGTTTATGTAAAACGACTTTATTAGAAGCATTTAGTGGAGAGAGAGAGAGACTGGGAATATATTTTAAGATTTGAGATTTTTTTATGAAGGTCATTGTACAATAAGAAAGTTCAAATATCATTATTGATATATATGAAAGATGAAATAGAATAACAATTTCATGTATCTGTCCATAAGTATAATGTCTGTAAAATAAATAATTGAGGATAATCGATGGAAGGAATAACAAAAAATATTGAGTTCTCCTAAAAGCAGGAGGTCTTCTTTAATTTATTCAATAATATAGATGAAGTTCAAATACTTTATAAACCTAAAACCTCTAATTATCGACATAGTTATATTTCAAAATCAAATCAAATTTACCTAGTGAAGAAATTCTAAATGCAAATCTGCAAGTGTAAGCCGTGTAACCTAATTGTGAGTGTATCAGTTGTTTACATATAACCTTTGCAATATTGCGAAAAAAATTGTCTAATGATAGAGCAAAAAAGAAACAAGTAAATGTGTTATAAAAGTAAAAACAACCAAAAAGTAACTGGCTCAGAGGTCAAGCATTTAGTTTGATTGTGGCAGACATCCTTATTACAGCATCTCCCGCTCAAAATAACTCTAGAGGCCTCGTAGTCATCAAGAGATGGAGCCTCAATGATGCATATACGTAGACGGGCTTTGTCCTGTATTAATAGAATTAGCTCAGTCGAAGGTTTAAATGCACAGTTCTGTTTAAAAAAAGCATTATTAATTGCTTAAATCAATTCTTAAGGAGAAGCATTACTAAGTGGATGCAACAGAATAATTATTTGAAACTTTGCAAAACTAAGGCTAAAATTGTCCAAAAATCCCTAAACCTATTGTATATACTAATTCAGTCCTAAACCTATCGTACAAAGCCATTAAGTTCTAAACCTTTCAATTGTTTTAATTTAGTCCTAAACCTTTTGATGATTTGCCAATTCAGTCCTAAACTTATCATACAAAAGCCAATTGAGTTCTAAACCTTTCAATTGTTTTAATTGTACAGTGGCTAATTTAATCATAAACATTTTAATTATACTAATTTAGTCCTAAACCTATTGTACAAAAGCCAATTGAGTTCTAAACCTTTCAATTGTTTTAATTTAGTCCTAAACCTTTTGATGATTTGCCAATTCAGTCCTAAACCTTCTAATGATTTTCCAACATAGTCCTTCAGTGATTTCTAGCCAAAATTATAGAGGGACTACATTGGCAAATTGTTAAAAGATTTAGAACTAAATTGGCAAATTGTCAAAAAAGTCGAAGACTAAATTGGCTCAATTGAAAGGTTTATGACTAAATTGGCACAGTTAAAAGGTTTATGATTGAATTGGCCACCATACAATAGGTTTAGGACTTTTCAAATAAATATTCCCATTAATGAATGCAATGCATGCACAACCAATTCTATATAAATGATCGAGTAGGGCCATACCATAAGTTTCCTAATAGAAAGTCACAGCCAAATTTTGAATAGAATAAATTAAAATTTGATTTTCTTCATTATTTTTCAAAGTTAGCGTAATTGTCTTTGCACGACTTCAAGAAAATTTTGAAGTTTATTAATTTCTGGGAAATTTTACTGTGATAGAATTTATATTCTTGACATCCGTCTATTTTATATAATTAAAGTTAGAATTGATAGAGTTTTCATTCCTAGGCTCGCCATGGGGTATTTCACTTTGTTTCTATAATTTCCACAGTGGCATAACACATAACATGATTTTGTCACATGGCCAGCATGCACAATGGTCGCCATATTACATTTCACTTTGCTTCTACAATTGCCACATAGCATGACACATGGCTAAATTTTGTCATGCAGCCCACATTCCTATGCTTGCCCATGACACTTCATGCTAGTTTTTATGATTACCATAGAGCATATCGTGCAGCATGATTTACCCTAAATTAATTTTCATTTGCTCACAAATAATAATTTTAGGTTAGGAGTACTAGTTTGGAATTTTTTTGAGATGTAAATTAGTTGGGGACAAATGTGTAATGGGGTACTATTTTGAAATTTTTTGTGGGATGAAAATTAATTTGGGATAAATATGTCTATTAATTTTGGATTTTTAATGGTATTAATCCTAATTTTTTAATAAGTGTCTAACATAATTTACTTGTGAATTTTTTCATACATATTATTCAATTCTTTCAAATAACATCTAAAATGTAAAATGATAAGAGTTATCTATGATATGCTTAAGCGATCATGAAAACTGAATTGTTGGATAAAGTTAACTCTTGAATGTGCCTAGTGGCTTAGTCGCACACAAGCTTTATCGTACATATACATATAGGCTAAAACACATTATAAATGCAAAAACTTGGTATAAGTAGACACTTTAATGCCAAAACTTTGAAAAGATACACATAAGTGTCACTTTTAAGAAAAGTGGAACATTTTAGTACCAAGTCCGATGACCGGTCTCGAAAATCGTATGTGGCATTTTTTAATAATATAACTTGCTAACGTGGCTCATCAAAAAGTTGATAATATAACTTGCTAAAGTGAAACATTTTAGTGCCAAGTCCGATGACCGGTCTCCAAATTCGATTTTTAATATAAAAATTAATTAAATTCAATCAAAAACTTTTAATATATATGTTAAAAAAGAGGAGCACAGGTAGGAGGGGCTCCCTTGCCTATGGCCACTGCCCCTTGCCGGTGGGGCAACAACGATGGCTAACAAGGATTGCTGGCACTTGAGCAAGGGCCTACCAACCCTCCCTGGTCATTGCCATCACCCCATCGGTGATGGGGTGGCGGCCATAGGCGAGAGAGAAGCCTCCCACCTATGCTCTCCCTTTTTTTTAATATTAAATAATTTTTTTATTTAATTTGATTAATTTTTATATTAAAAATTAAATCTTGCGTAAATTGTTGTTGTTTTGGGCCGAGTCTAACCACGTTAGTGCTCCAAAACAACATTGTTTTAGGCTTACTTAGCCACATCATCTTACAAAACGACGTCATTTTGCAATTCTCTTGCCGGAAAAATGCCACATCAACAATTTGACCAAATTTTTTCGCCGTAGACACTTAAGTGTCCCATTTTTCTCCGATTTTGGTACTTAAGTATACATTTTGAAAGTTTTGGCACTAAAGTATCCCCTTTTACCAAGTTTTAGCACTCCAACTATACTTTAGCCTATACATATATATTTCTAATTACCGGTAAAGTTTCTAAATGTTTAGTAATTTCTCAATACAATATATAATTCTCACAAAATCAGTTTTTAGTAACTTTGGATAGAAAAAGTTAATTAATAGCTTAAGAAATTTACTTAAAAACCTAGATAGTGTTGCCTGATCCAACGATGCTCCTTGCTTCCTTTCACGTGATGACTATTGTTGGCTAAGGATGAAAATCCAACGTTTCAAATTGTTTATCAAAGTTGGTTTCGCTTTTTTGCAGGACTTTCAAAACTTGAAATACATTAATTTCAGAAATTGTGAGTCGCTAGTTCATATGCCCGACCTCTCATGTACTCCAACTCTCGAAGAATTGGATCTCTCTAATTGCAAAAACTTGGTGGAAGCACACGAATCCATTGCATATCATGACAAGTTACAAGTGTTGAATTTATGGGGGTGCTCTAAGCTTAGTGTTTTCCCAAATGTGCTCAAGGCAAAATCTCTCCGCGATCTCAATATTTATGATTGTACAAAGTTCGAAAGGTTCCCTGATATTCCACATAGACTCGAAGGCCTAAAAAAGCTTTGTTTACGAGGGACTGCTATAAAAGAACTTCCTGAATCAATAGGAAATCTTGTTTCTTTGGAGAAAATGGAATTAGGTAACTGCAAGAACTTGGTATGTCTTCCATCTAGCATTTACATGTTACAAAATATTGATCACTTGGAACTCCGGGGTTGCACAAATTTAATCAGGTTTCCAAAGTATGAGGATTCAAATAATCCGCTTATGAGAACCGGACCTTCCAATTTACGTCGGTTAAGTCTTGATGGATGTAATCTCTCTGAAGTGGAGTTTCTTGAAGACCTTTCTTGTTTTCCCTTTCTAAGAGAATTACATTTGGACGGAAACAATATTACTAGCCTTCCTACATCCATCAATAAGCGGGATAGATTGTCCTTGCTAAATGTTACAAATTGTCATCAATTACAAGAAATTCCAGAGCTTCCACCATTTTTGAGTTGTTTTTGGGCAGATAACTGCAATTCCCTACAAAAAACTGGGGATTTAACTTCATTTCATGATTTTGTCCATAGAGGGTTGACCATGGCTGATATTGCCTCGCTTGACCAGGTTAGTCTCTCTCTCTCAAACACATCCATGTAGGATCGAGTGTGTGCTTGTATATTACAATAGTAAGATTGGAGACTTAAGAAAAGCAAGCAAATATAAAGTGATTCTTCACGTATATGCATGTAACAGAGGTGGCTATTGTACTTTTATGCGATTGATTTCTATCACATGAGACTTGTACGTTAATGCAAGCAAGAATCAATGGATCTCTACTCATTTTAAAGCTCTAGTTACAAGTAGAACTTACTAGGATCACTTACTAAACTCAAATTGAGTTTTTCTGATACTAATAATAAGCTTGGTACTTTCTAATGGTCTTCCTTTATGATATAGGATTCTAATTACTCTACTTTTCTCCCCGGAAGAAAGATGCCAGAGTGGATTTTTTCTGTTGAAGAGAGCTCTTTATCTTTTATGGCTTCAAAGGACTTATATGACAAGTTTATTGGATTTGCTTTTTGTTTCGTTCTTGGCCATCATAAAAAAGAAGTCATGTTTGAGATTTCACCGCATGTTAATGGCAAAAGGCTACACTACCCTGCACATGCTCTCTTTCCGTTGGATTTGGATCATATTTGGCTTGAGTTTGTAACGCCATCTAAGCTATGGGGAGTAGTCAATTTTGGCCAAATTGATGGGAGTAATGTACAATTTAGCCTTACAGTACGGGGTGAAACCATAAAAAAGTGGGGATTCCAAATAATATGTACACAACTAGAAGACGATCTAAAGGTCAAGTTTCAAGACAATCAGCTAATTAATCCAGCTTTACTCTACGAGGTTGCTCATGAATCAACAAATTTAGAAGCTGAGAGTTCACTTATGCATGAAGATACTTCAATGGACTTTCAAGATTGTCAAATGAGTACCAAGAAACACATTCAAATAGTATCAAAGAGAAATCATGAGCTTATTCTCCCTCAAGGCGCGCAAACACCAGTTCAACCTCCTGAAATTCAATCGTGGACCAGCTCAGGGGAGAAGACCAATGCCAGAACTTCTAGAGTTGGTGATTCGGCCCCAAATGAACCTGAGCCAGAACCAATCAACAATCCGTCTGGCACAGGCACAGGGACTGCACCAGCTTTGACATCAACCGCGATGCCAACAACAACAACAGCTTCTATGCCCTTTCAGGGAGCAGCAGAAACGGTTGATCTCACAAGTGCACAACCATCCGCGGTGGCTGAAGAGTCTGAAGTTTCGGACATTGAGATGTCCGATTTAGAAGCAATCAAAGAAATATTGGGATTAGTAAAACCAAGACGCAAGAGGCCCCTCCCATCTGGTTCCGACTCATCAACACCAGGAGCTGTTGATGGTGTGAAGGCTAAATGGGAGGAGTTGTACCAACTCACAAAAGAAGGATACTCCCAGATTGCTTCTAACTCAAGCGTCGAAGATAGAATAAAGAATCTGCTTGCCGAGTTGAGTTCTGGCGATGTTTGCTTTACCAAGACTTCCAAATTTCAGTACGACTGCAAAGAGTTTGCTACACTCTTTGCCGATGGCATTGAAGTTTTTAGACAGAACTGCGACAAGATTGAGTCATCAACAGCTGTTGAAGAGAGCCTCAACAAACTGGAAGACAGACTGAAAGCTGGAAAGAAAATTCTGAAAGATCGTCACAGTTCTTATGAGGCTGCCATCAACAAGAAGGATGAACTTACTGAAGAAAAGGAAAGGCTGGAAGTACTTCTTGCTGAAGTTAAACGCCAGATCGAACATAACCATATCGACATTCAGCGTGAAGGGAAATCTATGAAGCGACAGTTTCAGGAGGTAGATGCAACCATGCAGGAGTGCGATCAACAACAAGCTGAAGTTGACAGGCGTTTATCCATCAAAAGGAAATGTATGGAAGATAACAAGACCTTGGATGAACGCCTGTCAACTTTCAGGAGAAATGTGAAGAGACGGTTAGATGACATGTAAAAATATTGACAATTCAGTACGAGAAAATATTACATAGCCCAGTCTTGCCAAGTCAGCAACAAGTCACTCCATTCGGCTCTCTACGTGTATCTTAGGGTCCCACCTATCCAAAATTTTGAAACTTCCTCTTTCCATCCCGTCCGTTAGTGAGAATTTACTGACACTATCTCTCCGCTCTCTCCCTCCCTCTTCACTCGTTTCTCGCATCATTCTCTCAGAAATTTCCAAAAAGGATTGCGTCTCTCTTCAATCCCATTACTGCAAAGCTGTATTTCTACTCGCTTTCAACCACGCACTGCCTCCGCCTCCGCCTCCGCCGTTACCTCCGCCATCATCTCCCAGAACCCCATCAGTGGCTCCGAGTCGTGGTCTGTGTCTGACAAGCTCAGATCCCTTCTCTCTCTGTCATCTGGGTCCAAAGAGAAAACACTTGAGGTAGACAAATTCAGAAGAGGAAGAGAATGAAAATGCCATTATCTAACTGATGCTTACATTTTGATGTGTTTTGTATAGGCCGTTAATCAACTCAGTGATGCAAATGAGGTGCTTAATGAAAGTGCTGAGATGGTCATGGCTCAGATGAGTCATAAGCTTACAGGCCGTGACTTTTCCAGCCTTCCAGTATCCAGCAGATCTAACCAATATTCCCTGGATTGCAGCAATTTATTTTCGGGGGATTCTCATGAAGTCGATCATAAATCATCTCTCAAACTTCATGTTCAAATGTTGATTATTCAAGCTATATCACACGAAAATTTGTGCCAGAAATATATTTGGTATGGTGCTGCAATTTCACTTTGTTGATGCGGGCTGATAATGTTGCTGTCCTACGTGAATGTGCTTTGTGATCCCAAATGTCTCAAGGCTTGATTCGATTAATATTTGTAGTTGAAATGGACGGGTTGGATGAGGATGTTGGTCTAATTTTCCCTAGTGCATTTGCATTCTTCCATGCACTGCATGAAGCTAATTGTCAAATGATACTTGCATTCACGGTATAGATTAAACCTCAGACAAATGGAAGATGATCTGTGGAAAATGGGTAGCAAGTCTAATACTAGGCTTGGTGGTGGGGGTACCTGTATTTTGACATTGTAGGTTTTGTTGATTTTAAATGTGTTTTTGAGTTTACAAGAGTAATTGCTTCTGCAAGAGATTTTGGGAAGTTATAGAAATTAGGAAATCAAATTTACTGTGGTTTGCCTATAGAATAGATCTGTCAACAACAAACCAAGCTTTATCTCACTAAGTGTGATCGGTTTACTCCATTCTGCTCGGTCCTTTATTAGATCCAGCGAAGCTCTACATAATCCATGTCTTCTTTCAAAGTCTCCTTCCACATCCTTCTAAGTTTTCTCCTGCCCCTTCGAACTTGTATTTTCAATGAACCCGAGTTCTCAATGGACTCCAATTGCAGAGCAGAGGATTGGAGGGACTGCTTCTTTTGTTGTCATTTTTTAGGAGTCGGCAAAACATCTTTGGGAGTAGACAGCTGTTTTTCCATTTGATGCTTAAGGTTATGGATCTGTTGATTCTTTCTAGACCATGTGATTAAGCGTCTTGTCCTGCTTGAGACTTTTTGCTGCACTTAAGTCATCCCCCCCTCATAAGTTTCAATTCGTCACAAGATCCATTCTTGGCTGTTAAATTTTCCTTCTTTCTCTTGATACAGCCGTATGCAGTCTAATTATGTGAAATTTGCTCATTACAGGCGGTGTCCTTTCTGCTAAGCTGAAGATAATCATTTGTTGTAAATATCTTTATGCATAGCTGGGATTTGTCTTGGTACCTCTGAGGTAGCATATTATATCATATGGTTTATTGTAGTCTTTGCACAGGAACTCACGATGTATAGATGCAATCTGAATTAAGAGAGAGCTGAATAGTTTGTCCACAGGACCAGCAGTACTTTTATATCAAGAAGCAACTTTAAAAGTGCGATGTGATGAGAACAGATATCACAAAGGCTACAGCCAAAACTTCTCTGAGCTTGTGAGGCATTTGTTAATAGGACGTGGCCTATCCTAGATTACGGAATGGTTGATTAGATTTTCGAGCTTTCCAAGTAGGACGGCAAAGAAGGCATAAGTCTGTGTTGACACGTAGATGGAAACCAAACTCCTGTATCATTTAAAAATTTATAGGAACAGAGAAGAAGTTTTGCTGGGGAAAATTACTTGCTTCACTTTAGTGATGAATTTTCTTGACAGTATGACTGAGTGAGCCCTCGGATATCGGGGTTTTACTATAGTTTCTGTTATTGTTGTGGTGGTAACATCATATGTTGCCGTTCTTGCTGGCTAGCATGCTGCGTCTGGCGCTTTCATGGCTTTGTATTTGAGACCTTTCAATGTGAGTGAAGTATGCAGTTGAATGACCGTCACTGCAACGGCCTTCAGTTGTAGTGTTGGCGGTGGCGGGTACCTCTAAGGCAAACTCAACCGGGGGTAGGTTCTAGGAGAGAAGCTGGGGGGATGCCTCTAGTTATGGCAAACTTATCTTTTGGTTGTAGTTTCTTAAAACATGTTGCTGGTAAGATTACTTCCTTCTCTCTCTTTTTTGGCCAAAAGATGACTTCCGTTAGTCATGCGTTCTTTGTGCATGAATCAACCTTAAATTCCTTGGGTAAATTATTCGTTGAGATCATTTACCCCAAAAATATTTCCAACTATTCCCTCTGCGTCCCTCTTTAAACCGCATAAAATATTAGGAAAATTTCAAATAAGAACCTAAAATGCTTTCAATTTCTCAACTAAGGATCTGAATTGAACATTTCTTTAAATAATGGCCTAAAATGCCCTCATATTCTCAAATAAAGATTTGAAATAAATTTTATTTCAAATAAAGCCTTGAAAAGACCATGTCAATTTCAAAAGAGATTTGACCTCTTCCGTCCTTTATATTGTTTTTCTTTTTTTTTCGTTTTTCCCTTTTTTTTTCTTTTTTCCATAAAAGGACAAACTAAAAATAAAATAAAAAAAGACTAAATCTTTAAAAAATGAAAACACAAATAAAATGAACCCAAGCGGGAGGCTGCCTTAGCCCTCTCGCTCGTGGTTCGCCCTATTACTAGCAACCCTGCCAGCCATGGTTAGTGCACCCACCAGTGGTGGGGTAGCTGGTTGGGCAGCAACCATAAGCGAGAAAAGGCTACTAGCCCTCCCGTGCTTTGTTTTTCCTTTTTATTTTTTTAAATTTTAGCTTTTTTTGAGTTTTTGAGTTTTTTTGAAAAGAAAAAATAGAAAAGGAAAAAAATTAAAAAAAAGGATGAAAATGCTCTTCACCAATTGGTGAGGTCGAGCTTTTCTTTAAAATTAACATGATCACTTCAGATCCTTAATTGAAACAATATCTTCTTCAAGTTCATATTTGAGAAAGTGAGAATGCTTCATGACCTTGTTTGATACAAGGTCCACTTTACACCCTTATTTGAAAAATTGATGGCAATTCAAGTTCTTATTTGAAATTTTTCCTAAAATATTTGAATGTCACATTGTACGACGACAACATTGTCAAATAAAACAACTATTTAGATGTTACATTGAGTGTGAGACAATAAAAGATTGGATTATTCATATTAATGAATCCTATGGAATACAACTTTGAAGACTTCTCTCTCGGAAGTTAATTCTCAGCAACAAAATGAGTGATTCTCCGTTCCATATTTAGGAGCTGCCTGCTTAAATCCTCTTGAATGCATTCTCAAGCATATTGGCAGGCACCAAGAATTCGTTCAAACGTGCCCAATTGAATCTTGTCCTTGGATCATTGGCTCCCTCGAAGGTCAGTGGTTCTTCCCT
Organism: Corymbia maculata; assembly: GCA_014182735.1. NCBI lineage: Eukaryota > Viridiplantae > Streptophyta > Magnoliopsida > Myrtales > Myrtaceae > Corymbia > Corymbia maculata. The sequence continues at coordinate 24,111,140 of CM024686.1, read as the reverse complement.
TGGATCATATGGGCCAAATCGTGCTGGCCCAAGCATGACCTAACAGAGATTGTTGGTCCCTATTTAAAAAAAGAAAAAGAATTGGGCCTAGGCCGGGCCAGAGCCAAGGTAATGGGCCGAGTGGGAAAGGGTTTTTTTAGGCCTTGGCCCAAACGGTTGACGTAAGTGACTCTCATAACTTCTCTTTTTCTTTCCTTTTTTATTGGTAGAAAATCTGCGCAATGCAAGGGAAATTTTCAAACAAATAGTAGTTAATTAGTTGTGGGTGATAAGCCAACGGCTCAATGTTAATTAGGATAAGTGCATTTAAAGTCTTAAAACTTTCAAAATGTACAATTAAATCCTTAAACTTATCACGAAAGTGTAGTTAAGTCAAAAAAATTATCAAATTGATCAGATCAAGCTTCATTTAATAGCACATTTGAAAGTTTTAGGATTCAATTATATTTTCTGGACAAGTTTTTGGACTTAGATGCACTTTTTGAAAGTTTTGAGATTTGAGTGCACTTTCGTGACAAATTTTAGGATTTAATTTCACTTTTTGAAAGTTTTAAAACTCAAGTGGATTTTCGTAATAAATTTTAGGATTTATAATGCACTTATTCCACGTTAATTAGACTTTATATCAAATCTAGCCTTTGTTAGCTTTCAATTTGAGTTCATTAGCACCATGGTTGCTTCTTTTGGTACAAAATGGGACATCTTCACCAAAAGAGCTCCCAAAATACAATGATCTACCAAATGCCATGAAGAAAAATCATTGTGGATGTCCATCTAATGAAGTGGCCAATTGCGAAATGCAACAATGAATAAAAATGAACATACAATTACCTCCTTCGCACGTGGAGAGAAAGTCTCATGGTAATTAAAACATTCACTTTGTGTTAAGCCCTTAGCTATGAATGGAGCATTGTAGTGCTCAACAAAACCACCTCCTCTATACTTGATTTTGTATACCCACTTGCAACCAATTGGTTATCCAGATGGAGGCAGTGAAATAATATCCCAAGTGTAATTCTCTATGAGGGCATTTAAGTTACCCTCCATAACTTGTTACCAATGTGGATAAGGAATTGCTTCATCATAGGAACAAGGTTCTTGCTCCTCCGATATGCGGCTAATACGACACATGTGTTTTTGTGATAGTCGGCTAAATGAGACATAAGAGAATGGAAGATAATGTATACTTGGAGAATCCAATGTAGGACATATGTAGTCTTTGGTCCATTGTGGGTGGGGGGCCGGGGGGGGTTGAATACAATGGTTGGAACGTTGAGGTTGCTAAATAGGTGTCTATTCATGAATGGATGACAGAGATCCATCAAGAATCAACTATGGAGATGCCACTAATGAAGCAAGTGAAGGTCTCTTCTCAAATGATAATACTAAAGACTCAATTATTTGGTCCATAGAGCTTGAATACGATGGGTGGAACGTTGAGGTTGCTAAATAAGTGTCTATTCATGAATGGATGACAGAGATCCATCAAGAATCAACTATGGAGATGCCACTAATGAAGCAAGTGAAGGTCTCTTCTCAAATGATAACACTAAAGACTCAATTATTTGGTCCATAGAACTGGAATTATTGGTTGATGGTAGAGAATATATTGGATCCAGTGAAGTGACATGTCATCTCCATGACTATAACCTTTATGTAAAGTAGTATATCCCATGAAAATGCTCTGGACAGCATGGGGACCCATTTTGTCCTGAGGTCTCACAGTAGTTGCATAGCTTAAACAACCAAAGACTCATAAGTGATCAATCTTTGGTTGTTTCCTAAAAAGCATCTCAAAGAGAGTTTGGCCTTCAATTACTCCAATTAGCATGCAATTGATTAAATAGACTGTTATGACCACACAATCTCCCCCAATTCCTCTGATAAGAGCTCGAGCTACTTCTAAGGGATGACGGTGTTTGCGCTCAACAATCTCATTATATAGGGGAGTGTAGGTGTAAGAGCTTTCATGTACATTTAGTAGTGAAGAATGGGCACCCATTATTTGTACAAATGTGCTGGACAAATTTGTTGAATTGATTTTTAATTAGGGAAAAAAATTCGATAGATGAGAAAAAGTTACTCTTTGCTTGCAAGAGGAAAATCCATGTCGCACGGGTATAATCATCTAATTAGTGAGAAAGAAATGATCTTTGTCATAATGTGCAGTATGATAGAAACCCAACTATCAATGTGTATTAATGAAAAAGCACTAATAGCTTTAGATGTACTGATTGGGAACGACATTCATGAATGTTTTGCCAAAGGATGGATTGGACATTTGGGATGAGGAAAACAAGCACTATGGCCAAAATGCTGATAGAAAAAAAAGATTCTATTACTAACAATGGCATTACATGAAGTGCCTTCATTCAAGGAAATGGAAGATAAATCAAAATCTTTTGGAAAACTGGTCCAAAAGTATAGCCCTTGTACGACACTACCCAAGTCCATCAGTTTGTTAGTCGAAAGGTTCTAAAAGAAGCAATTTTCAAAATTGAATATGACACGACAAAAATTGTCCTCATAGGATTGGAAACATAGATAAAATTGAATTCAGAGTCAAGAATATAGAGGACATTCCTAAGGATGATATTAGAACAAAGACAATATTGGGACTAAGATAAATAGTGCCAATTTTAGTGACAAAAGTGACATTCCCATTTGGAACATGTACTGACATGGAAGAATGGGATTTTGTGTCAACATGAGAAAAAAATTACTCATTGCATATGATGTGGTCAGTGGCACCTAAATCAATTATATATGCATCTACCAAAATGGAGTTTGTCTTGCAAAAAAAAGGACCTAATAAACTTGTAGTCTTGTTGGTAGTATTTAATTGACTAAAGGTCTTCATGATATTTTGGTATTGATCATGAGTAATTGTCTAATTTACCTTTCTAATACCTTGTGCCGAGACCTAATAAGCCGAGAATTCTTTTTTACTTTGTCATTTGTTCTTCCATGTAATTTCCAGCATATATCAATAGAATGGTGTGGACATTTGCAATATTCAAAAAATTTACCTTTTGTTTTAAAAATCTACCCTCCCTCTTTCTATGATGACATGGCACCCTGTGAAACATTGGATGTCTTAAATGCTAGCACTAACGTGGTAGGATGTGGCCCACTTGATTTGGTTGCTCGGATGGATGAATAAGATTCAGTGAATCTCAACTTTTGATTTGGGCTGTCCAAGCAAGACCTTTTAAGGGTATCTTCTTCCTCCCATTGAAACCCTAGTGCCACACGGTGGGTATTCATGGCCATGGGTGCTTGCTGCAATGGGTTGGCTGGAGCGGCAAGCGTCACGCTCTCACTCACCCACACGTATTCGGTTGTAGCTAGGTGCTGATTTTCCTCTTGGACGGCAAGTTGATAGATTCAGCCAAGCAACTAAACTATTTCCATGGTGAGGATATGCTACCGAAAAGATGAGTAAGTTTTATTTAAAATCAAAAGAAATCGAGTCACATTTTCTCATTCTTTGATGGCCCAATACTGCTTCAAGGTGGTTTCAAGCCTTTCCAATTGTTTCTTGGCCACCTTGAGCCTATTCCATAGAGCCCAAAGTCGATTGAAGCAAGCGGCAACTAAGAGGTTCCCTTACTTCTATTCTGACAAGGCTTGAGCAAGCGAGAAAATGTTGGCTTGATCTAATTTCTTGTGCATTTCATGGATATTATCCCACATCACCTTTGAGTCTTTAGTTATTAGGAGTTCGACCGTGACCTCAGGAGCTAAACAGTTTCCAATCCATATGCAAATGAGTTGGTTGCACTTGTGCCAATGTTGTAGTCAATCATTGATCAGAAAGGGGACGGTTCTAAGAAGGAAACCGTTCTTGTCCTTTGTCACAAGTGCTTGCCGGAAATCCCAAGAATGGTTGAGTATTTGCCTGGTCCGGCAAACTGCTGGTTGATGAGTTCTAGTACTAACCCGTCTACTGATTATGTGTAAAAGGGGTCGTTGGGCTTCGGGCGGCTGCCAATGATGGGGACAATATAGAATAGACAGCCGGGTTGGAAGAACAGGTAGGGATTTGCTCCCAAACCCGCCTAGATGGATTTAGGTCTCTAATCCAGGAATGAACACCACGACCCAATATTCGGGTTAAGCCGAAAAAAAAAGGAGCCAGTCCACCTCTATTGAGCTGGGCTCCAAAGGTAACAGCGGCTTCTTCTCCCGAAGAGCTTTGCTAGGCCCAAGATTGGCTTGGCCCAGCTGTCCATTGGCTTTTGTATTGGAAACCAATGGATTGGCGGCCATTGGGTCGGGCCGAACTGTGCTTGAGTGGAAGGTTGGACGGAAGTCTGCTCCCCATGAGTCAGACCGATTTGGTCCGAAATCTAGTTGTGGGCTGAGTTGTCAGCCTCCTCTGAGAAAAGTACAAATGGATCACGGTTTTCTCTAGAATTCGAACTCTGATTCTTCGGCATGGTATCGATAAAAGAAATTATGGATCCCAACCCGGAGTGCTAAATTTGTTTTGTAATAACAAGGCTAGAAGACTGATAGGAGGCGATTGGGGAAATTCATGTGGAAGCTAAGCTAGGCCAGAAATCGCTCAAATACCATGATAGAAAATCATGCAGAAATTTGGAAGATTGAAAATTGTTATCTTGTACTATATGTCATTCATGTACATGAGGGTATATAAAATACAAGAAGGTACAATATAGGAAAAAATATACAAGATACTATTATCCTATTTTGAATTGACTGAATCAATCTTTGAATTGATTGAATAAATCAATCTATCAATGTAAGATTTTACACAGTCAACCAAGGACTCAACACAATCGACGAGGTTCTTCCAAGATGGGCTGTCCTGCGTAGCTAGAGCTTCCACCAAGAGCCAATTGGCATCTAACTAGGCATCGTTAGAGTACTCTTCGAAATACAATAAACAATGCTAGGCATCTGTAAAAATTACCCTATGAAATTCTAGAAATGCAGTTCTAAATAAGTCCATTTATTAAAATCTCTTGAATCTTTATATAGCCCGAAAATTCCGGCTTGTTTTGCACCTCATTTTTTCGGTAGCAAATACCTGAGCTTTTTCTGTATCGTCTCCCTTTTTCCTGTTGGGTAGACAACACATCAATCCAATAACAAAATGAAAATGAAAATATTAAGATGGAATTTCGAAAAATTTATAAAAGGACGCGGTAAAAATTCTTGAAGAGTCTGTCGCTGTATACGGCAGTCACCCGTCTCCATATTCCACAAGCTCAAGCTCAAAGCTCTTCTCGTTCCCATACTGCTATACTCTCACTTTCTCCCCGCTCTTTCATCGTCCACGTACTTCAGGTTCGAGTCCACCTGCCTATGGGAATGTTTGGTTTGCATGAATGATCTGGAACGTGATCGCAATCCCAGATTTCCAATCCCTTTTCTGATATTTGGATCCATACGTGAATCATGGGATGAATGCTGATTCCATCAACTTCTTGGAATTGCCATTCCACTACTTTGGCCATGCAATCATCATCATTCCTAGGTAGGATAGACTTAGTGCCATTTGGGCTAATGAAGTACAGTATATTGCAAGATTGGCATTAGGGGTACCAAATATATTGTACATGCTAAACTGCAGTTAAAAACATGGAACAGGTCTTTTAGTTAAACAAAAACCAAAAAGCGTCCAAAACGCTGAATTTCAGACCCAGGTGCCCCTGAGGAGGGCATCCGCGGGTGCAGTTTCCCCGAACGTCTTGAGCAGATCGGAACAGGAGGGATCGGCCTCTCCTTCCGCTTTGAGCTCTAACCCCAGCTCCTCCTCTATGTCATCCGACGCCGATATCAGCAGCAACTCACACCCTTCGTAGTTCAGGAAGTCGGGCGGGTCGGCTGGGCTGTACCTCAGCTGCCCGAACTGTCCCTGCAGGTGGGCGGGGAACACCGCCTTGCGCTTGGTCTGGAGACCCCTGAACTGGGAAGGGTCGGCCCCGTGCTGGTCAGGGTTCTTGATTTGGATGAAGAAGGACGCTTCTCTGTCGACGTTGAGCGACTCCTGGGGCTCCTGCTTCTCGTCTTCCGGGGTAATTCGAGCTTATATATGAGATGCGTGTGCGGTTTCTTCCCCCCAGATTTGTGTCTAAGTATGCGATACACGCCCTCGCCAAACGGTCTGGCTGCAGCCGTGCGGCGGTGTCCCCTCGTGGAAGTGTCGTGCTCCTCTGCAATAGGCAAGTCCCGACTATTCAATCGAAATTTGAATCACATTGAGAGAGAGAGAGAGAGAGAGAGAGAGAAGCAAAGCACCTGCTTTAAGCGCCGACTTGATATCATCGATCTTGGTGGTGACCATCTCTACAAATCCCCAGTAGGGTCGGCTCCGTTTGCTTGGGTCCGGAAGACTCTTCTTCCCCATCACTATCAGCCTCAACAGTGCCTGCTTCTCGATGTTCACTTCCTGCGTTTGGCAATTACAAAGAGGTTGTGATATCGCAAAGCGATCACAGACAAGTTGTTGGGTCGTGCGGTTCTTGTGACCATCATTACCTGGCTGCCGTGGCCGCCTTCCGCAGTGGCCTTGTCGTGGGAATCGGGGTCAGACCCTTCCTTTCCGGAGTGGGGATCTTGCTTCTCCTCCACCGGCCTCTCGCCGGACTCGGGACGGAGGACTATGTAAAGGCGCTGCACGTCGTCGACGCCGTGAGCTGCTTCTCTCTCCACCTTGGGCCTATAGAAGAAGATCTCCCCTCTTTCCTGCAACCACAACCCCACATGATGCTCACTCGCTTGCTACCCTCCGCCACCAACTAGCGAACTCCATTTGATTAACAGTAAAAACAAGACAAAAGCAAGTTTAAAACCTGAATTTCGACTTGGGAATCATTCCTGCTCTTGACTTCCTGGCCTTGACCCATTTCCAGTGCCACAACGCAACATGCAGCAGATGCAAATGGAGGAGAGGTTGAGGGCAACCAGATTATTATGGACTGCGGACACGTTCGCTTCGTGGATAACCCACGTTTCAGCACCGGAACCTGCCACGTCTTTGTGTGCGTTGCTGTCGCCGACCGAATAGCAGACATGCCGGCGGAACAATGCATTGCAGAGGGACTTCGCACGTGTACCGACGGTTTCTCTGTCCATGGAAACACCACGTGTTTTGCGACAGTTTTAACAGCGTTTATTTCCGAATATTATGGGCATATTAAAAGTTACAAGCTTTTATAAAAACATAACTGCTCTTATTTACCGACACAAAAAAAAAAACTGCTCTTATTTGAGTCCACTTATCAATATTAACTTGTGAGTTTCGTATGCTAGAAAGCTCCCCAATGAAATGTGATTGAATTAATGAAACAAATGCTTTTCTTTTGTGGGCTAACTATATAAACTTAGAATTCGACCCCAAAAAACCTTTATAACTTAGAAGAGGGTTGCATATGTGGCATGTGGATTATGAAAAGCTTTCCCCGAATGAAAGAGAATTATGACAGTGGTATGCAAAAAGATATTGATAAGAAATATGATGTGACAATGGTGCTTGTGATCAGTCGTTGACAATAATGAATTAAAGGAGTGGAGTATATGGCAATTTATAGTAGTTCGATTTTATTCCCAAACTTTCATCCACTTTTCAAATAACATGTTTAGCGCAGGTTAGATTTCACTAAAGATGTGAATAGTAACTATTATGTTTCTGAGAATAATTATTATTCATATTTTTTTTACTATGTTTTTGGGAACAATTTATAAGTATGCAAACATTTAGTAACTGCCCAAAATTTCTATTTCCGGAATAGAAATGTGTTTAGTAAAGACTTTAGATTTTATTGTGACTTATAATTTTTTTTTTAATACTTTTATTATATTTTTCTATTTTTTTGCTTTTTTTGCTTTTCTTTTTTCATTTCTGCCTTCTTCAAGCTTCAGCAAGTCACCAGCCCCCAATGAGGTCAAGCCTTGTCAGTCGAGCCTCGTCAGCCACTGGGCGATGCTTAGCCTCGCCTTGGCTTGGCAAGTCCGACCTCAACGGACCATCGCGAGATCGGCCTCGCCCAGCTTGCCTCGTCAAGCCACCATAAGGTTGGCCTCGCCTTGGCTTTACTATAGAAACAACAACCAAAACATCAAGAATCGGAGGTATTAGAGATTAGCAACATGTGTCCTTTGTGATCGGCTTTACTGTCAAGACAATAACTTAAACATGGTCAATATGGTTGGCATGGTTATAGCAAGCGGATAAGCTAGAAACTACAAGGGAAGAGTTATTGTGTGAAGACACATCTTCGCAATGTCGAAAAATACCTCCGCGGAAAAAAAATCGACTCAAGGAAACGTTAGAGACATTGTAAAACAACCACCATAGTGCTTACTTGGATAGGAATGTTGCATGTGAACATTCTTGAGTGGCGGAGATGTATTTATTTGCTTGGGATGCAAGGGTAAGATATTCACACAATTTTGAGAAATACATAAACATTTTATTTTTCCTAAATGTCTCTAACATAATGACTTTAGAATCAAACTAAACAAAGCCCCCACTGTGTTTTGCCAGCCAACATTTGGAGCCTCGGCCGAAAATGTCAATCGCCAACAACCCTCTCTCCCTCTCATCCACTCTCTCAATGGAGCTTGTACTCATATTTATGGAAGCTTGAGCTCATATGATGCAAGCCACGTGTTAAGATGCAAGTATGAGTTATTTTAAAAAGTCTTATAGAATTGGTGTGGTGAGGAATACTTCATATATTCTATTTGGTTCACAACTTATTGGCTTAACCCTTTGAATGAAGATGAATTCAATGAGATATTTTGATGGGCTCAACTTGAACTTTCTTTTGACAATTTTCTTGGGTGAAGATATCGAGCTTTGCTACGCACTCTCCTAAGAGCCAATGGTTGATTGGTGCTCCACGCCAAATCTATTTCGGTGTTTAGTAAATATTCAAGTTGAGATCATTCCAATGTAGAAGGGATGTCTAAATTAAGGGAGAACAAGTCTAACCTTGAGCTCATATGTAAGGTAGAGACTATTGATGCATGTGTAAATTTCATTAAAAAGTACAAAATCAAAGAATTGATATGTTGCGAAGTAAATTTTTCCATAACTCATTAACTAAAACTTTTGAATGAAAATGGATCAAATTCAATTGGATATATTAAGATGATTGAATTTGATGGTATTAAACTTTTGTTGCACACTTCTTTCGCCATGGCCAAGAAAGAAGAAGAACCAACATCTCGCCCTTTGACGGCACCACAAGTAGCATCCTTGTATCCTCTAACCCAAAATCACAAACAAACAGCGACGAACTCAAGTGAGCCTTATTGAAAACAAACAAACAACAAAAGAAGACAAGAATTTAATGAGGTTCAGCAATGTACCTACATCCTCAAACAAAACTCTCAGTCTTTTTTGTTTTGTGTCGTGAGAGAGGAATCTGCCATTATTCTCTATATGTATAGAACAAAGTTGCTATAACCAAGGAAACAAGCAACCATAAAAAAAAAAATATCCCCAAAATCAAGGTGTAGAAATAGGAAATACAATATTCACATCTCCTTTCCAAGAATAGGAGCACGAATTCGCCAACACTCCCTCTCAAGTTGGACCAAAGAGATTAGCGAAGGTCAACTTGTTCACCATCTCTTGAAACACTCCTTTAAATAGAGCCTTGGTAAAGACATCTGCTAATTGATCTTCACTACAAATGTATGGGGTCTCAATAGTTTTATCTTTTACTTTTCTCTCACAAAGTGACAGTCTACCTATATGTGCTTAGTCCTCTCATGGAATATAGGATTCAAAGCAGTATGAACAATGGCCTAATTATCATAGAACAGTTTCGTTGGTTTGGTAATAGAGTTGCAACCCAACTCTTGAAGTAACAATCTCAACCACACTATTTCACTTGTAGTTGTAGCCATAGCTCGATACTTTGCCTCTATATTAAATCATGCAACAACTGCTTGTTTCTTGCTCTTCCAAGTTACAAGATTTCCTCCCACAAAGGTGCAAAAACCTGTAGTATATTTTCTATCAACAAGGCTACCAGCCCAATCTGCATCCGCATAACCAATGATGTTTGTGTGACCATTATTCTTGATCAAAATTCCCTTTCCTAGAGAGGCCTTCAAGGATTGAAGCAAGTGATTTATCAGTCCCATGTGCCTCTTTGTTGGTTTCTGCATGAATTGACTCACATAGTTGATAGCATATGCTATATTAGGTCGAGTAATAATTAGATAGATCAACTGTCCAACAAGGCGTTGAAATTGCCCAACTTCATGCAACAATGTATTATCATAAATAAACTTACTATTATAACCCATGGGTGTGCTCGTTGGCTTGACTCCTAACTTACCAGTCTCCTTCAGCAAATCAATAACATACTTTCGTTGAGATAAGAACAATCATTTTCGAGATCTAGCAACCTCCATACCAAGAAAATACCTCAAATTACCAAGGAATTCTTTATTTAAATGTTGCTTGAGAGCTTCACTCCTAGATTGATCACTGCTTGTAATCACAAGATCATCAACATATACTACAAAAACAACAATTCCTCTATCTGTAACCTTGGTAAACATTGAGGAATCTGTAGCACTTCGCTTGAATCCAACCTTGACAAGTGTAGTGTTAAGTCTACCATACCATGTTCTAGGGGATTGTTTAAGAGCATAGATGGCTTTCTTTAGTCGGCACACAACTCCATCTTCATTATGTAAGGGATGCACAAGTGGAAGATCCATGTAGACTTCTTCCTCAAGATCTCCATGAAGAAATGCATTCTTCACATCCATTTGGAACAATGGCCACTCACGATTAACTGCTACAGACATAAGGGTATGTACCTTATTCATCTTGACTACTAGAGCAAATATTTATTTATAGTCCATACCATAAGTTTGCATGTACCCCTTTGCAATAAGTCTTGCTTTGTGTCTTTCAACTAACCCATTGCTATTGTACTTGGTCTTGTAAATCCATTGGCATCCTACGGTCACTTCTCTTTTGGTAGCTGTACTAATTCCCAGGTATGATTTCGATCAAGAGCATGAAGTTCATCCTTCATGACATTAACCCACACATTCTTCTTGCTTCCACAAAGCTACTAGGTTCCTGTTGATCTTTAATGACAGATAAGAAACTCCAAAACTTGAGAGAGATTTTATCATACCTTATCTATTCTTGAATAGGATGTTGAACAAAATAATACGTGGCAAAGTTCTAAAGGTGAGTTAAAGGTCCCGAATACGAGATAGCCTTCATGGCTGAACTAGTGTAGCTGATATGTTATCAATTCCCCCTTTAGCTTCGAATATGTCAATAGTCTCTCTTTTGGCTTCAATAGCAGCTTTAAGTGGAGTTGTAGCTGACCTATCATCAACCCCCTTTCCGCTTCAATTGTTTGTTCTATTGTTGGCATGATAGTGCTTTGTTGTCCTTCAATTTTGTGACCCACTTGTGTGTTTTCTTGCCCCATAAAGTATTGACCAATGAACACTCTTTCAATGTGCATTGTGTCAACATTCACCAAGATAGAGCAAATTCAAAAGAAAATTCATTGTAATCATCTTGCTCCCCCTAAATTTGAGTCTTATTAGAATAAAAATGTGAGCTTCATCAAAACTGACATCTCAAGAAATATAAACACATTTTGTGCTAGGATCATAACACACATATCCTTTCTTGGTAGAAGAATATCCAACAAACATGCACTTGCTAGCATGAAGATCCAACTTGCCCCCATTTTGAGAATGAACATGGCAAACGCACCCAAAGATTCTTAAATGGGAGAGATCAAATTTGCAACCGTGCAATACTTCCATAGGGCTTATATAATTCAAAATACGACTAGATAGTCAATTTATCAAATAGCAACTAGTAAGCATAGCATCTGCCCAATAAGTCTTGGGCAAATGTCCAAAGAATAGCAAGGCCCAACTGACTTCCACTAGGCGACGATTTTTCCTCTTTGCTACTTCATTTTGTCGAGGAATACCGACACATGATGTTTGGTGAGATATACCCATACATCGTAACATAGCCTGAAACCCTTGATTGGTATGCTTGGTATTGTTGTTTGTTCAAAGAACTTTCACTGTAGTGTTGAACTAATTTTTCACCATGCTACAAAAATCTTGAAAGATTGTAAGAACTTCGCTTTGGTATTTAAGAAGATAAAGCCAAGTTGCACGAGATTTATCATCAATAAAAGTAGCTGTTGACACCTAAATTTTGATAAATCATTCATAATTTAATATTGTATAGCATATAGTTTTAGGAGCATAATTTTTCAATAATTTGCGGTGGTCGATTTTGAAAAGACAAGGGATGTGGATGGTTCAAAAGTAAAATATATCTACAAGGATGTGGCCGGTTCAAAATTCAAACATATCGCGGGGATGTGGTCGGTTCAAAGGTAAAGTATATCCGCATGGTCAAGAAAAGGAATGGATGTGGTTGGTTCAAAGGTAAAGTATATCTGCATGGTTAAAGATAGAAAAAGAGCAGAAAGGATATATCCGCAATAAAAAAGCCGATGATCGTGTCATTATCTTATATTTTTTGAGGGCACCGTGTTGTCTTGCCTATAAAAGGGGGACAGACACACCGAAAAAAAAAGGAGGTGGAATACACGGCTGCAAAAGTGCGAGCGAGAGAGAGCCATAAAAAATCGAGAGAAAAGTGACGAGAGAGAGAAGAGGGACGGCTACAGCAAAAAAGAGAGGGAAAGTTCACTCCAATTCCCCCTCGACACCTCATCTTCATGCATGCACAGATCTGAATTCAAGCGAGGCACCCTCCACCTCACGTTGTTGCACCTCTGCAAGTTGTGACACACGGTTTGCTCGATCTCCGTGACACCTCAACATCTTTGCGACGCCCGAAGCTCCTGCTCGACGTTGTTGCTCCCCTTTGACGCGATGGCTTGGCTTGTTGCTCCCTTGTTGGGTTGACGCCGCTCCACCGTGAAGAGTCCTATTCCGAGGCTGCTCTACCACGTCAGTCTCTGCTGATCTTGCAATTCCTACGTCGATGGCGCGCTCCTGCTTCGCCCAGATTCCTTGCCCGTGGTGAATTGTTATCCGCGGGGCTCCCAATTGCGATGATCCACCGCCCACGGCATCGACAGATCACTGAGTTTTGTTGCAGGCTCTTTGCTTAATATACACGGGCCATTAAGGGTAGACAAGTCAAAATTTGATCGTGAGGCCCTGAAAGTCAGAATTTAATATTTGAAGAATATCGTCACAAGCCGCTTCCTCGGGATCTCACTCAATTTACACAATTACCATGTGTGACGTCCACCAAGTCAAGTCGTGGCGCTTAGGTACTCCTTGATCTGACGAGTACTCCACCGAAGTTCGAGTTGGGAAGCAGTATCCGTGCAAAACATTCGAATTAGGTAAAATCTCATCTGATTTTATTTTCGGATATTTAGTTTCCTTACTTGAAATATTGTGGATATACTTGATTGGACTTCATATTATATTATCCCAAATTTCAAGTAGCCCTTTAAATTAGAGATTATTCTCTAATTTCTTAACGTGCTATAATCGTCAATCCGATCTCAAGTCTCGAGATACGATTCGCGATTGCACGGAAAAATCGACCAATTCGATCTCATGCTCGAGATACAATTTGTCGATTTTATTTGTTTCTTGGGTGATTGATTTTATTCATAGAATGTGTTTTAATTGACGTAGATTGCATGTTAGGATAGGGTTCATCTAGTTAGAGATAACATAAACTAGGATTCGGTCTAGATTAATCCCTTAGATTGAATTGGATAATTTCTAGAACTAGGAAATTTATTTCATGAAAAAAAACACAAAAAAAACATATCACTTGCATGTCATGTAGTCTAGGTCACATCATATTATCTATGCATCGCATAGAATTATATCATCTATTGCATGTCATCTAGCACATCATCCATTGTCTGTCATCTACCAATTACATGTTTAAGGTCATTCGAATGCGTGACATACTAGGATTGCATTAAATATTTTCTAGCATTAGATCAAGTTAAATAACGTCGCATGACATATAGTTTGCATATTAGGTTGCACATTGCATGCCATTATAGTTAGACACTTTCGTATGTCATTACATGCATTGCACGTTAGTTTTAGGCCTCATTAAATAAGAGAAAATCCAAAATTCGAGTGATCGCGTATTAATTAGAAATCACTTTTAGGTCAATGTGATTTTCTAACTAATATTGCAGATGCTTTCATAACTCCAAGGTAAGTGATTTCCTCCATTTCCTCGCAATTTATTTAATGCTTTGATAATTGAGTGTTAAATAATGATTGCGCACTTGCATGATCACATTGAATGTTAGGGAGTAAATTAAAATCAATGCAAACTGCCTGCCAATCATTTTTTTAAATAAAAGAGAAAAGGTACCGAAAGGGCGTTAGAGAAATCTAACGTAATCAAGTCCCCGATCCCATAGTCTCTGGTTCGTAGGAGTAAAGTAATCCTCCCGTTACTTTACTTAGGTTTCTAATCGACCCACCAAAAAAATAGATTAGTGGCGACTCCAAGTAATAATCATTTGCATGCTAAAAACTTAAACCCTAAGTCGCGAATTGGTATGGGCTTGGGAGAGCCCGAGCTAAGTTTAGGCTTAGTAATCCATTAGCCAAACCCTAGGTGGTGCACCCGAGGTGAGGTCGCGACAGTAACAAAATAATTAAATCATTCTTTAGAATCAACGGGAGAATTTCGCCAAACATCAGAGTGTACCACATCAAACAACTCAATTGACTTATTGAAATGTTGAGGAAAAGGCAACCTATGTTGCTTAGCAAAATGACATGGATCACAACTACTAGAATCATGTGTCAATGACAAGTCTAAAGCTTGCAACCTCGATCGAAGGATGCCTCATTCGCCAATGCCATAAATGAGAAATCGTAGAAATTTGTTTTGTCACCACTAGAGCCGCACCACCAAGATCTAAAGTGTACAACCCATCTCGTAGCCCTCCCTCACCAATCATAATTCGATCTTGAAAATCACCTTTTGAGGAGTAAATATGACATTGCAATTCCACTATTTAGTACATTTGCCAATAGACAACAAATTAGACTTCAACCCGAAACTATCAAAGCTTCGGCTTTTTTTTAAAATATTCACATGGTTCGTACCTTGAGTTGGGACTTGAAATCCATTTGCAATGGTTATATGAGGGTATAAAGTGCTAGAAACAGCATTAGATAACATATGTGGAGCTACTCATATGGTCTGTAGCCCTAGAATTAACAATAATCTAAAAATTGAACTTAGTAGAGATATTATGGATATTACCAGAGGTCTTGGTCATATTTCCAGATTCAGTGCCTATAGCACCCAATCTTTGCCCATGAGTTTGAAGCCATTGTTGAACCTGTTGAGTTAAAAATTCTAGCTTAGACTGAAACTCTATGGCATCTCCTGAATCGCTAACTTCGCATCAAGACATTTATCTTTGCTTGGACGCAATTGTGGATTAAGAACCCAACACCATTCCTTGGGATGCCCGTCACAATTACAGTAATCACAGTGAAACTATATGGATTTTTTTTCCCTTTCCTTCCTTTTGCCCACCAACTGCTACCATCACCTTGCTTGAAATTAGACGTAGTATACTGGGTTGAAATTTCTAGTAAATCAACAAATACCTTCACCTTCGAATATGCTGCCATGGCTCTTTTTCATGTTTCCTCATTCTGTATGATGGAACACAGTGTTGAAGGAAACATGTCATGTTCTTCCCATTGAACATAGTCGCGAACATTTGGAGTACCAAGTTTGTACTGCTAAAGTTCGTCCCACTGTTTCTTCATTTTTCCCAAATGATCCGTGAATGATTGATTCATCCCTTGCATGGAAATAGCGAGACCTTGCCTAAGCTCAAACACTCAAGATGCATTATTGGCTTGTCCGTATATCTCACACAAGGAATCCCACAAATCCTTAGCAATATCCAAATAGGTGAATATCTCATATATTTGAGGCTTCATAGAGTTGAAAATCCATGACATAACATTATGGTCGTTGGCTTACCAATCGTCAAACTTGGGATCAGTCTCAACAGGAGCTTTAGTCTGTCTCGTAACATGACCCAATCTAGATCTCCCTCTAAGAGCAATTTTGACCGCTCGAGACCACGGAAGATAATTCACTCCATTCAACAGCGGGTTTGTAAGCCGTTGGATATTTGTGTCTTACACAACATCCTTGGTGGGGTTGGTTTCGATGGCTCCCTTTTTAGAGTTAAAGTTGGCCATGGAGCTACAGCAACTTGTAGCGAGCAACCAAAATATAACAACAAGAATGTGGATCAGGACGAAGAAACAAGAACAAGTCAGTTCACTCCTACTCTAATACCATGTTAAAAACAAAAAACAACAAAAGAAGACAATAATTTAACGAGGTTTAGCAATGTGCCTATGTTCTCAAACAAAACTCTCAAACTCTTCTTTTTTTGTGTCATGAGAGAGGATCTGCCATTATTCTCTATATGTACATAACAAGGTTGCTACAACCAAGGAAACAAGCAACCATAATAGGAAAAATATCCCCAAAATCAAGGTGTAGAATTAGGAAATACAATATTCACATCTCCTTTCAAAGAATAGGAGCACAAAGCATCTCGTTCAAGCAAGAGCAAGCCCTAAAATGAAGATGAATTGAGCAAGACCATTGCTTCAACCGCCCCAGGTTGTTCGATTGACCACAGATCGTTCTTTCAAAAGAAATCAACAAGAATCAAGCTTTGAATTCTTGGGGAAGACAATTGTGGTAGGTAGAAAAGCACCTTTTTTTCTCCCTAAGTTACATTGCAATGAGCATGAACTCTATGTTGAGAGAGCGCACACGAGGGAGAGAGGGTTGTCGGCGATGAACTTCACCGGCAAAATGTTGACCGCGGCACATGGCGAGGGGTCAGTTTGGCTGAGGATGAAGATGTGTTGGGGTTTTTTTAAATTAAAATTATTTTCTTTTGATTTTAAAATCATTGGTTTAATTTTTTAAAATCCTTAAAGTTGAGTGGGCAAGCAAGCGATTTTTACACGTGGAGCTGCTATGTAACACTCTAGGGAACATTAGATAGAAAGTTAACCTAAGTAGCTAGTGAAAATTGCTGAATTTAATGAAATAAAAAAATTGGAATAGAATTGAAATTCAACTTAAAGTCGGTAGTTTCTTAGGGAATTAAATCCTAGGACAAATTTTCCAACCTTGCTCCTTTTTGAGTCACTTCTAGTGTTGGCAACAAAGGTTGTGTTCCTATGACAACATCCTGAGTCTATATTACAAAATAAGTAAACTCAAATGCTTCTTTTTATTCAATGAAACATCTCAAATTTTCATATTTAGCTCAATTTGAGGTGTTCAATAAATAAATTGTCATATTATGTAATTTTGCTAAAATGACCCGCTTACTTAGCAAAAGTTTACTCGCATTACTGACATGACTCACTTAGCAAAATTTATACCTTTTGCCTAGATGATGATGTCATTTTGAATTTTAAGGAGGAAAGGTAAAAGTTATTTATAGGCGCTAGTGTCCAATTCAACATTTTTCATCCGTGATTTTAGTAGATGTCAAATTGAACCACATCCGAAATGTGTAGGTATTTCATTGAAAAGAACGGATGCTGGTAGGGGTGTCAATGGGTTGAGTCAGGTCCGACCCGACCCAACCCCAATCATAAAGGGTCATGCTCTAACCCGACCCGACCCAAAACGCATTAGACCAACAAAAAAAATCGGGTCGGGTCGGGTCGGGTCATATATCCATATGTATCAATCTCCTCAAGAACAATTCCTGTTTCTAGGAAATTAAGACATTAACATTCTGAGAAATTAAAGGGCAAAAGAGATGATGATCTATTGAGTGAAAAGTAGGTTTTCATTTGGAAAATTGTTTCTTCAGGACAAATCCAAAAGCTGTAGAGTGCAGATCACACCAACTCAAGAAACAGGTTAGAGAAAGATCAGAATTATTTATGTTCTTCTCTATCCATCACCTGCATTTACTACAGCTAAAATGGATAGAGCAAGGAAATATGAAAAAAATATGCAAGACATTTACCATTGTTCCTTTCTCAATTACCACATCAAAGCACTGATCACCAAAGGGCAGGTCTAGCATGTCAACTTCTAGTACTTTAATTTATGATATCCAGGAAATGTAAGAAGTATATATCTTAGGCCTTAGATTCTTTCATCGAAACAGATATTCATGCCACGATAAGAATGATGCCATTCTGTTAAAAAAAATTGTGCTTTTCTGTTTTAAACATGGTCAATCCAATGAAATTCAACAAGAAAAGGCTGACTAGAGTCAGATATAGCACAATTGACCCTTCACTGGAGCTCTAGAAAAGCCAAGTGAGGACAAGTTTCAAGCCCAGGCAAAGTTGACTACATGCTCCATGGAACATAATTAGCATAAGCTCGTATATAGGATCAACTTCAAATAAATTCAGCCTCCCAATTGCATGTAGGAAGCTATTTTTCCCACTTCATCTTGCACTATGCAAAGAAAGCATGAAGTGACACAGATGCATAATTTCCAAATCCAAACAATCCTTTCATGGCAAAGTCACAAATAGTGAACAGTGTATAAGAGTACATACAGGGGTGAGGTTGCTTACTCATCCATCACAAGAATATATTGTGAGGGTGGGACATGTCATTACCTTTTTTATCAAATAATTGGAATTGAATATATTGAAGAATTAAATACTAATTTGGTGCGGTTTTGGTTACCAACTCAAGCATTAAAAAATCCTGTCACAGATCCAACCAAATCAAGAGCTTGACTCCAACTCTAGGAACTATCAAATCCCTAATAGACATCTAACTTATGTGCTATCCACGATTGAAACCCTCAGCATAGGTGTACTTGTTAATGGTAAATTTACTTTTTGGGCGTAAGCTAATTTTAAGCTAAAACAAGATATCATCTGCACTAGATTTTGGAGAGAAATCTCAGTTGAGAAATCGAATCTCCTGATTCTACGGTTCTTGAGAAGGAATCTCAAACAGGCACAATTCATTAGGACGAGCCAAAAACATACTCTGGCTATAAGGTCAATGTTTGATAATCCTCTTTTGATAATCCTCTTTTGTGACGTGCATCTATCAATGTGATAAAACCACGATCTTCAAGCCATATTAAAATAGATTCAAGACCAAGGAAATGACCTGAATGACTTTTTAGAAGTACCAATAATAATCTCCAACTTCATCAATCATCTAGAGAAATAAATATTGAATTTGGCTCCATGGTTGTCATTGGCAACTCTATAATAAATTCACGATGAAATGAGATCGTTGAATTATAGAAGGGTATTAATATTCTACAATCGTATTTTCTCACTTGATTCAAAGATTTCGAGTTCTTCTAAGTCCTCCTCAATTGAATGTGAAAGTGGAGTGGATTGCAACCAATCTTGAGCAAATATAAGAGCCTCCACCATAGTTGGAGTTAAAGAGCTACGAAACACATCAAGTACACGACCTCATGTGCTAAATGCGGCTCATGATGCTACAGTTGAGACAAGAACAACTAAAATATCTCGAGCAATAGAAGAGAGGATAGGATATGTAGAAGAATTTACTTTTCACCAGTTTAAAATATCAAACTCAGCGTTAAAACGTTCACATCCTTCCTCCAAATACTTATCCAATTCAGATTTTTCTTCTAACTATTGTTGTCCAGTTTGGCTAAGATACATTGTAGTCATAACATTGACACCAACTATAGAAGACTTTGACATGTTTACCATCCTTGTGCCCTTTCGCCTCAAGTTGCTTGAAGGGCATACATCAGTGCAGTATTTCTCAAACAATGACATTAAATATGTCATTACATTATCTCGTAAAGTTTCCGCATGTTTGCTTTCATAAACACAATTTATCATCCAATTCACATAATCTCACTTATGTCGTGGGTCAAGTATGCAAGCAATGAAGAATATAAGATTGATGTTGTTCACATTATCAAAATATTTATTGAATTTGGTCTTCATTCTTTCAGCCATTTCCCGCAAACTTTGGTTTTCATTCTCACAATATCTGCTAATAATTGTATAAATCCCATATATATCATTCGCCAAGTCATTACTAGTAACATAAGAGGAACCCGAAACTTTTAAAGTTGCATCATAAAACAACGTTAGGAATGGAAGAAAGTAACCGGCATACTTCCAATCTTCACTAGTGGGTACCCCTTTTGCCTTGGAAAGCTTTTCAACAAATCTTTTATTTTCAAGTTCCAACGAATCAAAAGCTTTTTCAAACTTCAAAGTTGTTTCTAACATCATGTATGTCGAGCTCCAATGGGTCTCAACATCCAAATATACAAGACTCTTGCACTCAATAATCTCCAATTTAATAGCATTCTTAAACCGTTTCAACCTTGCAGGAGAAGACTTCACATAACGCACAACTGAATGTATTATAGTAATTGAATCATTAATGTCCTTCAACCCCTCTCTCACGATTAAACTCATTATATGAGCACAACATCTCATGTAAAGTAACTCACCTTTTAATACCAAATAATTCCTAGGGTTAAGTTTCTTTTTCAAATGTTGAATTCCTAGGTCATTAGAACTTGCATTATCCACAGTGATAGGAAAAAATGCTTTGAATCCCCCAATCAATCAAGCATTTCTCAACTGATTTTCCTATTGTCTCCGCAGAATGACCAGGGATTTGACAAAAATTCGATAATTTCTTTTGTAACTTCCAAAGCATCAATAAAATGTGTAGTAAGACACATATAACTTAAATTTTGACATGATGTCCAAGTGTCAGTTGTAAGACATAGTTTAGGAGATGTCTCAGACAAATATTTCTTTAATTGACTTCTTTCTTCCATGTACAAATCATAACAACTATGCCTCAAAGTGTTACGTGACGGGATTATGAAGTTTTGCTAGATTTTATTAATGAATCGCCAAAATCCCTCACGCTCTACCAACTTAAAAAGCAATTCATCAAGAATGAACATCATTGCTAATTCCTTTCCACTAGATTTTTGGTCAAATTTCCATGGACTAGAAGAACTAATAACCCCCAAAAGTTGACTCGATGCACCCTTTTGCCTTTTTTCAACATTTGCATATGGGAATTTCTTGCATCTAACTAGATGACGATACATTGAACTTGTCCCTTGACCACTAGCACAACCAATAAGGGCCCCACAATGTATACATTTAGCTTTTTCTTGATCAACGATATGTTTATAGTGTTCCCACACTTGAGATCTCATCATTCTTCCTGTGACATTAGAAGAACTCATTTCAGATATCTCAATATTCATTTTCGACATTTCTCTTCGACGATATTGAGCTGTTAGTCTAAAAAAACAGAGGACCTAATTATACAACAAAATCATGTAACTAGGAAGTATGTAATGCCTAAATAATAAATCTCAGCACAACAAGAATTTCTAGAGAACAAGTGCAGACACTCACCAGCATTATTCCATAGCACAGAAATGCCCCAAAACCAACAATTGTATCAGCACAACAAGAAAAGATCAGGCTGGTAAAAAAAAAAAAAAAAAGATCAGAAAAAGAGAACTATGCAGCGAAACCCTGCACACCACAAGTTGAATATATCGGTGACTTTTGTCCACCCCACAAAGTGGATGTAATGTAGCAACATCTACGCATAAAGATGCATTGGCATGAACAATGACGCAGAAAAAGTACACAAATTAGAGGTAGTTTAGAAATATCAGGGACAGGGAAGGTCACAAAGATGCAAAAATCTTCTGGCTGACCGAAGATATGTTGCATGCTCATTCAGGCAATAAACTCTTCTACAGGAGAGGTCTCTGGAATGTGGCTATGCATAGAAGCCTTAGAATTACAACTATAGAAAAGTGAAGAAGAAACCATGATCAAGAGAGGTCGTAATACCAGCGTACATAAAGAAAGAAGAGAGAGAGAGAGAGAGAGATGACGATGGAGAATCAAATTATGACAGGCTTCGGGAAGGACAACAACCATAAAACAAGTTTGACAATCATAAGATAGGTCATGCTAAGCCTTGAAATTAGCAAATAGCAAACTGCATTCTTCTACATCTCAAGCATAAATTTGAACCACGATTGAACAAGGTTTAAGAAATCATATTTTATTCTTCTCAAGCACACCGGGCAACCTTGGTGTCTTGCTTGTGGAACATGTCAATTCTTCCTTTTTCTTCAACGAGAGAGGAGGTAATGGCTTTATGTTTTGCAGAATAAGGACCTAACTATAGAATAGTTTGGTAAAACCCGGTAGACATTTAGAAATTCAGTGACTTAAAATGTAAGCACAAAATGTCTTACTCGTTGAGCCTCTCACAGCAGAATTGTATAGAGGAATACTAAGTAGAAAGGAAGTCTACTCAGCAAAGGCCGACAAACCAAAACCAGACAAGAGCAAGCAAGGAGTCTCGCATGAGAATCATTATATCACATATCACAAGCCGTTTAGTATCAACCAAAACATAAATCAGATTAAGCTGATTACTCACCCAAGAACCCCAGGTCTGAATGTCTACTAGGTAGAGACAGCTGCTCTCTATATGCATATTCTAGTCTTTTCATTCAGGTATTTGTGAGTGATTTCTAGGCAAAAAAAGAAAAATCACTTCAATCTGGTGCACCATTCCAACCAAAAATCTTGCATTTAAATTATCTCAATACTGTGCAACAGCAGCTGACCTAGAGATTAAACACTGAACAGGTAACTACTTTTGAATATTATGAGCTAAATGAGGGAAATTTGGTAGCAGTTTATCAAGACTTTTGCTGCATTGCTTCAAGAAATCATCCGTCAATTTCCCTCATTCATTGATGAATCAAGGAGAAAAGGAAATGAGTTTCGAAAGCCACATGGAAGCATAAGAACAAGCTTGCAATAAAAAGGGAAAACCAAACCTTTCTGTATAGCGTTGGAAGATCTATCTCATCAAACGGAAGATATCCAGCCATTAAAACATAAAGAATGGCGCCACATGACCATAGATCAGCTGTTGCACCATCATAACCCCGCTAACCAATAACCTGAAATAGATATTTGATATTTAAAGGTAAATGAACAAGTTTGTGTCTTCTAAGAGGTGCTTAATCCCATGACCAAAAAAAATTGCAAAATCCTATTCTGGCTGCAAAGGAGGAAGTTCAGAAATTTCCACTAGCATGGTTGCCAAATGAGAAGCACACATGAACTTTCATCTTTTGTCTTTGCAGTGAACAGATTGAAACAGAGAGAAATTCGAGATCCCTTTATTCAACCCAACTGTCATGCATATTCAGGATATACAGGTAAATCCATAAAAATAAATTCAGTCTCTCCCTTTTCTAGCACATCTAATGGTTTCTATTCATGATGGACTATAATCATCCACACCCAAAAAAAATTGCAGAATTTAAACATTTCATTAAACTCTAGGGCTTCGGAAGGATGGGGAAAACCTCAATTACCTAAGAAGGAAACTTTAGGGCTGAGACGGCAAACAAGATTGAAGCCACCTCACTTGATTCTTTTGGAAAAACCACAAACGTAAGAATTTCTTATTGTCGAGCACCGCAAAGAACTCACAAAACACTAAACCTCACCATCTCTAGAGAAAGACCACAAGCAGAGGACCAATCGCAACAAATCGCAAGCCGACACTGAAGGGAGGACTGATCGGTGGTCGGCGAAGGGAGGATCGAAGGTAGGATCGGTGAAGGGAGGATTGGGTTGAGCAACGGATGAAAAACACATGGAGAGGAGTTTGCTTCTTCTTTGTTTATTTTATCCAAAACACACATGTGGTACCACCGGTACCATACCGATGTCAAGAAGACATGGGCCGACCCATTTCGACTTAGTTCTAAATGATACTAGCTCCATACTCAAATAATATTTTGACCCGACCCGAAAATACCCTAAATTTAGGGTTGGGTCGGGCCGAGTTGGGTCGACGCAAGCCTTTTTGACACCCCTAGATGCTAGGCACTCAATCGCAAAGTGGGCAAAATTTCATATGCTTGCAGTATTATTATCCTAATAAATTAATATCACTAACTTAATCAAATATACCAATATAGTTCACTTTAGTAATTACGTTGATAATAGCCAACGGTTTTAAATTGAGAAAATGATGCAACTTTAAACCGGAGGTGTTGGCTGCCGAGGGTCATCGGTGGGGCGGTGACAATTCCGCCAACCCTCACCCAAGCGTCAGCAACCTTGTTAGCCCTTGCCTAGGTGCTGACAACCCTACCGGCCAACACTACCACCCCATTAGCGATGGGATGGTAGCAACAAGTGCAAGGGGCTCCTCTTGCCTCTGTTTTTTTTTTTAATAATTTAATTTAAATTTAAATTGTGTTGTGATGAAAATAACCTTGATTAGTCGAAATTTTTTGCCAGCCAATGAGCCAGTAAGACTAGGCATTTATTTGAAATAACTATAAACACATCAGGTCATTATTTGAGATTAATATGATTACTTCATACTCGGGATCAGTTTCACTGGAGCTTTGGTCTATCCTGTAACATGACCCAGTCTAGATCTCCCTCTAAGAGCAATTTTGACTGCACGATACCACAGAAGATAATTCACTTCATTCAATAGCAGGTTTGTAAGCCATTGGATATTTGTGTCTTGCACGGCATCCTTGGTGGGGTTGGTTTCAATGGCTCCCTTTTTAGAGTTAGAGTTGGCCATGGAGTTGCCACAACTTATAGTGAACAACCAAAAAATAGCAACAAAAATGTGGATTAGGAAGAAAAAATAGGAACAAGTCAATTCACTCCTACTTTGATACCATATTGAAAACAAAAAACAACAAAAGAAGACAAGAATTTAACAAGGTTTGGCAATGTGCCTACATCCTCACTCTTCTTTTTTTGTGTCGTGAGAGAGGATCTGCCATTATTCTCTATATGTACATAACAAGGTAGCTACAACCAAGGAAACAAAAAACCATAAAAGGAAAAATATCCCTAAAATCAAGGTGCAGAAATAGGAAATACAATATTCACATCTCCTTTCCAAGAATAGAAGCACAAAGCATCTTGTTTAAGCAAGAGCGAGCCTAGATATCTTGAAGATCCTTTGAGCCCTAAAATGAAGATGAATTGAGCAAGATCATTGCTTCAACCATTTCGGGTCGTTCGAGTGAGCGCAGATCATTCCCTCAAAAGAAATCCGCAAGAATCAAGCTTTGAATTCTTGAGGAAGACAACTGTGGTAGGTAGAAAAGCCCCTTTTTTCTCCCTAAGTTACATGGCAACGAGCACGCACTCTATGTTGAGAGAACGCACACGAGGGAGAGAGGGTTGTCAGCAATGAACTTCGCCAGCAAAATGTTGACCGCGGCACATGGCGACGGGTCAATTTGGTTGTAGATGAAGATGTGTTGGCATTTTTTTAAAATGAAAATTATTTTCTTTTGAATTTAAAATCATTGGTTTAATTTTTTAAAATCCTTAAAGTTGAGTGAGCAAGCAAGCGATCCGTACATGTGGAACTGCCACATCACACTCTAGGGAACATTAGATAGAAAGTTAACCTAGGTAGCCAATGAAAATTGGTAAATTTTATGAAATAAAAAAAAAGTTTGGAATAGAATTGAAATTCAACTTAAACTTGGTAGTTTCTTAGGGAATTAAATTCCAGGACAAATTTTCCTACCTTGCTCCTTTTTTAGTCACTTTTAGCGTTGGCGACAAAGGTTGTGTTCCTATGACAACATCCTGAGTCTATATTACAAAATAAGTAAACTCAAATGCTTCTTTTTTATTCAGTGAAATTTCTCGACTTTTCATATTTCGCTCAATTTGAGGTTTTCAATACATAAATTGTCATAAATGACCCGCTTATATTGCAAAAGTTTGCTCACATTGCTGACATGACTCACTTAGCAAAGTTTATACCCTTTGCCTAGATGATGGCGTCATTTCGAATGTTGAGGAGGAAAGTTAAAAGTTATTTATCGACGCTAGTGTCCAATTCAACATTTTTCGCCCGTGATTTTCAGTAGATGTCAAATTGACCCACATCCGAAATGTGTAGGCATTTCATTGAAAAGAACAGATGTTGGGCACTCGATCCCAAAGTGTGCAAAATTTCATATGCTCGCGGTATTATTATCTAATAAATTAATATCACTAACTTAATCAAATATACCAATATAGTTCACTTTAATAATTACATTAATAAAAACCAATGGTTTTAAATTGAAAAATGATGGCACTTTAAGCCGGCGGTGTTGGCTGGTGGGGGTTGTTGATGGGGCAATGGCAACTCCACCAACCCTCACCCAAGCACCAACAACCTCGTTGGCCCTTGCCTAGGTGCTAGCAACCTTGCCAGCTAACGCTACCGCCCCGCCAACCAACGCCACTACCCCCACCAACAATGGGGTAGCAACAACAGGTAGGGATGTGCAACGGGAATCGCCCAAACTAGACCGAACCAGCCAGTTTTGGGCGGTTCCCATAGCCAGCGGTCCGATTCCAGGTTCCCAGTTCCCATTATTGGAACTAGTGGTCGGTCGATCCAGTTCCCGGCCCAAAGTGGGAAATCAAATCGGACCGGACCAGACTAGTAGTTTTTAATATATATATATATATAAATTTCTTAAGAATTTGAAAAAAAGAAGAAGAAAATCTTTAAAGTCTTAGGAAAATACAATTGCATATAGATTAAAAGAAAGAATTGATAAAGTAGTGTATAAACAAAATGGATTGTTTTTGAAAACGTATTGTAATTTTAGCAAATTTTTTCCCTAAAAAGAAAATTATTAGTTCCCAGTTCTAGGACGACCGGTCCGATCCATGGTCCTAGAATTTGGGAATCGGATCGGACTGGAAATTGATCACCCCTAACAACAAGTGAGAGAGACTCCTTTGCCTCTATTTCTTTTAATTTTTTTAATTTTAATCTAATTTAATTTAGATTTAAATTGTGTTTTGATGAAAATATTCCTGATAGTCGAAATATTTTGCCAGCCAATGAGCTAGTGAGACTAAGCTCTTATTTGAAATAAATATAAACACATCAAGTTCTTATTTGAGATTAATATTACTACTTTATACTCTTATTTGAAATAATATCCATTTTAAGTCCTTACTTGAAAAAATGAAGATACTTCATACTATTATTTGAAATTTTCCTTAATTTAAATATTTGAATGGATATATTTCAAGTTAGAACAAATTGAACTTGAACATGATTTGATTATCGATTCTATCAAATAACCCCACAAAGTTACATCATAAACATAACTAGCATAAATTCAAATTTGCCAATTTTTAGTCATTCATGTACCGTGAATTTATTATCGGGTCGAAAATTGCTCCTTTAAAAGTGACTCGTGATATAAAAAAAAGTTGCAAAAAATAAAAATTTTCATTTAAAAATTTTCATATTTTTGCCTAATATATTTGCCATGCCCTATGGCTTGTTCCTCTCGTTTTCGTCTTCTAAGCCACCACATATTAAAGCATATATAATCTCCCCTTTGCTTCCTTTCCCTGCTGCGAAGAAAAAACCCTAGCCGACACACCCACAGAGATCTCCAGGAAGGAACCAGCAAAGATGGTGAAATTCCTCAAGCCCGGGAAGGCGGTGATCCTGCTCCAGGGCCGCTACGCCGGCCGGAAGGCCGTCATCGTCCGCAACTTCGACGACGGCACCCGGGACCGCCCCTACGGCCACTCCCTCGTCGCCGGCATCAAGAAGTACCCGAGCAAGGTCATCAAGAAGGACTCCGCCAAGAAGACGGCCAAGAAGTCGCGGGTCAAGGCGTTCGTGAAGCTCGTCAACTACAGGCACCTGATGCCCACCCGCTACACCCTCGACGTCGACCTCAAGGACGCCGTCGCCGTCGACTCCCTGCAGAGCAAGGACAAGAAGGTCACCGCCGCCAAGGAGACCAAGAAGAGGCTCGAGGAGAGGTTCAAGACCGGCAAGAACCGGTGGTTCTTCACCAAGCTCAGGTTCTGATTGCAGTCCGTTTGTGAAATGGTGTCGGTTTAGGGCAAGATTCGATTTTTGATCCTTTTTGTTTTGGGTACATGGATTGAGTGAACGATGAATGAGGACGAGCCTGGTTTGGGGCTGTAGTGGTTAATTTGGAGCTTGAACATCTCATTCAATTTTGAAATGCGTTACTACTGTTAATGTTTCGCTGTTGGATCTGGTTTGCATTGATAATGTTGTTTGCTTTGACAGTTTTGTTCTATGTGGTAGTGCTTTGACTTTTAGAGGAGTGAAATCGATAAACGCGTTTTGGGTATTGTTCTACTGTTTAGATTGCGTGGAGTCGAGCTTGTTATGGTTATAAGTGAATTTGGAGTTTCTGGCATTGTCATTCAGGCTTCTGTTTGTGTATCCTTTAAGCAATCAATCGGTTAATGGGATTGGAATAGGGATTATTTTGCACAGGTATGCTATAGTAAACAATGTCTGCTTTCTCCTTGTGATGCTTGATTGGGTATGAGCAGAGGGTGATATGGTACACCTAATTTGTTCATTTGTGATTGAATGCCAGTCTTTTTAAGGAATTTGAGTTGTTTCCTGGGGAGCTGGTGAATTTTAAAGATGGGGAGAGAGTTCATTTCATGGCCTTGATTCTGTATTCAAATAGCTACTTGCCCATATGAAATTGCAGTTTTGGAAATTTGGCTTTAGAAACTGTGCTTTGAAGTTGTCTATTGTGTTATCTCATTCTGAATATTGACCTTTGCTTTGATATGAATACCAAAGCCACTGAAATGAAATCAATGAAGTCATTGGTGTTTTTGTTGGTTGCAGAAAAATTATGTCTCTGTCAGTCCTTGTTGTTAATATCAGATCAAATTCTTCATTGCTGGGATTATGGTTCTAATCACTGTACTAGTGCTTCATTGATTTATGCCATTGATCGCTGAAGGTATATTTAGCCATAGTCTTTCTTATGTGTTTATTCACACTAGTAATCATCATGAGTTATTTTTAAGAAAGATCAGTGGTATTTATCATTATTGTGATTTCATGTCAGGCTTTAGTGTTTGGTTGTTGCAATGTCACAGTTTTAGATTCTGCTCTGCTTTTTTGGAACTGAAAACTGAGTCACAAGTGTCTCTTCATTGTTTTTCTGGCGTGCTACCATGCTATCTCAAGGCATGTACTCAAAGATACATATTGATGTCTCTCACACATAAGTTTTTGGGTCATATCCTCTCTCTCTCTCATTGAGGGTCTCTCTGTGGGATGTGCGCACTCTGCTGGTGGTGCACAGAACAATCACACAACAGTAGCAACAACAACAATCCAAGCGGTATCTCAGCTGTTGAGCTGAGATGATTATGTTTGTTGCCTTGTTGGAATTGAACTCCATTACAGGTCCAGCATAAGTTTACTTTATCCCAGGGTAGTTCAGGTATTAGGACATATTCACTGCTAAGATGGGAGTTGTCTCTCGTATCCTACAGTCTAACTTCCATTTTGTCCAAGGTATCAAATAGATCCTTTGGTGCTCCCACTGATCTTTCGCAAACTACAATCTGTCCTAACTTTTCTTTTCCATTTGCTCTGGCATTGGGAGATAATTAAGTGTCAATAGTCCTTTGCCTGTACAAAATTTCTCCTAATAGTGTTTCATGATTTCAATACTTAGAAGTCCAAAAACTTCAAAGGCCTTGTCATTCAAGGCCTTGGGAATAACTTAAGATGGGTACTGAACCATGCACTAGTTCAAGCTGATACGAGACGGCCTATGGAGTCACGGATAAGTAGGAGAAACGGTGGACTTGTCGACCGTGTCGTATCCATCGAATGAACTCATAAAATTAACCCTTTTCCCTGAGTATTGAATGCTTACATCGAGACCAAAATCGTGATAGAGAAAAGGAGAAAGGAAAACAAAACAAGAAGAAGAGGAAGAACAAGTTCGACTCCAATGTTGGCTCATGGAGAGGCGCTTCGGGTCAAGCTCCGGAGGAACGACGCGGACTTGGTGATTTCTCGGACGGGCTTGTCGGTGTACCGGATCAGGTTGTAGACCCACGCCCCGGAAATCGCCCCGACTATCGGCGCCACGATGTAGATCCACAGCTTGTGGTAATGGTGAGACACTATCGCCGGACCCAAGCTCCTTGCCGGGTTCATCGATGCTCCTGTTATCGGCCTAACCACCATCAGGAAAAAAAAGAACCATAAATTAATCATCACGAAATCCTTAATTTACGCTAGGATTAATACTTTGTTTCGTATCAAAAAGAAAGGTTGATGGCCAATTATTAGGAAAATTGATATCGATAATTCAGATAACTTTCTCTTTAAATTGACGGCCAAAATGTAATTTGAGAAAAAATCGAGGATGGCCTTTCGTTGAAGATGTAATTTATAATATTTAAATAAATTATTTGGAACTGCAACATCTTTTGAGATAAAGCCCCGTGTTATGATGGATGTAGTCACTTATACTATTTATTTTAAAGGACGTTACAAATTTTACACTGTTTTACATTATAATATTTTTTAAAAATTTTATATGTCAAAATATCATAGGAAAAGCTTGTTCTTTTGTGCCCTCAAATATAGTAATGTTATTGTCGAGACAATTTGCGCAATGTAATAATTTAAATAATCATGGTCAAAATAATAATAATAACAATAATAATAATTCTGAGATGATAAGGATTTGAATAAGTCATTACCCTGCGAACAACACGTTGAGCAAGACGGTAGCACCAACAGCAAGACCGGCGAGTTCTCCTATCTGCACCAATCACAAAAACATTAATTAACTCATGTTAACTTTAACCAAAATTTAAAATGAATCCTTTTCCACATTCAATAATGTCCGATTTGCTTAGGATGATTTTAAGGATGTCCAAAACTTTCCGACCATCACCTCCTGCTTTTCAAAATCTTCTCCATATCCCCCAAACAGCTATGACATGACTCAATACAATTACAAAACCAGAATATGACACGTAAACACGAATGATCAATTATTGTAAGAATTCAAAAGTGGGTCAACCCTTTCTTGTCAGGACAACCTAGCGTTTTTGTAAGATTTTCTTATTCAGCCTCTTCTTGCGGAGATTCTTCATTATATTCTACCTGTATAGGAATTTCCATTGAAATTTCCCTAATTATCAGCAAGTAATTCAAAGAAAGAAGCTAGAACTCACTGCTCTGTTGTCGGTGGCGACGCCTGAGACGATAAACATGAGGTAAAAAGTGATGATGAACTCAAAGGCTAATGCTTGCGCATCCGACCCGGCCGGTTGAGTCCCCACGAAATGGTCGAGCTTGCCGGGGAATAGCAACCGCAGCGTCCCGCACGCCAATGTCGATCCGGTGACTTGTGCCAAGATATAGAAAGGCAACTACACGCCAAGAACAAAATGCAACCAAGAGGAAAATTTAGCATAACAAAAACATATAAAAGAATCCTTCAATAATTACCTAAACTAATTGTCATGAGTCCCGTACATGGAATTTGGATATGTTTCATTTTAGATTTTTTTTTCCCAGAGCGTTTCGTAATTAAAAGGTCACGGGATGATAATATTGAAAATCTGTTGGAAAAAATGAAAATAAAATCAACTGTTGATGGCATGCAAACATTATCTAGAATAGAACAGACCTTCCTTTCTACTCGGTACTGAATAATAGATAAAACAGATACAGCAAAATTATGTGAGAAAACACAGCAAAGGAAGGAAGGAGAGGAGAGAATTTCTTGTTTCGGTATATATGTTGGATTGTAGTTGGGGATTTTATATATAGGTAAATGAAAGAGGGATTGGTATAAAACAAATGAAACTAGCGAGTTCCATATTTATAAATCAAGCCGTTGTAAAATTATTACAAAAATCATTGTAAAATAATGATTTTCATGATTGTAAATATCCGATAGATATCGATTCCAAATTGATTGGCACTATGGTCCATCTATTTTAAGATGAAGATAGACAAAAATAGTTAGGAGCTTCGACTTTGGAAGAGATGGTCACGCACCTGTTTCCATGGGAACCTCTTGCAGGTGGCGAAAGCAATGGTGACGGCCGGGTTGAAATGGGCACCGGAGATGTGCCCGACCGAGTACACCAACACCATCACCGCCAGCCCCCACACTATCGATATCCCCGGGAGCGTCACCACCTTGTCGTTGTTCAAGTTCGTCGCCACCGCCCCGCACCCGGCGAATATCAAGAAGTACGTCCCGAAGACCTCCGCGATCAACTGCAACGTTTTGGAGAAATCCGGGATCAGACTCTTTCGTACCGAAAGCCTTAAATTCTGTGCACATTAGTCTAAGTTTGAGGAGTCTAGCTGCCATGGCAGTCTCCTCCATCACTAGGAGGCGCAGTGCACGATACGTGCACCTCAAAAGATATTCTTGATGAACGTTTATATTACAGGTGAAAAAAGAGTCTCCGTGAGAAGAAAAGTAACCTTTTGAATGAAGGGAATAGTGAACAAAGTGCACTTCGTCTCTCGCTTGGCTTTGGAATCGTCTCCTATTTCCAAGACAACTTCATGGTCTCCATTGCTCCCACTGGTCTTGTCCGCCATCTTCTGCAAATTCCAGGGCGAGGAGCAGACGATAGCTTTCTAGGATTGACAAGCAGGGGGAGAGAAACCGCCGGTACGTGTTCGAAAGGTGTGGCGTTTGGAAGGAAGCAAGGCCCCAGATTTATACTTGCAACTGAGAGAGATGGACGTGGATAGAGATTGGGCATGACAGCTTGGATTCCTAAAAGAATCGGGCTTCTGAGGTTGCTTTTTTCGCTGACTAGGGACATCTAGAAGGTGTGATGTTGGAAAGGGATGATGACCTGGGAGGAGACCTGCAACTGCCCATGTTGCCTGAGAATAAGAGCAGGCCAGTTGGATTTATAATTTGGGCAAATTCCTTGATCTGAAACCTAGATGTATTTGGCATTGTTGGCTTTTTTGGGATTGGACCTTGGTATGTTGTTTCACCTATCTTTGAATGAGAGTCAATCTTGGGTTTAGGCCATAATTAGCCGGTGCTATTTTGTGACGAGAAAACTAGATGTTTGCTTTGTCTCAAAATAGAATCCATCTGGAAGATACACGTTTTGTGAATTTTCATATTAGACCTAACTCTACCTCTCATGATCTGCCACTTCGTTAGGTCTTCCTAGGTTAGCCTTGTTCATTTCACGTTGTGTTGATGAATCATCTAGGTCAGTGATTTCCATGCAAATTAAATGCAGATGTGAAGACGTTATATGCATGCAAATTTGATTCACATAATTTTTTTGTACGTGTTTTTCTTTCTAAACCAGCAAAAGTGTTTAACGCCTTGAGTGATTAGTGACTTCTTTTTGCCATAACATATTGAATGTCTAATTGCATGGATGCGTTATCTTTTGTTAATAAATTGAAGATGATACTAATGGTGTAAAATTTTGAAATAGGACTGAAAATTGGATTATCTAAATTAAAATTACTTTAATAATGAAAACTGAATTTTTATTGGTATTGACTCTTGATTTCAACTGCAAAAACTTTTATTTCCATAAGGTGATCCTATAATATTAGAAACATTGAGTTCTATTCGAGAATTCAATTGTAACTCAGTGCGAAGCATGTAATATATATGTTAATTAGTTGAAAAGTATAGATGGTCTCCATAATTATAGCCTCGTTAAATTTTTTCCTAAATAATGCCCACTTTTTTCTTGTCAAATAGTATTCTGAATGCGACTTTTCAAGTAATCAAACATGGAAATTGTTGCAATTTGCTCAATTCACTTTAAACTATACAACAAATATTTTAAATAAAATACATCCTTCTCAAAGATTGAAATTTTTTTAAATATTTTAACAATACAATATATTAGAAAAATCATGACCCGCACTTCCATGACCTCAAAACCTTTATCTTAAACAAATTAAATGGAAATTGGAAAATGATTATGTTTTAAAGACCATGATCATGACAACAATAAAAGGACCATAATCATTATATCAATAAAAAATGGTACAAATACCTTTATTTAAAAAATTCAGCCATATGAAATTCAAAATTCTTCTAAAACCTATGTCCATGATATTAATTTGATTAATTGAAGTCACCAGCTTTCCGCAAGCACAAGAATCGAGTCAACGGAATATCAGACGGAAAAGTTATGTCCAGTCAAAATTAAGTCAAATTTGTAAAAAATTCACACAAATATATTTTTCCCACTTTGAAGAATTGAAAACGTCATTATGGACTTTCCATACATGTAATAATTGAGTAATGGGACATCAAATGGAAATATTTTACTAGGTCAAAATTTGGTTGAATTTGTATAAAAATCACATCAAACTTTTCAAAAAATTTATCAAATTGATGAATTGAAGCCATCAACAGACTCATCAAATGAACATGTTGGGCCGAAAATGGTGCATCCGACCCAAATTGACTTCCTCAATTTTCATTGACAATATAAATTTAGTGAATTATACCCAACTTGAAGCAATTTTTCTCCTTAAATTATTGTGGACAACTTCATAGATCAATTTGTACCAAGGCTGGTGGGGGACCGGGTTTGGGACCGGGGCATGAACCTAACTGTGAGGTGAATCTTGCTGGATCTTACCCGACTAGTAATGCCCTCCCTCTCGTTTGCTCTGGTAAATCGATTCCTTCCAAGTATCGACCGGCCACGGTGGTCGTCTCCTTCAAAACTAACGCCAAGGATCTTTTCAGATCCGAGAACCACACCCACAACCAAAACACCGTGACCAAGAACAACCCAAAACTCCACCGCGCATTCGAGAGGTTTTGCAAGCGATGTAGCTCTCTCGAAACTCGTCATCGACTCTGGATGAGACCGAGTCATCGAGCGAGTTCGTGCGGTGCAAGTCCTGCAATGTGGAGCCCGTCGCGCACCTGCCTGGTTTTGCAAGTAAGATCCAGCAAGATTGTGACTGAACCTGGCCATCTCGGTGGTCGCCCCCGTGGCTCTGGATTCGCTGATGTCCTCTTGGTCGCCACTGAGCAGGGTCTCGACGAAGTGTTGATGCCATTGCCAACTCACTAGTTCGTCTCGGTAAGCATTGCGTTTTGCTCAGTTCACTGGATTCGTTGCTGATTTTGCCGTGGTTTTAACTTTTGAGTTTTCCTCTCCTTTTGCCGTGATCTCCTTTGAATTAGGGAATTTAAGAAGAGATGATCATTGAAATTACCCATCCGTCATGTGCGCAGTCGAAGATACGCAGTCGAAGATACGTTCTTCGTCCTCCTATAATGTACTCAAAGATCATTGTTTCTTGTCTCGAAACTGTAGACAAGAGATCGCTCACGACATAACAGTCCTCCATTCCACGACAGGAGAAATGTTTCTATCTTTACGTGTGCATGACATTATCATGAAGAACATTTATGGACTACTGTTAATATGTCTGTGTAAAGAACTCATAAGATGTTTCCCAAGAGTTTATCCGTAGAACTTTTTTGAGATTTTATGGAGCAAAATGAAAACATTTGCCAAATTACGGAGCTGCATTGTGGTTAAGTCAAAATGACTTCAAACCTTTAAATCGAACTCAGCCTGAGCCAAACCAAATCGGGTTACTTTCAATTCTGAAAGGCCTTTCGAAAGATACCATTCATCAATCAAAACCCACCCCATTTCGACACCACTTGACACCACTTGGTTTGGTGACAAATTGTCTCGTTAGAATGAATAAAACCACTTGCATTTGCTTGTTAAAGCATGTCAAATGCATTTGATCTTTCATGCGATCTCATGCTTCACTGGAAGAAATGATTCTAAGTACAAATTGCAACACATCAGATTGTGGGCGGCAACATATGGCTTGGTTCAGTTCTATAATTTGATTCGGTTTGCTTTCTCAAATTTTCTCCCAACCTAATCATGGGTTCAGAATCACGAAGATGGCACAAGTGCAAGGAGTCGGAAAGAGAAGATCTTATGAGAATAGAAGAACCTGAGGAACCAGATTCATGAATTAGAATTGAAACAGACAAAGATGATAGGGAGAATGCAACGAATTTTATCTTGACGCATGCTGACTTTCATAGAGGAAGGAACCTTCCAATCGAAAGGTCCATCGATGATGCTAGGAACCAAGCCTGGCTCAAAGTTAGAGACATTTAGAAGATGTCCTGTGATCAAAGTCCGCATTGCTTGAGTGTTGAAATAGAAATGTCAGTGCCGAGAGTAGGGCAGAGGATGACTGTCACTTCATAGACATAAGAGTCACATCCGAGTGCGACAAGTCCAGAACCCTACTTAGCTATAACTCTAGAACATCTCCTATCAGCTTAAAGTAGTGCATGGCTCGCCACGATATCCTACCTATCTGAATTATCTCCAAGGTCTTGAATGATTAGACATTTTGCAGTTTTTGAACTTCAAGGATTATAATCCCGAAACATTAATAGGATGAACTTTCATACCAGCAAGGAAATATTGACACTTTATCTCCCAATGGCAGAGCAAGTGGGAGAAACATTAGGGCAGATGTAGTTTACACAGGATCAGAGGAGCAGGACAGGATCGATGAAAATTGCCAAGTCATTTGACACATTGAAAATATGGAATTTGCACTCTAGGATAAGAGACAAGTCCTAACATAGCAGTGAACTTGTCCTAATTGCCGAACTACTCTGTGATGAAGCACTCACAGTGGACCTGTACTGTCATTCCAACGTACATAATCAACAGATAGCGCACACCCCCCAGAGAGAGAGAGAGAGACCCTCCATGAGAGGGAAAACTTATGTGTGAGAGACATCAATATGGAACTTTGTATAGATGCCTTGAGATAGCATGATAGCAAGCCTAAAGACAAAACAAGGATGTAGGTATGGATAAACAACCAAGCAATGGATGGATCAGCCACTCAATGAGACAGTCATGGTTAATTTTTCAAGTTCCAAAAAAAGCAAAGTAGGATCTAAAACTATGATATTGCGACAAAATGGCAATAGATCCTGATGATTTCTTCTATCAAATATAAATCATAATTACTAGTGTGAATAAGCACAAGAGGGAGACTATGGCTACGTTACATTCAGTGATCAATCACATTACTCAATGAAGCACTATTATACTTATTAGAAACATAATCCTACCAAAGAGAAATTTGACTTGATACTAACACAACAAGGACTGACAAGACAGACATAATTTTGATGCAACTAACAAAACTGATGACTTCAAAATTTCATATCAGGTGGCTTTTGACATTCCAATCACGAGCACAAATCAAGATTCAGAATAAGATAACAAGAAAGACGGCTTAAGGGCACACTCTCTAGATTCAAACTTCAAACTCTGCAAATTTTTATATGTGCACTTAGTTATCCAAATACAGAATCGAAGCCAAGAAATGAACACTTCTCCCTCCCTACTTGGTATTCACCACCTGCCCATAAACAACTCAGATTCCTAAAAAAAGACAGCTCAATCCCAAATAAACAAATTAGCTGCACCATACCCCCCAGCTCGTACCAGATCAAATATCATATGGTGAAAGCAGATGGCATCTAGAACAGCATACTTATGCAAAAGAAAGTCCCTACTCGACACCATTAACCCAAGTATAGCCTAATTGATAAACAAATTGAAGGCTGAATGATAATGCCAGAAACTCCAAATTCCACTCATAACCCCGACAAGCTCAATTCCATGCAATCTAAACATTAGATAACACCCACAATGCATACATGGACTCGACCCTTTTAGTCGAAGCATATTATCAACCCGAAACAGATCCAACACTAAAACATTAACAGTACTAACACATTTCAAAATTGAATGAGATGGCCAAGCTTACAACCCAAATCCAGGCTCACCTCATTCACCGTTCTCTCAATTCTTTATCGAAAACAGAGGGATAAAAAATCGAAAGTTACCCTGACACAACACCGATTCTCAAGCTGACTGGAATCAGAACCTGAGCTTGGTGAAGAACCACCTGTTCTTGCCGGTCTTGAACCTCTCCTCGAGCCTCTTCTTGGTCTCCTTGGCGGCGGTGACCTTCTTGTCCTTGCTCTGCAGGGAGTCGACGGCGACGGCGTCCTTGAGGTCGACGTCGAGGGTGTAGCGGGTGGGCATCAGGTGTCGGTAGTTGACGAGCTTAACGAACGCCTTGACCCGCGACTTCTTGGCCGTCTTCTTGGCGGAGTCCTTCTTGATGACCTTGCTGGGGTACTTCTTGATCCCGGCGACGAGGGAGTGGCCGTAGGGGCGGTCCCGGGTGCCGTCGTCGAAGTTGCGGACGATGACGGCCTTCCGGCCAGCGTAGCGGCCCTGGAGCAGGATCACCGCCTTCCCGGGCTTGAGGAATTTCACCATCTTTGCTGGTTCTCTCCCTGAGATCTCTGCTGGGGTTTTTCTCACCTTCGGCTAGGGTTTTCTGTGGCGGCCGGGGAGAGGGGAGAAGGAGGGAGAAAACCTAGTAAATTTGAAAGGCACATATAGCGCAAATAATAATAATAATTTGAAAATTTTATTTTTAAAATGTAATTTTACCAGAAATTAGCATATTTTTAAGTTCCAATGTATCTGTTGCAATTTTGTTGAATTAACTTAATTGATAAATAATTTGTGTTCAAGTTCGATTTATTCTAACCTGAATTGATTTTATAAGATGGGTAACTTCATTACAAATGTGACTTATATTGTTATATTTTATTTAAATTAAAAAAAAACTTATCCATTAGGGTAAAGGCATGGAAAGTGAATGAATTTATGCTTTTATTTTTTTTTTTAGTCCAACAACTATTTTTTTAATTAAGTATTCAAAAATTTCAAAATTCAACCAAAGCGATAAGTTCAAATCCATGGATGGAAAATGTTGAATTGGAGACTAATGCCACTAAATAATCAATAACCATCCACATTTACATCCGATGAAGATTTATGAGATGATAGTGTCACGGCTCAAGGACTTGCACGATCCAAGAGGGTTCTTGAGCGATGCCGTGACCGAACCTTGGTATAAGCGACCCTCAACCGTAGTCTTCGTATTCTAGGGTTTTCTTGAGTATTCTAGATTATTCCTAGGGCGGGCGATACGGTCATTGTACACAAAGCAATCAATGTAAGTAGGTAGTAGTTGAGGGGCTACTCCTATGTATTCAATACGGGTAGGAAGTAGTTGGGGGCTACTTCAATGTAATTAATGTGGGTAGATGGTAGTTGGGGAGATCTAATCTCCACCGTTAGATCGAGGATGGATCTACGGATACGGCGAGTCCGTACTTGTATAAATAGGGCTCCTCCCCCTCATCAGAAGCATCTCATTTTACACAAGAATAGAAAACCAGAGAGCTTTCTCTCTGCGTTTCTCTTTCTAGAATTGTGTGAGTTTGAGTGGAAAGGCTGCTTGGGAGAAATCCTAAGGCCGCACGGGTGCAAGAGGAACGAGGAATCGATTGGCCCATGACAAGTGGTATCAGAGCGAAGTTCATTCCTAGGCGCAATAGCTGAATCCCGTCCTGAGGTGTTGATCGCGCTGGCAGTGGATCAAGAGGAGCGTGGAAGAGCTACCGCTAAAGGCCCCAAGGTAAGAAAGAATCATGCTGGTTCCGGTTCGAGGGATACTATAGGGGATCTGGATCGTCAGGTGATCAAGGTGGAGATATTCGCCTCCGAGATCCAAGGATCGGTCGACGACCGACCTGCACCGTCGAAGAAGTTGAAGCCGGGTAAGGAGGAGCCGGAGGCCGAAGTGCTAGAGCTCAAGTCCGGCATGGGAGAACTCCGAGGCGAGTTCTTCGGGGACCCCGAGGCAAGAACTGGAACAACGGGAGGAAACCTTGGAGACCATGATGGTGGCTATGCGTGCTGAGGTTGAGGAACTCAAAAGGAAGCTCGCGGAATCGGAAGCGGCACGCGTGAACAGAGTGGTCACGGTGCATGCTAGTCCACGAACGGACGCACCCAAGCCAGACAAGTTCAGGGGCTCGCGGGTGGCCAAAGATGTGGACAACTTCCTATGGTACATGGAACGGTACTTCCGAGGCTATGGGAATCAACGACGACCTTACTCGGGTAAACACTGCATCTATGTATTTAGTTGATAATGCATTATTGTGGTGGCGTCGTCGGTCGGATGGGAGGAGTGGCGATCCCATCGCGACATGGGAAGGATTCGTTGAGGAATTTTGACGGATGTATTACCCTTCGTACGCGGAGGAGGATGCTCGGAATGAGCTGAAACGGTTCGAGCAAAAGGGTGCGGTGCGTGACTACATCAAGCGGTTTTCGGAGTTGCTACTCCAAATCCCTTCGATGAGTGACACGGAGGCGTATCATCGGTTCATGGGTGGTCTCAAACCATGGACCAAGCAGAGCTCAAGCGGTGCGGCGTGGGAGATCTCACGGCGGTCATTACGGTGGCCGAGTCACTTGTGGAGTACAAAGCATCTTCGGCACCCAAGCCGGAGCCTCGACCAAGGGACAGGGCCTTTGGTGGGGGAGATCGAGGAAGATTCCATCGTCCGTATAGAGGTAGACCCCCGACCGGCCCTCCGAGATTTCATGTGGAGTCGAGCAATGGAGGACAAAGAAAGGTACGCACGTATAAGTGCTTTTTCTGTGACGGTCCTCATATGGCACGTGATTGCCCGAACAAGGCCAAGCTGGCGGCCCTTTGTAAGGAAGACGAGCCAAAGGAGGAAGCGCGATTGGGTTCGTTGCGTATCCTCAGTTCCCTCAAGACGAAGAAAGCTAAGGAGTCTAAGGGGATGATGTTCGTGGATCTAAAGATCGGCGACACCACGATGAGTGCACTCGTGGATACCGGAGCATCAGATCTTTTATTTCACAATAGGCCGCGAAGAAACTCAACCTTCCGGTCGAGAAAGGAGCTGGTTGGCTCAAGACGGTGAACTCCAAGGAGGTCCCAACTAGAGATTGGCTAGGGTCATGGAGCTTCACCTCGGACCATGGTCAAGTAAAGAAACTATCGAGGTAATTCCCCTAGACGACTATGATTTTGTTCTAGGTCTAGGATTTTTCGATAGGATCAATGCAGGTGTGCTACCATTCGCGGATTGTATTTGCATTCTGGATAAGAGGTGCCAATGCATGATTCCGATCCATCGCGCATCGGGGCGCGATCGGGAGATGTTATCGGCCATGCAACTCTCGAAGAGAGTTAGGAAGGGTGAGATGACCTTCCCGGCCACGGTGAAAGTTGATGAAGACACGGGCAAGGTGGAGGAGATTCCCACCGAGATAACCCGAGTTCTCGACATGTTTGCGGACGTGATGCCATCTGAGCTTCCTAAGAAGCTCCCACCTAGAAGGGAGGTGGATCATCAGATCGAGCTAGTGCCTGACGCTCGACCACCGGCCATGGCACCCTATCGCATGGCACCCCCGGAGTTGGAAGAATTGAGGAGACAACTCAAGGAGTTGCTCGATGCGGGTTATATTCGGCCGTCCAAGTCTCCGTTCGGTGCGCCGGTCCTTTTCCAAAAGAAGCATGATGGGTCACTCCGAATGTGCATTGATTACCGGGCATTGAACAAGCTCACTGTGAAGAACAAGTACCCGATCCCTCTCATCGCGGATCTATTCGATCAACTTGGAGAAGCCCGATGGTTCACCAAGTTGGATCTCCGATCGGGTTACTATCAAGTTCGGATCGCCGAAAGGGATGAGTCGAAGACTGCATGTGTGACACGATACGGATCGTACAAGTTCCTCGTCATGCCGTTCGGTCTCACCAACGCTCCGGCCACTTTTTGCACGATGATGAATAAGGTACTACATCCGTTCCTTGATCGGTTCATAGTAGTTTATTTAGACGATATTGTGATATATAGCCGGACGTTGGAGGAGCATATTGAGCACGTAAGACAAGTCTTCTAAGTCTTGCGTGAGAACGAGTTGTCCGTGAAGCGGGAGAAATGTGCCTTCGCCCAAAAGGAAGTTCCTTTCTTGGGGCATATTGTTGGGGGCGGTCGTGTTCGGATGGACGGAGCGAAAATCCGAGCGATAGTCGAATGGAAGCCGTCGACCAAGGTGACGGAGTTGAGGTCATTCCTTGGCCTCACCAACTACTACCGGCGTTTCATTCGAAGTTACTCGAGTATCACGGTGCCACTCACGGACATGCTGAAGAAGGACAAGCCGTGGGAGTGGACCAAGGATGCCAAGAGGCGTTTGATCGACTGAAGCAAACTATGACCGAGGAGCTGGTGCTGGTGTTGCCCGATCACGCAAGACCCTACGAGGTAGAGACTGACACTTCCGACTTTGCTATAGGTGGTGTTCTTATGCAGGATGGTCATCCGGTGGCATTCGAGTCCCGAAAACTGAACGATGCCGAACGACGGTACACCGTCCAAGAGAAGGAGATGACCGCGGTGGTCCATTGCCTTCGGACATGGAGGCACTACATCTTGGGAGCCAAGTTCGTTGTAAGGACGGACAATGTGGCCACGAGCTACTTCCAGACACAAAAGAAGCTGAGTCCGAAGCAAGCTCGATGGCAGTATTTCTTGGCGGAATTCGACTACGTGCTGGAGTACAAGCCCGGGAAGTCCAACTTCGTGGCGGACGCACTGAGTCGAAAGGCGGAGCTGGCCAACATCGTAAGTCGACCCAATTGCCCATGGGTTGACCGTATCAAAGAGGGGATCAAGCATGATCAAAGGGCTGAAGGACTCCTACGATACGCACGAGAAGGTAAGACTCGCCAATTTTGGTGTGAAGACGAACTTCTCTACACCAAGGGACGCGATCGTACGTGCCACTACATGGGAAGCGAGGAAGGAAGTCTTGCAAGAGTGCCACGATTCAAAGTGGGCGGGCCACCCGAATCCACGTACCTTGGCACTCC
Organism: Corymbia maculata; assembly: GCA_014182735.1. Classification (NCBI taxonomy): domain Eukaryota; kingdom Viridiplantae; phylum Streptophyta; class Magnoliopsida; order Myrtales; family Myrtaceae; genus Corymbia; species Corymbia maculata. The sequence goes on along the minus strand of CM024686.1, from coordinate 24,068,320 downwards.
TCGAGGAGCGTTTCTTTTGGCCTCAAATGCGGGACGACGTCAAGGCGTATGTGAAGACTTGTCTTATATGTCAACAAGACAAGCTCGAACAACGAACGTCGCCGGGGCTCCTGGAGCCTCTTCCCATCCCCAACCGTCCATGGGAGAGTGTCTCTATGGACTTCATCGTCAACCTACTAAAATCCGAAGGGTGTCGGACGCTGATGGTAGTGGTTGACAGGTTCTCCAAATACGCAACATTTGTGCCGGCAACAAAGGATTGCCCGGCCGAGGAGGTAGCCAGACTTTTCCTGAAGCATGTGGTCAAGTACTGGGGTGTGCCACAAACGATCGTGAGCGATCGTGACTCCCGATTCACAGGGCGATTCTGGACGGAGCTCTTCAAATTGCTAGGGTCGGAGCTGAATTTCTCCACAAGTTTGCATCCACAAACTGACGATCAAACGGAAAGGACCAATGCACTTCTGGAGATCTACCTTCGACACTACGTGAGCACAATGCAAGTGGACTGGGCAAAGCTGATTGACGTGGCCCAATTCTTCTATAACTTGCAATGGAGCGAGTCGACCGGCCGGAGTCTGTTCGAGATCGCGACGGGACAACAACCGCAAACTCCAAGTGCGGTTGCGTCGGGCTACAATGGGAGTAGTCCTCCGGCTTTCAAGTTCGCAAAAGATTGGCAAGAACAAGCGGACTTGACAAGGGCGTGCCTACACAAAGCATCGAAGCGCATGAAGAAATGGGCGGACCAAAAGCGTAGCCACGTGGAGTTCCAAGTCAGGGACCAAGTGTTAGTCAAACTACACATAGTCCTCCGATACAAAGATGTACACAAAGGGTTGATCCAACGCTACGAGGGGCCGTTCCGTGTGCTTCAACGGGTCGAAAAGGTTGCATACAAGCTGGAGTTACCGCCTAAGCTAAAGGTACATCCGGTTTTCCATGTAAGTATGCTTAAACCTTTCTATATGGATGAGGAAGATCCGAACCGAGGGGAGTCGCAACGGGCACCCATGGGAGCTAAGGCCTCGTATGATCGAGAGGTCGACCACATCATGGCCGACCGAGTCATACGGAAGCGGTATTGTGCACCGAAGCGAGAATACATGATTCGATGGAAGGGTCTTCCGGAGAGTGAAGCAAGTTGGGAACCCACGGACGCTCTTTGGCAATTCAAGAAACACATTGAAGCATTCCATGCCGAAGACGCGACGAGGGCGTTGCCTGATTAGGTGGGGGAGAATGTCACGGCTCAAGGACTTGCACGATCCAAGAGGGTTTTTGAGCGATGCCGTGACCGAACCTTGGTACAAGCGACCCTCAACCGTGGTCTCCGTATTCTAGGGTTTTCTTGAGTATTCTAGATTATTCCTAGGGCGGGCGATACGGTCATTGTACACAAAGCAATCAATGTAAGTAGGTAGTAGTTGAGGGGCTACTCCTATGTATTCAATACGGGTAGGAAGTAGTTGGGGGCTACTTCAATGTAATTAATGTGGGTAGATGGTAGTTGGGGAGATCTAATCTCCACCGTTAGATCGAGGATGGATCTACGGATACGGCGAGTCCGTACTTGTATAAATAGGGGCTCCTCCTCCTCATTGTAAGCATCTCATTCTACACAAGCAATAGAAAACCAGATCTTCTCTCTACAGTTTCTCTTTCTAGAATTGTGTGAGTTTGAGTGGAAAGGCTGCTTGGGAGAAATCCTAAGGCCGCACGGGTGCAAGAGGAACGAGGAATCGATCGGCCCGTGACAATAGCACATCAAAAAAAGGTATATTAGACGGTTAAGATTGTCTAAGTTAATGTTTTTTTCTCCCTTCTAATATCACATCACCCAAATGAAAGTGATTTCTTTTTGCTTAGTATGCGATTACATCAACAATTGGGCTAAATCTTTATTATGTAAGTAAATACGTTCCGTTAGTAAATCACATGACATGACAATTTATTTAACGAAAGCATTTGAGGGTAAGTATAAATGCCAAGTAAAACCAAGAATTGGACCGAATTGACCCTAAAAATCGGTCCAGTTCCCAATTCTTGGTTGCTTAGGTCTAGTTGCCAAGTTGGAACCAAATTGAATCAAGAACGGAAAAACCAAAAAACCAGGCTAGGAAGTAGAGAATTCAAGATTTGTAGCCGCCTCTCCCTCTCAGCATTTTGTTTCTATTCTCTCTCTCTCTCTAACTTTTCTCTCTACAAGCCAAAAACAACCGCATCTAAGGAAAAATGGAAATTCTCTCTCAATCCGTGAATTCTTGAAGTTTCTTGACCATTGATCGATTCTAAAATTCATCATCTCCGGTCATTAGAATCCACCGCAACTTCCTTTCTAGTGAAAAACACCTTCAAAACCTTATCGTTCCATATTCTCTTTTAGGATTAATTCCAAAATATACCAAGATATGTTTTCAATTTTAAAAATCGAGAACCGATCCCAATAAGTTAGGTTTTAGATGAAATATAAATAGGCTTCGAGCTTGCTCATTTTTAAAAACTAAATTTGAATTCAACCAAAAAAATGTAAATTTAAAAAGTTGAAGTTTTTGATAGACAGAAAAGGAAGTTTACCATAATGGATTATGAAATGAATATATATTGGATACTTGTGATGTTATCATCTTTTATCTATTCATCCCATCTATTACCAACATACTAGATAATAATTTTTTGGTTTGGACTATAAACCACTATATATCATCATTTATTTTTAAAATAAGTCAATTTTTTTTGCATTAATATAATAAAATTGTAAGATGATATTTTCATGATTTTACACTGCTTATTATAAGTAAGAAAAGCTTACATATTATGAAGGACCATATGATAATAACTCAATTTTGTTACAAACATGCTATTTGACAAGAAATCACAATAAAATTGGTCATATCTATTCATTAATATGAATTAAAAATTTATAGTTCTGGCATATATAATTTGTGACTCATGACATCACTAAATTGACCAAAGAAATATATTAAATTAAAATGGCCTAAAGATACGATTATCATTGATGTAGTTTAATGAAATATATTAAATTAAACTAACGATCTTTTAATTAATTTATTTTCTTTTTAAGGACCTTTTTGGAAGGGAAAACATTTAACGTTAATTGCGGTCGGAGTGTCTACCCTAAAGCTTCCAGCGCCGCCGTTCGCCATAGCACCGCCGGAGAACGGGACGATGAGCAACTCGCAAGCCCTCCACCGCGATTCCGACGACGACGACGACCAGGGCGAGTTCTTCCTCGATGATTCCGACATCATCCACGAAGTCACTGTCGACGACGAAGGTTCATCTTCTTCATCATCTTCATCATCATCATCTCTCTCGCTTTTAAGTACCTCAGAAGGTTTCCATACACGCGCGGCTCAGTTAGAGCGTCTCTGCATATGAAAGGGCGTTGAGGGTGTCTTTAATTTCTTTACTTTGGTTCCATCCTCGTTCGGTTTTATATATGGGTCTGGTAGAGTTTCTGGGTCCTTCGTATCTCTGACTCCTCCGTTGTGTTGGCAGATCTTCCTGACGTCGACGATGAGGCAGATGAGGCCGGTAGGACTAACGCAATGGTTTTCTTCGTTTTCGTTTATCTGGGTTTTGTGAATTCATTTGGTTCAGGGGTTATTACGAGTGGGCGAATTCAGCGACCTTTGTGCAGTATAAATTGGGAGTTTATGGTAGTTTTTACTGTCGGATTTTTAACGGCTGATCGGCTCTGTCTTAAATTTCAGAGGAAGCGGATGACTCTTTGCACATATTCACAGGCCATAATGGTAACTTTCTTGTTCTTGTTCGTCTTTGAGCATTCTATGCTTAAAATCTTGCTGGACACGGTTGTCATGCTAGTCTAGGTTATAGTGGGAGTATTAGATTCCATCTTTGGGGCCAATGTTTGTCGTTCAGCTGATTATGCCCTTACGGCCATCTTTGAATTGGTTCAAGAACGCAACCAGCAATCTAGATAAGGAATATGTGCTCTTTATGTGTAAAAAAAACTGCAGTTTTTGTTCCACTGACATACAGACTGATTGGAGTTGCAGAATAGGTCAATCGATTGAGAGGAGGGAATAAAATACTAGTGCTTCTTGTGTTTCCTAAAGGCGTTCTTCAGTGAAAGTGCAAACTCTTAGTCAAACAATTGATCCCCCTGTTGAGTAGTGATGCATCATGGTCATGATCGAGAGTTGTATTGTAATTACAAATGACGATGATGTAGGTTTGAATCAACATTACTCTTGAATCTTCATTGGGTGTTCTATAACTAAAGCAGAATTTAAGTGTGTGTTTGTTCAAAGTCTTTGAGAAAAGCTTATAGCTTTGGAGAGATGACATAGAGAATGGTCTGATAAAATTCTCCTGTGGTATTGGTGTCAAACTCTTGATTGATCAATTGAGTTTTATCATCCTTTCCTGTTCAAATAGATGGCCAGCTGTTTATTAACTACTAAAGGGGGGCTGTAGCCTCTGCAGTGAGTTGTTCTTTTTCCAGTTTGTTCTTACTGGGATCACAAAAAGACAGAAAATTGGAATGCAACCATTTGATTCTTTATTATTGTGGTTGTGATGGATATTAGTTGGACCTTTGACTGATGTGTAATCTGAAATCTCAGCTTTTTGTGAAAATATGTTTGCATTTTATAGATCAGTGTTCATGGGAATACTTGGTTCAAGAAGCACACCATGCCTTATAGAAGTATTTTTTGACTGGTCTATTCTCTTTCTTATATGCAGGGGAACTGTACACCGTTGCTTGCAGTCCCACAGATGCAACACTAGTGGCAACTGGGGGTGGAGATGATAAAGGGTTTCTGTGGAGGATAGGTCATGGAGATTGGGCAGTTGAGCTCCAAGGCATGTGCATGTAGCCACTAGTTACTTCCTATTGCACAGAGACCCATATTGTTGATATTTTACTAGTTATTTACACTCATGCAGGCACAAATATGTTTGCTAGAAGACCCTAATCTTCTAGAGTTCCTGCAGGTCATAAGGATTCCATCTCTAGTTTAGCATTTAGTCTGGATGGGCAGCTGCTTGCAACTGGAAGCCTAGATGGAGTTATACAGATTTGGGATGTTCCATCTGGAAATCTTAAAGGCACCCTTGATGGACCTGGAGGGGGCATAGAGGTGGAAATTTGAATTGATGAGATTTTGCTGCCTTGACATTTCATTTTCTTAAAAAAGTTGGTGATGAGCTGTGTGATTACTCAGTGGATCAGGTGGCATCCCAAGGGACACTTAATATTAGCAGGTTCAGAGGATTCCACTGTTTGGATGTGGAATGCTGACAAGAATGCCTTCTTGAATATGTTTTCGGGACATGGTAACAGCGTAATTTGTGGGGATTTTACTCCTGATGGTACTTATCTAGTCTCTTTGCTGTCATCTGCTACTAAAGGGCTTTTTTTTATCATTGCCAACACTATAGCCTCTCTTTGCCCAGGTAAAACAATTTGTACTGGCTCGGATGATGCAACATTGAGAATTTGGAACCCAAAGAGTGGGGAAAACATTCATGTTGTAAAAGGTATTCTTCAACCCTTTGTTAATCTTGTTTGTTGAAGTATTATTTACAGAGGTAATACCAGTTGAGTCACCAGCTTGGAAGTAGCGTCCTAAGAAAGTAGTTGGTGAGGTGATATCTTAGAAATCCAGGAGATGATAAACTACTGTTATTGATAATGCGTCCTAACATTTGATCAAAGCATGTTTTGAAAAATGTTTAATTGAGAAGAAAAGTTGATGAGCTAGTGTCTCGATTACATAACCAGCAAGGCCTTACATTTTTCTAAAAGATGAACATCACATGTGCCAGTACTTTTCTAGATGTAGTAAAATTCAACTTAATGAGATGTTATAAAGATCCTATTCTTACCTCTTGTTGCACTAGAATTGCTTGGATTTTTAGGATCCTTAGGACTCTCTATTTTGAGACATATAGTCCTTTCTGCTTCAATTGCAATTTTATTAGCTTTATGGCATGGTGTTGGGTTGCTAGACTCTAGACTAGCATAAGATCGTAGTGAAAGAAGCTCAATCTAGGATTATCACTAATAAAATATCCAATCCAAAAGCTGAAACTAATTGGTGGAGGAGCATAACTTAAATATTAGGCCCATATAAACCACATTGACAAGTGCTGTGAGATACTTTGAAATTCCTTTTCACATGGAAACCAGACTGAGAATGGCAAGTATAATGGATGAACAGGGGCCACACTTGTGACATAAATTGAGATGGAACCTAGCTCCGATACTATGTTGGAAAATCTGATTTAAATACTTTTAGTAGTAGGTGGAGGGAGATAACATCAATATCATGCCCGTATAAACTTCACAGATAAACGAAATGGGATACTTTAACAATCACATTTAGGCTATTTCTTTCTCTTTGTTTTTCTGTTTAAAGTCTGGGCAATCCACCCACTAGGAGAAAGCTCAGTTTTTCTGTCCTTTTCTGTTCAATTGGGATGACCTTCAGTGGTCTTGACATGCTTGAAACTTGAATTTGTTTCTGGTCCTCATATCTGAATGTCGGTAGTTCAAAAGTTCAACCAATTAGGAGTGTTTTAGGTCCATTACTGGTCTTAGGAATAATTTACACTCACCATTAGATTATTGACATGTGGAAGAATTTCTTTCATAAAAATAACTCCAAACACACTTGTCACTTTTCCAATGGCGAGTGTGTAAAAATCTTTTCTACATTGATGGTGGACCAACAATAATCCCAATCTCTATGGTTTCTCTCACTCCCTTTTTTCATAGAATCATTATAATCTTCCTTACATAATGAAAATAATCTTCTATATCAACAGAAAGCACTTACAGTGGAAACAAGAAATATATATTTTAAAGATGTTGTATCTGAGGTCATACAGGTGTGTGTAGCCTTTACTATTCTATCCAAAATACTTGACATCTAATGTGTTATCTTTAGGTCATCCATATCATGCTGAAGGACTAACAAGCATGGCATTAAGCTCTGATTCAAGTCTTGCTATAACTGGTGCCAAAGATGGATCTGTTCGCATTGTCAATATATCAAGCGGAAGGGTTGGATCTTGCTTCTCTTCTTCTTCTTCTTCTTCTATCATTCTTTTCCTAATTTTGCCCTTTCCATTTATGTCATTCTATCTTGAAGCATACATTGGTGTCGATGAAAAAGTAGGAGAGAAATTAAGTATAACAGGAATTACTTCTGGTAGAATTATGGAGAGGGATTAGATGGGTTCTGTAAGGATAAGTCATTATGTTTTAATAAAATCAGGCTGGAATGCAATGGCAGCGTGGATGAAGTTTTGAATTTAAATTTGATATTGTGGTTTTAGATTTGTTGACTGTGTCTTCTGAAGATGGCTCATCTCAAACAAATTATTGGTTCTTGTGATGAAATAGCTTATTACTCAGTTAGTTATATCCATCCATCATGTCTTCTCCCTTGCAAATCTGTGTGGTTAGGTTCTATTGCTGCTTATGCTGTGGCTGAATTTTGGTGCATTTGTTGTCTGATGACATATTTATGCTGCTGATTTCAACAGGTTGTGAGTTCTCTGGATGCTCACACAGATTCTGTTGAATGTATCGGACTGGCACAAAGGTATCACCTTGTTAACAAATTATTTGACTTAAAACATAGATTAGGAGGATAGATCTATATCTGCTAGTCATGGTCTTCACGAAAATATCTATAGCTCAATGGTGTCAGTGGATCCCATGTAGTTTGCAAAGTAGACTATGGTAAAGACTTCAAACGAAACACTATAAAAGGCAGGATCAGAGAAATGTAAAATAGAAGATTCAAGTAAAAGCTGGAAATACATTCTGAGAGTTATAATTGTAATAATCAGTCCCATTTGATTCTCTAATAATTGAAAATGCTTATTAGGCAATAAAAGATAAGCACAGACTAGAAGCATGAGATTATAGAATAGATATGAAATAATGCAGGGAGTTTGCCTTGGAAGAAGGTAGTGAAAGTAGGTGTGATGTGATAAGAGGATGATAAATTAATTAAAGTCATTTTATGTTGTATGTTATAATGAAAATGGATGATCAATTTCATCGAAGGGTATACATGCACATATCTTCCTTGTGAATAACAATATACAAAACTGGGTAAATACATTCATGAGGAGCGGATAAAGAAGGAAGATGCAGTGCTTTTTAAACCAAAATAAATAGTAATTAGTTGCTTAGAACATTGATCTATTGTTGGCGGTCAAAATAATGTGGGAAGGCAAGTGAAAAGTGAGGTCTCGGAGTCTTGGTTCTACCAAAATTAAGCAAGAGAATGCTCAATTTTTTTTTTTTCATCAAAGAAAAGTATTTGCTTATATTCCTTCCACTGGCATGCATGTTGAATTCTAAATCACTTCAAACTGATGCTCGAGATTATTAGAAATCGATCTGTATGAAATTCAGCAGATTTTTTTTACGCTTTCCAAAACTCCTTTGGCAGCTCCCCGTGGGCTGCAACTGGAAGCTTGGATCAGAAGCTCATTATATGGGATCTCCAGCATTCTTCTCCCCGCGCCACCTGTGATCACGAGGTGTTTGCTCATGTTTCCCTTTGCCTCAACTTTACTGATTGAATCTGTTCATCCGGATTGGATTTTCATATAGCTGTCTTCTGCTCTTAAAATTCTGCATTGCTTCATTTGTGATGGACTTCTGGCTTGTTTGGCATCTATTATCTCCAGGATGGACTGACTTGCTTGACTTGGGTCGGTGCATCAAGATTTTTGGCTACGGGTTGTGTCGATGGCAAAGTACGAATGTGGGATAGCCTTTCCGGCGATTGCGTAAGAATATTTAACGGGCATTCGATGCTATTCAGTCCTTGTCGGTGTCTGCTAATGAGGAGTTCCTTGTTTCTGTTTCAATTGATGGAACTGCCAGGGTTTTTGAGATTGCAGAGTTTCACTGAGGATAACACCAATGATGCACGATATTGTTGTCTGTACATTTTCTGTACTCTATAACTATGAATCTTTTCTTTTTCTTTTTCTTTTTTAGGCCCCTTCAAATTATTATCAGCATATTATCTTTTGGAAACGGAAATAAATGGCAAATACGTACGAAATGTAGTACTTAACAAGATGAGAGTATATGTTTCGTGGTGTGATTTAGTTAGATCAATTTACATTTTTTTAGGGGTCTCGTTCAATTCTGACTTGATTGAGAACATTCAATTGCCCTGATGGAGTGCAATGGCTTTGGAGTCCCTCGATATTTTGCCTTCTGTTTTCTTTCCCACCTAAGAAAAAGTCTAAAATGACGAAAGTTTAATGAATTTAGGTTACGTTTTGGCGGTCTGAATAAATTAGAATCAAGTACTTGTTCTCTATCCAAGACACGATAAAATCAAATGTAAAAGGAATATTTTTGGATATTTCATCAAATATAAAAGGAATATTTTTGGATATTCCATGAGGGAGATGAAATAACTATGAATAGAATTTCTTATGTCCCTAGCTTAATTTTTCCTCAACAAAAATTTTAAATTGGTATATTTGTGATAAATTTACAATTTGTTAGATTATTAATGTCATGAAAAAACACAAACTACAAATGAAATGAAAAATTTAAATTAATATACTTATCAATTGTCACGTGTTATTCAATTAAGTAATTTAATATTAAAATTTAATGAAAATTAATGGAGAGTAAATTTTTCATAAATATATCGGTTTGGAAATTTTGGTGGTCCAAAAATTAGTTTATGGGTAAATTTATCACATATGTATTGGTTTAGGGTTTTTTGTGGTATTAGCCCTAATTTGAATTCTAATATAAAAAAAAAAATTCAATATAGCAAAAAACAAATTTCGTTTTTATTCATTCATATTTTTATTTATGTATTTTATTTCTCTCTCTCCTATATATATATATTCTACATATATTTAGTATTGTATTTATTATATATTTTTAGTTTTTAAGTATTTTAAGTATATTAGTATATTTTATTATTTAATAATAATTTATTAATGATTGATGGAAGGCAATAAAAAAGAAAAGAAATAAAATAAAGAGAGGGAAAAAATAATAAAAGATAGTTAAAATGAAAATGAAGTAGGTGAGGGAGTTAAAGGTGAATGATTATGTTTTCTCTCTCCAAATAAATGCAGCATTCGCCAGCTAATTTACTTTGTCGATGTTGTCATAACCCATTTACATTTCTCATCATAGACGAATCTATGTCTCGAGAATATTGCAATAGATTCCTTTAATGGTTAAGATTTAGATTGTATAATAATTGTGGATTTATTGATGGAGTTTTTTCTTCTCTTTGTACAATCTACATCTTGCATCACTTTTTGACGGCAAATAATACCTACACACTGGAAACAGTTTGCACTGAATGAATTTCGTTGTTCTTGGCTTGCCATACATGACTGCTTTTGAAGAATCGATCGTTCTCGTCCAACAGAAATTCCAGCTCAACATTCTAAGTATGAATTGTTCTCTGTATGTGGAGTAGACGAAGAATCTTCAGCCAAATACCCCGGCAAAGGGGCACTCAACAAAGAAATGACCTCTTGACTCATCAGCGTCTCTACACGAGAATCATCGTGGATCAACTGAAGCGTTCCATGAAGAGTGCTTAGGCATATCGAAGGGAAGCCAAAGCGATTCCATCTTACTCGATCTCTTTTGAACTTTCAGCTCATTCCATGCACTGTCAACAAAGAATGCCCCATCCCTAGCTGGAATCCAAACAGCCCGATCAGTAGCATCATTAGGAAATCGGACACCACGGACAGCAGATTGGACAATCACCAAATCCTCAGATATCGCACTTGGTCTATGTTTCTGATGACAGCAGAGGCTGCTTTTGTCATCATTAGCCATATATATCTAAAAGATGCAAGCCATGTTCAAGTGGGCAAGCCTCTTTAAACCCAAGCCACCTTCTTTCCTAGGAATACAAACTGTCTCCCAACTAAATCTGGCCCTTCAAGTATGAGTGGCCCTTTCCAAAGTAAGGAAATACATTTCTGCTCAACTTCCATGATTATTTTCTTGAAAAATAAAAAAAACACCAGTATTTGGATATGCTTAGCAATACTCAAGAATTTGAATGGAGCCCTTTTCTTTAATGAATTTTTCTTTTTCTTCTAACTCTACCCACACCAATATTTTCGTTTTCCTATTTTGCCTTCACTAAATCATCTAACTTCAATTATACCCTCGTCTCACACATGCACTCTCTCCTCCACTCTCTTCTCTGCCTTGCCTCCACTGCGCCGCCGCTTGACCCCAACATCTCCGGCAAGTACAATGCCGGACTCCACGACCGACCGCCGCCACGCCTTCCACTTCAGAATTCAGATTAACCCAGCAAAACTCAGTAGTCCGAGAGCCCGCCTCTGCTCTTCGGCCGTCAACGACACAGTCAACCTCAATCCGGCATCTAGCCAGCCCAAGATCCGAGATCTGGGCTTGGGCCACCCTAGATCCAGGCTTAGGGCTCTGGCGAAGCGCTGCCGAGTACGAGACTCGAGGCTGGCAAAATCGACGGCGGCGGCAAGCAAAGCAGAGGGAGAGTACCGGTAGAGATGGGAAGAAAGAGAAGGGCTCAGCGTCGCAACCCAACTTCGGTTAACGCCATATGGGGCCTCGCCAGAGGTGGCGGAGGATGGGCTGGCGGTGCCTGTGTCCGGTGGTCGGGGTTGGTGATTGACTGGCGGTCATGCACAGTGCAGGCTGCTGGTGTGAGTTGGTCGTGGTGGAGACGAAGCTGCCAGAGAAGCAGAAAGAAAAGCTGCCAGCAACTACAGAGACTAAATTTAACTTAGCTTAGATTTTAAATGAAGTGAATAATATCCTAATAAAATGTAATTTTATCACATAATGTATTAGGCATTATTTTATGGAATACTTATTTCTTTATTCATAACTTATATTGTATGTTTCTACTTCACTCTAATTTTTTGTGGCCGATGTTTCTACTTTACTTTTCATCTATTAATATTCTTTTATCTTGAAGGGAAGTGAATTTATTTTTTAAGTATAATATCAATCACGTAGTGAAAGAAAATATATTTCTTCAAGTTAATAAATATTATTACATGTTCTGGTTTTTTAATTTTTTAAATTATGTATTGTTAATCTTCTTATAATTTTTTCTAATGTAATTTTCAGATCAAGTAAATAGCAAAATGAAATGTATATGCTTCAAATATATCTACCTTTTGCATGTACTATTTAGGTAATTGCATTATTTACTATAATTAATAATATTTGCAATATCCTACATTATCAATACTTTTGACTTAATTACGTACATTTCTCCTTTACTTTAACTTTAAATTAAATCAATAATGACATTATTATGAGTTATATTCAACCCTAAAAATAACCCAATTATATCAATCGTGATATAAATATCCTAAACTTTGTTTTTGTATTACCAAAAACCCTAAATTTGCCCACTGTGACACAAATGTTTCAAACTTTTTGTTTATCTCATGACAAAGCTTACAGTTATGCATATGTGACACATATACTCGAGATTTCAACTTTATCTAGCCATATTTATATAAATTCAAGATTTTTTATGGCAAAAAAAATTTGGAATATTTATGTCACAATGAGCAATTTTAGAGTTTTAAGTGGCATAAAAAAAGTTCAGATATTTTTGTCAAAGTGGTCATTGTTTAGGGTATTTTTATGATATTAACCCTATTCAAAATAATGTAGCACAAAGTTTTTTCAAGTATTTACTCTTCATGCATCTTCTTCAAATTTCAAATAAAAGAAGAAAACCTTTTAGATTATACAAGTTATTCTACTATGATGAACTTCATTCAAAGTAACATGCATTTTAAAATATTTTCAGATAATTTACTTCTATTTAAAATCAAAATAGATAAAAAATAATGGTGAACAAAGAATTAACTAGGTAAAGTTTTATTAGTTGAATAAGGACGACATGGCAAAACAATGCTTATTTTCACTATATATAACAAATAATAGATAAAACATATAATAACCGGTTATTTTCACTCATTTTAAAATAGGGTGGGGGTGTTTCCACCCCCATACAACTAAATTTATTAATTTTCCCTAAAGAGACAAAACTACCCTTAATCATTCAATTGGAATGTAAAGTAGTGATCCCAAGTTTATTCACTTTCTTTTTTTTCTTAGTATTTTCCATTTCAATGTACTAGTTGTCAAAATTGAGAATATTATATATTTTGTGGTTTTTTTGGTTCAATTTACAAATGAATATTACCATGCATATCAAAAGGACTATATCTTTTTATATCTTAGATTTTACCTCTTCATATATTAGCTTTCTCACCATGAAAAATTTCATGAAACATAATTTTCTTTTTCGATATTTTCGAGTGATTTATGGATTCATTGCTGAGTAGAGTCGAAAAAAATTTGAACATGAACAACATTTCAACATAGTGCAACGTGGCTAAACCTTTTATTTTTCTTGTGCATATTGTTACCAAACTTATCGTATCAAATGTCTTTCATGCAAACATAATAGGACGACTAGATGAAACAAAAAAAAAAAAAAAAAAAAATCTTTAAAGATTTTCAAAATAAAATCACAATTACATACCTAAGACAAAGTTTAACAAGACAAAATTTAATTGAATAAAAAATTCACATAAAATAAGAAAAAAAAAAGAGATGTTAGTTGAATTTCACTCATTTTGGATCGAGAAAAAGTAATATGATCAATTTACTGTTTTAAAAAAAAATTAAGGCACCTCACAATTCATTACTGTTTTACGTTATTGTTCTTAGTGAATTTTAGATACTCTTATAACTACATGTTTTCATGCTATGTGTGAAAGTGTCTCAACAATGGTGTAAAAGAATCACTAATTCTTTGATGTAATAAATAAAGAGACTCCATATTTTTTTGAGGCTAATAAAATAACAAAATCACGATAAAAAGTGAGCCTTTAAGGTTGGAGTGACGAATGATGCATGAGTTGTAGAAAGACTAATGACAAAGTCAAGAATAAATTTTATGCAGTAAATAGAAATATGTTCGAATTCGAAAAAAACCCAAAATAGGAAATAACTTCATTGAAAGGAATTATCCAAATAGGGTGTATTTAGTGAATATGCAGTGCATCAAGTCACATACGATATGGAAATATTCTCATCCTTTAAATATATTATATGCAATATAACGATAGATAAAACTTGAGCATGGTGTATATCAAGGAATAGTCTAATTAGTTGATCATATCATGTTGGATTCTTATGAGATGCATAAGATATTTTTTCCTTTTTTGGGGGATTTGAAAGGAAAAAACAAATTTATGAGCTAAGCACAGCAGGGAAACTCGAACCTTTTTCGGGTGTCCTGCCGCGAGCCTAAGCCATCACTTAAGGAAGCTATCTCAACACAAGCCCACGCTTCAGCGAATAGAGAAAGAAAAGAAACAGTAGAAGCCATGGCAGGTACTTTGAAGCAGACCAGAAGCCAAAAAGATGACGAAGATTACATCAGTCTGTTGCCCGATGGCCTAATTGACCACTTCTTCTCCTTTCTGTGCATGAGGGACATCGTCAAAACTTGTGTTTCGTCGATAAGGTAGCAGTCTGTTTGGTCCACTGTCTCGGATCTCAGGTTCTCCGTCTCTTCTTATGATTATTCGTTTGTGGACAGGGTTATGACGCTACATGGGTGGGGTAAGGTGAGGAAGCTCCACCTTGACATCAATTCAGAGCATTGTCCCTTGAACGATGACCTGATCGAGCACATCTTCTCCTTCTTGCCCACACGGGACGTGGTCAAAACTTGTGTTCTGTCCAGTAGGTGGCGGTCTTACTGGCCCACCGTCTTGGACCTCAGGTTCTCCGTCTCTTCTCCTCATGATTCGTTTGTGGACAGGGTTTTGAAGCTATATGGGAGGAGTAAAGTGAGGAAGTTCCACCTTGACATCAATTCAAAGTCCTTCTGCCCCTCTAAGATTGATTCATGGGTTGGCTTTGCGATTGATCATCAAGTGGAAGAACTTCTTCTCGACTTTAATATTTGGTGTGTGGATTGCCCGTTGTCTCCACTGCTTTATAATTGCTCTTCGTTGACTAATCTACGTTTGAGCGGCTGTTGTTTCCCATTCATCGAAAATATCAGTTGGAGTTCGCTTCAGTCCTTGTCCATTCATGACATGGACGTCAGTGACGATGCGCTTCGCAAAATTTTGATGGGCAGCCCTGTTCTTGAATACTTGAATTTGGAAAGATGCTGGGGCATAAAAGGAATTCGTTCGACGAGTTTGAAAGAGTTGGTGATTGAAAGTATCGGTGTGGAATTCCCTTTGCACATTTCGACTCCTCAATTACTGTCTTTGCGTGTGAGAGGTTTTTATTTTGATAAGATAATAAGCATTGTTGAAGCACCATCCTTGCTTGAAGCCGAATTAGATTTCGATGGTCCAATCAAATCAGATTTCTGCTGGCTAAAGAAAATGCTTTTCCAGCTGCAGAATGCTACTCGAGTTCTTTTCGGTCCTTCGTGCGTTCAGGTGAGCATGGCCATATTTTTTCATAATTCAAATTATTTTTTTCATGCAGCTTTTCACTTAGGATAGGGGACATTAATTTGTCAAAGTTGGTGGATGTTTGGGGGTTAGATTGATGAATATTCCATGAGGGAAAAAGTACTGGATTGTGATGTACTTGAGAGAAGTTTAATCTATGTTCTATCATTCCAAGCTATATTTTGCCAGCTTAACATATACATGGATGTGACCCCAAACTTTTTTTTTCTTGGTGTTCTGACCCTACCTTTTGATGTGGGTAGGTTATGTGTGCTCAGATAGAAGACGTGCAGGTTTCGCTGCCGAATTGCAAGTCTCTGACCCTGCACGTGGCCATTCCTGAATTCAGCTTCTCTCCTATAGCAAACATGCTAGCAACTATACCAAATTTGGAGAAGCTGGTTATAATTTTTAAGCCATATGATTTTTACTCGGTATATTCCCTAAATTCTAATTTGCCAGTTAAGATATTTCAAAGGATTCACTGGAATGTACCATCCATAGTCTCTTTCTTCTTTTCTCCACTTGAGTCCATCAATTAGTGAAATTGGTATAATGCTCTGGAAGTTTCAAGACTCACAGATTTCGTTTAAAATGCTTCCTCTATAATGCTCCAAAAAGTTTCGCAATAGGGTGATCAAGTTATTAAAGTGTGGAAACTAAATCGTGTTTTATTTGACATGTTCACTCTGTCTTTTATTTGTGTGCAGAATATATCTGATTTAGACTCCTACAATTTTGATGACTCCTGCAATTTAGATCACACGAGCTATTGGCATATAAAGAAGAGGTTCAAGCATCGGGCTCGGCATCTCAAGAATGTTGAGATTTTTGGATTTCATGGTTGTTTAAGATTCAATTATGAGTAATGAAGTGGCCCAATGACTTCAATTTTATCACAGAGCTTCTAAGCAAGATGCAGTTATACTCAATTATCTGGAAAAAGAGCACGGGAAGATACGGAAGAAAGGAGTTAGTGTAACAACAAAATGTATGCGCATATGAACATAAGGATGCCTGATTGAAATGGGCATACCGTAAGCTACAACATCAACTAGCTTGGTCTGCTGCTGATATTGTCTTATGGAAGTTTTTCAGTGTTTTAAAGCAAGTTATGGAATAGTCTTTTGTTTCCGAATTGATTTACAAGTTTGAGCGACGTGTTGCCGGAGCTTTTCCTTCTGTAACCCTTGATCCAGTAATGAAGCCCCTTTTCAAATAAGTAATACTGTTCTAAGAAATCCATATTAAATCAATGGCAGTGACGACCTCCACTTGGCCTTTGTCATGTCATTACCATGTGTATCATTTCGATGAAAAACCGAAACCACAATGCAATTAAGGGGGTTTACATCCCTAAAACTCCCATCGCTTACGGAACTTTTTCGTGAAGAGGACATTTTTTTTATCTTGTTTAACTCATTGAGAGCATTTCTTGTTATATCCACGTCCTAAAAGGCTTTAATTAATATGTATTTTTTAAAATTCAGGGGAATGCTTGAAAACTTTGCCTAGTGGGGGGTCCCAATCTCCACCTTCTTAGGAGATTGGGGTGAGGATGATTTAGTTTGAAAGTATGGGTATCATCTACCAGAACCCGTAAGGAGGTAAGACAAAAATTTGAGGTGAGAGTTAGAAAAGGAGCAACAAAAAAAAATAGCATAATGAGTAAAATGTTATAATTATAGCACAGGGATCAAAGAGGTTATGGGAAATTTGAGCCCATTGAATAAGAAAGATAAAGATGAGTGTGCTTTTGAAACATTATAAACTCAATGAAATCTTGATTTCAATGATCGGATACGTTGATGCTCTTTTATGCTTCAAAAAATATTGCATTTTAGAGGTTGAAGAGAGATTCAAGTCACAAGCTATGGGGATGGTTTAGTAACAGGAGTGGATGGCTTGTTCTATTATCTTCCTCCTTTGGAAGGCTAATAAAGTTAGCTGAAATACATGATTTAGTTAATTGTTAGATTAGATCTATTGGATCTAGGTATTGAGAGACATGATTTGTAATTAAAATTGTTGGGTTGATATCTAGTACCGGTGCAATCGATGGCGAGGAGTGTGTGTCTATATATATATATGCAATCATAACATTGTGGAGATATGCTTGATTTTATGTTCAACCCAGTAATTAAACATTTTGTTGGTAATTTTCTTTTCATTGATGATTCTATGACAATTTTGATGCATTTAGAGTTGACAAAAAAGTGTATTTGCAAATGGTTTGATTAAGTATCTTACAAAGTCATTACAATTTGTCAAAATTTATTGTCAATTAAACCATGTAATCAAGGCAAAGATAGTATTATATGTAATAATGTTTTAGGGATCATTTTCTTTTGCATTTGCATGATAATAATGGATATATAGAATATTTCATGAACTTATCTTTGCCATATTTTTAACATCTTGCAATGATCGCATAAAAATAATTAAAAATCGGACTATTAGATCAACTTAATAAAATGAAGTACAGAAGTTAAAATATACATACCACATGTAATGACACATATTAAAGTAATAATTAAATGAAATGTGTACTAAAACTAGTAAGTGGTTCTATTTACTTTAACCCGTGCTTAGGTTATTTTTTAAATAATAGTTTCCTAGTACAAAGAGAATATACAACTCATTAGCATAGTAATTAGTTAGCTACCTACCAAATAATTTGTGAATTGGTTAATCCTCTTTTGATTAATTAAATAATATTATTCAAATAAAGTGGAATCATATGATTTCCGTTTCTATTATTCATTATATTTTATTATTTGAATAGAGTGAATATCCTTATGAAATGTAATTTTATCACATAATGGAGTAGGCATTACTTTATGTTATACTTGTTTTTACAATATTCCTGTTATCTTTAAGTAAAGTGAATTTGTCTATTAAGTATGATATTCGTCATGTATTGAAATAAAATATCTTTCATCAAGTTAATAAATATTGCTACATGTAGCGCTTTTTCAATTTTTTAAAAAATATATATCGTTAATTATTTTATGGGTTAATATCATGAAAATCTCCAGACTGATACACCCGTGACAATTTTTTTATACCAAACTAATTTTTTATCATAAAAAAACTACAAAATTGTACATTTGTGACAAATTTACGTTTCATTAATTTCTATTAAATTTTACAGTTAAATTGTTAAGTTAAATGACATAATATAATGGTGTACTAGGTTGGAGTTTTACTCTCTGTTAGTAACAAATGTGCTAATTTGTGGTTTTTTGAGGTATTAATTATTTTTTAACAAAAACTAACATAAGGTAAATTTGTCACAAATATATTAGTTTAGAGATTTTTGTGGTAAATTTTTTTTTTAGTTAAATTTGTCACAAGTGTACTAGTTTGAAATTTTTTGTGGTAAAAAAATTAGTTTTTGATAAATTTGTCATAAGTATAATAGTTTGGGTTTTTTTCATAGTATTAACCCTTATCTTATATCAACTCTATTGTATTTTTCAAATTTATTTAATAGCAAAATGCAATAATTATACTTCAGCATACGTATAAAAATCTACTATTTACATATATTACATTGGTAATTGTATAGTTTACTATCATTAGTTAAATTCGTAATAATCAACATTATCAGTACTCTTCACGTAATTAGATATATTTCTCCTTTACTTCAACTTTACATTAAATGGATAATCTCACTACCTTGAATTATATTCAAAATAATAGAGCTGAAAAATCACTTCAAGATATTTTCTCTTTATATATATTTTTCAAATTACAAATCAAAGAAGAAAACCTTTTAAATTACATAATTTATCTTATTGTGATGAGCTTTATTTAAAGTAATATGTATTTTTATAATAAATTTCTAGATATTTTATCTTCAATTTAAAATCAAAATAGATACAAGAAATTGGTGGTAAAGTTTTGTTAGTTAATTTTGGACGACATGGCAAGACAATGCTTATTTTCACTATATATAATAAATAATAAATAAAGCATATGACAATTGGCTATATTGACACTAATTTTAAAATAGGGAGGGTGTACATACAACTAAATTTATCAATGTTCACCAAAGAGACATGACTGTCTTTAATCATTCAATTAAAATTTAAAGTGGTGTTCCCCAAATATATTCACTTTCTTTCTTTTTTTAGTATTTTCCATTTCAACGTATTAATTGTCATAATTGAGAATATAATATGCTTTTTTGGTTTTTTTCTTTTTTCAATTCATAAGTGGATCTTACCATGCATATCAAAGGGACTATGTCTTTTTTATACCTTAAGTATTGCCTTTGTATATATTAGCTTTCTCACAAAGAGAAATTTCAATGTAACTTAATTTTTTTCTATGTTGTCGAGTAATTTATGGATTCACTGTCTAGTACAATTTAGAAATGTGAACATTAACAACATTTCGGCATAGTGCAACATGTTTAAACTTTTTATATTTATTGTGCATAGCACTACCAAACTTTTCTTGCAGATTCTTTCATACAAACATAAAAGGATGATCGGATGAAATAAATAAAAATGGAACTCTTTAAAGATTTTTAAAATAAAATGACAATTACGTACCCAAGGTGAAGTTCTAAAGGACAAAATTTGATCAAATAAAAAGTTCACATAAAATAAGAAAAAAAATTGAAATGATAGTTGAATTTCATTTATTTTGGATTGAGAAAAAATAATATGAATTATGGAGTGTTCATAAAAAAAATATTAAGGTGCCTCACTATTCATCATTGTTTTACGTTATTGTCGTTAGTGTATTTTAGATACTCTTACAACTACATTTTTTCATGCTTTGTGTGAAAGTGTCTCAATAATGGTGTAAAGGAATCAGTAAATCTTTGATGCAGTAAATGAAGGGACTCAATATTTTTCTCGAGACTAATCAAATAACAAATCCACCACAAAAAGAAATTAGCCTTTGAGGTAGAAGGACAAATAATACACGAGTTGCGATAAGAATAATGATAAAATCAAGAATAATTTTTAAGTTGTAGATGGCAGTATGTTGGAACTAGAAGAAAACCCAAAATAGGAAAATAACTTTAGTTCATCAGCCGGAAAAATAAATCCATTTACAATTTTAGTCTATACATGGATTGATTTTTTAAATTTATTAAAGCATTTAATCTAGAAACTGTTTATTTGCCGCCACGAAATCATGCTTTAGGGAGGTAGATATTAAAACAATTTTGAAATAGAACTCAATCCCAGAACTTGCTTTAAAACATCGAAAATCTTACGTGAGACAATTACCAGCAACAAATCGAGCTAGTTGATGCTGTGGCTGACAGAATACCTATCCCAATCGGGCATTGTTGCGGCCAATATGCATGCATTATGTTGTTACTGTAACTCCTTTTTTCTGCTGCTTTCCGTGCCAGATAATCAATTATTACCGCAGCATGCCCAGAAACTCTCTGATAATTCATTTGGTCACTTCAAGAAATTCGCGCGAATTGACTACCTCAAGATCTTGTTGTGATTTATAATTCTTAGCTTTGATAACCATATTTCCAGTACAGATGCATTTTCAAGGAGAAGCTTTAATTAAGTGGTCTTTCGTGATTTCAATCATGCTCCCATGCTGAAGTGTCTTCAATCATCAGAAACAAGACTGCGCTTGGCCAAAGTCTAGATCTGAGGATTTGGTGGATGTCCAATCTACTGTCTGTGGTGTCCTATTTCCTAATGAGCTGGATTGTTGTGCAGGTGTGGGCTTCTATGCATTTCAAAAGAAAGTCAAGTTTGGTAAGCCAGGAACGACAAAGTTTCATTCTGTGCAAAGTGTTTCTAGTGTGCAGGTTTCATTTGCCATCAAAGTGATGTAAGAAGTAAATTGTACAAAGAAAAAAACTGCTGCCACTATTATTTCTTGCAGTTCCATTTGGTTGTAACTGGGGGATTTAAAGCTAGATGATCTGATTTTTACTGGAGCTTGGGAAGCGAGGTTGTTCCACGCACAAATAATTTCATTCAATGAGATACGAAGGACACTAATCTATTTAAAGAAATATCACAGATATATTTGTGAGATCCATTGTAATGCCACAGTTTCTTCAAATGTGATGTGAATTGATCTAACAAGATAACTATAGGTGATTATGTTTCAGTATCCATAGGAGCTTTTCTGCTAAGAATTAATTGTGATATCTATTATCCTGTAATGGTGCAAGCAGCATGATAGACTGATAGTCATTGCCTTTAATACATCTACGTTGAAGAGTAAACTAAACTATCATGAAAGTGAAAACCAACGGGAAGAAACACAATTCAGACTTCCAAATAATACATGATTGACAAACTGCTGGAACACTATTAGAACATACATGATGAACAACAACACATCATGAGATTGAACAAAAAGTAACGATCTAAACATGATTTTGGGAGGATTTCCCTGGAAAAGGTAGTCAAAAACAACTTCAGCATTTTGAGAAGCTCTATTGAGGCTTAGCACAAGGCAGGCTGCTTCAAACAGTTTGCAGGGTTCCACTTTTCAACAGATTTTGATCCATTGGTGAGGACCATCATTTTGTCCAACACAAGTGCATTTCCAAGTAGAACTGTTGGTATAGCAACAACAGTTTTCAAACTTAGATAAACAACATCAAAACTAGCATTCGCAATGTACTAAGCCTAGTTGTACACTCAACTAACTGCAGGACTATTATCGTGGATTATAACTTATGAATATTGTTATAATATGGGAAATCTAGTAGCAAAACTCTTCATAATATTATCAATAAAATGGTTATTTACTTGGTTGAACATAACCTCAAGCATAATGTCTACACTGCTATGGTCGATGGCAAAAATGTGCATATATGTACCTAAGCATTGATTGCACCAGCACCGGATATCAACCCAACAATTTCAATTACAAGTCATTCTATCAATACCTGCATCCAATAGATCTCATCCAACAATTGCATATGTCATGTATTGCTGCTAACTTTAATAACCTTTCGAAGTAGGAAGATAATAGAATGAGGCCATCTACTCCTTTTACCGAACCGTCCCAATAGCTGGCAACTTCAGTCTCTCTTCAACCTGTAAGATGTAATATATATTTTTACCGAACCATCCCAATAGATGACAGTAATCCAGGAGTCAAAAAGTGCAGAGGGGATTCCACAACAACAGCATCATCAATCACCAACCCTCTCAAACTACTTGAGTGAATTCTTTCTCATCCCGGCAGCTTTTCAACGTCAAGTATTCAAGAATAGAGCTGCCCATCAAAATCTTCCGAAGCACATCATCACTCACACTTTCAATGCACAAGGACTTCAGCAAACTCCAACTGACGCTATCGCAGGACGGGAAACGACAGCCTCTCAGTAATACCCAAGTCAGCGAAGAGCAATTATAAAGCAACGGAGACAACGTGTGACCGACCACCCACATATTCAAGTCGAGAAGAAGTTCTTCCGCTCGATGATCAATCGCAAAGCGAACCCACGAATCAATCTTAGAAGGGCAGACGTGCTTCCACCCGTGTCGAGGTCCGACACGGTGGACCAAACGGACCGCCACCTTTTGGACAGGAGACAGGTTCTGACGGGTCCCTCGTGGGCAAGAAGGAGAAGACGTGGTGGATCAGGCAATCCGGCTACAGACTGAGGTAATCCTCCATGGCCGGTGAATGGATTCAAGGGTCTCTCTTCTTTCTCCTTTCCAGTGAGAGATTGCTTCCTCAGGTGGTGATGGCTTAGGAATTGCGGGAAGACAGCAGAGGAAGTTCGAGATTTTAACTCATGAATATTTTATGCGTCCAATAAGTCAACTACTAGTATTCGCTTGACATACACCCCGCCCGAGTAAACTGTACATAATTATGTTTAAGGGTTAATACTCATGAAAAACCCTAAATTAATATGTTTATGATAAATTTATTAAAAACATATTTTTTGATAAAATTTTTTAAAATTGATATATTTGTTATATTTGTGACAATTGTGAATAAAATTACAAATTAATATATTTATCAATTATCATGTATCATTCAACTCAGCAATTTAATAATAAAATTTACTGTCAATAAAATACCATATTTGTTGTTTGTAGTGTTCTCTAGACCGGATAAACTTGGATTAAATACCAAATTAAAAATATGAGTATGGGGGTGTGATAAATTTGGATTGCATAATTTTAAAAAAAAATAACTTAAGCATTTTCTTTCAATAATAGAGTGATGGAGTAAAGTATACAACTTCACTGACCATCAATTCAAGTACACCTCCGTGACAGTCAATCATCATTTCTTCCAACCATCATGCAATCGTCATTGCCTCTAATCACCTCTTATCGTCATTGTCATCTAACCGATTGTGCTTTGATAATCGAGGGTGAAAAGGAGAAGTTATACATCATTTAGCCATCACCGTAAAAAAACTCAGATGAGCCTTGAAGAATCTTGTCGTCCGCGATAGAGGCATGTTCGCCCTTGTTACTAACTGCCTCATTGCTTTGCGACGCCGTCGACGACCATTACAATGAAGCTAACCGAGGACTACTATATGGACGTGGATATTTCAGGGGGACAGAGGAAAAGGGACGTGGATTTTTTTAATTGGCTATATAGATGGGGTGAGGGGCTCAGCTCGGCCTTTGATAGCCCAACAAGCTCTCTAATTTTAAATTCTCGTCAAAGGGCTCTTAGATTCCGCTTGGTAAGTTTCAAATTTCTTTTTTTCTATTCTTCCATTCTCCGGAGTAAAAAAACTAAAAATTCATTTGCTTAAGTCGGTTACTTTTTCTATTTTCCGGAATAAAAAAGTGGCCGAGAAATAAATATGGAACAAAATGAAGAAGTAGAAAAAGATTACTTCTTGTTCTTGAAAATAGTTTCTAGAATAATTTTTTTCTTTTTCTTCTAACCGGTCGCCAATGCCCCTCCTTCGTTCACCGTTTGCCGGCTACTGCCATTAGAAGAATATGAGAGGGAAAAAAGAAAAAAAGAAAAAGATCAAAAAATTATTATGTTGCTTGTGTAGAGACACTGATGATTCAAGGGGTCAACTCTTTGTTGAGAGCCCTTTGCCAGGGGTATATGACAGAAGACTCTTTACCTATGCCCCATTCAGAGAATAATTAAAACTAGGAATGTCGAGCTAAAATGGGCTTTATCTGCACCTCAAAAGCTAGTCGCGTTTGGAATGAAGGGCAAAGTGTTTCTAGTTTGCAGGTTTTATTTGCCATTAAAGGTGACGTAAGATGTAGACTGTACAAAGAGAAGAAAACTACTGCTGCTATTTTTTCTTGCAATGCTTATGGTTGTAATTTGGGGATTGCTTGCCACATGATTTGATTTGAGCTTGGGCTTTAAAAGCGAAGTTGGTCCGCTCTCATGTAGTTGATTCAATGAGATACGAAGTACACTTATTTATTTAAAAAAATTTGCATAAATACTAGTGAGATCCAGATGAAGCGTTACAGTTTCTTTAATTGTAACTTGAGTACATCTAATAAGATAATATCAGGTGATTATGAGTATCCACTAAAACTTTTTTGCTAAGAAGTATATAATCTCTACTATGTTGTATTGGTGAAAACAGCCATCAGGTATCAGAAAAGGCATGCATTATAGTCATTGCCTTTATTGGATCTATCTTGAAGAGTGAATTGAACTATTATGAATCTGAAAACCCTAGGAAGAAACACAATTTAAACATCCAATTAGTATCACATCTCACAAACTTCTGGAACACTATCAGAACATACACATGATGAACCACACCACATCATGAGATTGAACAAAAAATTAAGATTTACACACGATTTTGGAAGAAATCCCTAGAAAGGATAGTCAAAAACAACTGGAGCATTTTGTGAAGCTCTACATAGGTTCAGAACAATTCAGGCAGCTTCAGGCAGTTTCCAAGGATCCACCATTTCCTACATTTTGCTCCAATGGCGAGGATCACCATCTTATCCAACACAAATGCATTTCCATGTATAAATCTTAATACAGCAACTACAGGTTTCGAACTAAGAGAAACAACACTATAACTACAACAGTAACATGCTTGAGCATAGTCATACCCTCAACCAAGTGCTGGACTTTAATTGTGGAATTATACCATAGGAATATTGTTATAATATGTGGTAATTTGATTACTACAGCATTCATTACATTATCAACAAAATAGTGAATTACTTGGTTGAACATGACACCAAGCATAATGTCTATATTGCTATGGCAAGTAACAATATATATATATACCTCACCATCAACTGCACAAGACTGGATATATAATTTTAATGACAAACCATGTCTATCAATAACTGGATCAGATACATTACTTATGTGAATAGGGAATTCCTTAAAGGATGGAGGGCTAGAGAAGAAAATGCTAC
Source organism: Corymbia maculata (assembly GCA_014182735.1). Classification (NCBI taxonomy): domain Eukaryota; kingdom Viridiplantae; phylum Streptophyta; class Magnoliopsida; order Myrtales; family Myrtaceae; genus Corymbia; species Corymbia maculata. Next base: position 24,042,428 of record CM024686.1, on the reverse strand, counting down.
TGCAACACGTTGCTCAACATTGTAAAACAATTTCAAAACAAAATATTAATCCCAGAACTTGCTTTAAAACACTGAAAAACTTACATGAGATTATACCAGCAACAGATCAAGCTAGTTGATGTTGGGGCTTACAGTATTCCTATTCCAATCATGCATCCTTATGGCCAATGCTCAAACATTTTGTTGTTACTTTAACTTCTTTCTTCTGCTGCTTTCGGTGCTCTTCTTCCAGATAATTGAGTATAACCGCAACATGCTTAGAAGCTCTGTGATAACTTTTGAACACGTTGGGCCACTTCAAGCAATTTGTGTGAATCAACTACCTTGAGATATTGTTGTGATTGATGATTTTCAACATTGATGACCATATTTTCCAGCATGGATGCATGTCTGAGCAGAAACTTTATCATCGTGAGCAGTTCTTCATATTTGAACCTTAAACGAGTATAAAATCCAAAAATCTAAACATTTTTGAGATGCGGAGCCCAATGCTTGAACTTCTTTTTTAAATGCCAATAGCTGTCATGATTAACACCACAAGAGTATATGTCAAGCTGCACAAGGATAAAAGATAAATTGAACATTCCACATAAAACACGATTCAGTTTGCATGTCATCATGTTTTAATCACACGAAAGAATAATCATTCCTTGTCAAATCAGATCTCTAGCCCAGAGTAATCAGATTAGAGGAAATCATAAACAAGATTTCGGCACTCAAGTTCAACAATGCAAGCACAATCTTCTCATTGTCACCATCACAGTGGCCTTCACCAAAAACAAAGAAAAAGAAAAAAGAGAGAAAAACGAAAAACAAGAATCTCTGAGACTGTCATGAAACTTCCAGAGCATAGAGAGGGAGCATATGAAGTATAGGCTGCGACAGTCGAGAAATTCAGAGGATTATACTAGTTTCACTAATTCATGGACTCAAGAAGTCAAAAGAAGGGGAGAGATTTTAGATAATACATTTCATTTAATCCTTTGAAATGCCTAAACCTGTGAATAAGAGTTTAAGGAATATACCGATAAGGCACCACTATTGGATGGCTTAAAAGCATGACCAGCTTCTTCAAATTTGGGGTTGTTGCTAGCACAATTGCTATAGCCGGAAGGCTCAATTCGAGAATGGGCATGTGTAGTGTCAGAGATTTGCAATTTGGCAGAGAAACCTGCATGTCGTCTTCCTTAAGAGGCCACATAACCTAACCACGTCAAAAGATAAAGTCAGATCACCAAAAAGAAGGTTTGCAAAGGGTCACATCCTTGTTTTCGTTACGTTTGCAAAGTGTAAAATGGAATGATAGAATCTTCAGTACATGACAAACCTTCTCTCATTGAAAATTCCATCAATATAACACATAAACATCCTTAAGCTTTTGCAAAGTTATGTCCAATATCCTAAGTAAATTACTACATAGAATAGATAATGTCCATTAGGAAGCAAGATGATTATGCTCACCTGAAGGCTTCAAACACCAAAAAGAATCTGAGTAGCATTCTGCAGCTTGCCAAAGAATTTCCTTTTGCAGGAAGCAATCTGATTTGGCTGGACCATTGAAATCTAATTCGGCTTCAACTAAGGATGGTGCTTCAATAAAATTAAAGTGAGCCGCTAGAGAAAGTAAAATTCTGAAAAGTGTTCATCTTTGCCACTGAGCAAATGTCTCTTGGATAATCTACTCCATAAGTCCGAGTATAACCTTTGCCACCAATCGTACTTTATATCTCTCAAGAGAACCATCAGCTTTGTATTTCAAGGTAAAACCCATTTGCAGCCCACAAGATTCTTTCCTTCGGTTTTTTTCGACAATCTCTCAAGTCTGGTTTTTCTCAAGTGCATTCATTTCTTCTCTCATTACATTCCTCCATTCTTCTTTAGACATTGCCTTAGATAAGGTATTTGGAATAGAAATGGTGTTCAAACTCACAATGAAATTTCTATGAGGTGGTGATAGGCGGTCAAGTGACACATAGTGAGATAGTGGGTATAAGGGTCGCTTTGTGCACTCTCTAGTACCTTTTCTAACAGCAATGGGAAGGTGTGAGTCATTTTTCGGGCATGTCAAACGACCGATTATGTAAAGGAGAGTCGAACTTACCGGAAATTCATTTGCGTAACTCAAATGGGAATCTTGAACTTGTGTTTGGTCAAGAACAGCTTTGCCTTTCTTGAATACACCTAAGGAAATCTCATAGAGTCATAAATACGGGAGATGTAGGAGCAGACACTTGTTCCGGAATAGACCCAAATGTAGAGTGTGAGTCCGGGATTGAAGGAGCATGAACCGATTCATCGTAAACCGATTTGTTAGGAGCCGATTGGTCAAGAGTTGATTGAATAGGGACGCTTGATCGAAGTGGGAGCTCGAATTGGGGAATTATTAGGAGGTAAGTCAAGATTAAGGCTGTCAAAGTCTTCATCTTTCACTAATGATTTCTCCCCTGAATATTAGATTGTGGAAAGTATGGTTTGTTTTCTACAAATGTAACATCAGCCTGATATGTAGGTCTTTCGAGAAGGAGGATGGTAACATTTATACCCCTTTGTGTGGAGGAGTAACCTAGAAAGACACACTTGATTGCTCTAGGATCTAGTTTCCCTCTCGCTGATTATGAACATGTACAAATGAGGTGCAACCGAAGACTCTAAGTGTGAGATTATTTGTTGTCCCGAAATGGGGATAAAAGCCGGAAAGAACAGCCATAGGAGTTTTAAAATCTAATACTCTTGATGGTAGTCTATTGATCATGTATGTAGATGTAAGGACAGCTTCCCCTAATATGATTTAGAACATTTCTATGAAACAACAATGCTCAAGTAGTGTTAAGCAAATGACCATTTTTCCTTTCAGCCACCCCATTTTGTTGTGGTGTGTTTACACAAGATGACTCATGAATGATTCATTCCCTTTGGAAATAGGTTGACAAGATTTGGTTAAAGTAGTCTCTAGCATTATCTGATCTAAAGCTCTTAATTTTAACTCCAAATTGATTTTGAACCATGGAATTGAAATTAGAACAATACTACTTACATCGATTTGTGTTTGAGTAAGAATATCCATGTGTCCCTAGTGCAATCATCAATTAGAGAAACAAACCATCGAGCCCCGAGATATTTGGAATTGTGGAGGGTCCCCAAATGTCACCGTGAATCAAATCAAAAGGATGAGAACTTCTTTGTTGTTTATAGGAAAAGATACACGGGTGTGCTTAGCAAATTCACAAGTGTCACATTGGAATTCACTCATATCTAATCCTTTAAACAAAGAAGGAAACATGACATTTAAGACACGAAAAGATGGATGACCAAAACGAAAATGATAAAGCCAAATGACATCCTTATTTGAAGTACTAAGAAATGACAAGGGTGAATTGTTCATGACTTTCTTTGAAATCCCTGTTTCAAGATAGTACAACCCATTCTTTTCCTTAGCAAGTCCAATCTTCCTCTTCGAACTCGTTCCCGAAAACATAGTAGGTAGGGTAAAAAATTGCATGACATTTAAGATTTTTGGTGAGCTTTTGTATGGAGACAAGATTGGCCGATAGTTTCAGCACATGAAGGACACCTTTGAGAGTGAGAATGGGTGTAATATTATCCTCATGACGAAAAAACCCTCTCACACGCAATGACAGTAAACAAGGAGTCGAAATGAGCAAAGGAGATCCCATGACATGACCATCAATCCCATGACATGACCATCAGATTCAAGTATTCAAGAATGGACTGCCGGTCAAAATCTTCCGAAGCAATCATCACTCATGCTTTCTATGGACAAGGACTTAAGCGAACACCAATTAATACTTTCGCTGGATAAGAAACAGCAGCCTCTCAACACAGCTTTGTCAAGGAAGAACAATTATAAAGCGATGGAGACAATGTGTACTCCTCCATCCATGGGTAATCCTCCCCTGGTATATACCACCAAATATTCACGTTGAGAAGAAGGTCTTCCACTTGATGATCAATTGCAAATTGAACCCTTGAATCAATGTTAGGGGGGCCCCACTCTGCTCTGACGGCAAGGTGGAATTTTTTCACCTAAGGCCACACATAGTGCGTCAAAATCCTGTCCACAAACAGATCACCACAAGAAGAGACAGAGAACCTGAAATCCAAGATAGAGGTCCAAACAGACCGCCACCTTTTCAACAAAACACAAGTTTTGATGACGTCCTATGTTGTCAAAAAGGAGAAGATGTAATGGATCAGGCAATCGGGCAAGAGACTGATACAATCCTCGTAATTTTTTCAGCCTATGGTCTGCATCGAAGTACCTGCCATGGTTTATGATCTCTGTTTTTCCCTAGTCAGTGAAGTATGGACTTCTGCATGATCACCCTAAATGATGAGATTGCTTTGTTAGGTTATGTCTCGCGATCAGAGTTCTAAAGTCCACAAAAGGGAAAAAAAAATGTATGCATCTTCAGTGACAAACAAACTCAACCCAGCAAATATCATTTCCAATATATCTATCTCAACTTATATCCAAAATTTAACTACCAAAAATCCTCCACCCATATCATTCCCACCCTATCTATCAATAGCTGTAGAACTTGAGAAAGAATTGAGATGAATAGTATAAACAAACCATTGCTCAGTGAGTTGTACAAATCTCTTCTAAACAGAATACATTTTAAATAGCATTTCTGAAACTATTTCATAATAAATCTCACAAATATGATACTTTACTATGTCATTTCATATAACCAAAAAGGTAATAAATGCCATATCCGACTGCATGTAACATACTCTAAACACCACTTTTTCTTTTCTAACAAATATCAAATCATTATATCCCTCTTTCGTTACTTATTTGATTACTTTCATTTTCTAGAGATAAGTTTGCAAATCATAAAAGAAATAAGTACATTGATCACTAACCAAAAGCCAAAATGGAAGCTACACCGCCATGAAAGCATCAAAACCCTTGAAAAAGAAAGAAAAAAAAAAAACATTAACCATATGTCAAACTTTACCTGCCAACTAATCTCAACTAAGACTAACTATGTGACTGCTATTTTTAGGGTCAACGTCTACTATGGGTCAAAAAAAGGCCACACAAGCATCAAACTTGCTGCAGCAAACAGAGAAGCAAGCTCATCTCGTGTGACAAACTCTAACAAAGCATAACCAATGAAGTTGGCACAGCTAGGGCTCCAAATATAAACTCTACGAAGAAAACTAGCTAGCAGGTATCGTATGGGTTAGGTCGGGTTTGGATGGGTTGAAAATGGGTTTGATCAAAATTAACCCATTTTTATGCAATGCAATTTTAGCAACTCATATTTGACCCAACCAGGACCTGACCCTTGCTCAACCCAAATTGAGCTCCAACTCTTGGCATTTTTCCTCTTAAATATGGAAAAATAGCACACTGAAAACAGGAGTAACCAATTAAAAAGAAATTAATCATAAAAAAATAGCAAATAAAATACTAATATATTTGACGAATCAAGCTACTAGAACATATATATGTTATTTCTCCTAGTGCTAGAACTTTGATCTAAATTCTACTCTCATAAGCACTCGAAGATCTGAAAATACTAAAAAACATCTAGGTTTGTAAGATTAAGAGAGAGAATAAGGAAATGAACCAAATACCAACAAAGGAAGAACAAGGTCATCTTCAAACTCTATGTCAATTGTATGTTAAAAAAAAAAAAAAAACAAGGGTTGCTACTGCCATTTCTCAGTTAAATGAACTGAAAAGGAAACACACCTGAGCAAGGATAAGATACCAACAAGGACAAGAAAAATATGGAGAAAAGATGGGGTCAGGATAGTTAATTCCCTCATCCAAAAGGGGAGCGAGTCTGTGTGCTCTATACAGAGAGACTGAGGTGAGAAAGCTGAAGGTCCCCAAACAACAACAGAGATCATGCTCATCATCAGATCAACAGCAACACCAACAGCAACATAGGATGCAGCAACAACTGCCACAGCTAGCACAATCGATCATCAAATTACCACGGCACCATCATGGGTTTTACTAATGACGATAATAACAGTAGTAAATTTTTTGTTTTTCAGGAAGCATATCGTCGACTGTACATAAAAAAGAATGGACTCCTGGATAGCTAACAATTCAAGATGAGTCAAGTTTTGCCAAAGGAACTTTATGTCCAGATGAAACAAGAAAAGCACACTGATGCTGAATTAACTCAACAAATAGAGGGCAATTGCAGCTGACTGAGGCAATCTGCCATTCCCTTGTTCAACAAACAAATAACCCTTATCAGGCTCACCTCTGATGAAGACTTTTGAACTGACATCTCAAGAAGCTCTTGAAAACTGAAACTCTTTCAGGATTCCTGTAATACAACCAATACAAGCAAACTACAGGTCCAGCCTCTTCTAGGTACATGAAACATGCAGCGCAACTTGCTAATTCAATCTTTGGAAGAACCAGGCCCAGATTGACGAACATTTAACTCAATCTTTTATAAAGTCAACAATGATAAAAAAAAAAAAATTCTTGCAAATCATTCCCCCATCTATCAAACCTTCATTACTCACGAAGAAGCTACTTCCCTTATCTTCCATTCATGGTAAACGTCTTTTTAAGCATTCTCAAATTTCAAAGTCCCCACTTGGTCCAATTGCTAAGGGGAAAAGGATAATAAATAAATAAATAAATAAATAAATGGACATGCATAAATATTTGTATATATTGCATGATCTAGCTGATGATTGTGGTCAGAGAGGCATTTCACCAAACGGGTGGCGCCCAAGGCATTCACGAAGGTAGAATCCAAAATAAATCGATGCTAGCATGAGTTTCAGGTCTTCCTGAATCATCACAAAAGCGATGGTGGGCTTCGAACGTCGGTTCCAGCTAAATACCAAGAGGAGAGAATTTGGGTCAGAGCCTGAGAGGATGCGGTGAAATTATATCGCAGGCGAGTGGCCGAAGTCTTCTTCATACACAAGTGGGATCACGCCGGCAACGGTGGCGGCGGCGGCGGCGGCGGTGGAGAGAGGGAAGGGAGAGGAGAAATGTCACGGCCGGCGGCGCTCTCCGAGGTTCGGCGGAGCCACGTAAGCGCCGCGGCGGCGGTTCTCTGTCTGGCTCTGTTTGTGGCGGAGGAGCCATTAAAAAATAATGCTTTGCTACTCCAAACACATAAAATCCCCCCCCCCCTTCCCCCTTTTTTAATTTTAACTAAGTCAACTCAATCCACTTTCGGAAAAAAACAAACTCAACCTATTAAAATAAGTTTTACTTTATCTGTAACTTATTAAATATGAGTTAAAAAGTGGATTTTCAGGCCCTTTTGAACAACCCTAGAAAAAGCAATGAAAATCTATGACTAACCAATCGCTTGCAAATGACATTGTGTTTGTTTGTAACTTATTATATATGAGTTAAAAAGTGGATTTTCAGGCCCTTTTGAACAACTCTAGAAAAAGCAATGAAAATCTATGATTGACCAATCGTTTGCAAATGACATTGTGTCTGTCCGATTGTCCTTTCTTTTACATCTTTTTCACCTACACAAGGGAAAGGAGAAGCTCAATTTTTTTTTGTCATGTTTATACCACCATGGTATGCCCTCTACGCCATTAATACATCAAAATTGTTTTGGTATAACAGAAAAATCCCTCATTTTCATCGAATTAGTGCAAGTTTGGGATTTGATGAGACGAGCAAAAAGTTTGGGCTACTCGTAGTATAGTAGATAAAATTTATGATTTATTCTAGTAGATAGGATATTTTTGTTTCACTAATATAAGTTTGGGGTTTTTGATAAAAAAAATTTGGGAAATTGTTGTCATAATAGGCATAATTTAAGGTTTTTTTTAATCCTATTTTCCTTTTTCTTCCTCTGTGTTCAACTAGATGAGCTGAAGAATTGAGTTTGGCATTTGATGGCCCAATATCCTCTCTTTTTTCAAATTTCTTGTCTTTGCGCCTCTTATTTTACATAAGGAATGGAAATCCTGTCTGCAAATGAATCATCATAAGAAGACTAATGAACTAAGTGAGGTAATAGACTAATGGAATTCTCATGATCTTTTAGGCCTGTGATCTGTATCGAAGTACTTTGCATGGCTTATGAGTGGATTCTATGAATTCTTGGTTTTCTTTTTTATGTTCTTGTCGGTGAAGCATGAACTTGCATGGTCAATGCTTACACAGCAGCTAACATCAACCAAGACTTTACACGGCAACACAACTTTTATGGTCAAAACATCCATTATGGGTTGACATAAAGGCTACATAAGCATCAAACTTGTTGCGACAAATAAAGTGACAAACTCATTCCGCGCGGCAAAATTTTCAGGTGTCATATCACTCCACCAAACTCCGTTGCAAGTGAGCATATTGTAAAAAAGAAAAAGCCCTTCCGAAGTACTAAAAGAACCAAGTTTTGTTGGAGGCTAACAATACAACCTAGAGGTGGGGATGAATAAATTGTTTTGAAACTTTGACAATTTTTTACGGAAATTAGTTGACTCTAAGTAAAGATTTGGTCAATGTGATGTTTTGGAATTCGTGAGTAGATTGTATGCTTGTGAAAGTAAGGAGAGATAAAAGCAGTAGTACATAAAGATGCAAGTCTACATCTACTCCTTAGACTAACAAACACAAGTTAGGCTAGATCGCGCTAGTATCCACTTAGATAGTTACAATTGTTGAGCATTGACATTTTTATATGATAGATCACACTTTTAGGACTCAACTGTTGCTCTTACTCTTGTATACTTAATCTTTAGCATGATTACTTAAAAAGCAAGAATACAACACTTAAGAGAAATAGTCGAAAGAGAGTGTTCCGCTTGGAACATAGCATATAGCAAATTTTCAATCTTTGTATTTGCACGTGTCTAACATTTGGCTTTTGAGATTTTCTCTTTTATACCCATCTTCAATCTATTTGTTGGAGGTGGATTGGAGAAGCAAGAAGCCATTACACTTACCGTTGGTGCTACTGTCCTAAGATAGCACTACCCATAAAATCCTTTTCCTTGAACATTCAGAGACTACATAAAAGTAACCTCTATTACTATCATTCTACTACAGCTTTTGACAAACTTGTCAGATAGCCTTGTATTTTTTTTTTTTTTTTGCTATCATTTGGATTTTATTGCTGTGCATATCCACTTTCACAATGATTGGTTGCTGAACCAACAAATATTATCAAATGAACTTGTTGCCATAGTATCAGTGATCTAATGTATAAAATATTTGTGCAAACATTGACAATAGCTGATTTTTAGGTTTGATAGTGCTGTTAATGGAAAAATTATATCAAGACATATGAAGTTACAATTGCTTAATTGAATTCAAACTTCGTTGCCACTCTTCCATAGCCCACATGGGCTCAATCACCATAGACATCTTTCAAGTCTAAGCCATGTTGGAATCTCGCCCTAATCGTGGACCTCATCAAAACACCAACTCTACTTGCACCGTTCATCTATTCCACAAGGATTTATCCACACAATCTTCTCAACTACAAATAAAGCAAAGCCACCGTTGCTTCTATTTTTATTAGGATATCAAACACATATCTTATCAATTTTAGCATCTAAAGAAACTATTGGCTCCATAGGCTCCACTTCGCTACAAGCACCGTATGTGCCCATGACTCCACTACTATGCGCTACCTTAGGAGTTTTTGGCTGTAACTCTACCTCAAGATGAACACCATCTAAGATTTGTCTAAGCACAGGCATTGACACTCCTCATCAAAAGTAATGGAAACTCGTCAGATGCAACTTCTTTGTTATTCGACTTATAAATGACGAATGTCCACGGGTGCAGTCGCAATTCAGGAAGCAAACAAATGTTCAGACTAACATAACTTAGGCAAACACGCAGAAATTCCGAGCTGAACTAAGTCTCATGCTGCTCGTATTTTGGGCACCACCAGCAAGGGCACGTACTTCCTCGTGGCCACCCCCACCTTGTCTCTCATGTCGATCGTCTTCGGATCGATGCTGCCGTCGAACTCCCAATCGAACTCATGAAGCAGCGAGCCCAGAACCAGATGAAGCACGCGATGTGCCAAGGACACGCCGGCGCACATCCTTCGACCGGCTCCGAATGGAATGAACTCGAGGTGTTGACCCTTATAATCCAACTTCGACCCGACGAACCTCTCGGGCTTGAATGCCATAGGGTCTTCCCAGACCTCCGGGTCTCTACCGATCGACCAAGCGTTCACGAACACCTGCGTGTTTTTGGGTACGTTGTAGCCCATGAAGATGGTGTCGCGAGTGGCCCTCCGTGGCACGAGGAAGGGGACCGGCGGGTGGAGCCTCAGGGTTTCCTTCACGACTGCTTGCAGGTAGGGGAGCTGGTCTATATCGGTTTCCTGGACCTTTCGGTTCGACCCGATGACCCGAGACAGCTCGGTTTGGACCTCGACCATGGAGTCCCGGTTCAGTAGGAGTTCCGTCAGCGCCCACTCGATGGTGCTGCTCGTTGTTTCCGTGCCGGCCAAGAATAATTCCTGTGATGTCAAGAGGCGAGAATGTGAGGGTAAGGATGGCAAAATTTCATGAAATGAAGCCATTTCCGTAAGTTTTTCTCGGTTAAGGCAATGATTTCTGCATTCTCGAATTACAAAATCCCATCGAGAGCAGTCCATTCAAAGTCCTTTCTATGTTTGATTCGCATCAATATAGACTTAGACAAAGAAACATCATCCGACGCATTCACATAAGTTGAGACTAGATATGATTTATTCTATTCAATATAAAATACACAAAATTGAAAATAAATGAATAGGACATATAAAGGTCATGACACCCTCTTCGTAGATGTAGCTCTTTGCCAAAAAGTGCAGGTTCGAATTCCAGCGACGTCGCTAGGTGACTTAACCGCTGATGTGAGTGTGGTGGCTAGCTTGTATTGGCCCGAGGTATAGGCACCCGGTTCCTTAGCGCTTGCCGAGCACGACGGGGCCCAAGTGGAGTCCTCGGTTATCAAAAAAAAAAAAAAAAAAAGGTCATGACACTCTCTTCGTAGATGTAGCTCTTTGCCAAATTTATACAAATTAGGCTTCTAATTTACCACACTTCTTTATCCGATAATTTCATAAACAGCTTTTTATTTGCATAATATTTGTCCTTGTTTACATACTCAGAAACATGCATATTTCTTATGATGGTTCTATCGGATTCTCAACACGTATTTCACAAGGCCAACACCGTAGCCATAAAGCGAAAAGGTTATATTGATGAAAGAATGCCTATCTTCTTTTAAGTGACTTTATGAACAAGGAAAATTCTACCAAAAATCTAAATCAACCTACTTTGATATCAATATCTTAAAAAAAAAATTATGACACTAAATCATCCAAAGTTTTATTAGTGAGACAAAAATGCCATCTTTTCTACCACCAAAATTTCAATTTTTGCTCATTGTGACACCAATATCATGTCCACTATGATCACAATACTCTAAAGTTCTTTAATTGTGTATATTCAAAACTTATAAACACCCTCTCTTTATCATCCAAAATCCTAAATTTTCTCCTCTGTGATACTAATATCGGCAAAATTGTATTTTTAATAATGAATCACGGGTCAGGCAACAGTTTCTATTCAAATGGCGGCCGAATCTGCCGACGCTTATCCCACGCATGACAATGCATAATTTTTAGGGCATAGTCAGAAAATAAATCATTTATGTGCAGATAATGCGCTCCGCAGAGCCTCCGCCACTACACATCCATGATCCATCTATGGCCTACTCCTTATCCTACATCCAAAATATACTTGTATTTTTGTCACATATGCAAATTTGAGGATTTTAGTGATAAAATAAAAATCTATGATATTTATGTCACAGTGCATAATTTAAAAGTTTCGGTAATAATAACCCTTATGAATACAAAAATTGGATAATAAAAATAAGTACAGCGTCGTGTTTTTGAATAAGGAGCTAGCTATTACTAAATTGTTTAATTAGGTTATCTGGAGAAGATCGGTTTTTATATTTCTCCAGCCATGTTGATCTGTGTCCATTAGTTATGTCATCATCCCATGATCTGTAAGTGCCGATAAAATAATCTATACATGTACGAGACATGAATTCTTTACTTCATATAGTACTTTCATGGTATTTCAATAAAAACCATTGATTTATGAAAACGTTCTTATCGACAACTGTAATTTGTCGAAGCACCAGCACACATGGTAAAGAATCTTCATCTTGTCTAGGGCCTCGTTTTTCTCAGAGTCTTTGCCCCTCCCAACAAATGGTTGGTGATTTCGTTTTGGAAACATTTACAATAACTATTTTTTACTGACATAAATAAAATATACTAATTACTCTCTCTCTCTCTTCATAAGCTTCTCTCTCTCTCTTCATCGCTGTGGCCCCACATGCGGCGGTCGGGAGTCGGCTCGATACCATTTGTAAGGCTTCTTTATTTATTATGCAAGACCCCCCTCCCTTAGTGAAATTTACGATTTTCTATTTCTATACTAGCATAATAAATTTTAGTCTTCAGTCTCAGAACTTATAAAAAATGATTGGGTGACAATTTCAAATTTATTGTAAGAATAATAATTTGTTCTAAAATAGAAAAAATTAAATAATAAAAAATTATAAATGATTGTGGAATCCATTTTTTTAAGAATTTATGGCTCAAAATGACATGTCATTCTCACAATAAACATATAACGTTACGCTACCAAAAACCTCATGACATACCTAGAGACAAAGCTTTTTTTTTTTTTTTTTTTTAATTACAAGAAACATAGCTTTTTTGAGGCTCCACTTACATTTCTTTTCCATTGCAGAAAAGAAACAAATTCCAGCTAATGCATGCAGAGACAAATCGATACACCTGTAATCTATCTACTACGCATTTGTTCGGGCATAGCAATCCTTAAGCAACTACAAATTTAAAAAGTTCGCGGTCGTACCAGTATGAACGTGTTGATCTGCTTCTCGGAAAGCTTGGCGGGCTCGTCCTTGCCGTTTCCTTCGAAGTCGAGCAGCACATCCAGAAAATCCCTCCGATCATTGTCCTCCCCGTTCTTCTTCTTCTTCTCCTTCTCCTCGATCCTCTCCCTCACTAAATCCGAAGCGATGCTCATGGCCTTCCCCATGTCCCGATCCATCTTCCTCCACAGCCCTTGCGGGTCCAACCACCGCAGCCACGGGAACAGGTCCACGATGTTCGCTCGGCCCGTCAACTCTATCAATCCCGTCATCGCCGTGAAGAACTCCGATCCGGCCTTTGACTGTGGATCGACCAAGTCGCGGGATAGCATGAGATTCCCTAGCAGATTGAAATTCATGAGGAACACGAAGCGGGCGAGATGAATTCCTTCTCCGCGTCGGGCCTTGTCTGCAGATGCCGCCTCTCCGATCCAAGCCACCATGCTCTCGATGCATTTGGCCCGGATCGGAGCCGTTTCGTTGAGCCGCTTGGCGACCAGCATGTCCGTGGTCAGCAACCGTCTCATCACCCGCCAATACACGCCGTACGGGGCTAGGACGACGGACCCTTTGTGGTAGTCTCGACAGCGCAAGAGATTGATGTCGGCTCGGTCCGCGAAATTGAGGTCTTGGCTCTTGAAGAACTCGGTCGCAGCTCTGCTCGAGAGAATCGCCATGGTGTCTATGGACCCTAGCCTAAGCCAAATCACCGGGCCGTATTTCTCGCGGAGGCCGGCTAGGGTTCGATGCGGCATCGTCCCGAGACTGAACATGTTGCCAAATATCGGCCATCCGGAGGGTCCCCGAGGGAGCACCGGTGACCCGGACTTTTTCCGGCGAAGGTAAACGAATAAAACGGTGGACACAAGGAGGATGGAGATCAGCATGAAAAATGAATTGGCCGGTTCAGTCATGGCTTCGATCGAGTACAGGGCACTCCTCCGATGAGCTTGTTACTGGCGAACGTGGCTGACCTTAAGTAGCAAAGCGAATACCCCTCCTCGTGAAATGCACGTTTATTTTAATAATAATATTAATTATTATTATTATTATGTTTCTGGGCCAACACGCGAATGCCGAGGAATATAATATAAGAAAGGTCGAAAAAATTAATGAAATTGCGTCTCTGGAGAGCACCTTCTTTTTGACTTGCCATGGCGCGCACCTGGCATTAGCACTGAAAGGGTTGGAAGGACACGTCTACATTTCCTTAGTGAAAGTGGAGTACATGATTTCTTGAACGTGGAAATCGAAACGAAATAAAGGGGGTGACGCGAAACATAATACATGTTGCTCCAAATATGTGCTGCGGTCGGCCAAAGAAAAATCGAAGAATAATGTCCAAGATTGGATTTTGTTGACCGAATCCCACTTTGAAGGATTTGTTAATTCCTTTATTGCACGTATACTATTTAGTTAGGGCCGGCCCTCCTCAATCCTCAGGCTTGCAATCAGACAGGTCTTTATAGGCTGCGAGATTGAAACCGAGTCGAGATATCTTGTCAAGTCAAGTTCAAGCGCACCAATTCCCAATTTTACAGGCTGGCGAGTATAATTGAGCTGTCATGTTTATTTAAAAAATATATATGGGATAAAATCGACATAAGTGTTGTGAAAAGGACATATACACCCACATTTATTATAGCTTTTTTAGAACTTGAGTTTGAGTTCCTTGACAAATTGATTGTAGTTGGATTGATTATGATATCTATGATATCTTTATATAGAGAGATCGCCAAGAGAGAGTTTAAGTTAAAGCTTATCAATATATTTACTTGAGCCCACATTTATTAAAAACTTTAAACTAATGGGTGATGGGTGTCATGTCCTGAAATTTTTCGAACTATTTTGGGTTTTAATTATAAATGTTTCGTCAATGCATTGTTAATGGAGTTTTGCTTTGAACTTATCACTCTTGAGATATTAACCGATGGGGAAATATTATTGAGAACTCATGAGCATGTGTGACTCTTAAAAGCCATTCATTAGTCCAAGACTTACTAAATTGCAATTGATTGACTTTGCCATGATTTTTAATCCAAATTTGGTCATCGGACTTTTCAGACGTCGGAATTAAAATGTCGAAAGAAGGATCACCGAGCCAAAGATTTAATCGAGACTTCGCCATTTTCCTTTCCCTTCTCTTTCTTTTTCCCCACGTGCACCCCTCCCCATTTCTCTCTCTTCCCTTTTTCTTTTCCCCTTCTTCCAGCGCGTCCCCCTCCCTCTGCCGCACTCCCTCTGCCCTCCCGTTCTTTGCCTCTCTTTCGTTTTTCTTTTTCTCTTTTGCACTGCCTGCTAACCCCACCTGCCTTGTCCTTTCCCCTCTCCTTTTAGCTTTTCAAAATTTCTCTGTTTTTCTCCTACCGGTGCCCCTATACCTCTCCTTTTCTCCTCCTCTTCTTCTTCTTCTTTGCTGATTTTTCTTTCAACTGTTGCCCCCTGCTATTGTCCGGCTGCTGCTTTGGTCGCGATCACCATCACCTCTGGCCACCATTACCGCTTGTGACGTCCTGAAATTTTCCTGAATTATTTTGGGCTTTAATTATGAATGTTTCGTTAATACACTGTTAATTAAATATCACTCTGAACTAATTACTCACGGGATACTAGCTAAAAGGAAAAAGTTACTGAGAACTCATGCGCACGTGTGAGTCTTAAAAGTTGCCCGTTAGTCTAAGACCCACTAAAGTTGCGATTGATCGACTCGGTCATGATTTTTAATCCAAAATTTGATATTAGATTTTTCAGATGTCGAGATTAAATTATTAGACTTTAACCTCATTATTTTTTCAAAAATTTTCAGGTCAGAAATGTCAAAAGTGAGATCGCCGAGCCGAAAATTTGAATTGGGCCTCGCCATTTTATTTTTCACTTCTTCTTTTCCCCGTCCACGTGCGCCCGTCCTCTCTCCTCTCTCTTTCTCTCCACTTTTCTTTTCCTTCTCCCGCCCGCCCCTTCCGCCGGCTGCCACTCACCCTCTACCTCACGTCCACTCACCCAAAAATTTTCGACTACTTTAGGTAAATTACGTACGATAAAGTTACATAACTATCTATAAGCTTGATCGACCCTAAGACCACTTCCAGATAAATTACGAAAAATTCAGACAGATTTCGACCTTCCAGGAGGAACCAGACACGTGTTTCCCCAGGGCCCTGGAAGCGCCCATGAATAAAAACTTAGGTTATGACAAAAAAAGGACCAAATGTTTTGGTATGAGATGAAAATATGGTATACATCGTTCTTTTCATTAAGCATTTAAAAAAAATATTCTGCATCATTTTAGTAAAATTAAAAGGGAAAATTGCATCAACAATGATAAATGTTTGGCCCAATATGCAGTTTTTTTTTTTTTATCAAAATTAAGAGCTTGCATTACTCATTAATAACTGAAGTTTGTAACATAGGGAAATCCAGACATAAAATAGACCATAGCTGGTGTAGGGGTTGAGTTACCCAATTCACGGGGAGGATATTTTCTCGATGGGCTTTTGCGACCTAGTCTGCGGCTTGGTTGGTTTCTTGTGGGTTGTATTGAATGTGGACCCAATTGAGCTCTTTCAACAACGTTCTACAATCCAAAATGAGAGATTGGGCGGCCCATGGAGGAGTTTCGCGGCCCATCACCCACTTGCAGATAGAGGAGTTGTTTGTCAATAAGCAAACTTGCAGATTCAGGGGAGTCTTCCAACAGATCAGTTCCGTTTGTGTGTCTCTCCTTCAACCACAACAACGCACTTCTCACAGCAAGGGTTTTTGCAATCTGAGCAGATGGAGCGTGAATCGAGCGCACAAAACTAGTAATGAGCAGCCCAACGTTAGTCCTATAAACCCTAGCAACAAATCCGGTAAGCGAGTTGCAGTTTCACGAACAATCCACGTTGAATTTTTGTTGGTTTTGTTGCGGTGCTTTCCAAATATGTTTTTTGGTTTTCTTTGCTAAGGTCTATGTTGTTGTTGCTGGTTCCATCTTTCATGTAGCTGATTTAGGGCTTGAGCGTGGGTGATGGCAACCCGCGAGTTCGGTGTGCGGCCTTTGAAACACAGCAGCATTTCGCCGCTTCCAGATCTGCCGCAAGACTCCGGGGAACAGGGGTTTCGATGGTAAGTCCTCTAATGAAGATAGTTGCTCAAAAATCCACTTGTCTATGCGCGTTACGTTAGAGGGGTTGTTGTTGACTTGGAGGCTTTGATTTGACCAAATCTCTTTGGTCCATTCGCAGAGGATGAAAAGATGTTCCAACATTTCAGTTGCATTGTGACAAAGAAGGCATAGAGGATTTGGTAATACTTGCCGTTTGTGAAGATTTTCTTTCGTTGGTAGAGCATTGCGGCATATACTCCATAGAAGGAATCTGATTTTTGGATTGGTGCAAAGCTGCCAAATTTTTGTCCAAAGGGCTTTAGGTGTTTGATAGGAGGTAGTGGGAGTGTTTGTTGTTGAGGATTCCCTTGTTTGGTGGATGCTATTGTATCCACTTTTGACAATGTAATCTCCAGAGTTGTTTGCTATCCACATTAATCTATCTAGGCTGGGATTTGTACTTAGCGGAATAGCCATGATTTCCTTGACTATGCTTGCATCAAATAAGTCAATAAGTTTGTTGATGTCCCATGCCCTTGCTTGTTGGTTTATCAATTCAGCTACCACCCTTGGTTCTAGGGTGTTGGCAAGGCCATAGATTTTCCGTGATGGTAACCATTGATCCTCTTTGATTTTGATTTTTTCCCTAGTTTCCACTACCTATCTTATGTGTGGCTCTAGGACATCTCTACCCAACAGTAAGCTTTGCCAACCCCACGTGATGATTGCTGCCTTTTTTGTGCATTCTAGAAATCTCCTCGAGAGAAATAAATGCTTTTCAACACTCTACTCCATAGTGCATCCGGTTTTTGGACTAATCTCCAGGCTTGCTTAGCTAGCATTGCTTTGTAAAATTCTGTTAGATCCCTAAATCCTAGGCCACCACAATCCTTTCTGCATTTTAGAGTCTCCCAATTTTTCCAGTGAATACCCCTCCTTGATACATGTTGTTTCCACCAAAATGAGGCAATTTTTTTCTCAATAGCTCAACATATAGACAATGGGATTTTGAAGATAGACATAGCATACTAGGGTAATGATTGAATGATTGTCTTTAGAAGGATTTCTTTCCCCGCCTTTGAAATCAGCTTCTCCTTCCAGCTTTCTAGCTTGCTCTTGACTCTAGTTAGGATCTAGTTGAACATGTGCTTCTTAGATTGTCCCCACTCCAATGGAATGCATAGGTATTTCCCACTTTTGTCGATTAGAGGAACCCTCAATGCAGCGGCCATGTTCTATTTGAATAGTTGGGGACACTCCTTGCTAACTAGGAGACCTGATTTGTTTAAGTTAATGGCATGTCCCGAAACATAACAATATTGGTTTAGGATATTGGCTAGGTTTTGTGCTTCCATTACCGTGCCATTCAAGAAGAAAATAGCATCGTTAGCGAATAGGAGATGGGATAGGGTGGGACATGTGGGATTTAGCTTGATGCCTCTTATGGTCCCTTTCGCAACAGCATTGGACATCATGGTTGAGAGGGCGTTAGCGACAATAATGAATAGATAGGGCGAGAGAGGATCCCCTTGCCTTATCCCTCTCTGAGGTTTGAACTCCACCGATGGTTCCCCATTTACTATAATGCTAAATGTTACTGTTAAGATGCATTGTTGAATCCAATGGATCCATTTTTCATCAAAACCCAATTTTCTCATGTAAGCACTCAGAAAATCCCATTCAATTCTGTCATAGGCCTTTTGCATGTCGAGTTTCGGGATTGCTTTGAACTTTCGCTTTCTTTTCTTCACTCTTAATTGGTGAAGCACCTCCTGAACAATGAAAATATTGTCTTGGATTTGTCTATCACTCACAAAGGCACTTTGTTCCGTTACAATGATCCTTGGGAGCCACAGTTTCAGCCTATTAGCCAATACCTTCGCGATGACTTTGTATGTAAAGTTGCACAAACTAATGGGTCTGAACTAGGTGATTTCTTCTGGATTTTTAACTTTGGGAATGAGGACTATATGTGTTCTATTTAACTCTGAATCAAACCTGCCATGGTGTAAGAATGAGAGCACCATATTGTAGAGATCCTCATGTAATGTTGACCAATTTTTTTGGTAAAACAGGTCATGAAATCCATCCGGTCCAGGTGCTTTGTGGGCTCCTGATTGAAAAACAGCTGTTTTGACCTCCTCTCTCGACACTTGCATAATCAACACCTCATTCATTTCATTGGGGATAGTGCGAGGGCATTGGTCAAGGATCGGCTGGTAATTTCTATTTCCCACCGTTGTGAATAAGTTATGGTAGAAATTTCGAATATGCTGTTTTAAAGCTTGGGGATCCTTACACCAAGTCTGTTCATTAATTTTCAGCATTGTGATCTTGTTCTCTGTCTTCTCTAAATTGTTGTAGCATGGAAATACTTAGTATTTTGATACCCCCATTTCAGTTAGTTTATGTGGGACCGCATTCCCCAGTACATTTCTTCCTGACGCCATAATTCTTCAATTCTTGTAATGATGTTTCTGAATTCCTCCCCGTTTTGATCCCCTGTCACTTCATTAGTGAGCTGCGTGACCTTGTTTTGAGCTGAACAATTTGTTTTTGTGAATTCTGGAATTTGCCCTTGCTCCATATGTGAAGTGTTGTAGCTACCTCCCTGAGTTTCGCATTTAGATTGAGTTGTTGTGTACTTTTTTTAGCCCATTTCTTCTTTATTAACTCAGCACAATCTTGGTCTTCCAGCCAATATGCTTTGAATTTAAAGGGCTTTCTTCTTGGTTTATCAGGCTCATCAACAGACAGTAAGATGGGGCTGTGGTCAGAACCTATGGTGGGCAAGGCATAGGCTGTAGCATGTAGAAAGGTAACGCGCCAGTCTAAGGTGCACACTGCCCTATCCAAACGCTTTTTGACCAAATCAACCCCTTCCCTCTTGTTAGACTAGGTATACGCACATCCTTTGCTCTCTATGTCCATCAAAGAGCAGTTGTTTAGAAAATCTTGGAAGGCCTGAATCCTATATCGATCCACTTCGCGGCTACCTATCTTTTCCCAATGATAGAGAACTTCATTGAAGTCTCCTATGTATAGCCAAGGCAGGGTGTTGCTTAGACTAGTGGCCCTTAGAATGCTCCATAACTCCTGTCTCTCCTGGAAATTTGTGGATGCATGTACGAAGGAAATGTGCATGATTTCTCCACTGCTGAAGACTTTACATTGGATATCAATGAGAACCCCTGAACTGAAATTGACTTCCACCCCCACTTCCTCATCCCGCATGAGTGCTAATCCTCCCGCAATACTAATAGGTTCAATGAGAAAAGACTGGGCGTACTTGAGATTTTTCCTTACCCTATCCACCATAGGGTCTTTATTCTTGGTTTCTATTAGAAATACCAAATTGGGCCTTTCTTGAGCTACTAAAGCTCTAAGGTGCCGAATTGCCAAGGGTGTGCTCCAACTCAGGATCCT
The DNA here is from genome assembly GCA_014182735.1 of Corymbia maculata. NCBI lineage: Eukaryota > Viridiplantae > Streptophyta > Magnoliopsida > Myrtales > Myrtaceae > Corymbia > Corymbia maculata. The sequence goes on along the minus strand of CM024686.1, from coordinate 24,022,005 downwards.
CATAGCTGCTGCAATGGCTTATTAGGGCTAGCCACCAAAGCCTGTGGGTGAACGTTTTCTCAAAGCTGAATTGGGGTTTCCAATAATAAATCTTCATTTACTACAAGAGAGGGAGAGGTTTTTTTCTCATATGGGATACATTTATGTATTTTGGAACCGAAGTTTTGTAGGGTGTTATCTCTTTTTTGGACTTCCCCTCTTTCAGCTCTTTGTCTGCAATTTTGTGATATATTAACTGATTTGGTAGTACTCTCTTCCCTTTGTTGGATGTAGTCTAATCCATCTCCTCCATCTTAGAAGTGATGTCAACTTCAGCAAGATTAACAAGCACTATAGCCATCTGATTTTGCTATGCATCATCAGCACTTGGGGTCTCCTCAGTGAGGTTTATCGGTTGGGTTGAAGCTATTGTATCTTCAAGTGCTGTTGAATCAATTTCCCCATAAAAAGCCTTCCGGAATTGACTTGTTTCTCGGGCTTCTGCTTTCAGCCACGAGCCATAGCGCCCCGGTTTATCCTGTGGTAGGCCTGTTTCCTCATAAGGTATATCTGGACACAATGTTGCATAATGTCCTATTCTGCCACATGAATAACAATAATGGGGAAGTCTTTCATATTTAAAATCTAGCCACCATTTCTTCCCTCCAAAGCTAATTAATGTTCCTGTTTGCAGCGGTTACGACAAGTCCAACCGGACCTTCGCCTTTCCCATTTTGCGGGAGTTGTTGTACCTAGCTTCAAACTTGATGTCCTCTACCTCACCCAGCTTTGAGGCAATTAAACGCATAGAACCTTCATTTACTTTGGCTCGGGGGAGGTCCAATATGTGCACCCAGAAAGCATAGTGGGTGAATTCATAGCAATGTTTTAATACTAATAAATTGCTTCTTTTAATACTAATAAATTGCTGGCAAAGGATTCAGAAGTCGATTTTTCTCTTCTACTAAGCTGAAGAGGAAAGAAAAGTATCCAGGTTCTAGCACTTCACATTGCACAAATTTTGTTTTCCAAGCTTTCCTCATTGTGCTAATGAGAGCTTGAACATTAACATTTGGTTTGGAGTATAGTTTGCCAAAGAGGGTACAATCATTTACCTACTATTCATCCTCAGGAATTTCCTCATCAAGTTTTGTAATCACCGCTGTTAACCATAGATCACCCATACTTTTGCACAAAGCGGCCATTCTAAGGTGGGTATCCTCCATTGCTGAAATTTCGAAATAATGACGTATTGTATGGAAGATGGTCTGATTTTGGGAGATGGAGTGAAGGGAGCTCAGGTGATGAAGGGAATGCCGCCCACCAGACAAGAGTGTGAGTTTACAGGTGAATCTGCTTCAATCGGGAGCAAACTAGAAGATGGGTAGCTAGAGATCCTCACTCGCCCAAAGCTGGAGAATGCATGGTGCTCGATTCTAACCAGATCTAGAGAACCTTAGTTGGGTGGGATATGGGCCATTGCAGCCATTGAAGGATTTTTTTTTTTTTTTTGGATTAGGGTTTATGGATGTAGGAATATGCAATTAAGTTGTTAACATTTTGATGCAATCGAATTACTCCAATAATTTCATGGGCAATTAACATTGCACGTCGGTAATTTCATGAGTGGTCTTTTATGGTTTTTCATTTTTTTTTTTTGGCATTTGTGGTGTTGACATGGTGTCTAATGACGCCACATAAAGAGTCAAAAATCAAAAGATTTAAAGAAAAAAAGAAGAAGCCAAAATGATTAGTTGGAGAAAAACCAGAAAGCCGCCCCAGAAAAAGGAAAATAATTTTACAAAAAAAAAAATCCTTGCCAGCATTGAACAAATTCTCAAAATCGAAGTATCTCCAAACTCTCCTTAAAAATGAGAGAGATCGAGAGCTAATTGTGGTTTTGTAATAAATTGTGATTTAATTACAAAACTATTCATAATATTATCAACAAAATGGTTTTATTTTTTATTGGTCCTACTTTACTCTAACTCTCACTCTCCGATTTTTGCTTTATCTCATTGTGAGGCATGAGAGTCGAAATCATATGTGAAGCTAAATCATCCTCTCTACATCTCAACCTTTCCTGAAGGTGAGGATTTGAACCCCCCATATTCCATTCTCCCTTTTCAAGGAAATGGTTGTTTACTTAGTTAAATATAACATCAAGCATAAGGGGTCTACACTACTATGATTGATATAGATACAAGCTTATTTATATACACACACACAAATCTTAATATCTATTGCACCAATAATGGGTATCAACACAACAACTTCGATTACAAGTCATGTCTATAGATACCTAGATTCGACACATCTCATCCAACAATTGCCTATATTCCGTATTGCAGTTAACTTCATTACATCTTTATCCATCTACAACTATACTGAATCATCCCAATCCTAATTCTTAGGATGTAAATAAAATGATTAATTAAGGCCATCGAAATGCTTACATGACAAGATATGCTCTCAATGAGTAAACAAGATGGCAAATGACTTTTCAGGAAAAAGTTTGTAAATTATGGTAGTTTCATAACAATATTGAAAGAAATCACAATCCCAGAATTAGCTTTAAAACAATGAAAAGCTTACATGAGAAATTACGGGTAATAGATCAAGCTTGTTGATGTTGTGGCTTGCAGTATTCCTATTCCCAATCAGCCATACTTATTGTCAAAAGCACAAACATTTTGTTGTTACTCTTCCTCCTCCGTGCTGCCGCTTTCCGAGCCCATCTTCCAGATAATTGAGTATAACTGCAGCATGCTTAGAAGCTCTACCATAACTTTGAACCAGTCGAGCCACTTCAAGCAACTTACATGAAGTTATGTTGATGACCATATTTTCCAGCACAGATGCATGTTCAAGCAGATACTTTACCAATATTAGCACTTCCTCATATTTGAATCTTAAACAAGCATAAAATCCAAAAATTTCAACATTCTTGAGATGCTGAGCCCAATGCTTGAACTTCTTTATATGCCAATAACTCTCGTGATCAACATTTCGGGAGTCTATGTCAAATTCATCCTGCACATGGATAAAAGAAAAATTAAACATTCCTAATAATGCACGACTTTGTTTTCATGCCCATCCCTTGTCAAATCATAAGACTAGCCTACACTAATCAAATTAGAGGAAATCATAAACAACGGGAACCAAAATTTCGATACTTGAGTTCATGAATGCAAGCTCAATCTTTCTCGTTGCTACCATCATTGTGGCATCACGAAAGAAAGGAAAAGAAAATCAAGAATTCATGAGACTGTATTGAAACTTTCAGAGTATAATAGAGGGAGCATTTGAAATAGAGACTGCAACAGCTGTGAAACTTCCAGAGCATTATACTAGTTTCACTAATAAATGGACTCAAGAAGATAAAGGAAGGGAGAGACTTTGGATGGTGCATTGTAATTAAACCTTTGAAATATTTCCAAACCGTGAACTATAGTTTAGGGAACATACCGAGACACAATCAGGTGGGTCAAAAATTATGACCAGCTTCTCCAAATTCGGCGTAGTTGCTAGCATATTTGCTATAGCAGGAAAGCTAAATTGGGGGATGAGCATGTGTAGCGTGAGAGACTTGCAATTTGGCAGCAAAAACTGCACATCTTCTACCTTCAGAAGCCCCATAACCTGACCATGTCAATAAGCGTATTCAGATCGCAGAACAGTACTTTTTTAAAGTACATTACAAACCAGTACGTTTTTTTCTCATGCGAAATTCCATCAATATAACTGCTAAATATCCATAAGCTTCGGCAGAATAATGTCCACTAAACTAAGCGAAAAAAAACTAATGGAAAAGATAGCGTCCATAAGGTGGAAAGACGATTATGCTCACCCAGACATACCAAGCACCAAGTTGAATTCGAGTAGCATTCTGCAGCCTGCCCAGACTTTCCTTTAGCAAGGAGCAATCTAATTCGGCTTCAACTACTGAAGATGCTTCAAGAATTTTTATTAACTCATAAATATATCCCCTCACACGCAAAGACAACAAACAAGGAGTCCAAATTTCCGAAGGGGAAGAAAAAGTCTCCAAAGGGACTTCCACGTTAATATCATCAATCACCAACTCTTTCAAATTTGTTGAACGAATTCTTTCTAAACCCCAGCATCCTTTCAAATTCAAGTATTCAAGAACAGGGCTGCCCATAAAAAATTTTCGAAGCACATCATCACTCAATTTCACATTTTGAATGGACAAGGACTTAAGCGAACTCCAATTAATACTTTCGCTGGACAAGAAACGGCAGCCATGTTGAAAATTTGATGCCGGATATTGATCGAGCGAATCGGATAAAATTAGTCAGAAGGAAGGAAAGGAAATCGGACACCGGATTTACGTGGTTCGATCCGAATATCGGAACCTACGTTCACGAGGAGAGCAGCACGGAATTTCACTATAAAATCAAGCGATATATGGAGATTACACCCACTCGAGTACTCAAACACTCACTCAGTGTTTCCCAGCCTCCAATTACACCTAATAACTCACACAGTGTTTAGCCCCTCATAATTCTCAGTGAAATTCTCACTCAAAGAATTAAACAAATTCTACTAACAAGAATTTAACTAGCTAAAACACACAAGTGTAATTACAACGAGAAATTCTCCCTTCTGCCGAGAGCTCCCACGCGTTACTCGCGCTCTCCTTTCTCTCACTTTCTGGAGCTCTCTCGGTGCTCAGAGGCACACCTCGGTGCGCAAAGGCACACCTGATTTATGGCCACCGAAGTCCTCCTTTCATAGGAGAGTGGAGGAGAAGAAAGAAACGTGAACTCCTCAATTTGTCAGAAAGCTGCCACCTTCTGAAGCCTTGCCCCTTCATGCAATTAATGTCTTGCATGCTTGAAGAAGAAATGCGCATAACTTCTGCCTTCCCTCCTTCATTTAATAGCAAAGGATAATAATAAACAAAGAAGACTCACAAGACAAGTTCTGAACCAAGAAGTGGCGTTCTCCAATTTTTTTTATGGGTATGCATGCACATGGCCATGTGCATGCATTAAATGTCATGGAGAAAATGAACGTTTGTGCAGCTCCTCTCTCTTTTTATAATCGTTTGTCAAAGATGGGCAATCTTTCTTCATTCACGTTCACTTCCTTTGGCAGAAGACAAGAAGGAAACATTAATTTAATGCTTCTTCCATCATTCCCAAAGTCCAACCTGCAGCAAATTTCTTGGACTTTCCTTCACGCTTCCTTCTGGCCATTCTTCCCGCCACACGCTTCCTTGTAGCCGTATTCATCATCAGACACGCATGCAGAGGGCAACAAGATCACGTAGAATTAATTCTTGATCCACACGTGATCGAGTTCACATATTCTCGTCAGTTTGATTTTATTCACGAGACTCAAACTCGAGATATATTTTTAATAATCTCCATCTTGGCTCGACGTTTGAGCCAAATCACCATCGCTTCTGTGGAAATCTCATTGCTACTCTCCCACAGCCCCAATGGGCTCAACCGCCACATAATGCTTCCAAGTTCAAGCCACGCTTGAACTTCGCCATAACCGTGGACCTCATCAAGACACCAACTCCACCTGCATAATTAACTGCTCCACAAGGATTTTCCGACATAACCTCCTGTATCACAGATAAAACAAATTCATCATTGCAAACATATCTGACTGAAGGTTGAACACGCACCTTGTCAATTTTAGCAGCAATAGCAACCGTTGGCTCTACCGGCTCCACCTCGCTACAAGCATTATCTGTGTCGATTATTCCGCTAGTACCTGCTACCTCAGGAGTTTCTGGTTGCAACTCCAACTCGAGCTGAACACCGTTCAGATCCGTATTAACACTGCCACAAACACTCCTAACTAGAAGTACCGGAGACTTGTCAAAGGTAACTTTCCTGCTGTCAATAGGTGAATTTATATCCGGGCACCACAACTGATCGCCCCCCTCACCTTGTGCATAGCCATGGAATATGCACCTTGCCCTCTCATCGAGCTTACCATCACTCACTTGAAAATAACATGGGCAACCAAACATTCTAAATATAGAATAACCAGCAACGTTACCTAACCACACTTCTTCAAGAGTCTGATATTCAACAGCAGTCGATGGGGATCTATTCACCAGGTAGCTTACCATACTAAGCACATCAGCCAGGATTCTCCTAGCAACACCAGCACTAGAGACCATTTTTCGGGTCGTCTCTAGTAATGTTCTGCTCATCAATTCTACAAATTGTTGTGGTTTACTGGCACTAGTGCGGTGTTTCACTATGCCCTCCTTCATGCAGAATTTATTTACCAGCTCCAAGCAGAACTCCATGCTCTTGTCAGTTTGCACATGCTTGATCGACCTACCAGTCTCCATCTCGATCAAAGCTCTTGACCGCGTATTCCTAACACCAGCATCAAATTTGTGCATCGGCACAACCACCCAGGTCTTCCTCGAGCAGTCATTAGATTCTCGAACAGATGCATCCAACGTCTCTGGGGCGAAACATGTCACTGTCTTACCTTGAAGTTTGTATAGACCACCGTGCTTGATTCCTCTCATTATCACCAGGGCACTTCGTGCAACCTTCAGAACTCCACCTTCTGAAGAAAACCTGCAACTAGCTGAATCTAGAGCACCCAAGGAAATTAAGTTCTTTTTCAATTCTGGAACATGTCTTACTCCGGTCAATGTCCTCACAATATTATAATGCATTCTGATTTTAACATCACCGACACCCACAACATCGCACTCAGCGCTGTTCCCCAACTGGATTTTACCACTACCCGTGCACTGATAAGTAGTAAACTAGTTCCTATTTGGTAACCAGAATCCATTATCCATCCGTCAAATGACAAATCCTTAGTGACAGACAAGACACAATCGACACCATCAGAATTATTTTCAGCTACAGCGGCAACATCATCTATAGACTCAACTCTAATTCCTTTACCCTTTTCATTTTTCAGCTTAAAACAGTCTCTTTTACGATGTCCACTCCTACCATAATTCCAACAGACAACTCCACCAGTCCTAGACTGACTACGTCTGTTCATGTTTATACTATTCCTATTAACATGTGTACTGGTTCTTCCCCTATTTTCACCTACTAAAGCAGCAGGCATAGGTTCACCGGATTTTTTTCTACGAATGTCTTCACTCAAAATCAAATCCCGAACCTCATCAAATGTCAAACTTCTTGACCTAGAGGAATTACTAACAGCAGTAACAGTAGTATTCCAACTATCAGGTAGTGAGGATAATAAAATCAATGCATGTACCTCATCTTCAAAGGTAATCTCAACTGAACTCAATTGGTTAACAACCTCATTGAATTCGTTAACATGCTCAGCAACCGACTTACCTTCGCCCATCTTCAAATGAAACAGATGTTGCATCAAATAGACCTTGTTGATCGCAGAGGGTTTCTTGTACATATTTGATAGGGCTTTCATCAGTCCCGCAGTGGTATTCTCCTTCACGATGTTAAACGCGACGTTCCGAGACAACGTCAGCCGAATAACACCTATCGCTTGTCTATCCAGCAATTCCCACTCGGCATCTTTCATTGAGTTTGCCTTCTCTCCATATAAAGGTAAGTGCAGATTTCTCTGGTACAAATAATCTTCAATCGGCATCTTCCAGAAGGCAAAATCCTTCCCATCAAACCAGTAGATTCTCACCTTTCCTTCTTCCATCGCAACTGATTCGCCAACCTTGGCTCTGATACCACTTGAAAATTTGATGCCGGATATTGATCGAGCGAATCGGATAAAATTAGTCAGAAGGAAGGAAAGGAAATCGGACATCGGATTTACGTTGTTCGGTCCGAATATCGGAACCTACGTCCACGGGGAGAGCAGCACGGAATTTCACTATAAAACCAAGCAATACATGGAGATTACACCCACTCGAGTACTCAAACACTCACTCCTAATAACTCACATAGTGTTTAACCCCTCACAATTCCCAATGAAATTCTCACTCAAGGAATTAAACAAATTCTACTAACAAGAATTTAACTGGCTAAAACACCCAGGTGTAATTACAACGAGAAATTCTCCCTTCTGTCAAGAGCTCCCACGCGTTACTCGCACTCTCCTCTCTCTCACTTTTTGGAGCTCTCTCGGTGCTCAGAGGCACACCTCGGTGCGCAAAAGCACACCTGATTTATGGTCACCAATGTCACGTCCCGACTCTCGAACTCGCGGCAACCCCATTTCACTTGAGGTTTATCTGTACGACGTCCCCGGTACTATCGTCGACCAGTTTATTTTATCTTGTAATTATGCACATGCAGAAACGAACAACTCCCAAACCAAACAACAGGGATAGCAACAACAGCAGCAGAGGAAAGACAAACACCATTTTATATATCTGAAGGTTAGCCGGCACACCAGTAAATACATACACGCCTTACTACAGGCGACAAGCTAAGACCCACTCAAAAAGGGACCGGCCTAGCTAACCTAACCCTGCACAAGTGCCTACTCACTGGCCTCGGAGGGATTGCTTTCTTCGATCCTCGGGTATTGCATCATCTAGGGCCTGAAAATGTTAACCACGACGGGTTGAAATAAACTCAGCAAGTTAAAGTCCTAAGCCCCGGTTAGGAACTTTGCTCGCCTCGAGAGTTTAACATACAACCTAATACAGCAATCAATGCAATACCACCTCAGAGAAATAACCACAAAAGACAGTTTAATACACAGGTGCAATCACAGGCGACCCTACTTGGCCTTGGCACATGCGACCTGCAGAAACTGTCATTGAATCCATCACGACATTAAGAGCATGTGAATAATCAGAGCATCTCACACAAATTTCTCGTGCCTCACATCCACACATATGCTCCGATTATTAACGCTCCCTCCTAGGCCAACGGCACAACCTTATAGTTGGCGGTTCCTGGCTAAACCAGCTTCGTCCTCTTTACCTCGAGGCACGGCGACGTCGGGGTCATCCCTTCCTCTCGACGGCATTCCCGAAGGAGCACGGGACCCACCCACTACCGCAGTCCCCAATCGACAGAACATAGGACCCGCCCACTACCGCAGTCCCATCACATGTCCCCCGTCGGGCATCCAGCCCGAAGTCAGGCGACCAACCGGCCACGGCACAACCCCATAAGGATTGGCGGTCTTCCGGCAACGCCGGGGTACCCTCTCTTAATGTGATCATGCCACACATCATCAAGCAATTCATTATTGTCTTTGCTTTTGCTTGGTCGTGAATGCAACATCGCTCATGCTCATGCGACATGCCATTTCAGATAACACACGCAATATGTCATGCGGTATCACTCCACAATTCCAAAATTCCAAAATTCCAAATTCAACCAATCAATAATCACATACATTCCCTAATTCTCGGGAATAACTCAATAAATCAAACACCTTCACTTCCACTCGATCTTCGATCATGCATTTCATCATTATTCACGCATATAATTAACAATCGGCACTTCAATAAATCATAACAACCAAGAACACATCAAAATTAGCCAAAATTTAGCTTCTGCATGAACAGTGCCGTGAACAGTAATCCATGAACAGTGATTAGTGAACAGTAATCCGTGAACAGTGATTAGTGAACAGTATCAGTGAACAGTAATTTGTGAACAGTAAATTCGTTCGAAACTAAATAAATAAATAAAAATAAATAAAATTAACCATGGTTAACAAATTAACTCAACCATAGTTAATCTAACCTAACCATAGTTAAATTCTAACCTTGGTTACTTTTAAAACTAACCATGGTTACTTTAATTAATTAACCCTAGTTACTTTTAAAACTAACTATGGTCAATTAATCTAACCCTAGTAAGCTTAATCAACTCAGCCACCATTAACAAACTAACCCATAATTAACCAAGCACAAAAATTAAAATAATTAACCCCTAAGCAAGATTAACCCCTAAACAAGGATTAGGAAGTTAACTTACTTGGATCGAAAATCCGACGACACCGGCGCGTAGAGGGAAACGAGGGCTACGAGGGGTAAGCTCGGGGATGGTAATGGACGACAAACGATGGCCGAAACGGGCCAAAAATAGTGCTGGTTACTGTTCACGCGGAACCGGTGCAGCTGAGCGGAAAAGGCCGAAACGGGCGGCTAACGGCGACCAGGGGTGACCGGGGGTGTGCGGCTGGCTTCCTAACTTCCAGGACTACACTTAGGGCGGTTGCGGCGGCTCCGGTGACGGCGGCAAGGCTGTTTTTGGGCTGGAAAACAGCATGGACAGCAAAGAACAGCAAAAATGGAAGAGAAAAGGAAGAGAAAAAGGGAGAGAAAGTGAGGCTGGGCTGGTGCACGAATTTTGGGGGAGAAAGAGGAGAGAGAAGAGGCTGCTGGTCAAGGATAAGAGCCAAGGCAAGTGGGCTTGCCACTTGTTGAAGAGCCAATAAAAAACAACCAATAACAAAGCATAAACAAAGCCCACTTGGGCACAAAAGCAAAAGGCCAAAGAGAGAAGCCCATGGGCTGAGGAGGGAGAGGAGAATGGGCCAGCTTGGGCCCCCTTTGGGCTGGGCTGGATGGGCGCAAGGCCCATTGGGCCGCCGGTCTTGGGCCGGCCCACCCGCGAGCCCGAAACCCGGTCCAATTTTTCCTTTTTCCAACACTTCCGTGTCCAACGGAAAATTCCAAAATAAATGAGGCGACGTCCAAATATATAGTCCTAACATCACTGAGAAGTCGGTTCCCAAAATTGGATTAAAAATCGGGGCCAAATTGAGTCGATTGCGACCGTAGTACAAATTGGATTATCGGACGCCCTTTTTGGACTTTCCTCACATTTGACCCATGGTCAACCATTCTTTGAACCACGTTTATGCCAATTCTCGAGTCAAGGACGTCCCTCGATTGTCGTGTGATCCCGGGGGCTCAATTGATAATCCCGAGTACTAGATGAAAATGATTCGGTTTAACGTCGTTCGTAGTTCATATCGAAGTCATGCGGAAATCACCTGCAGTTCGACTTCGTACTTCTGCCGAATCGATTTATTTCCGTTTCCTTAATAGTCTAGTACTTAGAGGATATCGTTCCCGCCCAGGTCCTCATGGTCGAAGGGTTCGTTCCTGATCGAAATTGCGAGTTGTATGCGAATCATTTCCTATCGATGCCTCTCTGTAATCCATTATCCCACAAACACACAGTTCGAAAAATTTGTACTGACCAGACCTTCGACTAATATCGCCATTTTATAAAATCCTAAAATGGGGTCGATTTTCAGGATGTTACAACCGAAGTCCTCCTTTCATAGGAGAGTGGAGGAGAAGAAAGAAACGTGAACTCCTCAATTTGTCAGAAAGCTGCCACCTTCTGAAGCCTTGCCCCTTCATTCAATTAATTCTGCATGCTTGAAGAAGAAATGCGCATAACTTCTGCCTTCCCTCCTTCATTTAATAGCAAAGGATAATAATAAACAAAGAAGACTCACAAGACAAGTTCTGAACCAAGAAGTGGCGTTCTCCAAATTTTTTTATGGGCATGCATGCACATGGCCATGTGCATGCATTAAATGTCATGGAGAAAATGAACGTTCGTGCAGCTCCTCTCTCTCTCTTTATGATCGTTTGTCAAAGATGGGCAATATTTTATTGCCCATCTTTCTTCATTCACGTTCACTTCCTTTGGCAGAAGACAAGAAGGAAACATTAATTTAATGCTTCTTCCATCATTCCCAAAGTCCAACCTGTAGCAAATTTCTTGGACTTTCCTTCACGCTTCCTTTGGCCATTCTTCCTGCCACACGCTTCCTTGTAGCCGCATTCATCATCAGATAGGCATGCAGAGGCAACAAGATCACGTAGAATTAATTCTTGATCCGTATGTGATCCAGTTCACATATTCTAGTCAATTTAATTTTATTCACGGGGCTTAAACTCGAGATATATTTTTAACAAGCCACTTAAACACAGCTTAGTCAACGAAGAGCAATTATAAAGCAATGGAGACAATGTGTAACGCGCCGACCAATTCATGTTGAGAAGAAGTTCTTCCACTTCATGATCAATCGCAAAGCGATCCATGAATCAATCTTAAAAGGGTAGAAGTACTTTGATATGATATCAAGGTGGAATTTTATCACCTTACGCCACCTATATAGCGTCAAAACCCTGTTCACAAAAGAATCATCATGAGAAGAGACAGAGAACTTGAGATCCGAGATAGCGGTCCAAACAGACTGCCACCTTTTCGACAACACCAGTTTTGACGACGTCCCTCGTGGGTAAAAAGGAGAAGATGTGGTGGATTAGGCAATCGGGCAAGAGACTGATGTAATCCCCAAAATCTTTTTGGCCAATGGTTGGCGCCGAAGTACTTGCCATGGCTTATGAATGGATTCTAGGGTTTTTTGTTCTCTCTATTCGATGAAGCATAAACTTTTGCACAATCATCTTTGTGAGGATCAAGAGTTACCCAAAGTCCAACTCCCTTAAAAATCCCCCACCCCCACCAATGTTGCTTTCGTCGTATTGTTGATAGCTGTTTATTTCACGAGACGCTTTATTGTGCCATTTCATATACCAAAAGGATAATAAATGCCTAGCCAACCTTTCTATAACAAATATGTTTTAAACAGTACAAAATCTATATCACATTTGTCAAACTATTTCATAGATAATCAAATCCCAAACTAATTTCAAGAGACGCTTTACCATGCCATTTCATATAATCAAGAGCGCATTTTTGCCCGGTCAAGCTTTAGATGACAGATATGCTTTATACACATATTTTTCTTTTCACGCAGATATCAAATCGTGCGATGTCTCTTTCATAGCTTACAACAAATATAATTTGTCATTTTTAAGACATGAGTTTACAAATCATAGAAATGAAAAGCACGACCCACATGATTAAAGCCAATTTAAGGTTGCATAAGTCTGAGAACTTCAAAATCCTATCAAAGAAACATTAACCGGATGTCAACTCATCTGACAACTAATATGGACTATGACTCTACAAGGCGACCCAATTTTTATGGTCCAAACGTCAACTATGGGTCAACAAAAAGGCAACACAAGTATCTTACTTTATGTAGAGAACAGAGCAGTAAGATCATCTCGCGCAGCAAGACTTGGGTGTCATATCTCTGTCCAGCAAACTTCATTTCAAATGAGCTTTAATATAAAAAAAATAAAAAATAAGAGAGCTCTTTTGATGAAAAACATGCTTTAAATGGGATAAAATTTATATCGCATTTGTCAAACTTTTTCATACATAGTCAAATCACAAACTAGTATTAAGAGATGCTTTACCATGTCATTTTATATAACCAAGAGGGCATTTTGGCTCGGTCAAGCTTTATATGACAAATATGCTTTAAACACAAATTTTCTTTTTTCATATGTATCGAATCATGCAATGTCTCTTTCATAAATTACAAAAAATATAATTTCAGTCATTTTCAAGATGTGAGTGTACAAAATCATAAAAATGAGAAGCACAACTCATTGCTAACCAAAAGCCAATAGAAGATTACATTACCCAAATAACATCAAAATCCTATCAAAGAAACATTAACCATGGCAACTAACATCAACTAAGACTCTACAAGGCGACGCAATTTTTTGGGTCAAAACATCAACTATGGGTCAACGAAAAGGCAACACAAGCATCATACTTGACGTAGAGAACATAGCAGCAAGCTCATCTCGCACGTTAACTTTTGGGGTGTCATATCTCTCTCTAACAAACACCATTTCAAACGAGCTTCCTATAAAAATAAAAATGAAAAGAGCTCTTTTGAAGTAATAAAACATTGAAAACTCCTGTGGAAAAATTGATAGGCAAATGGTGAAATTCGACATAGAACATTGTCGGTTGCAGTTAATATGCATCGGTTTCCCAATACTTTGAAAAATCAATATATTAAAAAAGAGAAGTTCCAATCGTGATTTGTAAAATTCTAAATGTCCCTAAAGATGTGAGAGACCTAACCATCATTGATGGATAGCTTAATTAAAGGCACAACATTATTGATAACTAATTTTTAATCAACATATCATATAAAGGTAAAGGCTTGAGATAAGAATCCCTGATAGTAACAGGGCCCATTTCTCAAAAACAAAAATCATTTAACACTTTTCTTGCTGAGCACTTCATTTTCTTATCATTTACACTATGATTTCCAAAAGTGAAAAGTTAACTTTTGAATTGATCTTTTGGTCAAATTATCACAAAAAGAAAACCCTTGGTCAAAATTTTTCTTTAGCATAAAAAAAAAAACCCTAAAATAGTGTCCGTTTCACCCCGCCAATTTCAATTTTCAAAAAGAAAATCAAAGTTTGACCCATTAAATGACCTTTTATTGACAAATAACTGAAAAGTTGACTTTGGATCAACACTTTATTTTCCAAAAATCAATAAATTGAAAATTCCTTAAGGCTTCGTTTGTTTCACGAAAAATAACATCTAGGAAAATGTTTTTCAGATTTTCCGACATTCGTTTCATAGAAAAAAATTTTATTGAGGAAAACATTTTCCATGAAGGAAAAAAAATCTTCTAAAGTTAGGGAAAATGTTTTTCACCTTTTAAGTTGGAGAAGACATTTTCCACACTCACTTTCTCCTATCTCACACCCCCTATTAGTCCTCACTTCTTTCTTTTATTTTTTTAAATCATTTTTTTCATAAATTCAATTTTTTTGTCATTTTTTAATAAAATCGATTTTTTATTACTTTTTCCTTTTCTTTTTCTTTCTATCTTTCTTTTCGGCCGACCGTCAGCCACGGCAACAGCCGGCGATCGATGACAAGTGAGCCAAGCTCACCGATCCGGCCTCGCAGATCGGCAATGCCCGGCCTCGCAAACAACGGTGAGGCTCAAGCCTCGCAGATCGGCAACGCCCAAGCCTCATCGCAGTCTAGCGACGCTTGGGTGTTGCCGATCCGGTGAGGCCCAAGACTCATCGCTATCCGGCAAGGCCTGGGCGTCGTCGATCTAGCGAGGCGCGAGCCTCACCGCCTCAAGCTCGCCTCGCTAGTGAGCTGATCGGGTGAGCTCGTGTCGTGGCCGATCGCCCCGCCGACGACCGGCCAAGGAAGGAGAGAACACAAAAAAAACAAGAAAAAAAATTAATAATCAATTTTAAAAATAATAAATAACAATTTTAAAATATAACATAATAAAAAAAACTATTGAAAAGAGTTTATAAAGTAAAATATTTTTCCAAGCGAACACCGGAAAATATTTTTCACTTCAAAATCAAGTTTCACCCAAATACTATAAAATAATTACGTTTTCCTGGAAAATAGCTTCCTGAAAAATATATTTCAGAAAAGTAACATTTTCCGTGAAATGAACGGAACCTAAATCAACTCTTTTTTACCTTTATTTGACTGTTAACTCGTGAATTTTACAAAAACTAATTATGACTTCACATTTTTTTAAATTGGTATTTTTAATTTCTAATTGACCAAATTTAAAATTCATTCATTTCTAGTTGTTTTTTAGAAAATTTTCCCTCAGGACATTTGAACAGGAGATCATTCCGCATTCAATTGTCAAATTAATTTCAAGATTCCAAGCTGGAGGTGCATTTCCCCAATTTCGGCGTTAATTAGAGATGCCAATCAATTCTTCATGAATTGGCTAAAGATTGAGTACAATTCTTTAGAGGCAACTCTTTTCAACATCAATTTTGTCAAATCATACTAATTGGACATAATTTGATCAATTAGTCCATGAGTGATTAACAAAATCATGAGGATTCGATTCAATTAGCACTTTCGCTTTGACCCATTCTAGACTAGCTTCTAATTGAAACAATTAAGGTTTGCCACTTGAACATTAATCACACGCATTGGTCAAGCTCATATTGCAATTTTAGCATAAATTGGAGAAGTTGAGGCATTCATGACAAATTAATCAATTCAAGTCAATTCAATTGAATCCAATTGCATTTAATTTAATTCAAATCATGAAGGAAACTTTTAATTCGACCAAATTGAACAGAATGAAGACAATTAGAACGATATTAGAGCGTAGCAAACCGGTTCAACCCGGTCAAGCCTGGGTCAACTCAGTCCAATCGGGTCAACCCGGTATGACTGGTGTTGACCCTTGACCCAAGCAACTTTTCTGGCCAAAATTCGGCCTGTGATCACCCGTCCTAGCCAGCCGACCGGCCCTCCCTCTCTTTCTCTCTCTCCATGGCATGAAATTACCAAAATGTCCTCACCCCTTTGAAATTACAAAATTGCTCTAAAAAAATCCGTACCGATTAAGTAAGAAATTCAAGCCATCAATTATTCATTTGATCTTGGCCATTCACCTTGCCATTAATCCATGTGATAAAATTTCAGCCAATTAGATTTGGAGAGACTTCAAACAATGATTAATAGTTTGCTTAACCATGAAAGGATTTCCTTAATCATGAAAGAATCAATCAGAGCCATAGAATCAAATGGAGGGCTTGGATTAGATGTGGTTTTTGAATTTCCCTCCATCTCTCTCTCTCCCTTCTTGCTCCTGGACGGCAACTATTCTTCTGCATTCGGCGATATTCACTCTCTCTCTCTCGAGTTGTCCCGATCTCGACTCTCTCTCCTTTCTCACGACCTCTCTCTGCAATCTCTCTCTCAGAAAAAGCCTCTCCATTCACTCTCTCATTCCTCATTTTTGGCCAACGCCTATCTCCACGATTACTCCGCTCATTGTCTTTCTTTTGGAGGATTTCTCTGGCATTCTCTGCGAAATTCTCTCCATTGACTCTCAGTTGTCTATCTCTCGTTGTCTTCATTTAGCCGAACAAGTTCGAAGAAAGAGAAAAGTGACAGATTCAGCCATGGCCGAAGCTAAGTGCATTTTCTTTCTCTAGTTTCAATCTTCGAATCAGGCTTGAATCGTTGCTCTCGTTCTCGTTCTTACAATTTCATTGTGTTGGCGCCAAAAATTGGCATGTCCGACCGCAAGACAGAAGCGAGGCCCATCAAGCCCAAACCATAGGAAAGCGGGTCAACAATGGGCCGGAATGAAGCCAATTAATCGGGATACCAAAGGGCTCGGTACTGACAACTGCTCGGGAGGAATAGGATAAGAAAGAAGACGGTTTCGAAGGGTCGATGTTGACAGAGCTATGGATAAGGCGGTATAGTTATTAGTGTGGCATCGAAATTTCTGGAGTGAATTTAAAATCACAGTAATGATTGCCGAGGAGCGCGATTACTTGCAAGAATTAGTTATAAATAGCCATGAAAACATAGTCGTAAGGGATCTTTCAACAATAGACGATCACAAAAACACTTATCTTTTGTCTATCTTTCATTGCACTCTTTACGTTATTATTATCACGCATTTATCTTTTCTCCTCTTTACCCTTTACTTTATTGCTTCTAGTGTAAAATTAGTCACTTCCTTTCCAAATGACGTAGAACCCGATTTAAATAATAAAATTAAACTTTGCCTCTTTGCTGAAAGATATTTGTCCAAGGAAATCCCTTCTCGGTGAACATAGTGTTTGCTTCAATCATTTCTAATTGAAATGATCTGTTCTTCAGCGGTAATCTCAATTTAATCCAGATTGAAGAAATGCTCAAAAAAATCGTAATGCAATTCAGAATTTTGACGATCCTGGAGATCTCAAAGCTCCTAGCATATCTCTAACTCTCACAGCAATCTCAACACCAGAAAGTCCTCTCAACATCCGTTAAGAAATGGAAGAAGCTCAGTTTCCTTCAATTTGTGGCGGTTCAGTAGAAGAACCAGAGCTGATCCTTCTCTATTTTTCTCTGTTTCGTTCTCATGTTTACAGTGATCACGTTTTCCCAGCCATAAGTTCTTCCTTCACCGGGATCAATATGTTCCTCTTGGTGTCTCACAACCTCACGAGTCCAGCAGTCACTTGAAGTAAGTTCACCGATCAAGGAATTCTATAATCCAGTTGTTGATTGAAGATTGGAGGAGCTCTGGCATTTCAACAGCTGCCCCGTCCTCTTGACTCTATATTTTTCGTGTTTATACTTGTTGGAGTTCTATTCATCAGCAAAGGATTTCCGAGTTCAAGTTTCTGTTGATCTGTGATTTGATCCTTCTTCCGATCTTCATTATCAATGAACGTCGGACAGATCTTTACTTAGTAAAAAATTTCATTAAATTTGCTTGATTTTGCTGAGGTCAGCTTAATCCATACCTAGCATGTTTGGGACTTCCTTTGATGTGTTTGATCCTGCTGATTTTCAAAGCTCTTTGCTGTTTGCGATGCTCATGATTTAGATGAATGTATGTTAGGATGTTTTACATCATTCTAGAGTCCAAGGAGTAAGCTTAGGTTTATGCTTATTCGACGTATTTATTCTTTTTACCCTTCAGGGATTTCTCCTACTACTTATATTCCAATAAAATGATTTCAGTTAAAGTAAATATTAGAATTGTGGATAAGGGAACTATGCAAGTGACCTCCTAATTTTATTGTAGAAAGTTTCAGGATCAATGGTTTGACCATGCGAACTCAGACCTCATTAACTCTGAAATCTGAAGATGTGATGAATTAGAGAAATGATCGTGACATTCTAAGCTTCGATTCGTTAGGTCATGAGCTAAACTTATGGTTCATTTGCTAGGTCAGTTGAACTTCGAAATCTAGGAACCGAACCTGCAAAATCTGTTTACTCTAATACTTGAATCCGCTGGACCTATGACTGTTCTTTGATTTTTTCTGATTTTCTGTATTCAGATTTTGAAAAAATGTTCTTCATGAAAGTTGTAGCCAATATTCCAGGATTTACACTCATATAAATTTCATAAAATTCTGAAATCATTTTGATCGGTTCTATGCATGCATTAAAAAGATGATCAAATTCTGTATTTGACCTGTTTTTCTGGTTCCTGCACTGACCCATTTTATTTTGCAAATTTCACAAAGTTCGAGCCTTTTTTTGCGAGAAAAAAAACATTGAAAAGTAGTTCATTAAAGTCTAGTTGAGCATTCTGGAATGTTTGAGGACTAAATAGCAAGTTTTAGGGGGGTCAAATTGGCCTATAATCGGACAAGGTCGGACTTGGCCTACAAAACTGTTTTTCAGTAAACTCCCTGGGAAAACATGCAATTTTCACATAGTTCGAGAGCATTTTTTGCAAAATTAAAAAAAATTAAAGTTCTTAAGGACAGCTAGAACTAACTACCTGTAAAAGTTGGTGGGATTCTGAAGCTTCTAGATATTTTCCTGAATTTTCGACTTCCAGGTTGGAACCGGGTCACAGTCTGGAACATTGTCAATGCTGGGTCAATTTTGGGTCAATGGGATCCGAATTAGGTCAAGTGGTCCGCATGAAAACTAAAGCACACATCAATATCTGTCCAATGGTTTCTGAACGGCACGGTGGGTTAACTCATTAGGGTCTTCAATTGGACTTGAACATAATCGATCAAAATCAGTGAAATTGAATAAGTGATCCATTCATTGATTGTTGCTTGCTCAAGGCCAATTGACCTGAATGCATGTTTAGTAGATGAATGTTAGATTCAATGCATGTCTCAACGAGTAGCTCAAGATGAATTAGAGATTTAGTGACTAATGGTCTTGTTCATTTCTTTGTGAATGCAAATGGTGATCAATTATCATTAATCTTAATTAATCAACCCTAGCTCATTAGGAGGTGACATGGGGGTAACCGAAACGCATGAAATTAAAGGCCAATCTCGAGACCAATCCATGATTGCTTTGGTGAATTTTCTTAATTGATTTGACTGCTTGAGTGTATGTCACATGAATGAATGAATTGAATAAGACCAACATCACCCATGGTGGCCTTTTGAGATGACCCATGGAGAAGGCAGCCGAAGACCATGGAGATGGAGGCAAAAGACCAATATCCACTCCGTTCTCATTTTGTAATAGTTAGTTTAACATTTGTTAATCATTTTTAGGATTAGCTTCCATTTCAATCTCGATTCCTAAAAATCATACATTCAATTTAGATGTAACCTCATTTTTAGATAAATAGTTTAGGCCTAGCTTTAATCAATTGAATAGAATTAAGCTTGCCTTAGTCTTCAATAGCAAGCTTTCGAAGGCTCATGTCTTAAGGCTTAATAACAAAGCCATGTTTATTCTTTGCCCAACATTGCATCATGTTTTTCTTTACACCAACCCACAAGTTGCGGGTTTTTCATCTTATCACACTTGGAATAGCTCGCTTTCAATTACTTTGGTGTGTAATTCTTGCACCGCTTTCAATACATTGTTTGTTATGTTTTTTTTTCCTAGGTTAGAATTAGAATAAGCTTAGAAATTTAATCAACGCTCCTACGAAAACATTTGCATGGACACTTATTGGATTATGACCTTTAGGATCATAGGAGGTAAATCAAGATTGTTTGATCACTTTAGAAAAACAATCAACTAGTTAGGTACTGTTAATAGAAATATTAGCCTAAACAAGTCCCATTATCTAGAACATGTAGGTTGTTTAAGAACTAAAATGTCTAATATCAAGCGAGGTATGGGCTTAGGGAGAGCTCACCCTTTGGATTGATGAACCTTTTGAACCCTTAAAATCATCTTTTGGATTGTCTCTTAAGTATCTCTAAACCCATCTTGCAAAGGGGAGGCTCTTGAGTGTCCGCCGCCACATGGAGTTCATCAATGCTAGTGCAGTCTTCTCAATTTCAGCATCACAGTGGCACTCACAGGACCCATGAGATTGTCGTGAAAACTTTAGGAGCATTATAGAGGGAGCATTTGAAACATGGGCTGTGGCCATCATGAAACTGCCAGAACATTAGCTCACTAATTCGGGGACTCAAGGAGACTAAGGAAGGGAGAGACTTTGGATGGTGCATTCCAGTTAATTTTAAAATATCTAAATTTGTGAATTAGAGTTCAAGGAATATACGGAGGAGACATCGTTATCAGATGGCTTCAAAATTATGACAAGCATCACCAATTTGGTGTAGTTGCTAGCATATTTGCTATAACAGGAAAGCTGAACAGGGAAATGGCATGTCTAGCGTTAGAGACTGGCCCTTTAGCAGCGAAACCTACACGGGATAGTATATAAAATTAAACTTAAGTACATCACAAACCGGTACTTTTTTTCTCATAGAACATTCCATCAGTATAACCCTAGAACATTAATGGCGATTAGGAAGCAAGATTATTATTATGCTCACCCGAAGGCACCCAGTACCCAAGAGAATTTTAGTAGCATTCTGCAGCTTGCAAAGCATTTCCATTAGCAGGACGAAATCTGATTTTGCTGGACTGTCTGAAATCTAATTCGGCTTCAGCTAAGGACGGTGCTTCAATTGTTCTGATTATCTAAAGTCAAGAATTCCCTCACGCAATGGCAACAGACAAGGAGTTGAAATGCGTGGAGATGCCACGACATCTTGTCAATCAGCAACTCTCTCAAACTTCTCGAATGATTTTGTTTCACACGCCAACAATTTATCTAATTTGAGTATTCAGGAACAAGGGTGCCTATCCGAATCTTCCGAAGCACATTATCACTCATATTTTGACTAGAGAAGAACTTAAAATGAACTCCATTTAATACGGATGAGAGACCTAAGTAGCATCGACACGGACACATGACATATGACACAACACGTTAA
This sequence comes from Corymbia maculata, assembly GCA_014182735.1. Taxonomy (NCBI): domain Eukaryota; kingdom Viridiplantae; phylum Streptophyta; class Magnoliopsida; order Myrtales; family Myrtaceae; genus Corymbia; species Corymbia maculata. The sequence goes on along the minus strand of CM024686.1, from coordinate 24,000,491 downwards.
GATGTTATTTTTCAAAAAATAGAGAATTCTGACATGTTGTGACATGTTACATATTAAATGTATTTTTTATATATAAATGATCAATTATCATTTTATGATTATTTGAATCAAATTAATTTGATTCAAATTCACAAATAAATAAATAAATAATAAGAGTCTAAAATGAATTTACACAAAAAATATTAATCCATCATTTGGTAATGTCATTAATTGTTTTGATTTTACAAATTCAACCCTATTCTAATAATCCATAAAACTTGAAGGAAAAAAACAAGCAATCCACATTCCGGTGTCGCGTGTCATAACCTGTCAGAAGAGAAGAGAGAAAAACAAACTTGAATTATGTGTCACGGGATATAAGTCAGAATAAAAGAAAAGATTATGTTTTTGTTATTTACCCATTTATTATTTTTATTATTATTTTTACATAATTACATTTTGACCTCTTATTTGTTGAAATTTTTTAAAATTGATTTTATATGTGTCAAATTCATGTGTCGAAATTCTAAACTTGCATTCTGAAATCCCCGACTCAAGTGTTGAGAGAGTTGATCAAGTATCAGATTTTTTGACACGTATTGACATTTCGATACAACAGGAAGATTTGGGGAGAGTGCCGGTGCTTCTTAGTGAGAGCTACAACCTCTCAAACATAGCTTAGTCAATGAAGAGCAATTATAAAGCAATAGAGACAATGTGTAATCCTCCCACCAATTACCATGGCAGTAAACAGAACACTCAAAATTCAAGGTGAGAAAGTCTTCCAGTTGATGCTTAATCGCAAAGCCAACCCTTCAATCAATGATAGAGGGGTGCGGCCGCTCCGATCCGATATCAAGTTGGAACTTATTCACATTATGTCACACATGGAGCGTCAAAACCCTGTCCACAAATGAATCAATCGTAAGAAGCCATAGGTAACCTGAGATACGAGACTTGCTTCCAAACAGGCGCCATCTTTTCATTCAACGCAAGTTTTTGACGACTTCACTTGTGGGCAAAAAGGAGAAGACGTGATGGATCAGGCAATCGGGCAGGAGAGTAATGTGTCCTCGTAATCCTTTCGGCCTATGGTCTGCTCGAAGTACCTGCCATGGCATATGAACAGAATCCATAAAAAGGTACATATCCTAAGAATGTGAGGGGCCTAATTATCACTATTAGACAGATCGGACTCGGCCGGAGTGTCCCCTGCGAAGTTAAGACAGCTAGGGCTCTAAATTTAGACTCCAAAAAAAAAAACTAACTTGTAACAGGGAAAAGCAAGAAGAAATTCTTATTAATCACTGGCGAGTGGCGTTGTCTGACATCAATCAACGTTTTCAACCGCCCACCATCTATTTCTCCTCTCATCTCCTCTCTCTGTTCTCTCGCTTCCCCCTCTTTCGCTTCCGATCTTTTATTTTCTTTTGTTCACCCAGATGTGCTGGGTGGCTGAGTTGAGATTCTGATAGCTCAACAAGCTCTCTCATTTTTTTTTTTTTTAGTTCCTCTTGTCTTCAAGTCTCTTATATATTGCATCAAAAACCTGTCTGCAAGCGGTTCTTCAAATTTGAATATTTTGCTATTTACAACATGACTATAGGCCACTACTTCATCATTACTCTTATTGCAAGCTTATGCTGCATTGGTCTGGGTATTGCATAGACCCTGGCAGTTTTCTCATAACTAGAAACTATCCCATCAGGTATTTACTTGATCGGCCACCTTTTGTAGGGAAGTTGGCCAAGTGGCAAATCCTAATTTTGGAATTTGACATCCACATGATGCCATAAAAATTATTTAAAGTTCGCACCATCACAGATTTGTTGGCTAAAAATCCTAAGGATGTATGTGAAGACAATTCCCTGGATGATCGCATTTTGTCTGTTGAAGAAGACACATAGACCATGCTCTTTGTTGGAGCAGTAAATATGTCTGGTTTAAGCACTGGAGTAGTTCTTTCATCTGCTAGATGGACAAAATTATCTTGTAGTAGCAAAATTGGTCTTTCCCTGCATCAACAACATAGTCAAATATGAAGCGTGTACCCTTGATCTGCAAGCTGCAAATGAGATGGGAGTAACTAAGTTGAAAGTATTTGAGGACTTCGCATTAATTATCCTTCAAATCGCGGATGAATGGAAGACCACGGATGCTAAATCATGCTCTATCATGATTACTTGGAGGAATTGGTAAGAGTGTTCGACCAAGTCTTGTTCGAGTACCTATCTAGGTCCCACAATTAGTTCACTAACGCATTGGCAACGCCGTCATCCATGATGCAAGTTACTGACCAGTTGGAGTTGGAACCCTTGAAAATTGAAGTTCTGACAAAACTAGCTTACTACATGGTCGTGACTAGGAACTTTACGGAAAGCCATGGCATTATAGTATCATGAACTACAACCATGTTTGGCTCAGCTTTCCTAAGGAGCTTAGGAAAATGCAAGGTGTTTAGCTAGTGTTTTTGGAACCCATTAGCCCTAGGCAAGTTTCCACCTACTTTGGGACTTCAGCATTTTCGGAAGGCATATATTGACATTGTTCATATTCACTATTCATCTTCCCAATTTGCATAAAAGAGCTGGACAGAAGCTGACAACTATTGCTTGGGGGTTGCACAACCTCAAATGGCTCCATTGGGTTGTGGGAACCAAGCGACGCCGCTTGAGATAGGGTCAACCTTAGGTATCGCCTGTATTGTGGAACCCAAGCAATGCTTAAGGTTGACCCCAAGCTAGGTTGTTCGGCAGCTATTTTGGCTTGCTGGCAACTAACCACTAGAAATAGTTTTAGGCTTTTTTATAAAAAAAAAAAATTAGCAAAAACCCTTTACTAATATAGTTTTTACCAAACAACACTTAAATTAAAGTTATTTCTTAATGCACTTTAAAATTATAATTTACTAAACGCTATTGCATTTCAAAAAACCTTGTAGCTCAAAGGTATTTATATTTTTCCAAAGATATTTTTCTAGAGTTGAAAGAAGCAACCCCTACATCTAGAAGCGAGAATTTCTTGAACGAAATACTCTTGCTGGTAGGAAGTACCTAATGAAGATGGCCCCAATGTTCTTCATCAATTGTGAGAATTTGTGGAAGAGATCTTATAACTCAGTCCTCTTGCGATGTGTTGAAGCAGCCGAAGCTACACGGATGATGCAGGAAGTGCATGAAAGATTGTGTAGTCCACGTATGAATGGTTACATACTAGCCGAGATCTCTCGTACAAGCTACTCTGAATATGATTTTCTACATATATGCCTGATATTATGCCCATCATATCAAAGCGTTGTACTGCTTGGTCAACTAACAACTGAACGTACTGAGGGTCTAGGTCAAGGACGACTTGCACAGGCTACACCCTAGGCAAGTGCGTTGGTCTAACTTGACTGTCAACTACCACGTTTGGCCTTTCAGCAATGCACCCTGGGTTAGCATAACCATTGGTTATCCTAGGGGTCTTTGATCAAATTGCCATTATTATTCCCTTCTGCACTTCTTGCATGAGGAAACACAATCTGGATATGGTTTTCTGTATACAAGCCTACGATTACCCCTGTCATATCAGAAAGTATTGTACCACTTGGTCAACTAACAACTAAACATACCAAGGGTCTTGGCTGGGGATGACTTGCGCAGGTTACCCCAGGCAAGTGTGGTGGTGTAACTTGATTATCATCTACCACATTTGGCCTTTGACCATCTTGCCCCTTAGGTGCAGACAATGATCTATGTTGATTGTCGATGACAGCATTAAACCTATATGGGGTAGGCGTTATGTTAGGTTGAGGTGCTATTCCAATAAGGGTTATCTTATTGACATGAGGCATTGACTCCCTGTCGTATATTTTTCACATTTGACAATGATATAAATTAGTCAGCATTCGGATTCGCCATAATTGTCATTATTATTCCTACCTCAGTTAACCCAAGTGGGGTTAGGTAAGTTATTTCCAATAATAGGTACGACCCGTTGTTCTGTGTTACACCACTGATTCCAGGCCTTTGTAAAATCCTAATCAGTGGCAGTGGTGGAATTATTAGTCCTACTGTAAGGAAGGTAACTTGAGCAAATTTTGATGAAGGCATCTACTCGATAAGCGTAGGATCTATGTGCATCTGAATCGACTGGTTTGCTATTCCTAACTTAGATGCAATGTCATGAATGGCATTGATCATTATTAGCCTAACACATCAAAAAGACATTTTATCATATGCCTAGTCAAGTCATTATGTTTTTCCTCAAACATCCTTGTCATGGTAGCCAATAACACGATGCTTGGTTCCCACTGCCTTCTCTGCTCATTAGTGAGTTGTCTTGGAACATCGACATCTCCACCTTACTCTTGTTATGCCACCAGCTAAGGAGTCAATAATTTCATAAGATCTTGTCTTGTTATTGCTAGGTTGCGGTGATGAGTTGTAGTTGCCAATATTGTCGGGATTTAGTCCATTACTTATTTTGACTATTGCACTTCCTTAGATCAATAACATGAGTCCTACTAGGCGTGCAAAAAAGATATGTCGTTGGAATTCGACTCCACAATAAAATACCTTTTACCCTAAGTTGTTCTTCTGTTTTAATTAGAGAAGACATATTCTATGGTAATTCCAAACAAGAAATATCACAAGTAGACAAGGGAATTGACTAACTTCACTTCAAACAAAATTGAACATATGCTAGTTGTATCGAAAATTAATCAACGGCAAAATCCAAAGCATAATTACTTCAAACGGAACCAAATATACATAAACTATCCAAAATTTAAGCAATGCCAAAACCTAAGAGTGTAAAAATACCACGTTAGAATTTAATTGATAATGCGGATTTATAAAATTTAGTTAAAAAACACATCAATAACTAATCTATGGTCATTGATGTGAATTAAGATCGACCGCTCTTTCGGTCATCAACAGTGGCTTACATATGTAGCATCAAAGCCCATTTATCTTTTAGCCATGGTTTACTCACGTCGACGACCTGGTTAAATTTTGGTGTGAACACCATGTTTTTCAATAGACTTAAATTTCCCATAACTAATTTGATCTCTGCGTTATTTTTTTTGACGTGCTACTCGTTATGCTTTTCTCCTAAATTTTAGGTTGTCAAAAATAAAATTTAAAAGCATTAATTAAAGCCACTTGGGTGTTTATGTTAAAAGTACGTAATAGAAGTCCAATACTTTCTCATGAGAATATCACCAAGAGAGAGCCCAAATCTGGCCCTATCAACTTATCTAGTAAAAGCCATATTTACTCAAAAGCTTAAATTAATGAGTTATAAACTAATTAAGATATAGTAACTATTCAACACCATATCAATTCTCTAATGTGGGACTTCTCTAACATGACATGTGCATCTGAACAGTTTACATGAGAAGATATACTCTTAATAATTAAACAAGATGGAAGATCACTTCTTTAGAAAAAAGGTCCATAAACATATCAATATTTTGTTAGAACAATTTTGAAACAAAATACAATCCTAGAACTTGCTTTAAGACACTGAAAATGTCGAAGATATATTTGGAGTCGAAGATATTATTGGAGATCTCGATTGTGCCATCCAATTCTAATTGATTTAGTGATATTAGTAAATAGGAAATTTCTTATTCTTTATATATCAATTCCTTTTTTATTCTTCTATTCTTACATTATAAAAGATCAATGTAATTGTACAGAAAGCAGACTGAATATACAGAAAGTTCTTTCTCCAAAATCCCTCTCAGTCTTCTTTATTTCCTCAGGCTCCTTTATTTTCTGACAGAAAAACATTCATGAGACATTACCAGCAACGATCGAGCTGGTTGATGTTGTGGCTTACTGTGTTCCTATTCCAATCCGGCGTTCTTATGGCCGACGCACAAAATTTTTGTCGTAAATCTACCTCCTTTATGATGCCGTCTTCCAAGCCCTTCTTCCCAATAATTGAGTATAACTGCAGCATGCTGAGAGGCTCTGTGATAACTTTCAAGTCGTTGGGCCATTTCAAGCAATTTTCGTGAATCAACTACCTCTACGTCCTTAGGCAATTTATAATTATTGATGACCATGTTTTCCAGCACAAATGCATGTCCGAGTAGAAATTTAACCAGTGTGAACACTTCGTCACATTTGAATCGTACACAAGCATAAAATCCAAAAATCACAACATTCTTGAGATGGCGAGTAGGGCACTTGAACTTCTTTGCATGCCAATAGCTCTCGGGATCAACATTGCTGGAGTCCAGGTTAGAATTATACTGCACACGAATAAAAGACAAAGTAAACATTCCAACTAAAAAACGATTTAATTTCCATGATTTAATGTTTTAATCACAATTAAGAATAATCATCCCTTGTCGAACTGGATTTTAGCGTACAATAATCACATTAGAGATCATAACGAGGTTAACCAGAATTTGGGCACTCGTGTTTATTAATGTAAGTGTAATCTTTCCATTGTCACTATCACAATGGATTTCACAAAAGGCAAAAAGAAAAAGAAAAAAATAATCCGTGAAAATGTCGTGAAACTTCCAGAGCATTATAGAGGGAACATTGAAGCATAGGCAGCACAATCATGAAATTTCTAGAAGATTATACTAGTTTCACTAATTAATGGACTCAAAAAGATAAAGGAAGGGAGGGATATTGGATGGTGCATTTCGGTTTACCCTTTGAATTATCTAAACATGTGAATTAGAGTTTAAAGAATATACCCAGGATGCGTCCCAAGCAGATAGCTCAAATTTTATGACCAACTTCTCCAAATTTGGTGTAGTTGCTAGCACATTTGCTATGGCAGGAAAGCTGAATCCACGAATGGGCACGTGTAGCGTCATAGACTTGCAATTCGGCAGCGAATCCTGCACATCTTCTACCTTCAAAGGCAACATAACCTAACGACATCAAAAGCTAAAGTCAGAGCACCGAAAAAAGGTTTGCAAATGGTCACATCCTTGTGTTTGATACATTAGTAAATTAAATTAAAACGATAGGATATAGATGAATTCGTCTCGAGTACATGACAAACCAGTACTTCCTGACTTATATAATCCCCAAACATCCATAAGCTTTGGCAGGAGGAAGTCCACTATCCTTAGTGAAAAACTACTTGGGAAAGATAATATCCATTAGGAAACAAGATGATTATGCTCACCTGAAGGCACCAAGCACCGAAAAGAATTTGAGTAGCATTCTGCAGCTTGAAAAGCAATTCCTTTACCAGGCGGCAATTTGATTTGGCTAGACCAAAATCTAATTCGGCTTTAGCTAAGGACGGTGCTTCGATAATTCTTATTGACTTACAAAAATAAGCTTTTCTCACATGCAATGACTGCAAACAAGGAGTCGAAATCTCCAAAGGGTAGTCTGCCCAACAAGCATCAATCACCAACTCTCTCAAACTTCTCGATTGAATTTCCTTTATGCTCCTACATCCTATCAAATGCAAGTGTTCAAGAACAGGGCTGCCCATTAAAATCTTCTGAAGCACATCATCACTCACATTTTGAATGGACAACGACTTAAGCGAACTCCAACTAATACCATCGCTGGATGAGAAACGACAGCCTCTCAAACATAGCTTTATCAACGAAGAGCAATGATTAAGCAATGGAGACCATGTGTAATCCTCCCACCAAATATCCCACGCGCAATTATTCAAGTTCAGAAAAAACTCTTCCACTTGATGATCAATCGCAAAGTGAATCCAGGAATCAATGTTAGAGTGGTAGTTGTCTTGCTTTATGTCAAGATGGAATTTTTTCACCTTAGGCCACTTATAGTGCATCAAAACCGTGTCCACGAATGGATCATTGTAAGACCAGACGGAGAACCTGAGATCCGAGACAGTGGTCCAAACAGATTGCCACCTTTTCGACAAAATACAAGTTTTGACGACATCCCTTGTGGGCAAAAAGGAAAAGATGTGATGGATTAGGTAATCAGGCAAGAGACTGATGTAATCCTCATAATCTTTTCGGCCTCTGGTCTGCATCAAAGTACTTGCCATGGCTTATGAATGAATTCTAATATATTTCCCCTATTCGGTGAAACATGGACTTTTGTGTGATCACCCTAATAGTTGAGATTGCTTCCTCAGGTTATGGCTCTGACTCATTGATCGAACCAGAAGGAGTTCAAAATTCTCTTCTATGGTTCATTTGAAAATTCATTTATCCTTCCAAATCACCCCAAAAAAGGAAAAATAATTTTATGCATCCAACTCTACATGACTAAACTTTCCGAAATTTCACTAGATAGATATAATCATTTTTGATGGATTCCATATTTGAACTCCTATTAAATTATTTTCTAAAAGAGTATCTATCATAACTGTAATGGTGAGCTTCTAAGTAATCTTTTAGATAATGTTAGTTGGGCAATCAGACTATAAAAAGGAAAACAATGAGGTTACAGTATAAAGGCCATCACATTAGAAAAGCAGTGGGATTATTTAGGCAACATATCTAAGTTAATCATATTCAAACATTAATTATTTTATGAAGGATTCAACTGCAACTTTTAAAATAAAGGACATTGTTCTTTCGCCAAAAATAAAATCTGATGGATACCCTACTAAATTGAGAAAAAGATTAAATAATAGAAAAAAGTAGGAAAATAAATATTAAGTCTAAACTTTTGATTATTTGAGAATTTTGCAATTGATTGACACATTTAATTGTGAAAAAAGTTTCATTATATTGAGGCTAACAATACAACCTATAGGGAGGTGAATAGGTTGTCTAGGAACTGCGAAATTTTTGCATAAGCAAATAGCTGTAGAAAACATATCGTAAGTATTGAGTGTGTGTACGCTACAAATGGACAGGTGCTAAATAGTGAATAGATGATGTTGATGACGGAGATGAAAGATAACACAAAAAGATTTATAGTGGTCTAGCTTATAAGAAAGCCTAAATCCACTCTCTACAACTAACATCCATAATGAGGTTGGAATCCACTAGTAATCTTTAACGCAAGTTACGATCAATAAGTTTTGCTCCTATCATATGATATTTCACACTATCAAAATACAAGCATTGCTCTTATATTTGTACACTTGACTTTATCACGATTAAAAATTAGTAGCACCTCACAGAGATATAATCAGCAAGACACAACATCTATCAACAAAAATGGAGTAGAGAAGACACTTGTCATGCCCTAGACTCCCTTATCCATGGGAACATAACCATCGGGGATTATTTTGTGACATCTTAGGACGCGTCACCAACCTATTCTTCTTATCTTTCTATAAGCACATGTGGAAACGTATATTTTCATCACCCAACAACAAATGAACAAATGGATAGCAAGGAAAACATTTTAACCAATCACCCTTATATATAAATGCATCATTAACAAATCAAAAATTATAACTACAAGCCTGCTTCCATAGGGCCTTTTCTGATTACAACCAAAAGGGATCAGAGTTATTCCTGGCTCCTCTATCTCCAACATGCTCAATTTTCAAGTTGATGGTCACACCAAAGCAAACGAGAGAGGTATCCATACCTATGAGTCGAAAATAGTTAAACAACAACAAATGAGTTGAAACTTAATAAGTATATTGCCTAATCCTAGTATAGGAGAAATCTCGAGGTACGGATCCCGGGAGTGCCAAAACTTGGCACGGAGGGATACTTAAGTGCCAAAACTTACAAACGGTACACTTAAGTGCCAAAACTTACAAACGGTACACTTAAGTGCCAAAATTGGAGCAAAATGGATCACTTCAGTGCCAACGGCGAGAAAATCCAGCGAAAGTGCCGACGTGGCATTTTTCTGGCGATACGGGGTCGAAGCGGCGTCATTTTTGTGGCTGATGTGGCGAAGTAAACCCAAAACGATGCCGTTTGGACTAATATTAAAAGAGAAAAAAAAAAAGAGGGGAGGGGGAGCAGCCTGTCACCACCGCCCCATTGCTGGTGGGGTGGCGGTGACGGACAGCGAGGGTCGCCGACACCTAGGCGCGGGTCGACAACCCTCGCCGACCGGCGATGAGGGCCGGATGGCCCTTGCTAGATGCCGGGAGAGGGCGGTGACCCTCTTCCAAATCTGGGCGAGGGTCGGCCGCCCTCGCCTTGGCCTGGGCGAGGGCCGGCGATCCTCGTCCAGGTCGGGGCGAGGGCGAGGGTCGCCGGCCCTTGCCCCGGTGCCGACGACCCTTGCCCAGGTCGGGGTGAGGGCGGCCAACCCTCGCCCAAATCCGGGAGAGGGTTGCCGCCCTTTCTCGGCCCTCGCCACCGGTCGGCGAGGGTCATTGACCCGTGCCCAGGCATTGGTGACCCTCGCCATCCATCGCTGCTGCCCCACCGGCGATGGGGTGGCGGCAATTGGCTGCTCCCCCCTCCCCTTTTTTTTTTATCTTTTAATATTATTTAACTAATATTTATTAATATTAGTCAAAACGGTGTTGTTTTAGGTGCTGTGGCCACATCAGCACCCAAAATGACGTCATTTTGGGTTTACTTCGCCACGTCAGCCACAAAAATGACGCCGTTTCGATCCCATATCGTCGGAAAAATGCCACGTTGGCATTTTGGCCGTATTTTCTCACCGTTGGCACTTAAGTGATCCATTTTACTCCGATTTTGACACTTAAGTGTACCTTTTGTAAATTTTGGCATTTAAGTGTCTCTCCGTGCCAAGTTTTGGCACTCTCGCTGTACTTATGCCGAGAAATCTCACATTAGAAACACACTAAACTGAGGACTTAACATATTGATGGAAGATCAATAACAAAACCCTAACTTAACCTTAACTATAAGCATGAACGAGGACTTCTTCCATATATAAAATACACCAGAAAATATGCACGTGAATAACAACATCTCTTTTGGATGCAACAATGCAGTCAAATCTTCATACATGACTAACCGCATCTTCTTGGCATGCAAAAATATACTTAGGAATTTACACGTGAAGCCTCGCTTTTAATTGACGTGTAAAATGCACACGATTATTAACACGTGAAGCCTTGCTTCCAATTGGCATATGAAACCCACACGAATATTCACACATGAAGCCTTGCTTCCAATGAGCACACATAATGCATATATAATTGAGAACATAGTTTGGTTCACATAACCATGTATCATTGCATCAATAATCTCTCACACTTGTTCTGATTACCACAATTACTCAGGGCACACTCACAATTATACGAAGATCTTCCAACGTAACTGGGCACTGTCCCACTCCATTGTCATGGCAATATCTTGACCTTCCCCAAAAAAGACATCTAATTAAGGGCATTGTTTCAACCTTAACCACGATACGGCATCCGAAATCCATTAGACAATACCTTGAAATCCATTGGTTATAGGTTCTTATTATGTGATCACTCATGCATCCAATCACTCATATCAATTGTTGTCTTCCAATTTAAACTAATGTGCAAAAACGTGTGTCATGATTTATCGAAGTTGAGTCAATGGAGAAATGCCAAGCTTAGTGCAAGAACTCGTTAGCTTGACTTGATATGCTTGAGCACCGACCTAGGTTTATCTCGGTTCAAAACGATATCTCATACTATCGTCGTACTCGGAGAAAGACTTGACCCGGCGTGTTTCCATGTATATCCAAGACTACGTGAGTCTTTTTCCAGAAAATCATATTGCGATCTCAAACTTTAACAATAATACATAATCACAAATACCTTAATATCATCACTATTTACAATACAAGCACCAAGATCATTCATTAATGATTCCAAACAATTTTCAATGAGCATAGTATTTCAAGTTTCTACTAATCTGACAATTTTACAGTAATCACAACCTTTCCTTGTAACATTAACTAAGCTTGTGGTAGAACATAATCTAAAGGCAATGGTTTCTCATAATCCGACAATTATGTGGCAATATTTGACTTTCTTTACCTATAGACATGTGCATGTCAAAATCTACAACTTCCCTAACCTCGATAACCAAGCAAATCATGAGCAAAGCATACAAAATTATACACATCCTCTATTCCTCACCAAGCAAGATCAATCATCTAGGCACTTAACAACCTAAAGCAAGAAAATCAAAGAACCAGACACGTGCTCCAAACCAGGTAGAACAACGCCCTAGCCAAGGACTTGATGATCTACTTACAAGACAGGTGGACAATCACAGATGACAATGACCAATGGTAAATGAACGAACGAATGAATGAACGACAGATGGTTCTTGACTCATGGCTCACAACACTGAGGTGGCAATGGCATTCAATGAAAACGGCGAGGCAAAGACGGCAATAGTGTGGCGGTGAGCATTGCAGTGAGATGGTAGCATTAGTAGTGAGGGCAAAAGAGAAGACATGAGGGAAGGACATGGTGAGAGAAGGAAAAATGAGTGGGAGGGGGATGAGGTAGAGAGAGGGAACATGGGAAATGAAAGGGGATTTGAGGGAGAGAAAACGTGGGTGGGGGTGGGGGTGGGGGGGAGAAAAGACATGAGGGAGAGAGGGGAAATGAGAGGGAACGTGAAGAGAGGGAAAACATGAGAGGGAGAGAGAGAAAATGAGAGGGGAAATGAGGAAAGCCTTGAGTATTCTTGTGGAGGACCAATAATTCATTTGCCATTAAGAACTCTAAATCTACCCTAGGCTAGCCTCTCCTTAAAACCCTCTTGACCAAGCAAAAACAAGGCCAAGAAGTGTCACGCCCCGACTCTCGAGCTCGTGGTAACCCCATTTCACTTGAGGTCTTAAAATACGACGTCCCAGGTACTGTCGTTGACCAATTCATTTTATCTTGTAATTAAGCACATGCGGAAACGAACAACTCCTAAACCAAACAACGGGGATAGCAACAAAGAGTAGAGGAAAGACAAACACCATTTTTATATATCTGAAGGTTAGCCAACACACCAGCAAATACAAACACGCTTTACTACAGGCGACAAGCTAAGACCTACTCAAAAGGGACCAGCCTGGCTAACCTAACACTGTACAAGTGTCTACTCGCTGGCCTCAGAGGGATTGCTCTCTTCGATCCTCGGGTACTGCATCATCTAGGTCCTGAAAAGGTTAACCATGACGGGTTGAAATAAACTCAACAAGTTAAAGTCCTAAGCCTCGGTTAGGAACTCCGCTCGCCTCGGGAGTTTAACATACAACCTAATTCATCAAATCATCCAATACCACCTCGAGAAATAACCACGTAAAGACGGTTTAATAAACAGGTGCAATCACAAGCGACCCTATCTGGCCTTGGCATACGCTACCTGTAGAAACTGTCAATCACCTCACAACAACAGTAAGAGGCATGCAAATAATCAGAGCATTGCACTGAACTTTCTCATATCTCAAAATTCACGCACATGCTCCGATTATTACGACCCTCTAGACCACGGCACAACCTTATGGTTGGCGGTCAACTGGTCGTAGACCAGGCATCGTCCTCCCCCGTGAGGCACGGCGACGTTATGGGCTTTCCCCCACCGACGGCATTCCATAAGAAGCATGGGCCCGGCCTCAACCGCGACTCCGCATCGACCACCTTTGTCGGGCGACCCAATGGTCACGGCACAACCCCGAAGGATTGGCGGTCATCCGGCTCAACCGGGCTATCAACTTTAATCTGACCATGCAACACATCAGCAAACAGTTCATTCTTGTCTTTGCTTTTGCTTGGTTGTGAATGCAACATCACTCATACACTCATGCTCATACGACATGCCATTTCAGATAATCCACGTAATATGTCATGCGGTATCACTCCACAATTCCAAAATTCCAAATTCCACCAATCAACAATTACGTACATTCCCTAATTCTCGGGAATAACTCAATAAATCAAACACGTTCACTTCCACTCGGTCTTCGATCGTGCATTTCATCATCATTCACACATATAATTAACAATCGGCACTTCAAGAAAGCATAACAACCAATAACATATCAATTTGAAACTAAAATTTATTTCCGTATGAACAGTGCCGTTAATAGTAATCGTGAACAATAATCGTGAACAGTAATCATGAATAGTAACTAATCCGAAATTAATAAATAATATTAAACTTAACCATGGTTACTAAATTTAACCTAACTAGGGTTAATTAACTCAACCATGATTAATAATTAACCATAGTTACTTTAGAAACTAACCCTAGTTACTTTAATTAATTAACCTAGGTTACTTTAATACTAACTATGGTCAATTAACTAACCCTAGTCAGAATTAATGAACTAGACCAATTAACCAATCAACCTTAATTAATCACAAACACACAAATACACTAATTAACCCCTAAGCAAGATTAACCCCTAAACAAGGATTAGGAAGTTAACTTACTTGGATCGGAAATCCGGCGACATCGGCACGTAGAGGGGAACGAGGGCTACGAGGGGTAAGCTCGGGGATGGCAACGGATGACAAATGATGGCCGAAACGGGCCAAAAACAGTGCTGGTTACTGTTCACGCGGAACCGGTGCAACTGAGCGGAAAAGGCCGAAACGGGCGGCTAACGGCGACCAGCGGTGACCGGGGGTGCGCGGTTGGCTTCCTAACTTCCAGGAATACACTTTGGGCGGTTGTGGCGGCTCCAGTGACGGCGGCAAGGCCATTTTCTTGCTGGAAAACAGCATGGACAGCAAAGAACACCAGAAATGGAAGAGAAAAGGAAGAGAAAAAGAGAGAGAAAGTGAGGGCTGGCTGGTGCACGAATTTTGGGGGAGAAAGAGGAGAGAGAAGAGGCTGCTGGTCAAGGATAAGAGCCAAGGCAAGTGGGCTTGCCACTTGTAGAAGAGCCAATAAAAAACAACCAATAACAAAGCATAAACAAAGCCCACTTGGGCACAAAAGCAAAAGGCCAAAAGAAGAAGCCCATGGGCTGGAAATGGAGGGGAACTTGGGCCAACTTGGGCCCCTCTTGGGCTGGGCTGAATGGGTGCAAGGCCCATTGGGCCGCCGGTCTTGGGCCGGCCCACCCGCGGGCCCGAAACCCGGTCCAATTTTTCCTTTTTCCGACACTTCCGTGTCCAACGGAAAATTCCAAAATAAATGAGGCAACATCCAAATATTTAGTCTTGACATCACTGAGAAGTTGGTTCCCAAAATCGGATTAAAAATCGGGGCCAAATTGAGTCGATTGCGACCGTAGTACAATTTGGATTATCGGGCGCACTTTTTGGACTTTCCTCACATTTGACCCATGGTCAACCATTCTTTGAACCACGTTTACGCCAATTCTCGAGTCAGGGACATCCCTCGATTGTCGTGTGATCCCGGGGGCTCAATTGATAATCCCGAGTACCAGATGAAAAGGATTCGGTTTATCGTCATTTGTAGTTCGTATCGAAGTCGTGCGGAAATCACCTGCAGATCGATTTCGTACTTCTGCCGAATCGATTTATTTTCATTTCCTTAATAGTCTAGTACTTAGAGGATATCGTTCCCGCCTAGGTCCTCATGGTCGAAGGGTTAACTCCTGATCGAAATTGTGAGTCGTACGCGAATCATTTCCTATCGATGCCTCTCTATAATCCATTATCCCACGAACACACAGTTTGGAAAATTTGTACTGACCAGGCCTTCGACTAATATTGCCCTTTTATAAAATCCTAAAATAGGGTCGATTTTTAGGATGTTACAAGAAGTCTTCTTGCAAACTTCTCCTCCAAGTCTCATTTATAGACAATCATGGCTATACATTTTAGATTCATATTTCGAGTTGGAATCCAACCAAGAAGACCAACTAACTCATTTCCTCTTCTTCCTCAACCAAAGTAGTGCCCCCTTCTTCCTCAAGCAAAACCAAACTAAGTTTCCTTCTAACTAAGCTTACAAAAGATGTTATTAATAAGGCTAATGATGCAAAACTATTCACACACATGGGTAATAATGTGCTAGCTTTCAAAACTATCAATGGGGTTCAATTGGGCTTGGGCTTAACTCACTCAAATGGACCTTCCAATAAGAGTGTGGCCTATTGAGCCCTTGCTTGGGTGTGAGACCCATGGGCTCCCAATGGGTGGCCCACTTTTCCAAAACCAAAGATTCGAGGGCTTAAAATATTCACGAGGGATTATTTCGACTAAATCAGAAAGGAAAGTTTCCGAACTATCCTAAATTTAAAATCCATAATCGGATCAAGGCTTGTGGTTGAACTTCAATGGGAAGTGTTCCTAATGCAGCCTATTCTATTTAGGCAACTTCTTAGGGTGTCGCTTGCATGACTCATAGTTGATTTAGAAATCAATCCATATTTGAGTTTCGTCGATCCTTGGATTATTCTCAATTGTCATGTAATCATGCAAAATTAAATTACTTACTCGGGGCATGTGGTCTTGTGAAATTGGCTTAGGGTCGGTCAGAATTAGTATAATGATCGTGTAGAATTACTCGCAATTTGGCTATGTATTCTCTCATCAAGTCAATCTATAACCTTTTACTAACTGACTCATAACGGCAGAAAGTCGTCCCACATCAATCCTTTTGGCTGAGTTATTTTTCCATTATCAAGTACTCTAGCTGAGCACATTTCTCGACCCTCGGTTGCCTTTCTTAATCAAATAGTTGACTCATGGTCTAGTTATATTATTAGTACATTGATAATTTAAGCCACTTTCCTAACTGAGGTAGGGTTTGAATTGAAGATGTCACAACTCTTCCCCTTAAAAGAATTTCATCCTTGAAATTAAAACTCTCCAAATTTCTCGAAAGTGCTCATCCCCACCTCTTCTAAAGTGGACAATATAAGCTTGTAACATATCTTTTTGATTCCAAGGTCTGCGGTAGTGCCTAAATTTTCAGAAGTACTTCTAACTCAACCATGCTTTCATTGTGCCACTCTGATAAAATAAAACCTTCCCTAATGATAGTCCAGTATCCAAACACTTCTCTCTCTATCAATTCTTACATAATCTCTAACATCTCCAAGGTATCACCAATTAACAATATACCTTTACAACAATTTTCTCTAATATCATAAAGTTCATGATTATTCGTCAACACTTGAAATATAACCAATTGAATTTCCATCGAATCAAAATATATCACAATATTAATTTTCCATTCAACATTCTTTTTATTGCAATTATATATATATATATATATATATATATGTGTGTGTGTGTGTGTGTGTATATAACCATCAATCACATGAAGGTTTATGTAAAGCAACTCTCATTTAATGCACAAAAATCCTTAGATACTTTCATGTCTTAATACCTCGAGAATAGATTATTGATAACACCATTTCAAAATTTGACTATCTAGCACCACAAAATAATCAACTCTCAATACACCAAAGACAATATCTACTTTTTCAAATTCTAATCTCAACTGTCTCCGAAAACAATTTATCCTAGTTCTTTACAAAATCTGGGACTTCCAAGCAATAACGTGTCCATCATAAATCTTATCAAAGAATATTACCACTTAATAAATCATTACTTACAACTGAATGTCCATAACTCCTCAAATTACTGAGATAAGAACTTATCTAGTTTTCATTAAATATATGGGTCTTAAGTTTTAAACTTAAAGAATTATCACTTAAAATTTAGCAATTTCTTAAATTATAAACTTAGTATCCAAGAAAGCTATAGTGGTAACTAACTTGTCTACTAGCTCCACAATGTTGCTCTGGGTAAGATCATCACCTATAATTTAGAAGTTCACAAACTAATTGCACCAAACTAATTGCACCTATTCACCATAAGCAAATTTATGTCTCACATGACCATCTAAGCTCATAACTTCTAAAATCAATTTTTATTATGCTAAATATCATCAAGTAATGCATCAAGATTTTCAACATAAATTCTCCTTATCAAAATTGCATCTCAAGAACCATAAAATATATTCCTTGTACCACAAGCAAAAACTCATTTGCCCTTCCTCTTGGGTTATTTATCCTACCGAAACTCTAGGGAAAGCTCACTCTATAATCCCAACAAAAAAGTCAAAATTCAAAGATACCACTAAAAAAATCAATTAATCAGTACAAGCACTGGGCTTTTTTTCCAAATGATCTATCTCGAAATTCCCAATGTATCTTATCACTCCAAGTAATAACCCTACTCTAATACCAAAAGTAGAGTGTCTAGCCCTGGACTCCCTTCGCCATGCGGACGTGACCATTAAGGGTTATTTTATGACGTCCTAGGATACGTTGTTGACCCATTATTTTTATCTTTTCATTAAGCACATGCAAAAACGTGCATCTTCATCACTAGTATCAAACAAACAAATGAATAACAAGGAAAATACTTCAACCAATTACGCTTATATATAAATGCAATCATACTGGGACTTTGATGTAAGCGGGCATTGTCTTGCCCTATCGGGCATGGCAATGTCTTGGCCTCCCCCAAAGACGGTATCTAATTAAGGGCATCGTCTCGACTTCAATCGTAACACGGCATCCGAAATCCATCGGTGACGAGTTCTCATTATATGCTCATTCATACATCCAATCACTCATATCAATTGTTATCTTCCAATTTAAGTCAATGTGTGAAAACTTGTGTGTCAAGACATGCCAGAGTCGAGTTGATGGAGAAATGCCAAGCTCGATGCAAGAACTCATTAGCATGACTCGGTATGCTTAAGTACCGACCTAGATCTATCCTAATTTGGAACGATATCCTATACTATCGTTCTATTAGGAGAAAAACCTGGCCTTGCATGCTTCCACATACATCCAAGACTACAGAGCCTTTTAGCGAAGATTTAGAGCATAATTTCAAGCTTTGTGAAATGCCGAGCTCGAAGCCATAACTCGTTAGCTTGATCTAATATGCTTGAGCACCAATGTAGACTTGTCTTAGTTTGAATTGATATCCCATACTATTGTTGTATTAGGAGAAAGACCCAACTCGGTGTATTTTTATGCACGTCCAAGACTATGAGTCTTTTATCGGAAACTTGGAGTGTGTTCCCAAGCCTTAACTATGACATATTAAATTTCGACCCATTTCGGGATATATGAAATGGTTATTTTATCAATGCGTTGCTAGTTATGTTTACTTTAAACTAGCCCTCATGAGTTAACTAATTATTTGGAAAGCCAATTAAGGACCAATACGCGTGCGATTAGTGAATTCGATCAGGGATAGGCCGTTCGACCAAAATGATCAAAGAGGGATGATACCACACTATTGTAGGCCAATTACCAAATAGAAATAAATCGATTAAACAGAGGTATAAGGTCGGATTGCGGGTGATTCCGCAAAACTTTGATACTAATTACGAATGACGTTAAACCGATTTCCTTTTGGCCCTCTACTTAAGGTGAGTAATCAACTCATGATGATTACATGATAATTGAGAATCGCCCTAATTTGAATAGATAAGATATTGGATTGAAAAGTTATCAACCATGGGTCAAATGCGTGGAAACCCCTAAACGCCACCCAGTAGTTAGGTCATACTAAAGTCACGATTGATCAATTTTAATCACAAATTTCAATTCAATTTAGGTATCAAACTTGCAAGGACATTGAGACTAAAATGTTGGACAACGTCTTATTGATTCTCAAATTTATTGTTAAACCCGAAAATTATTAGAAAATGATTGAATAGGTCGAAAAATTGGAACCAAGAGAAATGGAGACCAAAGGCCTAATGGGCCTTGCACTTATTAGGGGTCAGCTATGTGGGCCCCAAGCTAGCCCAAGTGGGCCTAATTAGGCCCACCATGCCCAACTTCAAGCCTTTAAGCCCGATAGCATTGTCAAGCCCATTTCTCATCCTTTTAAGCTCAAACAAATTTTATTCAAGACCATATAAAATTTTGGCATGTATACACGTATAGTACGGCATACTATACTTTGCAAAATTACCATTTTATCCTTTTTAGAAGCCTTGCATAAATGGAAGAGGACAAAAGTGAGAAAAAGTCTTAAGTGATTATGAATTTTTGGGACTTGAAATTGGCTTAAAGATGAAGCCATTTTCTCTTGATTTCTCTCTCTCTCTCTTTCTCTCCACCTTATTCTCACATCCCCTTCCTCCCTCTCTATTTTCTCTCATTTTCCTCTCATTTGTTCTCTCTTTCTCTCTCACCATTCATCCTCCTTGCCCACTGCTTGTTGTCGCCATCGTCCACTGCCGCACCTTATTGCTGTTGAAGCCATGCCATCTTGGAGCCGTTTGTCTAAGCCGCTGCCATTGCTCACCGTTTTTCTCTCTTTGAAACTGCCCCTCATTGAACTAGAGATCACCCTACCGAGACCCATTTTTGCCGAGTGCCTCTGTCACGCCCCGACCCTCGAGCACGCGGCAACCCCTGTTCTCTTGTGGTCATTTGATTTGCGACTCCCCAGGATCCGTCGCCGACCGTTATTTTAACTTGTAATTATGCACATGCGGAAGCGAAACACAATCCCCAGTTAATTACAAAAACAGGGATAGCAGGAAAACGCAACAAGAACACATCAAAAGAACTGTTTTATTCATCTGCTGATTAACCCTAGGAAGTTTACAAGTACAAGCCCTTACCACGGGCATCTTCCTATCGAGCCGGTGAAACTAGCGAGTCAAGGTTAATCTACTCCCTTCAAAACGGCCACGAGCCGTAACACGCGTCGATCCTCCATCCTACGGCCCTGAAAAATGTTAACCACGACGGGTTGAGATAAACTCAGTAAGTCAAAGTCCTAAGCCCCGGTTAGGAATTTCGCTCGCCTTGGGAGCAATCTAACCATGCAACCTAGTTCAGACAAACAACACATACCACACCTCAAGCAATATTATCAGACGACAGTTCAATAAGCAGTTGCAAACACAAGCGACCCTACCTGGCCTTGGCACACGCAACCTATAGAAACTGTCAATTCAATCATCACGACATTAAGAGCATGCGAATAATCAGAGCATCTCCCACAACTTTCTCATGTCTCACACCCACACATGCTCCGATTATTACGACCCCTCCTCCTGGGCCATGGCACAACCTTATGGTTGGCGGTTCCTGGCTAAACCAGCTTCGTCCTCTTTACCTCGAGGCACGGCGACGTCAAGGGCTCACTCCCAAGATGGCATTCCCGAAGGAGCATAAGACTCACCCACTACCGCAGTCCCGCTACTGACAGAGGCCCGGGACCCGCCCCCATACCGCGATCCCACATAGAACCCCTCCCCGTCGGGCATCCGACCGAAGTCGGGCCACCCTCGGCCACGGCACAACCCCATAGGGATTGGCGGTCTTCCGGCAACGCCGGGCTCTCCTCTTAATATGACCATGCAATACCTCATCAAACAATCCATTTATATCTTTGCTCTGTCGTGAATGAAATATCACTCATGCTCATACGACATGCTATTTCAGATAACCCACGCAATATGTCATGCGATTTCACTCGACAATTTCCAAAATTCAATTTCCAATCAGCATTCAATCACACACATTCCCTAACTCTTGGGAACAACTCAAGTCACAATCTGTAAATCAATTCCGACCAATCAACATCACGATACTTGCACATTTTTCCAAATAATCACGTATATTTAATAATAAATAAATACGTGTCCTCAAAACGACGCCAATCAACTATTTCCAACAATACTCAATTATCCAAAAATAAGTATAAAATATAATTATATTCAAAGATACTCATTTAAGAAGCATGATATAGTCGATTGTTCCGATAAAATAATTCAAGTCCCACAAAATACTTATAATTATTTTTCAATCCCATAATTAATTATCCAACCCAAATAATTTCATTTAGTAAAACCCTTCTTCAATAAACCAATGCCATTTAATAAAATAGTATATAAATACTATTGACTTTGGAAAAATAGATCATAGTAATTTTCCCCCAAAATTACTCAATTAAAACCATTTCCAATAAATAATCACAATTAATTATTTTCTCCAAAAATAATTAATTTTCAGCAATGAATAGTAATAACAATATTACTATTAATAATTCGAAATTATAAATTAATTAAATTAATTAATAATTCCGAAAATAATAAATAATTATTATTTATTCCAAAAAATAATAATAATAATATTTATTAATACTAACCATGATTAACACTAAGCAAGCTTCATCAAATAGTATTAAAACACTAATAATCATCATCCAAAACACTAATCAATAATTAAACTAATCAAACCACTCCTAAGCAAGATTAACCCCTAAATAAGGATTAGGAAATCGACTCACGGTTTAGCAATTCCGACGACACGAGCGCGACGGCGGCGGTGAGGGGAACGCCTGGGAACTTCCGGCGCGTCGGGACGAGGCGGCCCGGGACCGGGTCTCAACCGAGGGCGGCTGTCCACACGGCAAGGAGCTGCGAAACGGAGGGACTGGCGGCACGGGGCTGGCTGGTGGGCGGTCCGGCGACTCCGGATGGCGGCCAACAGCTCCGGCGAGGCGGCGATAGCTCCGGCGATGGCTGGACAGAACCGGAAGAGGGAGAGAAGAGGCGGTCCAGCTGGCTTGGGGGATGGCGAGAGGTCGGGGTGGCTCTGGCGCGGCGGAGGAGCTCGGACATGGTCCCCCGGCGGGCCTACGGCGGTGATCGGCGGCGGCAAAGCTGTTGGCCACTTCTCCTGGTCACTGCTAGAGGAGCCGAGAGGGAGAGAGAGGGCACGGCGAAGGCAGCAACTGGTTCGAGGGGGTGGCGGAGGTTGGCTGGTCGGTCGGCTAGCCTCCGACGGTGACTAGGGCGGACGGACGACGGCAAGGCAGCAACTCGCCGCTCCGACGTCCAAGCGATCGGTTGGCCAGATCTGGTTCGGCTAGGTCAAGTCCGAAGGGGAGAGGCTAGGCTCGAGTAGAACCGTCGGGCAGCGCGGCTGACCAGCACGAGACTCGTCTGGTTCCGTCGACGGGCCGGCAAGCAGCGGACGGAGGCCAGGACAGAGGTGGCCCAGCTCCGGCAGCGGCGGACATAGGAAAAGGAGGCGAAGACAGAGGCTGGACGGGGCCGGTTTGGCTCAAGGCCGGCGGATAGCGGCGAGCTGGCGGAACGGTGGGGGTGCGGCGGTGACGGGTGGTCGCTGGTCTCGCCGGCGGAGAAGCGCATCGCCAGCAGCAGGTTCGGCGAGGGAGACACCCATGAGAAAAAAGAAAAGAAGAAGAAGAAGCTGCGGGGGGGGACGTGCTGCGCGCACGAGAGAGAGAGAGAGACGCCCATATGGGCTTGTCGACAAGTGGGAGAGGAGAGAGAAAAAGAGATAAGGGGAAGACCGGTCAAAGGAGGAAAAGGTGGGCAAGTGGGGAGGGCTGTCGACAAAGGGGGGGAAACGTGAGGAAGAAAGAGAAAAAGGGGGAGAGAGAGAGAGAACGTGCGGAGAGAGAATGGGGGGAAAAGAAAAGAAAAAGAAAAAGAAAACAAGACAAATATCTAAACAAGCAACTAGAAAGGGGTATTTTGGTCTTTTTACCCCTGAAGCACAAATTCCTAAATATTTGGCTCCAAAACTCGGCCCGTTGAATCATTTTCCAATAATTCGGGCTTATCGAAAAATTCGAGAATCAATGAGACACGTCCAATATTTTATTCTCGACATCCTTAAAAATTCGATACCCGATACCGGATTGAAATTCGTAATTAAAATCAATCAATCGTGACTTTAGTACGACCTAACTTTCGGGCGGCGTTTAGGGGTTCTCGCGTGTTTGACCCGTGGTTGATAGCTTTTCAATCCACGATCGTGCATTCGAATCAGGGCAATTCTCGGTTGTCATGTAATCGCGAGAGGTTAATTGCTCACACTGAGTACATGGCCAAAAAGGAAATCGGTTTAACGTCGTCCGCAATTAATATCGAAGTCGTGCGGAATCACCCGCAATCTGACCTCGTATTTTTGCCGACTCAATTTATTTCCGTTCGCTAATTGGCTTGCAATAATGTAGTATTATTCCTCTTTGATCCTTATGGTCGAGCGGCCTATCCCTGATTAAATTCACTAGTCGTACGCGTACCGATCCTTAATTGCCTTGCCGAACAGTTAGTTAACTCGTGAGAGGCCAACTCAGAGTAAATGTAACTAACAGTGCATTGATAAATTAACCTTTTCATCTATCCCGGAATGGGTCGAAATTCAGGATGTTACAGCCTCCATGACATTTCAACGATAGCTGTGCATAGCCCTCACTGTTGCTACCAAGGCACTCATGTTATTGGAATCGTAGCAAGGTAAGTTTACATTCTAATCCCTTGATTAGTCTCTTAAACTTACTTAGGGTAGTTTAGATTATAGGTAATCTTGATTGGAGGTTAGTTAGGTTAATTAACCTTGGTTAGATAAGGTAACCATGGTTGGATAAAATAACTATGGTTGACCGATGGCTAGGTTTGTTAACTTGGATTAAATAAAGTAACTATGGTTGATGGATGATTAGGTTAATTAACTATAGTTAGTTAATTAACCATGATTTTATGTGGTTAAGTTTAGTTAACCATGGTTAAGGTTGATTAATTTTATTAAATCGGATTAATTATATTTGATTATGTTTCGATTAATTAATTATAGTTAAAGTGATAAGTTATCACGATAAGCTATTAGAAGGGATGATAGGCTATCGTAATTAACAATCGGAAAAAGGTATTAAACTATCGTAAAAACGACGATAATCTATCTGAAAATTAAGTGATAAATAATCATCAAATTGATGGTAAGCTATTGCGAGTTTGATGATAAATTATGACCAAATGAGTGATAAGCTATAAAGAATTAAAGAATAAACTATTGCCAGGTAGGCAATAAGTTATCGGGAAATAATTGATAGGCTATCGCCAAGAGCGATAAGTATTGATTGTTGTATGCTTTTAACTTGAATTTTATGATATTTTCCTGCACATGCCATGCTATTTAATGCCTGTTTTGCCTTGAAAAATGTTTGCCTTATGAAAAACCCGATGTGGAAATTTTTACAATGGTTTTTATGAACATACAAAAGAAAAACCTCAAGGTGTGGGTGTATATGTCGAGTTTGGTAATTTAAATGAGGCCAGTAAATTTAAAAGTAAGACATACAAAGTTTGATGAGTTTTTGATAAATATGTGATAATGTACGAATATTTTCTTACATTTTTACATGAAAAATATGTAGTAGTTTTTATGTTAAGCATGTACCACATTTGCATTGGTTAATACATGAAAATGAATTGAAATCGAATATTGTGGTGTGCTTGTGTGGTCACATAACGAAACTCGTCACCCTAGCGGAGTTTGAGAGATGAAGTTCAATTTATCATAATGCCTAGCGAGAGTCCGGATGCAAGTTGCATTAGAGGCTGTGTCTATACTTTTTTGGGAATGCCGTTGAGGTGAGAATTCTAGATGTTGCTATGCCCAATGGGATAGGACAATGCCTGGCTCAGCCACAAGACACCGGCGGGAGTTCGGTTGTGGCCCTAGTGAGGGCATAATAATTAGAACACATGTGAATATAGAGTGCATGTGAAACATATTGTTATGTGTTTTGATTATGCATGTGCATATTTGCACTAATTATGGCATGCATGAATTTATATAGTGCAAGCTATAGCAATAGCTAAGTAAGATTGTCTACAAATTGATTTGATTGTGATTGATTACTGTGGTGATGAAAATGCCGGTTGCATTATTTATGGCATACATAAGCATTTATACTATGCAAGGTATGACAATGGCAATGTAAAGTTGCTTGCAAGTCAATCTATTGTTGATTTTCATTTCGAGGTTTATTGGATAGATCACATTTACAATTAAGGAAGCAAGGGTCGCTTCATAATTGATCTGCCATAGTAATGAGGAATTTGCCTGTTAGGAACCCCGATGCAAGTTGATATCCTAATCAAAGCTTACGACTATAACTCACTGAGATTTATATCTCACTGGTTATTATTAACCATATTTTAGGCTTGTAGTTATAGTATCTCTATTGCCATGGATCTGGTAATGTTGGAATATGTCATGGATGGTAGTAGGATTGTGTACTGGATAGTTGAAGGAATGAGATTAACCCTAACTAGTGTCTTTAGGTGATTATTGAGGAAATCACTCAACTAAGGGGTTTGTGTATAAATTTCCTAGGATTAATCAGTAAAAATAAAAATGGCGTTGCTACTATTGCATTAATCTTTTTGTTGTCACTATTGTTTATTGACTGGGTGCTATTAATTGCTTCTGCATTTGTTTAATTGCAAGATAAAAAGAATAGTCGGCGATGCGTCCTAGGACGTCACATTCATTTGACCAAAGTAAAGGGGTTATTGTGTACTTGAGGTTCGAGACGTGACATTAACAATAACACATAATCATATATTCCTTAATATTATCACTATTCACAATACAAGCACCAAAATCACCCATCAATGATTCCAAACAATTTTAAATGAGCACAATTTTCAAGTTTCTACTAATTCGACAATCCTATGGCAATAACAACATTTTCTTGTAACATTAACCAAGCTCATGATAAAACATAATCTTGAGACAATGGTTTATCATAATATGACAATCATGTAGCAATATTCGACTTTCTTTACTACTAGACATGTACATGTCAAAATCTATAACTTCCCTTACCTCAATAACCAACAAATTATGAGCACACGCGTCCTCTATTCCTAATCAAGCAAGGTCAATTATCCAAGTACTTAGCAACCTAAAGCAAGAATACTCAAAAACTAGACACGTGCTTCAAACTATGTAGAATAACACCCAAGCTAAGGATTAGATGATCTACTTATAAGACTAGTAGACGACCATTGATGGCAACAAGCAACGACAAATGAATGGACAAACAGATCAATAAACAAACAACAGATGATTCTTGGCTCATGACTCACAGCAGTGAGGCAGTGATGGTGCTCGGTGAAGATGGTGTGGCAAGGACGGTGACGATGTGGCAGCGAACGGTGCAGTGAGGTGGGAGTTTTAGTGGTGATGGCGAGAGAGAAAACGTGAGGGAGGTAGATGGTGGGAAAGGGAAAAATGAGTGGGAGGGGGATGAGATGGAGAGAGGGAATTTGAGAATGAAGGGGGGTTTGAGAGAAAGAAAACTTGAGTGGGGGGAGAAAAGATGTGAGGGAGAGAGGGGGAATGTGAGGGTCCATGAGGAGGGGGAAAACGTGAGAAGGAGAGAGAGAAAATGAGAGGGAAAATGAGGAAAGCCTTGAGTCTCCTTGCAAAGGACCAATAATTCACTGCTACTAAGAACTCTAAATCTACCCTAAGCTAGCCTCGAAACCCTCTCAACCAAGCAATAACAAGGCTAAGAAGCCTTCTTACAAGCTTCTCCTCCAAGTCTCACTTATAGGCAATCATGGCTATTCATTTTAGGCTCATGCTTGAAGTTGGAATCCAACCAAGAAGACCAACTAGCTCATCTACTCCTCTTCCTCAACCAAAGTGGTGCCCCTTCCTTCTTCAAGCAAAGCCAAACTAAGTTTCATCCTAACTAAACTTCTAGAAGATGTAATTAATGGGGACAACAATGCAAAATGCTATTCACGCACATGGGGAATAATGCGCTAGCTTCCAAAACTATCAATGGGCTTGAATTGAGCTTGGGCTTAACTCACTCATTAAGCCTTCCAATAAGAGCATGGCCCATTGGGCGCTTACTTGGGCATAAGGCCCATAGGCTCCTAATGGGTGGCCCATTTTTCCAATGCCAAAGATTCAAGGGCCAAAACTATTCACGAGGGACTATCTCAATTAAACCAAAAAGGAAAGTTTTCGAACTACCCTTAATCGAAAATCCATAATTGGATGAAGGCTTATGATTGAACTTCAATGGGAAGTGTCCCTAATACGACCTATTTGAGTTAGACAGCCTTTTGGGGTGTCGCTTGCAGGACTTATGGTTGATTCGAAAGTCAATCCATTTGAGTTTCATTGACCTATGGATTATTCTCAATTGTCATATAATCGTGCAGAATTAAATTACTTCCCCAAGACATGTGGTCCGGTGAAATTGGCTTAGGGTCATTTCAAATTAGTATAATAACCTTGTAGAATCACTTGCAATTTGGCTATATGTACTTTCATCAAATTGATCCATAACTTTTCACTAATTGACCCATGACGGCGTAAAGTCGTTCCACATCAATCATTATGGTCAAGTTATTTTTCCATGGTTGAGTATTTTGGTTGAACGCATTTATTGACCTTCAATTGCCCTTCCTAATCAAATAGTTGACTCATGATCTGGTCTTAGTATTAGTGTATTAATAATTTAAGCCATTTCTTTTGCCAAGATAAGGTCCGAATCAAAGATGTCACCACACTCAAAACGTTAGACTTGTTTTGGTCATTTCCACTTAACTCCACCAATTCTCTTGGATTGAATATATAGCTATCCATCCTCATATGACTGTTCTCCATTCAAATCCTCAAGTAGCTATTGGTTCAGCTATTGCTAATAGCAAAATCTCACTTAGAACTATTAGACTCTCTAATAGAAGCAATTGCCCAAAATAGTACAAGTGTACTTTTGTTTAAGTCTGTCTTCTACTCATTAATGCCATAATTGCTCCTAATCAACTTCAATGCTCTTTTTCGAGCTTTGAATCCCAAAGATAACCGTTAGACAATAGATTGGGTTTGGAAAGAGGATGTCACATGTTTTTCACCTCTTTGACATTGGCAATTGCTCTTGCCAATAATTTGTAGCTCTTGAGAATGATCCACTATTCCTCATAATGACATATATTATATCCTTTGGTTCTTCCTAGCATATTAGTGATTATGACTCTACCAAGTTGTTCACCTTGATAGTCCTTCCAAGCTTTACACACACACACACACACAATTTTGATTCATCACAAAAATCCTCATGCTTCTCGAACTAACTAACACACACACATTAGTAATTTTTTTTTTTTGGTAATGGTAAGTTATATTGACTTTTCAAACCAACAAACTGTACATAAGAGGGGAAATTGGTACCAACCTTCACTCAACGGGACGACATATCACTGGAGTGAAAGGGTACTAATTCCCACAAAGAAAGGAAAATACAATTAACAAGCTTAAAAGAAACTAGGTGGCCACATCTGGAATAGAAGGTGGACCTACACGAGGGACATCTCCAAAACTTCGAGGGTGGATCCCCCAGCATCGCTGCAACCTTCTGTTTCTTGGGGAGTCTTCAACCGAATTGAAGACCATTGCTTTGTCTTTGATCACCTTAGCTAAGTGTTGCTTCATAGCCAAAGTGAAGAAATTTTTACCCCTGAAGAGACAATCATTTCTTGTCTTCCAAATCACATAACAAAGTGTCTCAAAGGAAAATTTCAAGATATCATGAAAGAAGCCAACCCCGAGAACGTGTTGATGGCCCATCGACAGTTATCCAACCAAGTGCTATTCCTCCAAGAGAGGTTGCACTTAGCTACCCAAAAGGATGCCAAGGCATTAGAGACGTGGCACTCAAAAAATAGGTGGTCTATAGAATTAGGTCTAGTACTACAAAATACACAAAGGGAAGAAGAAATTCTGCCATATGACAAGAGGAGAACCTGTGTATGGAGTCAATTGCGTAGAATGAGCCACAAGAGAAATTGGTGACTAGGGCTATGGCTTTGTTCCATACAAAATTTGACCGAAGAATCAGGCCTGCTTTTCGTCTAATAGCTAACCAAGCCAAGGCAATAGAAAAATTCCCAGTTGGATGCGCTAGCCAAGAAAAGGAGTCATGAGCAAGGGACAACAAAGGTATGGCTAGTTGCCACGACCGAAGATCCTCTAAGAGCAAATGACTAGCAGGTGTATAGAGATCCGCTACAACGGCGTTCCTCGAGATGCCCGTTTGGTAAATGTCAACATCTATAAATATCGGATTCAAAGAACCAATGTTGAGCCATGGATCGAACCAGAGCAAGGTAGTCCGCCCATCACCAATCGTCCATTTTACAAGACTTTTGATTATTCCCTTGAGGGCTAGTAGTTTCCTCCAAGCCCATGGGCAAAATGTCGGAGGAGAGGTAATCCAAATATGTAGATATCTAAATATGTAGATATCTTTACATGTATTGAAAGATAATGAATTTTGTGTGCATGCAAATTTGCTTATCTTTCCAAACATAGGAATTCAATTCAAAGCATAATAAGCATGTAAAGCAATCTTCAAATATTAATATATTCAATTAATATAATCATGAGATATTAAGTATAAATTATATCATCAAAGAATATGATATCAATAGCTCATGCTTCTACACAAGTAGACTTAGTCACATGAGTTTCTAATAAGAATGTACGTTAATTATGTGAGAGATGGCATATAAGTGTTACATCATGAAGTTCTATTTAATGAAAAGTAGTGAGAGATGGTATGTTAACAGGTGATATAAATAATACTACTCCCTTGTCTAAGTGCTATCACCTCCTAAAATCATCATCATCATCATTATGTGAAGAATATTATCATAATCTCCACATATAATGAGGAGTCATCTCACTCCATAGTCATCACTATTAGTAAGATATCATCAATACCAATGTAATGACCAAAGTTAATTAATATAGAAGATAGACTAATTGAACTATATAGCACTGGCAAGTTCTATCCATTCATTTACCTTTTCTTTCAATTTTGAAATGATAATTAAGATTCAAGTTGAAATTAGCTCCAGTATATCAAGGTTTGCCCATACTTGATCTTTTTTGCTTTCTCAATGTGCTGTTTCTTTTATATAATTGTGATTCCCTACGCCCTCCCTACCCCCCTTTTTTGCATTTTTCCTCCTGCTGCTCTTTCTTTGTTTTCCTCTTGTTCAATAGCTGTGCTCCTTTCAGACTATCTTCAAACCTTGAATGGGCATCCAAAATCACTAAATAGTATTCTTTACCACTAAGATTAGTACTCCTTGTTGATCAAACATGTCCATATGCATTAGTTGTGAGACTTGGTTAATGGCGACAACATTTAGACTTGTAAGAGCTCTTCACTTGCTTACCTAGTAAGCATGCATTGTATATTTTAAAATTTTCATACTTTAAAAGGCAATCCACATGCTAGATCCTTATCAGATAATTTTTGCAAGTTGCTTCATTCTAATATGACTAGACTTTCCTTGCCATAGTTCTAACTCATCTTTAATAGTTATGAGGGATTATGTAACATCACAATCATCAATCAAATAAATATCACTATATATTCTCCAGTGGATGATTGAGATATGGCTTTACTTACTCTAACACATTTACCATCCTTGAAGTTGATTTAGTAGCATTTCTCACATAGTTGGTTTATGCTAATTGAGTTGTTGTTAAGTCCTTTAAGAGATTCATCTTCAATAATTAGGTTACCCAACTTGGTGTTGTTTTCACCAATGATACTCCCTTTATCCTTTTTTTTTCTTTTTTTTTTCACTTCATCCATTTGTTCTCCTCCCCCTATCATCAAGATAGTTTGTAACATCTATGATTCTGACCCCATGAGGAATGGCTATAACTTCAGTGCATCAATGGTAAGGATTGGCCAATTGGAAGGGTAACCATGGAATTGTACCATCATTGTCGATCCACGGCACCATACCCCCTGTTCTCATTAAGTTTTTACACAAATTGAAAATGCAGCATTCAAGGACGACTATTCCATCCTCAAGATTGACAAGGATTTGCCTCTCCGTAACTTGCAATCTCTCCTACTTCTATGTTGATCTCAGTTGCTAAGCCACCATTGCTAGTATTTAAGAGAGCTAAAGAGGTGATTGCGAACTCAACCCTCAATTTTGAGCCCTTATGCAATGAGGTGGCCATGTTGCCCAACGATTTTTTGGATTCTCATGTTATGATAGTCATTAAGAAGTTCAATGTGTGAGCCTTTAGGTCTATTCTGTTGTTGGGCATCAAACTCAATTTAACGTTTCATAAACCAATGAGTATGGCGTGACTTAGACGAGAAGTGACACATACAAATCACATAAGGCTTGAACCATCAACAGAATTAAGACGGAACGGAGACGAGTAACTCGAAGAAGGAGCAAACTAGCATCCACGAAAAAAGATACTAAAAAGAAAACAATCGGTACACCATAACCAAATAAAAATAGATGGTGAAAAAAGGTGAGACCAACAAAGGTTAATATTATCAAAACATTGTAATAGGGAGTGTTTTAGCCATGGTGGATGTAGAAAAAGCGCGACCTTCTAAACTATACTATCATGATCCATATGATGTTTATCCAAATCTAATCTTAAGGTGTAGCTACCTAATTGAGACATAGATCTTTTGTTACTTTCTTATTATTAATTATTTTTTTCATTTTTAATTATTCTCACTTTCTATTTTTCTATCACTTTTATCTTTTATCACTTTCTTATTATTAATTATTATTTTTTATTATTTTTAATTATTCTCACTTTTTCTATTTCTTATTTATTTTATTATTTTTGTTGTTCTTGCTGTTATTGTCATTATTATTATTATTATTTCCTTTTCTCAGTCCGACGTCTGTGATGCACGAAGTCATAACCATCCAACTCCAAGCCTTTTCCTCTCGCCGGCGACCATTCCCGACTAACACCGTGATGACTCTACCAACCAAGGCATGTGAGCAAGGCAAACATGACAATTCCTCCAAGCCAAATTACAACCGTATAAATACTCTCTGAATTTTTGAATTGCTACAATCCCAAAAGCCAACAATCTTCAGAAGGAACTCATCAGATGACCCCAAATCTAAGGTGGTTTCCTCATTTCAAGTAGGGAAAAACTCTAAGCTTAGTGGCAAACCTTGGTTCAAATGACCTCATAGCACCCATAAAGATCGTGCCCTTTTATGTTTTAATCTTAAAAAACAAAAAACAAAAAATAAATAAAACGCACTCGGTCAACAACAGTTGCTGACCATGCACACGTTCAGCAACCGTTGCTGACCGCGTGCACACAAGATTAGCAACTTTTGCTGATCGTATGCAACGATCAGCAGCCGTTACTGATCGTGGGCAATGGGCGCAACGTGCCCGATCGGCAACTGCCGACGTGCACACTTGGCTGCTTTAAGAATTAAACCAAAAAAAAATAAAAATAATGGTCTATGAGAATCACACGTTTTCTCCACACAAATGTAGGCCAGTATTCTCTCCTTTTCTGGCTTATAGCCTTGAGATGTACATGAAGAAGATCTGTTGAATTACTTGTACGAGTAACGAAGTGATCGGCCGTGCATCAGTCATGAAGATCGAAGTGCAGTCCAAGAAGTTGATCAAGCCATCGGCTCCGACACCAGAAGAATGTCAAAAGCACGGCCTGTCCTTCATTGACGACCTTCTTTTTTGTGAATATTTTGAGGTCATTTTCTTCTATCGATCTCATGGGAGAATGCGTGAGGTCGATACTCTTCAGAGGCTTCGCCTCTTGGAAGGGTCACTTTCCGAAACACTAGCGCTCTTTTACCCTCTAGCCGGTCGGTATGTTGAAGACGGGCTCTTCATCGACTGCAACGACCAAGGAGTGGAATTTATACAAGCCAAAGTGGAGGGCACTCTAGATGAGCTCCTCCAGGGAGATCTTGATGCTGATCTTCTCAACTGCTTGTCCGAATACCCGATGAAAGCAGCTAACAGACCGCTGGTCGTGGTTCAAGCGAACGGCTTCAAATGTGGCGGATTAGCAATGGGCGTGCGCTTTTGTCACAAGATAGGCGACATGTTCACCATGGCCACATTCATGAACTCATGGGTCACCACGTGCCGGAGCAGAATCCACGAAGTAGTGCCACCGAATTTCGAGCTGCTGTCTCTGTTCCCTGTGAAAGAACCGGCGTTCATGCAACGTCCCAGAATCTCCCTTGGGAAAAAGTTGGCACTGGGTAGACTCAGATTCAGCAGTGCAGCCCTATCGAGACTGAAAGCAGCTTCCAACGCGTCATACTCATCGGATTCAGTTGCTAATAACAGCCAAAGGTCACGTGTAGAAGTTGTGTTTGCTCTGATATGCAAGGCTCTTATCAGCATCGATCGTGCAACAAAAGGCCTGTCGACACCTTTCACGATTTCCACAGCCATGAACTTGCGCGAGAAAGTACAGTGGAAGATACCGAGAAATGCATGCGGCAACTTCATTGCTCAAATCACCATTCCATTTACTGTAGAAGAGAGAGAGCTCGATTTCAATGGAATACTGAATCTGATCGGCAATGCACTTAGGAATGCCAAAATGAAGTACGCTGCGATAGCAGACGCAGGTGTGTTACGCTCAACGGTGACAGATGCGATGAGAGATTACTTCGGTTTATTGGCCAAAGATAAAGAAAACATGATTCTATTGGGTAGCTGGTGTAGATTCTCACTCTATGACTGTGATTTTGGGTGGGGGAAGCCAGACTTGGTGATCGACATTGGCCCTCCTTTTAGGTCAGTTTTCCTTATGGATAGTCCAATTGATGGTGGAATTGATGCTAGGATTACGTTGAACCAAGATGAGATGGTTCTTTTCAAGCAAAATCCTGACATTGTGGCTTGTACTTCCTAGCTGGCTGTTCCTCGAAATGTTCTTATTTGAAAGACCACCAAAATAAGAGTGAGTGTTACCCACGCGTGCATGTTCCCTTGCAGATTATATGTATCGATGGACTTTTCGTTGTCATTCTGATATATTTTGCTCATTTTATGACTTTTGAATATTTCTCAGTTTCAATAATAATTTGGGAGATATTTTTTGTTATCCTAACAAATAAATGTGTGGTTAGAAAGTTGTGGATTTGATTTTAAGGTCTTATATTGATATCGATGTGATTTTAAAAGTTTTGGTCAGTTGAAAATATCGGGGACAATAATAGAAAATACAACAACATATTGAAAGAATAATCTCATTAGTTTTTACAGCATTGCTAAAGTACTCTTCGCGGTTAGAAACGTAAAAATCATGTTCATTACAATCATGCCTAATATAAATTAATATTATACATGATAATTGAGAATAATATGTAAATTGATTTCACTTTCAACAAAAAAAAGAAAGAAAGTTTAGGACTGAATTAATACTAATTGACATGACATGTATAAATAATGTTCATGTAGTGATAGGTTTAGGATTTTTTTAGTACTTTTCCCTATCATTCTTCTTCATAACAAAATGACATTCCCTAAAGTTATCCTCTAAAAAATCAGAAGAAAGAGTTATCCCTATTTGTTTTTAATAAAAGCTTGTTATTTTTTAATGCTACTTCTTGTGCCACTATTTTAGATACCTTCTAGAGATATTTGAGATATTTTCTCTAATTTTCTATATCTATTTTGATTAAGTTTATTTGATTTGATTTTCTTAGATAGTCATTTATTAAAGTCTATAAATTAGCTCACATGTACTCTTTTCCACATATCACAATATACGCACATTCCCCATTTTCTCGCTTCCACATAGTATTCATTTTAAAGTTGGTATCATAGTAGAAGTGTTACGGACAGAGGAGCTAGAAGTACCAAATTCTTGAAGATTGCAATGGAGATCCTCTAAAGATAAAGTAACAAAGGAGCTATTATGAGAACCCTCAATAGTGGCAGCAATGGTGGATGAGCATGAAGGTAGACCTTTGTATCGAGATTGGTTGTTTTTCCCTATAGGCTGCCTAGATTGTCATCGATAGCAATGGGATGCAAGGTGACCAGTTCGAGGACAATACATACAATATTGGTTGTGCAATGAAGAAGAGGCATGGGTGGCGAGCACCGTATCTGTAGGAGTGGATAAGATAGGGCAGTGCGCTTTTAAAATAGCAAGCCAAGTCTCTTCAATTAATATTTCGAAGCAACTACTTCAAGATGAGGTAACGAATCTCAATGTGGAAGTGAAGTTTGTACAAGTTCAAACTTATTATTAAGTGTCATAACAAATTGAATAACACACGTACAATTCAAATAATCCGCTAACTTGCAAGGATCGGCATTATCTTCCCATGGCAGCTCAATTAAGTCCAATTGATCCCAAATAGCAAGCGTAGAGAATAAAAAATCACTAATAGACTAACCTATATCTTTTTACAAGAGATGCAAATTTCCTAATATCTAACATTGATGAGCAATATCCGAGGTGGAATAATGGCTAGCAAGCAAATCCTACACTTCTTTTGTTGTATTGAGGTGACCATACTGAAGTAGAGGTGCAAACACCCCAAATGCCAAAATTTGAGATAGGTGAATACATAAGTGTCGAAACTTCCAACAATTATAAAAATTGGAGAAGAAAAGAATACTTAAGTATCAACAGCGAGCCTGGACTTTTGGTGAGCTAGGTCAAATTTTCGACGAACCATGTTGGATTCCCAGATGCCACGTAGACCGATTATATTAATAGTCTTGCCGAAGTTAGCACTTAAGTGGCCAATTTTCCAAAAACTTAAATGTACATATTTGAAGTTTTGGTACCTATTGTCCACTCATGCCAAGTTTTGGCACTTGGGTTGTATTTCTTCCTACTAGAGGCATGATTGGAAGAGTCGAAATACTATGAAATTGTATTAAAATCTAATGGTTCTTGCTATCCCACTTCTTTTCTAGTTTCTTCAGCAATCATAGTAGGCACATGAATT
This sequence comes from Corymbia maculata, assembly GCA_014182735.1. NCBI lineage: Eukaryota > Viridiplantae > Streptophyta > Magnoliopsida > Myrtales > Myrtaceae > Corymbia > Corymbia maculata. The sequence goes on along the minus strand of CM024686.1, from coordinate 23,964,088 downwards.
TCACCAAAGACATAATGCCAAAGTTTGCGTCCTCTCAACAGACTTAACATTTCTTGAGCCTATAAATATCATTCGATCCATTCAAGATAATTTGAATGGGTATTATCACATCCATTTATCCATTGAAATGAACTAATAAATATCAAGAAACTAGTACCGGGAGCGGAAATATGGAGAAAATAATGCCAAAAAGGAAATCAACACATCAAAATACCTCGAGAATGGATGGTCAATGGTCAATGATTAGTCTTGACGTGGAAGATGATGTGGTTAGTGACGTGGCGGGTGACACAACAGATGGCGAAGAGGTGATGTGGCGAATGGCATAGTAGTGATGTCAGCAATACACAGCTGGGCTTCTGATCATGTGCAACACGTGGTCGCGCGGATCTCATGCGCAGAATCTGTAGGTGGCACATGTGGCCTCCATTGGTGGGGAGGTTTGGTTGGTTGGAATCTTATTGAGACGGAGAACTTTTTTGTGGTCCTGTATTATAAATATAACGAGGTTAAGCCCGCCAGTACCATCGAGCATTAGAAGGTCGTGTCCTCCCTGAATGGGTGAATTCTGTCGGTTTTTTTTTATATATATAACGAGCTTAATGTGTCTGAAATTGACTTACAATTAACGGGTTCGGTGAGTCCGAGATAGGGACACGTGGTGGCATGTGTGGTGCATGTGTGGTGTGGGTCGGTGTGTGGTGGCAAGTTTGATGATGGTGGCAATTTGTGGAAACAAGTAGCGGAAGACGGTTTAAAAGCAGCTGAAGTTGTGGGCTTAGTAGAGAAACAAGAGCAATGCCACCTATACGACAACGCGGTCCTTGCGATTGGCATTGCAAACGCTTCTCAGGGAAGAGCTTCTCAAGAAGGAGACTCTGATACTAAATTAATAATGACAATGTTGAAGAGAGAAATAGGGAGCTTTTGGTGTATTTTGCTGTGTATTAACAAGGAGTACACGAGTCTATTTATAAGTTTTACAAGTAATCTACACCAACAAAATATTACAAAATCAATTATAATCATTCACAAAGATTTTCGAAATATTATGAAAATCTAAAATATCGTAAAGATATCCGGAATATTATAGATATTCATAATATCGCAAATGATATAAATATATCTAATGGTATTACGTACATGATAAACAATGTGTTGCATATTTATCGTGCATTTGATACTTAAATATCTATATTGGAATATGTCTTATTTATTTTTTGATTAGCTGTGAATTATTTTAACTGTATAGTTTGTATGTATATTTATTACGGAACAATAAAATAAAATAAAAAATATAATATAACTAGCAGCTAGACATGATAAACATTGTTTAACGAGGATCAAGTTCAACAATTTTTATTAGACGTAATCAAAACATTATTTTTTCATTATTAAAGTTCGTTCAAATAAATGAAAAACAAGTTAAAAAATAACCAGATAAAGTAGTTATTTCCAATATAGCAACCAGCATACTTCATTATTTTGGAAGCACGAAATAATTGCATCGAATGAAAGGAAAATTTGGCTCTTTTTCATCTTTGCTAATTTGATTGAGTTAGCTTCCAAAGATCTCCAAGGACACCATATACACACATTGGTTCCTCATCCAATGAACTCATAAGGTCACAAGTATTGTTATGGTCTTCCACCTCCTTTGTATAAGACAACTACTCCTTGCCAATAATCCGCTATTCGGGTAACAATCCACTACACTCAATAGCAATGCTAATCTTTCTAGTCCTTCCAAGCATATTGGTAGTTTCAACTCTACCAAGCTATTCATTTTCATGGTCTTTTCAAGTTTTATTGAACATCTTTGGTCTAGCCTTGTTCACTTCACAAGGTCCATCCAACTATTTACCTAATCTTTGTACCTCTAAGTCATCATGAGTATCTCCATTATTGTCAATTTGTTCACCCTCGATCGAGATCTTTCTAGATGTTCACCTTATCTGAAAATCCTTGCAACTTGTAGACATCTTCATCATCCAATACCTTGTTCACCTTACATATTAGTAGAGCACTCAAGACAGTGGCAGAGCACTCCTCATATAAGTTCATTGTGTGCTATTTATGACAACATCTGCATTTCGACCTATGCATACATCACTTGGTAATACTCAACTAATACACACATTAGTAGCATAAGTACAGTCTAAGTGCCAAAACTTGATACGAGAGAACACTTAAGTGCCAAAATAAGAACAAAAAAGATCAATTAAGTGCCAACGGTAAGAAAATTTGGCCAAAATATTGACATGGCATTTTTCCGATGAGTTGGGGTCAAAACAGTGTCATTTTCGATGCTAACATGGCCAAATAAGTCCAAAACAATGTCGTTTTAAGTGCTGATGTGGCTAAATCAGCCCAAAACGACGTTGTTTTGGTCAAATTTTATTTTTTAATATAAATGTTAATTAAATAATATTAAAATGAAATTATTAAAAAAAAAAAAAAGGGGGGGGGCAGCATCTCGCTTGTAGTCACCGCCCCATTGTCGATAGGGCGATGGCAATGGACAGCGAGGGTCGTTGACTCCTAGGTGCACCTCGGCAACCCTTGCTAGACGCCGGGAGAGGGTAGCGAGCCTCTCCTAGATTGGGGCGTGGGTCATTGGTCCTCGCGCAGGTGCCGGCGACCCTCACCCAACGTTGCTAGACATCGACGAGGGCCGAAACCCTCATCGTCCATCACCGCCGCCCCACTGGCGATGGGCGACGGCCACAAGTGGGCTATAGCCCCTCTCTTTTCTTAAAATTTTTTTGCTTTTAATATTATTTATTTAATAGTTATATTAAAAATTAAAACTTTGGTCAAAATGACGTCGTTTTGGGCTTATTTGGCCATATCAACACTCCAAAATGACGCCATTTTGATCCTAGATTGTCAAAAAATTGCTATGTCAGCATTTTGATCGGATTTTCTCACCGTTGGCACTTAACTGATTCTTTTTGCTTTGATTTTAGCATTTACATGTACATTTTGTAACTTTTGACACTTAAATGCCCCTTATGCCAAGTTTTGGCACTTTAGAGGTCCATATGTCCACATTAGTTGCCTTTGATTATCTTTGTCATCTTCAAAACAATGTAGGGATTTTCCTAACAAAACAGAATTAAGAGGGAACAGAACCGAGTAATGAAGAAAGAGGAAACTAGGACCCAACAAAAAAAAAGATAAAAAAAGGAACACCGTAACAAAACATTAAAAAGATGCTTGAAAAAGGTGGAACCCACAAAGGTTAATATTGTCATAACACTATAATAGGAAGTAAGCCATGGTCGGAGTGGAAAAAATGCAACCTCTAAACCATACGATTGTGATCTATATGACGTTCAACTAAATCTAATCTTAAGATCTAGCTACCTAATGGAGACCTAGATTTTCTATCTTTTTTTATCTTTGATCACTTTCTTATTATTAATTATTATTTTTATCCTTTTTAATTATTTTACCTTTTCTCTTTATTATATTATTATTATTATTTATTTTTATTTTCCTTTTCTGAGTCCAACGTCTCTGATGCACGAAGCCATAACCATTGACTCCGAGCTTTTTTCCTCTCCCAGGCGACCATTCCCGACCAACCCCGTGATTTCTCGACCGGCCAAGGCGTGTGAGCATGGCAAACATGACAGTTCCTCCAAACAAAATTACAACCGCACAAATACTCTCTGAATTTTTTAATTACTACAATCCCAAAAACCAACAATCTTCAGGAGGTACTCATCAGATGACCCCAAATATAAGGCGGTTCCCTTATTTCAAGTTGGGGAAAACTCTAACCTTAGTGGAAACCTCGGTTCAAATGATCTCATATCAAATCTCACATAACTAGACAACATGATCGCAAGTAACAAAGAAACAGCGAAGCCCCCTTCCTTGCAGATATCAGCTACAAATGACAACAAGGAAGATACGCAGCAACACCAATTCCAGAAAGATCTTACCGACAGAATGATCAATGGTGATTACGGATCTAATTCACTAATCCACTACTGAGATGATTTTAGGCAAGACGAAATGGAAACCACAACACACCACCAAAGCTACATGTATGACTTAGTTTAAATGAGCAGCAAATATGCAGGAGCATTCCTCAAATGTGCGCACTGATCTCAAATCAGGGAAGTCAACGAATTCGTGGTACACATTTCAGTGGAATGATCTAAATGTAGGATTCTATCAACAATTCACTTTCGGGTGTCATCACAAAGGCAACACAGTGATTCCATACCGACAAAAAAGCCTCAATTGATGCCGATTTCACAAAGAACACGACATTAGACTTTGGCTCTGTTTTTTACTCGTAAAAGAATGGAGACGGAGCATATGTTCTTACATTGGCGAAACTGGATTTCCAGGATGCATGGTCACTGGCAGTTGGCACGGGCGAAGGATCAAGTGAGCGCAAGGGCACTTTAAGGTCTCCGATCAGAAAACAGAGCGACACAGAGGTCCGACATGGTCTGGAATCGTGATCCGAGATTTGGAGCTTATGGCGTTGTTGGAGTTTTGAGCTAATTGAAGCCGGCACTACTGACTGTTCTGAAATGGGAAAACTAAGGAAGGGAGAGAACTTGGTTTTTGCAACGATTGAATAACGAAGAGTAATGGGCCTGGACGCAAGTGATGAACGAATTGTAGTGATTAAAGCCGAACTTGTATTTATGTTATTCATCTATTGATGTATTCTTTTCAAAAAAAAAAAAAATGCACCTTCAATTTTCCGGCTAAAATTCACTTGTCATCAAGCCGGAGTCATTAGTTCAAATCCAACTGTAAGGAGAAACTAGAGTTGCTAGTCTCTGTCCTTTTCCTTCTTCCATTGCTAGTCTCTCTGTCCAACTCAATAATTACGAACGCAGAAACCAGAGCCATATGCACTACCAAAGTCGAACATTACATAGTGTTTATTGCACAAAGGGTCTGTAAAATCTAAGCATTTAACTCCTCTCTAATTCAGACCCGGATAATAAGGAAAACCGGTGTCGTTGAGCCACTGGCTGCCTTGAATGAGAGACTCAACAGTGAACTGATTTGCCACCGTCGAGTCGCTAATAACTTTGTACCCGGGCCATTTCACTCGGCCACTTGTATTTGAACCCGGGCCTTTGTTTTGGTACTCCCCATAGAAAAGGGTGCTCAACCCAGCCGAGCCGCCGTGGAACACCGTCCACCCAGCTGGGTCGACCAGGTCGCCAATGTATGACTCCATGATCACTGTCCTCGAGTAGTCCTTCCACGGACGGCCAAGAAATGTCTTAAACGATGACTGTACAGGAGCAAGGTCTGGTGCAGCTGCGAACTTGCAGCCAATGAACGACATCCCTGTTTGCCCATGTGGATCATCTCTGCCCTGGGCGGTGAACACATTCGTACTTCCCCCGTTTGGTTTGCGTGCATACAAGTTGCAATTCTGGAAAACCACTGCTGCATCTCCAAAGATAAAATCAATAGTGCCATATACATCACAGTCGCGATAGTACTGGCGATGACTGTGCACATACATTGTGTCTTGATACCCCAAGAAGCTACACTGGAAGAACGCTGACTTGTCCGACCTGCTTCGAAAAGCTGCTGCCTGACCCTTACCCGGCCCCGCAAAATTCTCAAAGGTGATCCCCTTAGCCAGAAATCCATCACCCTCAATAGCTGCAGATAGAGGAAATGGCATCAAATATTACTGATTTAATTATGTATCCTTTTAGGAATTGATCTGTAAACCAATTACCGTTTCCAATATTTAGGCAAGATAATCTTATTTTAGAGTGTTTTTTATTTTTGAGTTTTGGACAAATGAAAATCGGTGGATAGACAAGTATATGTACCTAAGTATAAGGAAAACCTTAGTATCAAAAGATGGTCTATTAATAAAATAAACATACCCAGATCTTATTACTATATGATAAGAATGTAAGTGGAGGTGATAACTTTCTAAATGGTATAACAAAATAACAAGAACATAGTGAGCGCAAGAGACATACAAATAACGCGCAGATTCATACAATTACTTGCGAAAGAACTAATGGTGGCCGATTGGCAAGCAAAGCAATTTGTTTTTGGATCCGAAATTAACATGTATTTTCTATTAGATTAGAAATTGAGTTTCCAGAACTCACCGACGGTGGCTGACCAGAAAGCAGTCCACCCATCCTTGTTGTTCCGGTTGCCTTTGATCAACGTCTTTCCGATCCCATCGCCTACGAACATGAGGTTGGTCTTTTCTCTTTTCACCGTAATATATTCCGAATAATCCCCCTCTTTGATGTAGATGACAAAGCTGTACAAAACAAGAAAATCGGTGAACAAGGAAGGTGAGGTTTTCATAATTTGAAACATAATAACAATATTACTGTAAGAACAAAGAGACTCGTTGCCAGTGAAAGGAAATCGAAAAAAACGTAATGAGAGAACTATCATATTTCTTGATTTAGTTGTTTTCTTGTCACAAATAGTCATTAGTTATATTTGTAGTGGCAATCGGCAAACCCGTCGGCTGTATCAGAAGTGGAAAAATAATCCATTTCATAGCATTTGCAATTTGACAAAATAGACAAATACAAGTAACTGATTGTTGAAGTCGTAAAGGTGCTTTTATAGTTAAATCACATTTACATGGAACGCTATTCATGCAATGAAAGAATAATTAATGCAACGTATGTACTATTCAACTAATCCTCAAGAACGTGGCACCTCTAAAAGTAGCTACTTGCCCCAATTGCTACACCAAGAACGAAATTTGAAAAAGCAGTACATCTAAGATCAGCTAAATGTGCAAAAATTACGAAATTACCGGGTTTTGCTATTGTCCGGAGCAGCCGCCACAGCATCATTAATGGAGGTGAAGTTGCCAGATCCATCCTTCGCCACCACAAGATCGAATTTTGCCTCATTCGTTGGGGTTTGCACCAATACGCTATCTTCTACAGACATCCATGCTGGGAAACTCTCTCTCATACCGTGTCCAGAAGGATTCTTGGAGCCGCGCATCTTTGTCAGGAGGAATAGTGAATTGCTTACGTGGCGCGAGACGTTCGAGAGCCTATCCTTCATGCTATCCCCGAGATTCAGATTATCTGTGCGGGGATCAAACTCGTCAGTGCACGTGTAGACATTGGTCATCACTCCGCTAAGGAGGGACTGAAGGTCATAATAGTGTTGTGTAGAGACTTTCGAGCCCTCAAGGTAGGAAAGGGCACGATCAAAGTCCTCCAGGATGTCATGAAATAGCTCAAGGCAGGTGTCCAGGCCTTGTCGTTCGAGCATGCCGAGCTTCTCAAGGAAATGGTTCTTCATGACCGCGCAATGCGTTGAGGCGGCTCTCACTTCGGAGGTGGAGTGGTGGAGCGTGGCAGATATGATCTCCGGGAAGGACATGGAGGTGAGGCCCGTCAAGGAGGCAAGAAAGGAGATACAGAGGTCCGGATAGGGAGTGCCTTGGCATCTGGATTGAGTGACTTGGAATTGGCCATTGGGGTTTTTGGCGGGGACGAGGTTGGGCGAGACGGAGAGGAATAAGAAGAAGATAATCGTGGGTTGTAGTTTGGAAGTGGACATGGTTGAGTGTGCTGAGTATGAAAGTATTGATCTTTCTAATGGTTCCTGCACTCAAGTAGTGGAAGCAACTTTTAGAGAGAGGTGAATAATCTACTTTGACAAATTAAAAACAGGACTTGAGATCTCAAGGTAAGCAAAATGATGACAATCGTGCAAGAGAAAATGCCAATCATGAAGAGTTGTGTTGCTAATCTACTAGTCTATCTCGACTATTATCCTCGACTGATAAAAAGAAACTCAATAAAAAATAATCCTTAACAAGGGAAGAAGAAGAAGAACCTAAAAAGGATGGAAAGTATGAAAGTTGGGAGCTGGAGGGAGGTTGCTGATTCTTGAACCAAGAGTGAGATTAAAATTGCATGAGAAGCAATTTCAACTCGCAATTTTAATCTAAGGCTCTGTGTTTGTTCTGATGGTGGCTCGCTTCAATCTCCTTTGATACAGCAAGAAGAATAATCTATTTGATCACCATACAACATAACTCATAAGAGAAAGCAACTCAGAGAAAATGAGCGATGCACAAAGTTTCATTGCATAAATAACGTCAAATAGCAATCTTACCTCAAATCACCATGCGCAGACAAAGAAAAAAATTTAGTGAGCAAAGGCCAATTCCCCTCCTTTGGAATGTTCATCTACAAATATTATGGCATCGAAATTATCTATAAAGGAGTTGGCTACTTTTGTGAAGTTTTTCCAAATTTATTACCAATTAGGGACATTTTATTATGGAACTGACAAAAAAAGATGGAAATACTAGATATCATTCTATAATAGGAGATTGATTGAAAGATATACGGTGCCCTTTCATTAGTAGGATTAGATTATGATACCAAAATACATTGTATCTTGAAATCATTACTTGAACTGAAGGTTCTAAAATTTGTACTATTTATCTTTAATGTCTACTCGTATTAGGATATTGAAAATTTTCTAATGTGATAAAAGAGAATTTTTTTTTGTAAGTTCATAAAACAGTTTTTTTTTTTGGTCAGTTAATAAAAGAGAGTTGACCTAAATAGAGTTAAATATATTTCATGCCAATATTGAAACCTACCCATTTTCAGTTCAAAAGGGAGAAGGCATAAGTTTCAAGGGCATTTGCTTAAAGGCGGGCCAACAAACCTCACCTAGATTTGGGCTTTCCAAAGCCCATACCTTGTGTGATGGGATTTCGATATTTAAGTTCTTAAGAACCTAAATATTCTAAGAGTCACCACTAACATATTGGGGTCAACTAGAAACCAATTGAGATACAAGAGCATTGTCTAAGTTCTTGCACAACTAAAGATTTTAGGGTTAGAGACTTAATTACACTTATGTTTTTATTAGCACCTTTTTGATACCTCTAACTTGGAAGGTTATTTAATCTAAGTGGTCACCCAATCTTGATTACCAATTATGGTCTAAAGGCATCAAAATTGCTAAATGATCATGTTAATGTTTTTGTAGGGTTCATTTTCATTAAAGTCTAAACTAATCCTGACCTATTTTAGGAAAGCAATAAGTATCCAATTTATTTAAAGATAGTGTGGTAAATAAACACCCGAGTGTTGAAAGCAACTAAGTAATGGTGCTGAAAGTAAGAACCCGATAGAGCCGGCCAAAAAAACAAACACATGTCCTCATTATGAGCCTCGAGATATAATCCCCTGAAAGCTTGAAGCTGGAGACTAAAATCTACCAAATGTGATTCTGATACTAATCATTTTCATTAAGAGACGGACTATATTAAGCTACCTTAACCATTTATTTTAATAGTGAAGCTAAGTCTAAATTGATCATATAAACTATAGCCTAAGCTAATCAGAGCCTAAGTTTACTAATTGACCAGACTAAGAAATCTAAACTAAAGCTTGTTACAAAAAGATTAAGATAGCCATGGACATCCGTCGACCGCTGCCAATGTCTTCAATTGGCCAACTACTCAATGGGTGCCGCCATTGATCACCATTCATGGTGTCAATCTGCATTCGAGCCATACATTCAATCAAACAAGGCAATCTGCGAAACTCATCCAATCAAATATAGAATGGCCTCACGCTCAGCCTTTGATCTCGTGCAATTCGATTTTCCCAAACCTCCTCCTAAATTGACTAATCGTCCAAAGAGTGGAATTAACGATTAATAGCCCCCGTTTGTTTGCACAACATAGAAGGCTATCATCATCAATTCCCTAGTATCTAATCAACCTTCTAATCTACCCACCATGAAAACAAGCACTAAAATATAACACTACATCTTACACATTCACTTACGTAATTATATATGCAAATTAAACATGTGAAATAATCAATGCGCAAACAAGCAAGGCGCTAATTGCACTAAAAAGACAAGACAAAACATTTCCTAAGCAAATTTCTACATTTTTTAATGAACTAAAGTGAAACGGTGGAACAGGTTATCTTATGCAATAGTTCTATGATGCTATTCAACAGTAGGGAGATTAATACAGACTTTATTCTTCTAAAGTTAATTTATGCGATCTGTTCTACTATTATCCTTATAAAGTTTAATCAATCTACTCTCCTTATGTAATCAACGACCTGTTCAACGAACACTTATTTATCCCAGATTGATAATACAAATTTTCATCTTCCGTTGTAAGACCTATACTCGTTCATCCAATAGTCGACGGACTCGGTCCTTTGAGGAAAAATGCGGGGTGCTTAATTAACCCCGAGTGTCGCATCCCATATGCTATTAGATTTCTTGAGTGGGGCTATTTCCGCGCCTTCTCTGGCCAAAATCATCGATTTAATTGTTGTGTGACCATAATGCCCATGATATGAGAAATCCAGTCAATCTTTTAACTTGCCTTGGCTTTTCTTCTCTCTTACATCCTCACTCTAGCAACATTGCAATTGCGCTACCTCGTCCCATTATTTTCCTGATAAAATTGTTCAAAATTTTCTTTTGCTTCCATCTGACTCACTATAGCATGCATTAGTCAAAAAACTACCGCTTGGTTCCCTCAGGGGAGAGATTTCAACAATGGATCTTCTTCAATTTCTCTTATCTAAGGTTGTGTTAATTTAATTTAATTGAAATATTCATAATAAAGGAAAAATGTTTTTCATGGAGATCATTTTTAAGGAAAACAGTTTATTTTAATTTATTTCCTTGTTTAGTGAAATAATTTCCTTTTTGCCAGAAGGATAAGTTGTTTCCTCCAATCTAAACTTCTTGTTTTCAATCCATGAACCTTGTTTTTCATAAATCGATTAATTTTATGTCATTTAAACAATAGAAAGTCAGAAAATAATTTCTATAAAATAGTTTTCCTTCAAACAAACAAATCCTAAATGTCAAAAAGAGCATCGTGAAGGCTCATTACAGCCTTTTGCTCTTTCTGCTCTTCCTTTTAGTATTTTATTAAAGCTCACCAGAGCTTTCAAAATGAGAGAGAAAGAAATGATAAAGTGTATTATACACACTATATTCTTTAATATCCATCAAATTTTGCCTCTCTTTTTTTTTTTCCCGACCAATGAGAATTTTCTTCTTTTGGGGTGAATTTGGTCGATATGAATTCACATTTCTGTTTCGCATGTTGAAGAGAAGCAATCTCGTTGATATTAGTAACTTGTGAAGATCATTTAAGAAAAAAGGAACTTGGAATCTGGCATTCAAGAAATTTGCTGAAAAAAAGGAAACCAACGGCGTCAAAATTTTCACTGATGCAACCACAAGCACAAAGATAATTCTCTGGTTTTTTAATCTTTTAGGAAGAAATCTCATTGACGTTAGTAAGAAATCCCAATAGAGATCACTTATTTGTAAATTTGGTGTGCTTCATCTCTTTTACCATCAATTTTAAGTAAAGAAAGAAAGACAAGGATATCAATGGTATTGTCTTAGAACCAATCATTTCCGCGATGCATCGTGATCCAAAATGCAATTGGCTACGATGTAAATCCTGTCCCTATTGGTCAATACCAAAATTCAAATATCCTTTCTTCAGTCTACTTATTAAGTTTAAAACTAAATTGACAAAATATTGTGCTTTTTCCACTTTGACACTCCATTTTATAATGTACTGATTATATTATCTCTTGTTTTTTATGCTAAATCAGCAAAGAGTCAAAAGTGAGGCCTATTTGGGATTTTTGTATATTTCTTTCTTCTTTTTTTTCTACTTTCCTTTGCCATCTTAGTGGTTTTGTTAATTAGGACTCATGGATCTGACAATGTTGCCACCTCGCATGATGATTCCTTGACAAGAATACCAGGCTCTTTATCCTCCTTGGTGACCTAAATGAATTAGACTTATCCTCTCCATGTTCAAGTCTTTGCTCACATTGCCCATGGACTCCAGCACCTGATCATTTTATTTCAATTCTCAAAAATCATCACAAGAATCACATGATTACCATTGAGAATTACATCTTGAGGAAGCTCATACCGGCATATAGGTTGTTTTTTCTAGACATGCCAAAGGTTTGTGAGGGACGATGGTGAGGTAGAGAGGATGCTTGTGAAGCTTTGTGAGATTGCCTATTTGCTGGTGTGTAGGGAAGTGTCGAAGGACAAAAATGAAGAAGCACCAGCAACACACTTCAACACGAGTGAGAACAAGGAGTAGGAAAGTGAAAGGACCCACATGAGCCTTACATTTGACTATGTGGGGTACAACATTTAAAGGAGAACAAAGAATGGGCAATATGGTCAATGCATTGTAAAAGGAAGTGATTGAACCAAATAAGGAGTGTAAGGACCTAGGCTTGGTCCATGGACTCGGCCCTGCTTACAAGATATTGTTCGCTTTGGGCTGAGGTCTGCACGGTTTTGTCACTCTGGGTCACTCCTAGAAAACGCGTCTTGCAAGTTAAGAGACCCACATCCTTATCAACTAGCTCGGGACTCCCCTCTAGGCGATGTGGGACAAGTGGCATGCCAAGACCGACCTCCATCTCCATCCTCCACCTCTCCCCCTTGAGGCACACCGTCCTCGCTGGGCATAGGACTCACCTCCATGGTTAGCCTATGGCCTCACATACGGTTGGGAGTCGGCTCTGATACCATTTATAATGACATAGGCTTGGTCCGTGGACCCAGCCCTACATGTAAGATATTGTTTGCTTTGAGCCAAGGCCCGCATGGTTTTGTCCATCTGGGTCACTCCTAAAAAACCCGTCTTTGGGGGAAAGGGGCCCCATCGATATTGTCATCTTTGGCGATTGCAAGCATGCTGAGACCCACCTTTATGGCCATCCCCCACCTAGGCCCCGCAAGGCTTTGTTCTTAGTATAACGGAAGCATGTGTGAAATGCGCCTTTAGGCGAAAGGGGCCCCATCGATATTGTCCTCTCTAGCAACCGTAGGCATGCTGAGACCCACCTCCATGGCCATCCCCCGCCTGGGCCTCAAGGCTTTGTTTTCAGCACAACGAAAGCATGTGTGAAATGTGTCTTGCAAGTTAAGAGACCCCCAACCTTATCAACTAGCTAAGGACTTCCTCCTAGGCAATGTGGGACAAAAGGCATGCCAAAACCGACCTCCATCACCATCCTCCACCTCCCCCCTTGAGGCACAGTGTCCTCGCTAGACATAAGACCCACGTCCATGGCCATCCTATGGTCCCATATGCAGTCGGGAGTTAGTTTTGATACCATTTGTAAGGACTTGGGCTTGGTTCGTGAACTTGGCCCTACTTGCAAGATATCGTCCGCTTTGGGCTAAGGCCTGCACGGTTTTGTCCCTCTGGGTTTCTCCCAAAAACTGCATCTTGCAAGTTAAGAGACCCCCAACCTTATCAATTAGCCCAGGACTGTCACGCCCCGACTCTCGAGCTCGCGGCAACCCCATTTCACTTGAGGTCTTAAAAATACGACGTCCTGTGCACTGTCGTCGACCAATTCATTTTATCTTGTAATTAAGCACATGCGGAAACGAACAACTCCCAAACCAAACAACGGGGATAGCAATAACAGCAAAGCAGAGGAAAGACAAACACCATTTTATATATCTCAAGATTAGCCAAAGCACACCAGCAAATACATACACACCTTACTATAGGTGACAAGCTAAGGCCTACTCAAAAAGAGACCGGCCTAGCTAACCTAACACCGCACAAGTGCCTACTCTCGGCCTCGCAGGAATCGCTCTCTTCGATCCTCGGGCACCGCATCATCTAGGGCCTGAAAATGTTAACCACGACGGGTTGAGATAAACTCAGCAAGTTAAAGTCCTAAGCCCCGGTTAGGAACTTCGCTCGCCTCGGGAGTTTAACATACAACCTAGTACAGCAATCAATGCAATACCACCTCAGAGAAATAACCACAAAAGACAGTTTAATACACATGTGCAATCACAGGCGACCCTACCTGGCCTTGGCACACGCAACTTGCAGAAACTGTCATTTAATTTATCACGACATTAAGAGGCATGCGAATAATCAGAGCATCTCACACAACTTTCTCGTGCCTCACATCCACACATATGCTCCGATTATTACGACCACTAGGGCCACGGCACAACCTTATGGTTGGCGGTCTACCGATCAAAGACAGGCATCGTCCTCCCCCATGAGGCACGGCGACGTCACAGCTCTCTCCCATCGACGGCATTCCCTATGGAGCATGGGGCCAGCTCACCGCCGCAGCCCCGCAATCGACCACCGTCGTGCAACCGACCGAAGTCGGGACGACCAAAAGGCCACGGCACAACCCCAAGGGTTGGCGGTCTACGCGGCAGCCGCCGGGCTCTCCTCTTAATGTGACCATGCAACACATCATCAAACAATCCATTCTTTTCTTTGCTCTGTCGTGAATGCAACATCACTCATGCACTCATGCTCATGCGACATGCCATTTCAGATAATCCACATAATATGTCATGCGGTATCACTCCACAATTCCAAAATTCCAAATTCCACCAATCAACAATCACGTACATTCCCTAATTCTCGGGACTAACTCAATAAATCAAACACGTTCACTTCCACTCGGTCTTCGATCGTGCATTTCATCATCATTCACGCATATAATTAACAATTAGCACTTCAAGAAAGGATAACAACCAATAACATATCAATTTGAAATCAAAATTTATTTCGTATGAACAAAGGCCGTGAACGATGAATCCGTGAACAAAGTAAAATATGAACAAGAACTAATCCGAAATTAATAAAATAATATTAAACTTAACCATGGTTACTAAATTTAACCTAACTAGGGTTAATTAACTCAACCATGATTAATAATTAACCATAGTTACTTTAGAAACTAACCCTAGTTACTTTAATTAATTAACCTTAGTTACTTTAATACTAACTATGGTCAATTAACTAACCCTAGTCAGCCTTAATTAACTCAGCCACCATTAAAAAACTAACCCATAATTAACCAAGCACAAAAATTAAACTAATTAACCCCTAAGCAAGATTAACCCCTAAACAAGGATTAGGAAGTTAACTTACTTGGATCGGAAATCCGGCGACACCAGCGCGTAGAGGGGAACAAGGGCTACGAGGGGTAAGCTCGGGGATGGCAACGGATGACAAACGATGGCCGAAACGGGCCAAAACAGCCCGGAATCACTGTTCACGCGGAACCGGTGCAGCTGAGCGGAAAAGGCCGAAACGGGCGGCTAACGGCGACCAGCGGTGACCGGGGGTGCGCGGCTAGCTTCCTAACTTCCAGGACTACACTTTGGACGGTGGTGGCGGCTCCGGTGACGGCGGCAAGGCTGTTTTCCGGCTGGAAAACAGTGAAGACAGCAAGGAACACCAGAAATAGAAGAGAAAATGAAGAGAAAAAGGGAGAGAGAGGAAGGCTGGGCTGGTGCACGAATTTTGGGGGAGAAAGAGGAGAGAGAAGAGGCTGCTGGTCAAGGATAAGAGCCAAGACAAGTGGGCAAGCCACTTGTTGAAGAACCAATCAAAAACAAGCAAGAACAAAGCATAAACAAAGCCCACTTGGGCACAAAAGCAAAAGGCCAAAAGAGAGAAGCCATGGGCTGGAAATGGAGGGGAACTTGGGCCAACTTGGGCCCCTCTTGGGCTGGGCTGAATGGGTGCAAGGCCCATTGGGCCGCCGGTCTTGGGCCGGCCCACCCGCGGCCCGAAACCCGGTCCAATTTTTCCTTTTTCCGACACTTCCGTGTCCAACGGAAAATTCCAAAATAAATGAGGCGACGTCCAAATATTTAGTCTTGATATCACCGAGAAGTCGGTTCCCAAAATCGGATTAAAAATCGGGGCCAAATTGAGTCGATTGCGACCGTAGTACAATTTGGATTATTGGGCGCCCTTTTTGGACTTTCCTCACATTTGACCCATGGCCAACCATTCTTTGAACCACGTTTACCCCAATTCTCGAGTCAGGGACGTCCCTCAATTGTCGTGTGATCCCGGGGGCTCAATTGATAATCCCGAGTACCAGATGAAAATGATTCGGTTTACCGTCGTTTGTAGTTCGTATCGAAGTCGTGCGGAAATCACCCGCAGATCGACTTCGTACTTCTGCCGAATCAATTTATTTCCGTTTCCTTAATAGTCTAGTACTTAGAGGATATCGTTCCCGCCTGTGTCCTCATGGTCGAAGGGTTCGTTCTTGATCGAAATTGCGAGTCGTACGCGAATCATTTCCTATCGACGCCTCTCTGTAATCCATTATCCCATGAACACACAGTTCGGAAAATTTGTACTGACCAGGCCTTCGACTAATATTGCCCTTTTATAAAATCCTAAAATGGGATCGATTTTCAGGATGTTACAAGGACTCCCCCCTAGGCAATGTGGGACAAGATGCATGCTAGGTTTGACCTCTATCGCCATCCTCCACCTCCCCCCCTTGAGGCACAACGTCCTCCCTAGGCATAGGACCCACTTACATGGTCATCCTACGGCCCCACATGCGGTCGGGAATTGGTTTTGATACCATTTGTAAGGACTTAGGCTTGGTTCGTGGACCCGGCCTTGCTTGCAAGATATTATCCACTTTGGGCCGATGCCCACACGGTTTTGTCTCTCTAGGTTACTCTCATAAAGTGAGTCTTGCTAGTTAAGAGACCCCCAACCTTATCAACTAACCTAGGACTCCCTCCTAGGTGATGTGAGACAAGAGGCATGCCATGACCGACCTCCATCGCCATCCTCAAATGCATTTTCTAGGAGTGACCTAGAGGGACAAAACCGTGCGGGCCTCAACCCTAAGTGGACAATATCTTGCAAGCAAGGCCAAGTCCACGGACCAAGCCCGGGTCCTTACAAGGAGTGGATAAAGGGTGACCCATCTAGAAATCATCAAAATATTAAAACTTAAATTGACACAATTGAAATGTTTAGGAATTAATTGGTTTCTACACAACAAGTTAAGGACTTTTTGGACAATTTTCTCAAAATAATGATAATCTCTTCCAATAGAAAACTCTATAAGTGGTCAAGAGGAATGATCTTTAAAGGACATAACCTTCCGTGAGGATAGTCGTAAAAATAAATAATCAATGGATAATAAATAACTAATGAGTTAAATATTATATCTTTCGACGCCTCATCTTAGAGTTTATACCATAAGCAAATTTGAATGAAGGCACGTAGTTTTGTTTATTATTAGTGCAATCATATATAATTTAGCATACTTTGCAGTTAAGGGAGATATCTTCTTTCCGTGTCTTTCATTATCTCTTTATTTGACTTCAACTTTTATCTCTAATTGAGTAAAATGTCAATAAAAAATTGACACCCTCTCTTTTTCTAAATTTTTATTCGGTTGTTCCTAAAATTATGTTATCTCTTTCCATCCCTCATTTTTCTCATTATATTCTAGAAAAAGAAAAACCATTTTTTTAAAAAAAATTGCGTTTTGAGTTCTGGGATTCTGCATTGCAGTGGCCGTATGTGTTCGGGTGGCCAACGAGTGACAGTGAAGGTTTTTTGGCGGTAAAAAAGAGTTCTAGTTGTGTCATTGATTCTCTAGCGAGGTGGTGGTTGCCTCGGCTGTTTACGGAAGTTCACGTTGGTCTTTGTGTATATCTGACTAGATTAGGTAATAAGTGATGAAATGAGGAAGAAGAAGGACTTAAAAGAAGATTATCAAAAGGAAATAAAAAGAAAAAAAAACTGGATAAAAGCAAAATAGGACAATATGCTTTAGTCGGCTTTTAGTAAGCCTGGTCTTGATTTTGTTTTAGGAAGCTTGGGCTTGGTTTAATTTAGGTGGGTTTGGATAGAGAATTGGGCTTTCGTGTTTTGAGTTTAAGTCCATATTAAAGAGGTTTGTCATGAAAAGCAAAATTAATGTCCAGTGACCCAGACCTGCGAAGTCCAAGCCTAGGCTTTATTCAAACCAGGCCCAAGGGCCCAGCCCTGAATCCTCCTATACCAGAAATGAAAAAGTAAAAACAAAAAAAAAATTAAAAGAAAAGTAAAAAAATACAAAATAAAAACATAAAAAACAAAGAATCAAAGTGCAAACGTAGATCGTATAGACTGCGTTTTGGGAATAAGAAAGTATTAAAAATAATATAGAATGACATAAAATAAATAAATAATAAATAAAACAAAACTGTGATCTTACATACTAAGTTGGGATATGATAGATAAATAATAAGATAAATAAAAAAAAAAAAGGGAAATTGGTTAGAAAAATAGTCCTTGAGTAGGTTGTTAGATTTTGGTATTTGATTTAACTTAGTCATATTTAGCTAGAATACATATAGGTTAAGGATTTTAATGAGTACATTTGGTTAAGTTTAGTTTAACATAGATTATTTTTTCAGGAAAAATATATTCAATTTGAATTTGGCTCATAGAGGTTGTTGTCCAAAGGCTCAAAACGAGGAAATGTATATTTTTTGCCCGACTTGTATGTAGTTACTTTCTGCACTTTATTTTTACTTGTCTTCTCTTATTGGTAAACTGGTATATTGCTTTGTTGTTGTGATTTGTTTGTTCTAATTGGCTGATTAGGTTATGATTTAGGATTATAATAAACTAAAAAATATTGCATCAACACTTAGCAAACAAGAACTTTAGGACTCATAATTTGATACTAAGACTGTGTGGTCACTTTAGTTGACAAATGATTAAGGTTAGGTAATAAAACATTATTAGCTGAAAGTTCGGTTAAAAGCAGATAAACAATAACAAAGGAAGAAAGAAAAAAGAAATGAAAAGAAAACCTAAGAACATAGTAGTACTGTTCATCTGAAGAAGATGAAGATGAAGATGAATAATAGTAGGAAAGAAGAGAAACAAGGAAAGGAAAAAGAAAGAACATTTAGAAAATTAAGCAAGCCAACATGGTTTTGTCTAAAATTTTCAAAGTTAGGTCGCTAGTTGTGTCATGTAAAACGGCCAGCAATGACAAAATGCCATGTCAACAGTATTAGGCCTTATTGGTGAGAAGGACTATGAAATTTCATAAATAGATTCAGGAGTACATTGGAAAAATTGAAATGTTTAGACTAAATTAACATATTTGCCACATGTTTAGTTGATTTAGTAATTTTCCTATCGTGAAAAAAGTGATTAAAATTATTTTTTTTTTTTTTTTTTTTTTTTTTTATATATAATTTAGGAACAAGTCCAAGATCCATAGCTCATCATAAAGCCATTCCATTTCCACCAGCAAGCCATGAACTTATAGCAACAATTGACCAAAACTATGATAGCGGAAATTCCAATTCAAAAGTAATAACTCTTCTTCACGAAGACTTTAGACTTTCGCATTTCTTGCAATGACCACATTCATATGGGATAAATGGTTTCCAAAAGCTATTGTAACATCAGCTATTGTCTTCCAATTCATGTCATTATATGTGGAAGTTGAAAGAACAAATTAAGCACTCAAGTCGCTTTCTTTCTTGATATATATAAGTTGACTTTCAAGAAGGAAACCATACAATAAATGTATATAAATTGTGTCTTGTTCTATAGTGCATTAAGTAGAGGATACTTCTTTTCCATGTACACAATAAATGCATATTAATTGTCTCTTGTTCTGTTGTGCATTAACTAGAGGGATGTCGGATACTTACTTTAACAAGTCTACAAGAACTGTTTTATTCAGTTTTGTATAACATAGTTTATTATGATCAAGAATGGCAAAATCATAACTTCATGGGAGAATATATATAATCCATTTCAAAGTACATTACACACAAAGCAACTAGAAAATTCAACAAGAATGGCAACACCCTGTCTAAATATAGTGTGGTTCCTCATTTGCTCTCTCATTGCCACCTAGCCCCTTGGAACCTATGGCTTCAGCATCAAACTTTTCTCAATATACTGATTTGACAAAACTCTCTTTCCTGAGAATCTCACCTTAGAAAAAGAGACCAAAGAATCTCCAATATATCTAGAGCTCGCGTGCATGAACTTGACTGTTCTCTGAGTTCAATGGAATGGAAGGAGTCAACAAGGCATGATCTCAATGCACAGAAACCTACGGTTACTAAGCATCCCATTATTCAGTACTACACAACTAGCTTCAAAGTGGGCACGCCTTCATATGTTCCCTATTTGACCGTGGATACGGGTTACAATGATACATGGATGTAATGTGAAGGATGCACTACTTGTTTTCCCTTAACGCAAGGCAACTTTGATAGATGTAAATCGTGAGCTTATTGGCCTTTACCATGTGAAACCTACGGTTACTAAGTATCCCACTATTCCGTATTACATAACTAGCTTCAAAGTGGGCACGCCTTCATATGTTCCCTATTTGACCGAGGATACGGGTTACAATGATACATGGATGTAATGCAAAGGATGCACTACTTGTTTTCCCTTAAGGCAAGGTAACTCTGATAGATGTAAATCGTGAGCTTATTGGCCTTTACCATGTGAATATCCCCTTTGTGTTCCTCACATATGCATAAATGGTAGTTGTGCCTATGATGTATGTTATCCCGTATTCGGAGACCTTGATTCTTATAGCAAGGAGAAGGTTGGATCAAATGCTTTTATCTTTCAAGATGGTAATAGATCTGACAGAGAATTCCCCAACACTATGTTCGGTTGCGGCCTGAATAACGAAATCTTGCGTTGGTGTAGACTTGAAGAAAATAATACCATATCTGGAGTATTGGGCTTGGGAGGGAGGAAGAGGTTTATTATGACACGATATGCCAATGAGACTAAAAAACACGTCTCGTATTGCTTCCCCTCGTGATACTCCCGTGGTGGCACCTACACATTACTCAATTTCGGAGTTGATGCGCAAATAAGTGGCCATCCCGGCTCAATTGTTCATACAACATCTTTGATTTCTAATGTGACCAGCTACAAGGTTAACTTCACGGGAATTAATGTGACGTTTTAAATTTCGACTTATTTTGAGATATATGAAATAATTATTTTATCAATGCAATGTTAATCACATTCACCTGAATTGACCACTCATGAGTTAACTAACCTATTCAAAAATGCAATTAAATGTCGATACGCATACAGCCAGTAAATTCAATTAAGGATAGACCATTCGATCATAAAGATACCACACTGTTACAAGTCAATTAGCAAATGGAAATAAATCGATTCGACAAAATTACGTTATCGGATTGTTGATGATTCCACACGACTACAATACTAACTGCGAATGATGATAAACCGATTTCCATTTTGGCTTTGTACTCAGGGTGAGTAATCAATCTATCACAATGACATAACAACCAAGGGTGTCAACCATGAAATGATATCATTTCAACCATAGGTCAAATATATGTAATTCCTAAAAACCACCTAGTAGTCTGAAATGTACTAAAATTGCAATTGGTGAATTTAACCATGAGCTTCAATCCGATTTCAAGTAATGAAATTTTAGGGATGTCAAGACTAAAATGTTGGCCATTGCCTCATTAATTCTAAAATTTATTGGTAAGCTAGAAATTATTGGAAAAGGAATTAACGGGGCGAAAATTGGAGCTTGCAAAGAATTGGGCCGGTCGAAGGTGTAATGGACTTCAAGCCCATTGAGGTTCAGCTACCTTTGGCTCCCAAGTGGGCCAAGTAAGCCCATCAAGCTCATTTTCAAGCCCAAATCCTTTTTAAGCCTATTGTTAAGCCCAATAGCAAATTTTAAGCCCATTAAATTTGCAAGTCCATTTCTATTTATTCAAGTCCAATTCAAAGGCTCATTTCTTGAATTTGGCCCAAGGGTAAAATGGGAACTTCATATCCAAAATGTGAAACGACCAAAATACCCCTTCTAGAAAGTCTTGGCTTGTCTTTCACTCTTATTTTTGCTTGTTCAAGAAGCCAATTCTCTCTCCTCCCTCTTCCCATTGAAGGCCCACCCCTTCCCCCAATTTTTTCTTCTCTCCCTCCCCCTCCCCCTCCCCCACCCCACCTTTTCTTCTCTCCCCCATCCCCACCCCCACCCCCATCCCCACCCCCACCCCCACCTCACCATTTGTCACGTCCAAACCACCATCGAATCTCTCATCCCCCAATTTTCTTTCTCATCCCTCATCTCACCCTCTCTCTCATCTCTCATGGCTATCGCACCTCATTGCTCGCCATCCTCACCACCGTGACACCACTAAGCCACTCACCGAACCAGCACCATTGCGAGCTACCAAGTCGCTACACCACCACTGCCAAGACCCATTTTCGCTGTGTGTCTCATTGCCATTCCAGACCTAGCCACACATAGCACTTGCTGTCATCATCGTGCCCATGTCATTGGAATCATAACTAGTAAGTTAATGCTCTAATCTTTCGATTAGTCTATTAAACTTGCCTAGTTATAGTTCAGTTATAGTTAAGCTTGATTAGGATTATTTTAATTAAGTTAACAATGTTTAGTTTAAATTAATTATAAATTAATCGATAACTTATTGCGATAGGCTATCACAAATGATGATAAGCTATTGCGATAGGCTATTGAGGAAATATCAATAAGCTATCACCAAATAGACGATAAGCTATTGGAAAGGGTGATAAACTATTGTCAAAAGAACGATAAGCTATCGAAAAAATTTAGTGATAAATTATTGCCAAAGGGATGATAGCTTATCGGAAATTTAATGATAAGTTATAGTTATTTAAGCGATAATTTATCGAGAAATGCTTGATAGGCTATCGCGATTAGGGCAACAAGTGCTTATTATGTGATTTCTACCTGAGTTTTATGTGAAATTCTTGCACGTGCTGTACTGTTGGATATCTGCTTTATCTAGAAAAATGTTTGTCTTGTGTGAAACCTGACAGGTTAATTTTTAAAAGAGTTTTTATGAACATATGAATGGTAAACCTTGAGGTTTTAGGTTTATATGTTGTGTTTTATGAGTTAAATGAGGCAAGTATATTTAAAAAGGGAAGCAAGCAAATTTGACAGGTTAAATGTACTTACCTAATCATGTACCAATATTTTAGTTGCATTTTTACATGATAAATTGCAGTAGTTTATTATTGGAAGCATTTATCACATTTCTATTGGCTAATATTTGAGAAATAAAATAATTGCATGGTTTGAGGTGCTTGTATGATCACATTAAATGAACCCATCACCCAATAGGAGTTTGAGGGGACAATGCTCGATTTATCAAATGTCTGACGAGGGTCCGGATGCTGAGTCGTGATTGAGGCCGGACCGATGCTCCTTTTGAGGAATGTTGTTCAGGTGGGGGTTCCAAACATTGCTGTACCCGATGAGGCAAGACAATACTCGATCATGCCAGAAGACTGACAACTTGTGTGTTGATAGTGGCTTGAATGGCTTCAATAATCGGAACATGTGTGATTACATTGTACATGAGGAAATATGAGTTGTGTTCTAATTATGAGTATGCTGGTTTGCATTATTTCAAACATGTGTAAATTTGATATTATGTGGGGTATGTGCAAATGTGAGGTAAGAATGCCTAAGGGTCGATTTGATGGCTTGCTATTTTATTGTGAGATTTAAATGACTGCTCATGTATATAGTTAAGACAAAGAAAAGGTAGCTTTGCTATTGATTCGCCGTTAATAGGTTGTTGTATATTTATGTTGCACCTGAGGTGAGTTGACTTCCTAACTGAGGCATCAGTAGTTAACTCACTGAAATTTATATCTGACCCATTGTTGTTCAACCATTTTCAGGTCCATAAGTATGGAGAACTGATAAGTGGTGTGGTTCATTGCCGTGTTTAGAAGGAGTAGATTAACCCTAACTCGGCCGGTTGCTTTTGTTGGCTTAATAGGAAGTTGTCCATCGGAAGGGCTTGTATATGTAAATTTCCTAAGGTTAATCAACAGATGAACAAGAGAAATACTTTGGATAAGTTTTTAGTTTAGTTTTCCTACTATCCTAGTTATAATGTTTGAGTGGGTGGTTATGAACCACTTCAACATGCATTTAATTGAAAGATAAACATAATGGTCGATGATGCATCTTGAAACGTCGCATTCAAATGATCACAAGAAAATAGGGGTTGTCATGTGATCAATGTGTCACGACCCGACCCTTGAGTGTGTGATAACCCTTGTTTCCCTTGCGGCCATTTGATTGCAACGTCCTAGGATGCGTCACCGACTCTTTCTTTTATTCTTGCCATTAAGCACATGCAAAAATGATTAATAATCTCTAGTCAATATAACAATAGGAATAGTCAGGAAAACCAACCAAAAAGCACATTAAACGATACGATTTTATTGACAAGTGGACCTCTGGAGTGCCAAAAGTTGGCATAAAGGGACACTTAAGTGCCAAAAGTTACAAAAAGTACACTTAAGTGCCAAAATCGGAGCAAAAGGGATCACTTAAGTGCCAACGGCAGAAAATTCCGGCCAAATTGCCACGTGTCAATTTTCCGGCGACTTCATTTGCTGACGGAGCATTTTTTTTCAAAATAAAAAATCCACGTGGCAATTTTTTTTTTTTAAAAATTATCCACGTCAGATTTTTGAAAAATTAAAATCTATTTTATTTATAAAAAAAAAAAAAGGAAGAGGGATTGGCGAGGGCTGCAGCCCTCGCCGATCCCTCTTCTTCCTTTTTTTTTTTTATAATAAAATCGATTTTATAATAATATATATTTTAATTATTTAATATTATTTATTTAATAATTTTTAAATCCACGTCGCCCAAAACGAAGTCGTTTTGGCTGATTTTTGGCCGATTCGGTTTCCCGAGCCACGTAGGCAAGAAAATTAATAAAAAAATGCCATGTAGGATTTCCGGCGGGGTTCCGGCGACTTGGCACTTAAGTTATCCAATTTTTTTTTAAAAGTGGCACTTAAGTGTACCTTTTGTAACTTTTGGCACTTAAGTGTCCCTTTGTGCCAAATTTTGGCACTTGCACTGTACTTTCCCCCGATTTTATTTATCTACTGATTAACCCTAAGAAGTTTACATGTACATACCCTTATAATGGGCAACTTCCTATTATGCTAACAAAAGAAGTTAGATGGGCTAAGGTTAATCTACTCATTCCAAAACATGCAATAAACCGCACCACCTATCGGTTCTCTATTTTACAGACTTGAAAATAGTTATATAATAACTAGTGAGATAAAATTTTAGTAAGTTAATAGCCTAAGTCTCAGTTAGGAAACCTACTTACCTTTGATGCGCCTTA
This sequence comes from Corymbia maculata, assembly GCA_014182735.1. Lineage (NCBI taxonomy): Eukaryota > Viridiplantae > Streptophyta > Magnoliopsida > Myrtales > Myrtaceae > Corymbia > Corymbia maculata. The sequence goes on along the minus strand of CM024686.1, from coordinate 23,939,011 downwards.
AAACATGCAATCTTTCTATTGTCAATAAATTAAAAGCAGCAAACCACCCATTTAGCCATTAATAATAGCATGAATAGACCATAACTTATATGCAGTCCACAAATGCACTCACAGGCATCCTTATCTTTTCTCAGTACACATGACTTGCATGATACCATTTATCATATATTTAGATCAATGCAATGACATATAACATAATTAGAATACATCTCACGCTTTCCCATGCACCATGCCTCCATTTGTATTTCGAGTATTAAGACCCGTTCAGGGTCATTGCCACACAAAATTCAACAGTTTACTAGTAAACTCAAGCTTTAATCATGGCCATGAATGGCACTCCCATAACCAAACGAGGTTTTAATCACAGCCATGAATGACACGTTTAATCATGGCCACGAATGGCACTCCCGTAATCCGATGGGAGTTTAATCACGACCATGAATGACACTCTTGTAATCCGGGATTTATTCACCGCCGTGAGTGGCACTCCCATAATCCGACGGAGGTTTATGGGTTCTCACTATTTGACCATGTAAGCACCTCAATCACTCATACTCACTCTCAAATAATTAATTACTGCTACCACCATGCAAGCACCTCAATCACTAGCAGCTCATGGTGGTAGTAGTGGTTCCGCGAGATGGTGAGCGATGGTGGCTCAATGATGGCACGACACGGATGGCAACAATGATAGCAAGGTAGTGTGGCAGTTTCAGACAAAGGATTGTCTAAATGAAAATTGAGGAGAGGGAGGCTTCAGTTAGGGGAGGGCGAAAGGGAAAAGGGGTGTGGGAAATGGGAAAGGAAAAGGAAATGTGAAAAGGAAGAGAGAGAAAGAGGAAAGTGGTGTGGGGCAGGGGAAAAAAAGGGGAAACGTGGGGAGGAAGATGAGAGGAGAGTGAATAAAATAAAATAAACTAAAATTTTCTATAAAAGGTTCTAGAAAAGGGTATTTTGGTCCTTTTACCCTTGAAAGACAAATTCCCAAATATTCGGCTCTAATTCTTGACCCGTTCATCCAATTCTAACAATTTTCGAGATTACTGATAAATTCGAGAATCAATAAGGCATTGTCCAATATTTTAGTTTCAACATCCTTAAAAGTTCAATAGCCAAAATCGGATTGAAATTCATGGTTAAAATCGATCAATCGCGATTTTAGTACAGCCTAACTTTCGGGCGGCATTTAAGGGTTTCCACATGTTTGACCCTTGGTTGACAGCTTTTCATTCCTTGATCAATACCTATTCAAATTAGGGCGATCCTTGATTGTCATTTAATCATAAGGGATCGATTGCTCACCCTAAATACAAAGCCAAAAGGAAATCAACTTAACGTATTTTCACAGTTAATATCGAAGTCATGTAGAATCACCCACAATCTAACCTCGTACCTCAACCAAATTGATTTATTTCCATTTGTTAATTGGCTTGCAATGGCGTGTTACCATCCTATTTATTTCTTATGGTTGAGCGGCCTATCCCTGATTGAATTCATCGATTGTACACGTATCGATCATTAATTGTCTTTTCGAATAGTTAGTTAACTCATGAGGAGCCAGCTCAAAGTAAACATAACTAATAACGCATTGATAAAATAACAATTTTATATATCTCAAAATGGGTTGAAATTCAAGATGTCACCACTCTTCCCTCCTTAAAAAAATTGTCCTCAAAATTTGCATAAATTTCTACATCCTTAAACTGATGAGGGTATTAATGCTTCATTGTATCCTTACTTTCACAAGTCGTTCCCTCTACACCATAATGCAATCCATCACTTCCAGTGCAACCAATTACTTCCAATCATGTCTAAACCATTTTTGGTTCCAAAAGGTTAAGCACCTGTACATTTTTGCAAACATAAAGTTGCAAAAAAATTTGTCTCTCCCTTTTTCTTTTTCTTTTTACAACTATGTGGCAACTGCCACTTCTGTGGTTCGAACCCCCATTCAAACCGTCTTGCTTGCACTCTTTGGTACCGCTCGGCTAAAGGTACCAGTGGTGTCCAAAACTGCTTTCTTTTTCTATTCAAGGCCAAAATTCTTATATGATCCCAACCTTGGAAGATCCAATATATTTAGGGTTTAGCTTTCCTTTCTTACCAAATCAGGATGTCCCTATAATAGACAACACCCTAAGGAAAACACGATTCCCTACTTGAAATTCCAAAAGCCTTAGTTCTGTATTTGCACCACTATTTTAGCGGATTTGCCTTGATCTTAGCCTATCTTGGATAGTCTTAATCACATCCATTAACTGCCAAACTGTCTTTGAACCAATGATCCCCCTTTTTTTACCTCGTTCCAATAAACTAGAGTTTCGTAAGCTTGACCATACTTTTGCTATACCCTTGAATAAAATTTTATCCCAAAAGCACTATCTTCTTGTTCAATCCGTAGTTTAGTTTATTTTTACCCCTTTCAACATTCTAGAGGCCTGCCAAGAGTCACTCCTCACTCAGGCACTCTAGCCCCGATAACCACTCCCCACCCTTGTTAGATCAGTCGTTACGAGTATCATCGAATTGCACATCAATTAGCAAAAGTCCCTTTTAGGTAAACATGATCTCATAGAGGTATATTTGCTTTGGCTTGTGTCATACTAGGCCTCATGGTTTTAACCTCATTTGAGCACATCAAGGTGCAAAAGGTTTTTCTAGCTTGTCAATTTATGAGGTTGTTTTTATGGGATCACTTATTGATACTTGAAAGTCAAGTTTCCTCTTAGTTGCATCTAATTGTAGAATCTTTTTGATTGCATGGCTCGTAAATTGCATTGTCGTAATTCTGGTTTGCATTTTGGGCTTTATTTTGAGAGTAGCTATAAGACTTGAAAGATGGCCTACCTCAAACTTGAAATATGAATCTCAAACTCCTTTGAGCAGGATACCTTATTGAACCATCATTCACATAACAAATAACTTTAAGCTAAGTGCATCTATTACCTTGTTAGCCTTTCCAGGATGGTATAAAAGGTTGCAGTCATAATTCTTATACGACGCATTACTGTAAATCTCCCAACCTCCAAATCCAAATGATAACGTCAAAACTAGTGTGGTAGTCAGATTATACTTAAGCTCTTGAAAATTATGCTTGCACTTATTCGTCTATTCAAACTTGTCACCCTTCTTCCTCATGAGCCCAAACTAGTGCCCCCATGGCATCACACTAGGATGAATAAATCCTTGTCCAATAATTCTTACATTTGCACAATTAATTACATTGAAACGACATTGGAAAAGTCTTGCATTGCAATGACATCTTACATTTTCGGCTTCTCAACCAATATATTAGTTATGGTTGTTAAATAACCTTGATAGTCCTCATCTAGTAACCATGTGACTCAAGCAACGAAATCAAAGGAATCGAGGGTGCTCCTTAATTTCCAATGAACTCATAACTAACATCACCTAATGAGTTAAACGGGATTACTTTCCGATATCAATCTATTGTAACTCGATACTTAGTAAGCCAATCCATTCCAACAATCACATTAAAATCATACATTGCCTAAGCAATCAAATCGATCAATTCCTCTTGATCACCAATGACCATCCTACACTCTAAATATCCCACCATAGACAACCTCCTCTTTTAACTGCATCAACACACTAAGAACTACTTCCGATGATTCCAATCTTAACCTCACTAACTCAAAAAGCAATTCAACCAATTTATACATTGACCACACACCATTCCCATTTCCAACCAATGGGATTTTCTTAGGCACGATGATAGTAGTAATGACGGCAACAACGGTGACAACTATAACAGCAACAACTTGAGTCTATACTTGCTACCTTCTCAAATTACCCAAGGCTTCCAATGTCTGTGGAATTCATCCAATCTAGAATTCCATGATGCTCTTCCTTTAGCACCATCCTATCCTTCAACTTCCCTTTCTCTAGGAGCTCTCTAATCAAGATTGTTCATCTTATAAGATTCTCACAAAAATCTTATTTCCAATTCCACAAGGAATTAGAAATCATGAACAACCCGCTAGGCACAGGCACGAGATGTTTTCCTAACTAACTATCTCAAAAACCATTGCACCTTATTACTTCAAGTATTGACCAAGTTTGATACCAAAACTGACGGGGATGTCATGACCCAACCCTCAAGCAAGCAACAACCCCAATTTCGCTTGCAATCATTTGATTGCAACATCCTAGGACAAGTTGCCGACCCTTTCTTTTATTCTTGCCATTAAGCACATGTAGAAATGATTAATAATCCCCAATCAACATAACAATAGGGATAGTCAAAAAACCAACCATAAAGCACATTTAATAATACAATTTTATTTATCTATTGAGTAACCCTAGGAAGTTTATATGTATAGGCCCTTACAATGGGCAACTTGCTATTATGCTAACAAAGAAAGCTAGTAGGGCTAGGGTCAATCTACTTTTTCCAAAACACGAAATGAACTGCACCACCTATCAGTTTTCCATCCTATGGACCTAAAAATAGTTATACAATAACCAGTAAGATAAAATCTCTGTAAGTTAATAGCCTAAGCCTCGGTTAGGAGACCTACTCATCTCGAGTGCACCCTAAAACATGCAATCTTTCTATCATCAATTAATCATTATCGGCAAACCACCCATTTAGCCATTAATAACAACACGGATAGGCCATAACTTATATGCAGTCCACAAATGCATTAATGGTATCCTTACCTTTTCTCAATACGCACGACCTACGTGGTACCATTTATCATATATTCAAATCAATGCAATGGCATAAAATACAATCAGAATACATCTCACGCTTTCTCATAGACCATGCCTCCATTCATATTCCGATTATTAAGACCCCCTCAGGGTACTGCTACACAAAAGTCAACAGTCTACCAGTATGCTTAGGCTTTAATCATGGCCACGAATGACACTTCTGTAACTAGACGGGGGTTTAATCACGACCACGAATAGCACGTTTTATCACAGCCACAAATGGCACTCCCGTAATCCGACAGGGGTTTAATCAGGGCCACAAATGGCACTCATGTAATCTGACGAGGGCTTATGGGTTCTCACTATATGACCATCCAAGCACCTCAATCATTCATGCTTATTTCATTATCCATTAATTTTAGCCAATATAGATGTGATTCGTGCTTGCATACAACAATTCATTGCAGACTTTAAGCATATAAGGCAACAATATTCTACACATGGTCGCAGGAATATGCTAAACATTACCAATTTTCTAGACTTACCTTTTCTAGATTTTCCTACCCTAATTCTCAAACGAACATGCATTCATACTCCATGTCTTATGAATTAAAGACATTTCATTCACTTACAAAAAATCACTCATAACAGTAAACAAGCCTCAATTATCAAGGAAAGTTTAGATACTCAGCATACAATCCAAGTGGAAACACACATATAATATCCACCCATTATTGCCATGTTGTAAATAGCGAGTAACTATAATCAATTCACTCTCGAATAATTAATACTAGTATCGCCTTAGAATAATTCACCAATCATTGCTCAAGGATAATTCATCAATTATCGACAAGAAAGAATTAATTATTATCGGAAATAATTAATTATTGATTTCCAAAAATCATCTTTTACTCAAAAATAATTAATTAATTATCATACAAAAATAAATAAATAATTATTACTCCAAAATATTAATTAATTAATTCCGAAAGTAATTAATAATTATTATTTATTGCTAACTATGGTTAATTAAACCTAACCACATATAACCATGGTTAATTTACTAACCGTAATTAGTTAACCTAACCATACACTAACCATGATTACTTTATTTAACCAAGGTTTATTAACTATGGTTACTTTATTCAATTAGGGTTACATTATCAAACTACAATTAATTAACTTAACTGACGTTACTTTATTCAACTGTGGTAAATTAACCTAACCAAGGTTACTTTATTCAACTACAGTAAAATAACTAACTATAGTTACTTTAACCAACTTCTTAACCAAGGTTAATAACATAGTTTAACACTAAGAAGGATTAGACAAACAATTTAATAATAATCACAAATCATCAATAGTGCAAAGCAAAATTAGTCCTAAACTAATCAACCACAAATTGAGTTTAGTACCCCAATCAGAAATTAGGAAATCAACTCACTGGTTTGCGATTCCGGCGACATGGGCACAATGGTGGCAACACGGGCAATGCGCAGCTATGTCCAAAATATCACGGAGCCCCATGGCAAAATTGGGTCTTGCGAGGTGGGGTGGCGGCTCACGGTAGTAGTAGTAGTTCCGTGAGATGGTGAGCAGTGGTGGCTTGATGACGGAACGGCATGATGGCGACAACGATGGCGAGGTAGTGCGGCAGTTTTGGATGATGGATTGTCCGAAAGAAAACTGAGGAGAGGGTGGCTTCAATTAGGGGAGGGGGAAAGGGAAAAGGGGCGTGGGAAACTGGAAAGGAAAAGATAAACGTGGAGGTGGGGGAGGGAGGGGAGGGAGAGAGGGAGCGGGGGAAAAGTGGCGTGGGGGACGGGGGAAAAAGGGGAAACGTGAAGAGGAAGATGCGGAGGGGAGAATAAAATAAAATAACCTAAAATTTCCTATAAAAGCTTCTAGAAAAGGGCATTTTGGTCCTTTTACCTTTGAAACACAAATTCCCAAATATTCGACTCCAATTCTTGAACCATTCATCCATTTCTAATAATTTTTGAGTTTACCGATAAATTTGAGAATCAATGAGGCATTGTCCAATATTTTAGTTTCGATGTCCTTGAAAGTTCAATAGATTAAAATTCGTAATTAAAATCGATCAATTGTGACTTTAGTATGACTCAACTTTCAGGCGACGTTTAGGAGTTTCCATGCGTTTGACCCGTAGTTGATAGCTTTTCAATCCACAATCATGCCTATTCAAATCAAGGCAATCCTTGATTGTCATGTAATTATGAGAGATCGATTGATCGCCTTGAGAACAAAGTCAAAAGGAAATCAGTTTAACATCATTTGTAATTAATATCGAAGTCATGCGAAATCGCCCCCAATCCGATCTTATACCTCTGCTGAATCAATTTATCTATATTCGTTAATTGGTTTGCAACAATGTGGTATTATCCTGTTTGATCCTTATGGTCAAACAGCCTATTCCTAATTGAATTCACTGATTGTGCAAGTATCGATCTTTAATTGTCTTTTCGAATAAATAATTAACTCATGAGGGGTTAACTCAGAGTAAACGTAACTAACAGCGCATTGATAAAATAACCATTTCACATATCTCAAAATGGATCAAAATTCAGGACGTCATACGATAGTTGGGGCGTAACAATTAGAATTAATGGAAAGCGCCTCAATATAACTCCTGGGGCTTTTTTCAGGAGGATTGCATTTCGACTTGGGAAGTCCTGACTGCCTATAATGCCATGAAAGAAGAAATAGTAGCTATTTCTGGAGCCAATCTTTTCCTTCTCGTGGAAAATGTTTTTAAATTCTATGAGGGTGGATTCTGCTTGATGACCATGTCCATACATGGTGGAGAGCAATTGCTTGGAGCGTTTCAATAGGTGAATTATCGCTTCTTGCTTGACTTTGAAAGATTAACAGCTTCTTTCGTTCCGAAGTGTGTGAAGTCCATTGAGAAGAAAAAGTGAAAGGGGAAGGACTGGGAAAATGAAACCTAAAAGTCGTGTATGCAGTTCTTCTTTGTATTAACAAATGATTTAATAAAGAGAAGCTTTCATCAAGTTCTTTCTTCACAAATGCCCTTGATTTCCAATTGCAAGTTACCAGCTTATAAAACTACATGGCTGAGGTCCCCAATTCCAGTTCGCAAACTTTGAATTTGAAACTAGTTATTATTTTTATAAGACTATACTACGCATCTATCTACAATCGATTTGAAGAGATAAACTATTAAAATTTTGGAGTAGGGGAGTGTAAAATTGACTCTTGCTTGTTGTTATAATTAAAGATTATTATCTCCATAAATCAATCAAAAAATATCCTTCATACAAATTGCTCTTACAAGCACATACGCTCTTTCCTCTTATCTATTTCTATTTCTCTCAGTGTCTCAACCTGAAGCTCCATCAATGTGAAGCTTCTTCCCTTTACCATTTTAGCATGCGAAGAAAACAACTGTAGTAACAAATAAACTATTCATAGACTTGTAAAGTGCCTCTTGCTTGAATTTCGTGGGGTGCATCGTTACCGCCTAAGATTTACGCAAGTGGAGTTCATATATTTGACCGGTAACAACTCGTCCACAAGAACGGTAAATTCAGCATTATCTACTTCTGGTGTGCATTAACTAGGGGGAAATTCAACATTCTCTACCATGTTTGCATGAGATGTTGCGCTCAGTTCTTTTCATTATTTTTATGAACAGGAATGGAAAATTCAATTTGGGATATTGTGTATAATCCATCTGAAGTACATTACACACAAAGAAAGTAGAAGACTCAACCAACCATCCTCAGACTAGCCGGATGCTAAAGTATTCCTCGAAAACTGGCCACCAAAGGTATCAACTCGTGCCGCCACGTGCCTCCATTGTTGCGGAAAAGGGGTGAGCGATCGAACAATAAAATAGACAGAATAAAAAAAATAAATCGATCACCAGATTTACATAGTTCGGTTGTAGAGACCTACGTCCACGAGGAGAGCAGCGACGAATTCCACTATAGAACGAGCGATACAATGGAGATTACACACTTGAGTCACTCAAATACTCTCAGTGTTTCCCAAGCCCTAATTACACCCAATAACTCACGCAGTATTTAGCCCCACAATTTCTCATGAAATAATCTCTCAATCTCACAAAGGAATTATACACAAATTCTTACTATAAGAATTTAATAGGCTACAAACACTTGAATCTTCTTGGCGTAGTTGCTCGAACGAAATCAACGAAGAAAACTCCTCTCAAGCATTCGATGACGAATCGGCGCTTCAAGACCTCTTGCATCAACAACGGCCCAATTCTTCTCCACGCATAGCCGTATATATATAGTGGACTTGAGGACTCTCCAATTCTTGAAAGTCACTCCTACTTGGAGTAGGAAAGAATAAATTAAGAAACCCACACCTACTAGGATTAGGAAACAAATCAAACTTTTACTTTGAGCTCAAACTCGAGACATATTTTCAATATCCATGACTTGAATTCACTAGGCCCAACGATTTTGAGAGCTAACTTCGACACATTATGTAGCTTTTCACAAGATAAACATCACCATTAGTTTTGAAGTGCTTTGAAGAGTCGGACCCAGGCAACCGCATCTAAAAATTTGGATAACAAAAAATACTTCCCACTAAATTTATTCAGATCCCATGGTCCTTAAGATGAGAAAAGACAATTTTCATTGGGTAAAGATTACTAGCGGAGATTGAAGTCCCACCAGCTCATAGCTCACCTCACCTGACAATTATATGAACTTAGTGAGTGAATCAACTATTGAGTTTGTTGAAAACGAGAATATGTGCAAAGGTAAATTGATTTGAAAACAATTTGCAGCAAAAATAAAAAAAAAGTCCATGGACATATCTCCTTAGTATTGTTTGTGCATTTTAATAAGAAGCACATAAAATGATAAAGGGGTTAATCATATTACCCATGTACTGTGCCCAAAAAGTTTGGTTTTGACATTCTTTAGATTTTGACCACAAATGTCTAATGTCCTCATAGCGTTGGTTTTGATGTTCTTCAAATTCTAACCGCCAATGTCTAATCTCTTGGTAATGTCGCTTCAGACGTTCTTCAGTTCTAACTCTACAAATGTCGAGCTTCTAGTTTAGACATACCACCAATTTCATGTCCAATGATAGAGAGAAATTGAGAGATCTTACAACTATGATTGTGCTAGCAATTGCTCTTGTATGTGAATAACTTGATGGATCATCATCATCATTCTCTCATTAATCATCTTGTGATCCCCTCTCAATTGCCTTTTATAATTAGTCATAGATCACATTGATTTAATTCAATTCGGCTCATTAACTCAAACCATATCAGAACATTGATTCGGTCATAACGTCTAAGCTAGCTTAGACTTTTAATTTGGATGTAAGTTCTGAAACCATTTCAAAGCACTAATTTGGGCATTAATTTTATAACCATTAGAAAATATTATTCTAGGCATTAATATGTAACCGTTCCACAGCTTTATTTTAGGGATTAATTTTGTAACCGTTCTACAGCTTTATTTTAGGGATTAATTTTGTAACTGTTCCACAGCTTTATTCTAGGCATTAATTTCGTAATTGCTCAAAACTTTAATTCTATCATTAAGTTTGAACCGATTTCACAGCATTAATTTGATTGTTTGAATCTGAAACCGTTTCAAATCATTAAAGTACCAATTGACTGGAAACAATTTCAAATCATTAATATGGTAGTTAATTCTAAACTATTTCAAATCTTTCATTTGGCGATTAAGTCTGAATCCACTTCAAGATTTTAAATTGGCTATTGATTCTAAACTCACTTCGGATCATTAATACGGCTATTGATTCTAAACTTACTTCATATCATTAATACGGTCATTGATTTTGAACTCACTTGAATCTTTAATTTGGTTGTTGAATCTGAAACCATTTCAAATCTTTGATTTAGCTGTAAATTATTTAACATTTTTCAGAACTTTAATTCGGCTATAAAGTTTGAAACCCTTTTCAAAACGTAGATTTTTAGCCTAACTCAATTTGATTGCCTCAAGTGCAAACACATTTATAATATTGTCTCTCGTTTAAACGTCATTCTGAATTGGTTATGGTGTTTAATATCCTAAGTTCATCACTAAACTTACAGTAGGGCTTGTACTAAACATTAGCATAACCAAGATAACTTATTATCCCAATCAATCTCTAGTTCATACAAACTATGAGTGACATATTGCAATATGCCATAGTTACTTAGATAATGTGAATATTTCAAGAACATAAAAAACCTGCCAACTTTAGGGACCATGTATTTCAATCCTTATATCACTCCATGTCCCAATCAAACAAAGGCTATGGAATTATTTGCCAAGCCACCAATTCGATCATATGTCCAAATCCGATTGATATATATTTCTTTGAGACATGAACCAATCATTCTCGATTACAACCGTGGAGAAAGATTTTAATACAATGTCATGATTGAATAGCATAGGACATCAACCTTCTATCTTTTATATCTACATATATACACACACATATGTGCCTTTATATGTGAACAAACTATGACTATCAAGTATAGAGATGATTTTACGTAGTATCAATATACACACTTGTGAACTACAGCCATCCAACATACAAGTCAACATTGTATCTCAAGTCTAAGGATTTTTACATAAGACCAAAGCAGGGAAAATTAGTCATAACCCCGCTAAAAGTTTCTATATTGCCAATCGCTCGATGCATGTCATATTCACTAAACATGTTTGAGATAAGCACGGGTGTTCTAGCTCGAGTATTACAATACCCAGTAACTTGTGACTCATCATCCCATCAAGTATCAAATATTGAATGGTGAAGCTTGAGAACACACCAATTCAATAGGAGCATTAAGATCATATTAATGTTCCATCGATCTAGAACTATTTAAAGATTCAGTCTAACTGTAAACTTGTCGCACATATTCTTAACATCTTAAGAATAGGTTCAAGTGCACCTGATCTTATGGACTCATTCATCTAAATGGGGTGATGAATGAATATTTCTTTGCCATAAATAAATAATGCAACTTGAATCCCTAATATTTAACTATTACATGGCTGCTTTAGGGCATATAACTAACATCAACTTATCCAAAGCATCATATGCAAGTTTTAATTGTATCTTCAACCTCTAGATCATGAAAGTCTCACTTGACAGTAATTGATGTCATGATCATAGTTAAGTCCAGCCCATTACCTCATGCAAGTATTTAGAACACAAAAATGATCCCTTACTTGACAATTCTTGGAAATCATTTGCACGAAACCCCACATCATCATATGTATAACGTAGTGTCTTATAGTCTGAATGGCAATTGGCCTTTACATATCCATGACCAATCAATCAACCACTAGAATATTAGATCAAACCATGACGATGGAAGGCCATAAGTGGAAAACCCATTTCGACAAAATATTATAAATAAGAAGGTTTACATCATCATCAAGGGTGTCACCTTGCACATCAACCATTTTAATATGCATATCAAGTGAAGATCTATAGGTCACTTAAAAAAAATTCTCTTCACAAATAAGAATTGGCCATTAGTCATAAAAATATATATGAACTAAAATCAATTAAAAGAACAAAAAAGTCCAAGAATTGGCTTTGATACCACTGAAAAATGTCTAGGTAAAAATTAAATAAAAAAATTTACAGCAAAAGCAAAAACCCATGTGTGTATCTCCAAAGCTTTGTTTGTTCAATTTAATTAGAAAACCATAGGAACGGAAGAACAAAATTAAAGGAGGCCTAATTGTATCACCCCTGTGGCGTGCCTAGAGAAATTTTGTCCAGGCATTCCTTGTGGCATGCCCAAACCTTTTTGTGTGCCCAAATCAATTTGGTGAAGATGTTCTTTGGTTTCAGCCCCACAAATGTTGAACTTCTAGTTTAGACACAACACCAATCACGTGTCGATAGAGAGAATTCGAGAGACTGCACTACTTTAGCTATGTTAGCAATTGTTCTTGTTTGGAGATTGGTGCCTTCGAGGAGCATAATCATCTTGTTCCCCAATGGACGATATCTTTTTAATGTAGCTTTCACTTAGGATGGCGGTCATTATTCTACCAAAGCTTATCAATTTTTAGGTGCTATATTGGTGGAATTTTCTATGAGAAAAAAAGCATTGGTTTGTGATATACTTGAGACAAGTTTCATCTATATTTTATCATTCAAAGTTATACTTAACGTAGGAAATACAAGGTTGTGACCCTTTCCAAACTTTGTTTTGGTAATATGACTTTGCCTCTTGGTATGGTTAGGCTATGATGCCTCCGAAGGTAGAAGAAGTGCAGGTTTCGCTGCTGAATTGCAAGTCTCTAACGTTACAGATTCCTTTTTGCCAATTCAGCCTTCCTATTATGGTAAATATGATAACAACTGCACCAAAATTGGAGAAATGGGTCATTATTTTTGAGCCATTTGATCGGAGCTCTTTACGAATAAATTCCTTAAACTTCAATTCACTTGTTAAGATATTTCAAAGGATAACAAGAATGAGCCATCCACGGTCCCTGCTTTGGTCTTCTTAAGTCCATCAATTAATGAAACTAGTTTAATCCTCTGCAAGATTCCCAGGTGTCGTAGCCTATGTTCCAAATGCTCCCTCTTTAATGCTCCGGAATTTTAGTAAAAATTTCACTGATTTTTTTTTTCAGTGAAGGCCATAGTGTTGTGTGACAAGTAGAAGATTGCGCTTGCATTGATGAACTCGAGAGCTCAAATTTGGTTTCCCTTGTTTATAATTTCCTCTAATGTATTGCTAGAGAGCTGATTTGAATAGGGATAGGCATGTTAACCAAATTTTGCTTTATTTGGAGCGTTCACTTTGTCTTTTATACATGTGCAGTGTGAATCTGACTTAGACTCTCACAATGTTGACCACAAGAGCTAATGGCATATAGAAAAGAAGTTCAAGAATTGGGCTCGGTAGCTCAATAATATTGAGATTTTTGGATTCTATGATTGTTTAAGATTGGAATATAAAGTACTCGTGTTGTTAAAGTTTCTGCCTGAACATGCATCAGTGCTGGAAAATGTGGTCATCAAAGTAAGGAATCATAATTCACAAAAAGATCAAGATCTTATTCATGCAAATTGCTTGAAGTGACCCGACTAACTTCAAAATTGTCACAGAACTTCTAGGCATGCTGCAATGATACTTAATTATCTGGAAGAAAGGCACGGAAAGCAGCATAAGAAAGGAGTTAGAGTAACAAGAAAATGTTTGTGCACCAACCATAAGAATGCTTGATTGGAGTAGGGATACAGAAAGTCACAACATCAACTAGCATGATCTCAGGTTGGTATTGTCTTATGTAAGTTTTTCAGTGTTTTAAAGCAAGTTTTGTGATTATATTTTGTTTCAAAAATGTTTTTACTAGGTTGAGCAATGTATTGCTGTAAGAAATTCCCCGTTCACATAAGTAATGTCGTTCTAAGGAATCCATATTGATTCACATGGCAATGACAACCCCCACTTGGCCTTTTTACTAGAGAGGAAATTTCTCGTCATCTAAGCGTCTAAATAGCTCTAATTAATCATTCTTTTAAAAAAACAATTCGGCATTGCCTTTTTAATAGCGTATGAGAACACCAAAATTGCGGCACATGGATCAAATTTTCCTTGTAAAATTCTCAAACGGATGTTCTTCACGTCTCTCAACTTTGATCAAGCTAAATGTGATCCAATGCTTCGATTTTCTATTGATATATTAACCAAATTAAGAAAAATAAATCTTCAATTAGTGATATCCATTTAATAACTCATGTAACAATAAATTGAGATATATAGCTACTATCTTTCACAAATTTCTCTATAAAGTTCCGTGCTTTACCATTTGTTGAATAAATCACTTTAATGAATTGTTCCAATTAAATGATTCTGTGGTAATCTGTCTATTTTCTTACTTTCTCCGCTCTCCCGCTATCTTCATCACTTTGCTTTTATCTTCATCAACTATGGATGCACTCTCTACTTTCTCCACTCATCTCTTTCTTACTATCTAAACCAATTTTTAATATTGTGAGTAAGTGAAGACGATAATAGTGCATAACAAAGGGACACTGGTTAAATATGTTTTCTTAAAAGTTTTAGCTTAATATTATGTATAAGCAAATGAAAATAAATGTGTATAACATTAAATATGAGTTATCAAATAAAAGTACTTTCTTATGTCGCAATGAAGTCTAGATGGAGTAAATCGATTAAATTATATTTACTATTTTTGTAAATTTGGCCATAAGATTTCACACTATGCCTTTGTGAAAATATTCACTTTAATTAATGGGTTAATTTAATTGAAGGATATGATGGTCTTTCTATTTTCACACTTTCTCCACTATCCTGTTGTCTTCATCACTTTCCTTTTCTCTTCGTCATCTATTGATAAATACCCTTCTTTGTCCACTCTCTCACTATCTAAACCATATTTTCTTCATATTGTGAGGGAAGACAATAAGAATGCTTAACTTTAGGGCAGTCGTTAGCAATACTTTCTCAAGCTTTTGGTTTAATATTACTTGAATGGAAATGAAATCGAATGAATATGACATTAAATAAAAAAGATCAAATTAAGATATTTTTGTTATTTCGTAATGGAATTTCAATAAAATAATTGGAAATTGTTTGCATGTGAAAAGTGTAGAAAGAGAGCAAGAGGAGAAAAAATTGAGTTTACATCAAATAGGTGATAGCTAGAAGACATGGGTGGGAGAGAGCTATTTTGATGGTTATAGGAGACAAGTACTTTGGTAATAGAGAAAAGGCTACTTGATCAGTCACAGATGAGGGTTACTTTCAACAATTTGCCTGCATTTTTGTAAAGAGGTAGTTTGTTAGAAGGTCTCCATGACAACAAATTTCAGCAGGCTAAATAATAGGAGGGTGACAATTGAACATTTTGAAGTAATTTGGGACCTAATCAAATTAATTGAAAGTTTAAGAGGGACATTGCACATGAAAAGAAAAGAAGATTAGGGACCTAATTACACCAATTGAAAATTCAACAATAATATTATACATAAGACAAAAATTTAGGTGCTTTTAGTATTATTATCCCGTTGAAAAAAATCATGTCCCTAGCAGACAACGTCTATCGCCTTGCAGCAACAGGCGTTATGGTTCAAATATAGCTTGTCACTACTTCCTTATTAACCCATCTGTTTTCCGTCCTTTGTCTTGTTTTGACATAGATCTACTTAATTCGAAGTGTGACTTTTGTTTACGAAATATTTCCTAGGAAAAGAGCAAACGTTTTGCATGTGGGAAGAAAAATAAATATTTAAGGAAAGAAATATATCTGAAGTTCTATCTATTAACGAAGATATAACCTGAACTCTTATAAATTTAAAAAATGTTAAATGCTTATGAAATTATCATTGGAGTGGTACAAGTCAATGTACTTACAAATTACAAATTCAGGCATCGATCTTGGCTCAGTTAACACTCGATAAAATAGTATGTATGGATCTTTTTATGGATTTTAATCACAAAAGTTTTAAAAGAAACTATCTTTAAGATTTGTGTTATGCTATAAAAAGATATGAGTCCTAAAACGTCAATCCAAGAGAGAATTGCATCTTACCAGTCACGAGGGATATTTATTCAAGAAAAAGAAAATGAAACGATGAGATTTTGGAAACAATTTGTTGAAAGAGAAAGTTAGATTGGGGAAATCCTAGACCGAAAAGGAAACCGAATTCCCAAAAGTTGTCTTTCCTCACATAAGAAAGGACCCGCCCGTGTTTCAAGGAATAAATTCATGAAGAAAGTTGCACACCAGGTATCAGATCACCATATAAAAGAAAAGAAAGTTTTTATTAGGAGTGAAATTGCACATTGAACAGATGACAGATCAGCAGATAAAAATTCGGGAATGCTATTGTACATGGGACAAAAATTTAGTCATTTTTAATATTATTATCCCCCAGAAAAAATCATGTCACCAGCGGATAATGTATTTCGCCTTGCCACAGTAGGCGTTATGGTCTAATGACGGCTCCTCAATACTTCCTTGTTAACGCATCTTTTTCCTGCCCTTAATCTTATTTTGACAAAGATCTACTTAATTTTAATTTTTTTGGTCAGAAGATCTACTTAATTTGAAGTGTCGCTTTTGTTGACGGAAATATTGCTCAGGAAAAAAGCAGATGCTTTACACATGGGGAGAAAAGAAAGAAAAATAAATGTCAAGAAATAAGATTTGAAGTTTAGTGTATCTAAGAAAATAAACGCCAAATCTTTTACAAGGTAAGAATGATTTAACTCATCAAACACATGACAAGGATCTAAATTTAAATTTATAAAAGTGTAAATTCTTAAGAAATTATCATTGGTGTGTTAAAAGTTAATGTGCCCACAAATTACAATTTCAGGCATAGTTTTACTAAGATGCAGTTATCACTCAATTAAATAATATGTATGGGTCCTTTTCGTGGATTTTGTAGGTAACGGCTTGAAAAAGAAACTGTCTTTTAGATTTGCGGAATGCTATAAAAAATTTAAATTTTGAAACATCTAACCAAGAGGGGAACTGTATTTTGCAGGTCACAACAAAGGAATATTCGTTCAAGAAATTAAAAAGAAGACATGTTAAAAGAGGCTATTAGATTGGGGTAATCCTACACCGGAAAGGACCCGCCTGTCTTTCGAGGATAAATTCATCAAAGTTGCACACCAGGCATATTTATCATTTAATCTTTGGCGAATTGGGAAGAACTCCTGCGTGAGATCCTAAAACTTATCGTTGGACTAGCCATAAAAGACTCATAAGAAAGGACCTGCCTGTGTATCGAGTATATGTTCATCAAGAAGTTGCACACCAGGCAAATCTATCATTCAATCTGCACGAAGTAATGACAATTTGGGAAGAACTTCCACAAGAGATCCTAGAACTCATCGCTTGTCGACTGGCCACAGAAGACTTCTTAGATTTTGGTAGGGTGTGTACCTCATGGCAGTCCGCTGCCACCAAAGAGACGTACAAGGCGAAGTCGAAAGCCCCGTGGCTCATGACTTATATGCGCAAGCAAACAGCAGAGTTCTTCAGCCCCTCTAGAGAAAGAATTTTCCAGTTGCGAGCATCTCGAGTCGCGACCATGTCTCCCAGGGATGGCTACTAGTGTCAAAGGGGGACTGTGACTATATCTTCAGTCCGCTTTCGCGTGTCAGCATCGAACTCCCCTTCTTCGAGAGGCTTCGCCACAAGTCACCTCCCACCATGGAACTCGACGTGCCAAAGAAGCTCCGGCACGGCCCCAAGAGAATCCACAAGATTGCGTTGTCCTCAAGCCCTTCTTGGTCCAGCCATGATTTCTTTTCACCGGGATTTTCGGGATCAGGAACAAATAGAGTTTGCCTTTCTGAGGTTGGGAGAAGATGTATGGACGGTAATGAGTCTAGCAAAGCATCTGCCTCGGTCCAGCATCGTTGGTCTCGTTCATTACAACGGGCAATTTCCCTATTTTTCCCCCGGGGAATCTTTTGAATTACCACTGCTTAGCTTTCAATTCGCTTCTAACTATCAAATGAAATATGAATAACCTGTCCTCCTCTCTTTGAAACAAGGGTCTTCTGCTTTTGTCAGTGCTTGAAACAATTTTGTCTTCTCCATATTACTATATCTTTAGAGTCAATAATTTTATATGAGAAACTACTGAACTCAATCACTTGCTGCCATTACTCTTTAGTTTTCTGTTGAGGATGCGGATAACCAAATAATGACTCTTAACGAGAGAAAGGATTGCATGCAATTGCGACTAGTTCTTGGGCAGAGCTTTCACGGTTCTTGGGCAGAGCTTTCACGGTTGTGGGTATCTCGTGGAATGTTCAGGTTCATTACTGGTGGCTGGGAAGATAAAGGACAAAGGGGATGCACCGGGGATCAGACTTTTCAAAGTGAATTTGGAGAGAACTCAGGTAGAGGTCGAGAGCCTGGGAACGCTTCACTCTTCTTAAATTATAACTCTTCCTTCCTGGCGGAGTTCAACGCCGAGGACCGTGAATCTTGCTTTCACGGGATCAAGCCGAACCGCATCTATTTCACAGATGACATGGACGAGAAGAAGATTTACAGCATGGACGATGGAACGGTTGAGACATACTCGGATGCTGCTGGCGGTCACCGTTATTCAGGCGAATGGTTCCAACCTGAGTTTTGAACTTTCTCGTTGTGAAATCTCTTTCTCAATAGCAGGATTGGGTCAAACTACAGTACAGCCCACAAGACGCAAATCAGGCTATGGATTGGGTCGCAAAGGCCCACCAAGGAAATACCTTGCCTTCAGATTGGGTTACGCGTCCCCTATTTTCTTTGGACTATTTTATGTATGGACTTTTTAATTTCACAAACTCCTTTTATGAGTTAGTAATGCAAGCATTTCAATTCTGATAAAAAAAAAAGCAGGATTTTGACGTCAGACCAACTCGATTGGAGTGGCCCCATCTCCGCCCTTATCACACGGGCCCTACATGACAAGATCAACGCATCGGTGTGTACAGATCCATCTTTAGGATGGTCTGGAAAGAATATTCTTATTTATATTTATGGCTAACTCGATTGGAAAAGAAGAAGCATGCAGAAAGATGCGCATCATTAGTTTATCCATGATTTACGGTATATTTAGATTTTAATTTCTTATATTTTAAATAGGAGAAACGAATATGAATTTAGAAACTAAGGATATGAGCTCATCCAAAATAGAATAGGAAATTTGTTAGGTAATCCCCTATGGATATCAAAATTTAATAATTAATAATATACAATGTCCTCTTTACTATTTTAAAGTGAGATGAGAGAAGGATTTTGATTTTGTTTTTGTTTTTGTTTTTGAAAGAAGAGATGAGGATATTTATCACTTGAAAATTTGGTTATGTATATTAGAGATAGATGCAGATAACTATATATTAAGAGAACTTAGCAACTTTATCTAATTTTTCTAATTAATTCTGAAAAAAATGTAAAATATTCTTTGAATATAGATTATTGGGACTGCATCGAATGACTCTGAGAAACCTTGGATATCTAACATGGTGTTTGGTTGATTTAAATTGCCATCTGTAATTTAGAGGGAAAAATACTAAAAAGACTTAATTATAGTTTGATGGAAAAGGCTGACTTAATCTTTGTTAAGTATTCCCGTCTCCTACCATAATCCATGGCACATTGTGATATTAATTAAATTACTGTCGTTAATGCAAATATGATCGGCTTAAGAGATAAATATATAACCAGTAACCCACACAAATAGATGGAGTCGTGCTTTATTAAAGCTTGGAGTTCAAGATTTAACATCATACATTGAAATCGAAAATACATTACCAGGTTCAATTTATGATAATTACACATAGAGAATGGAACAAATCACAACCAGAGAATGGAACAACTCGGTATTTTATTCTAAGATAGCTTTCCCCGAGGTTTTACTATAAGACGATGAAATTGCATACGTGCATAAATTTAGAGTCCAGTTAAAAAAAAATTAGTATTTTATTTTTTAAGACATTTTATTTAAATCAAAATCCAGTTGAACTAGTATTTATTTTTTATTTTTATTTAAAAAAATCTTAAAACACATTTTTTTATTCTTAAAAAATCGAAACACTAGAAATGGTACAAACATGCAACTGTTTACATATGTGAATTCACATGCGAATTAATATTTACAATTTCATAAAGTTTAAATAAAGAGGCTTTTGATTTGTAAATCGAAACACTTGGACAAGGACATCTTGTTGTTCCTGCACTGAGAGGGAGTGCCTTCAACGGAATGAATTCTTAGATATACATACAACTGCATTTAGAAGGGATAGCATCGTTCTTTATAAGTCCTGAAACCTTTGACCAAAATCGCTACTCAACTGGTTATTTATTTGGTACCTCCCGAGTCCTAAGCACTAGGAATTTTTCTCAAAATCAACAGAATGTTAGACTAATAGTTTCCACGACCATGGAAGATTTTTTTTTTTTTTTTTTTTTTTTGGTAAAGGTAAGTATTATAGACGATTTTCACCATACAAATGTACAAGGAGTGAGACAAGGCTCCGACCCACACTCAACGGGACAACATGTCTCTCGGGGTGGGGGGGGGGCCTCGGTCACACAAAAGGAAATACAACAAGCATGAGCGGCTTCATACAACCCTCCAAAACAAGCTACCCAAAAATGGTAGGATCTATGCCCCAACAACGTTGTAATCGCCCGTTTCTTGGAGAGTCGGGAACTACACCGAGAGTCAAGGCTTTATCTTTGACTGCTTTGATGAGGTGTTGCTTCATCGATGGCAAAAACAGGCTTGAGGACCTGAATGTAATGTTGTTCCTGGTATTCCAAATGACATAACAAAGAGCACCAAAGGAGAATCTGGCTATGTCATCATAGAAACCACTCCCCGAGAGCGTGGTGATAATCCATTGCACATTCTCCAACCAGGGACGGTTAGTCCACACAAGATTGCATTTCGCGGCCCAAAAAGTAGCAAGGCAAGTGGAAATATGGCAATCAAAAATAGGTGGTCTATAGAGTCCGGCCTTGTGTTACAAAGAGCACAATGGACAGATGCCAATCTACCATGGGACATCAAGAATACCCGGGTGGGGAGCCTCGTTCTCGGAGATAAGCCGAGGAGGAATTGGTGCCGAGGAACTAAGGAGTTACTCCACACCAAAGGTGCCCACGGGACCGGTAGTGCTCGCCTCCTAATATTTGTCCAGGCGGACGCAGAGGAAAAGGTGCCAGACGAATGTCTGGTCCAATAGAAGGAGTCCGGGCCATGTGACAATGTAGGGACCACGACCTGCATAGAGAGAATTTGCTGTAAAATCTCCTGGCCGTCCGGAGAGAATAAGTCAGCAACTGTAGCTTGTCGCTGAAGCACTGCTCGATATATATCAGGATTTGGGAATACCGAACTGAGAGGGCCTATCTCTAGCCATGGGTCAAACCATAGCGAGGTAGATGTTCCATCCCCAATCCTCCACCTGAAGAAATCTTTGACCTCCTCCCTAAGTGTAAGTATTTTCCGCCAAGCCCAAGAACAAATTGTCGGGGCCGTTGTGGTCCGGCACGCCCTTTGAGGTGAGTCATATGGATCCATTTGCACCCGGAGAGCGACTCTTTGTCAAGTAAAGAGAGTCCAAATGTGCTTGATCATAGCCGCTTTATTACTGTCACGGATCCGACGAATCCCTAGTCCTCCCTCCTTTTGGGGAGACAAACATCGTCCCAAGAAACTTTTGCACCTCCTACACCAAGACCCGGGCCTTTCCACAAAAATTGCCGGCATATCTCGTTCTAATCTATCAATGATAGAAGCGGGTAGCCAAAAGATGGATGCCCAATATGCTTGGATTGCATGCAGAACGGATTTAATCAATTGTAATCTACCCGCAAATGATAGAAAACGATGAGTCCAAGACTGAATTCTAGCCAGGAGGAGACTTACCAGGGCATTACAGTCCGCTTTGCTCAACCTCATAGTAATGATAGGAACGCCCAAGTAGCGAACCGGAAGAGACCCCAGTCTAATATTCAAGATTTGCAAGAGCTGATGCCGCAGAGCCTCCGAACCGCCCGAGAGGAATACTTCACTCTTGCTATTGTTTGGGATAAGTCCACTCCATTGAGAAAACAGGTGGATACCCTCCTTCATGCATCTAACCGAATTGACATTGCCCTGGCAGAAGATGAAGACATCATCCGCAAAGAAAAGGTGCGAAAGGCGGGAGGACTTACATCTCCAATAAAACCGGAATTGAGGCCGGCGGGATTGCACCTCAAGGATGCCTGTGAGCACTTCCATGGCCGAGTAAATAAGTATGGAGATATTGGGTCGCCTCGCCGAAGTCCTCTACCGCTATTGAAGAAACCATGAAGCTCACCGTTAATAGAGATAGAGAATTTGGGAGTTCGCACACATACCATAATTAGGCGCGCTAGATGCTCAGGGAAGCCGAATGCCCTAAGAGTGGTCTCCAAGAAGTTCCAATCCAGCGTGTCATAAGCTTTCCGGAAGTCCACCTTGATGGCGCACTTAGGAGAATAAGTAGATGAGTGGAACCCACTAAATAGTTCTTGGGCCAGGAGAATATTATCAGTAATACGCCTGCCTCTAACAAAAGCTGTCCGAGCAGTGGCCGATGATACCACGGGAGAATCGCAGCAATTCTATTTGCCAAAATCTTGGTAATGCACTTATAGATAGTGTTACAGCAAGCGATGGGTCGAAAATCACTTACTGAGGAAGCATTTGGTATTTTAGGAACCAAAGCTATGATTGTGCAATTAATCTCACGAAGTAATTGTCCAGAATGAAAGAAGTCCTGAACCGCCTCTATGACGGAAGGTCCCACAATATCCCAATTCTTTTTGAAAAATTTAGCATTGTAACCATCAGGCCCAGGGGCTTTGTCCCCCGCTAAAGAAAACATAGCATTTCTAATATCCTGAGAAAGAATCGGTTCAGATAAAAGCCTAACCTGGTCATCATTCAGCACATGCTGTAGAACTTCCTTGATCTCCTCCGTAGAAGGTGTCAAGGCCGTGCTTGCCGGAGCCAAGAGATCCTGAAAGTAAGATGTGAATGCCTGGTGGACATCACCTGGATTAGATATCAAATTACCCACACCATCCTGGATTGTAATAATCCGGTTGCGCAAGTGATGCTGGTTTACCGAGTGATGAAAAAAGCTTGTGTTTTGGTCACCCTCCTTGAGCCACCTGATTCTTGATTTTTGTCGATAGAACGACTCCTCAAGGGACCGAAGAGTATAGTATTCCCGGGTTTGAGCACCCTCAACTTCGGCCAATGCACTATTATGAGGATCTTGATGAAGTGCCTCTTGAGTTGAATGGAGAGCTTGCTTGGCTGCATTAGACCTCATTGAGATGTCAGAATACGCCTCCTTGTTCAGCTGCTTCAGCTTAATTTTCAACAGTTTAAGCCTAGAGCATAACTTATACATGGGGGTGCCAGAGAATTGGTGAGCCCATGTTTGCATTACAATAGATTTAAAATCCGGGTGTGTCATCCAAAAGTTAAAGAACTTGAATGGCTTCTTCCGAGTTCGATTGGTCAATACACGAACTAGAATCGGGGTATGATCCGATATTCCAGGGGGAAGAAAGGAGGCCTCTGAATAAGAGTATTCCGAACTCCACATATTGTTGACTAAAACCCGATCAATCTTTCGTTGTTTCCTATTTTCCCCTGAATAAGAGGACCAGGTGAAACGAAAGCCAACGTACCGAAGGTCATCAAGTCCAGCCTGAAGAAGACACTCCTTGAATTCATCAAAAGATGGGTGCCAAATATCCGGACTACCTAAGCGGTCTGAAGGATCCCGAATAGCATTAAAGTCACCACCCACAATCTAGGGGCTATTTAACATGGAGGTACTCAACCGGATTAAATCAGTCCACAAAGATCTACGAGCAATATAAGTATGTTCACCGTATATGGCCGAAAGATGGAAGGTAGAACCCGAATGCAAAATCTTAACAAGGCCATGAATCATTTGGCTAGAAACAAAATGGCTAGAGAACTCCACCAAAATTGGATTCCAACCTAGCCAAGTGCGGCCCCTAGCGGAGAAATCATAGTTGGCTAGCCAAAGCCACCCGGGGAGGAGGCTAGATGAAATGCGCTCAAAATGGTGAGGCGGGACTTTAGTCTCCATAAGTCCAAGACAACAAATGCCATTAGTCCGCACAAAATGCCTCACTTCTGATTGCCTAACCGGATCCATAATACCCCGAGTATTCCAAAAACCAAAGTTCATATTACATATAATCAAAAAGAGGGGGAGGGACAAACGCTTACCTGCGTCTTCTAGACCGTCGCTTGCCATGTGACGGTTTTTTTGGGGGGGACTTCTTCTTAGATGAAGAACTTGCTTTGCCCCCTGTCTGCTGCTGGGGAGTGGACTGCTGAGAATTCTGAGAGTCCTCCACCGGAAAGTTCTTGGCACACACCTCATTGTCATTCTGTTGAGGGGTATTCTGTGCAGCCATAGGGGAGGGCACCTCCTGTATTACAGCCAACGAAGTGCTGGTCGCATCATCTACTTCGTCCAGATCATCATCTGATGAGAAGGAAGCATTGCTCGACATAGCCAGCTGCTGCAGGGTATCATCAACCCGAATTACTTCCTTGTTGCGGCTCCGAGGATGAGAAGGAGCAAGAGAGGCGATCCGATCGGTGTGGGATCCGGATTCCCGGCCTTATTTAGAGGGTCACACTTGCTTGGTGCTTGATCACTCCTCTGTACCGACAAGTCAAGGGCCGGAACAAACTCTCCAGCTGGAGTAGCTTCTGTGTGAAGCTGGACAACAAGCTGTTAAGGCGAAACAACAGGTAGTTGGGGCATGACAGCTTGAGCCATTGGTGTAACATCTATCCGGGTCTGAACCGTGGCTAAATTTTGAGACATTCCAACCTGTTCAGTTGGTTGAGCTTCAGAGACAGGAGGTGGGACCGCCTGGTCAGCTGGGTTCCCAGCACATCTATGGCCGAATGTGTGACATCGCGCACATAAGACCGGCCTCCATTCATACTCAACAGACACCGTTCTGATCTCCCCCTTCATCCTCACTTTAACGGTATCTTTCCGAGCCTTAGAGGCTGACAGCTCAACACACACCCGTGCATATGCGAGCATTTTCAACTCCTCAGTATTTTGATCTACAAAGAGTGGTTTGCCAACCAAGCTAGCAATACTACTTATGCCCTTAGCAGACCATAAGGCTAGAGGGACATCCCTCAATCGAATCCACACCGGGACCTTGGAATGGTTGTTTTTTTGAGTTCCAAAAGTGGTTCCCCACCTGCTGCAATATCGAGGAACACGAGCAACCGTTATAGGACCACTGTCCAGCACTCTTCGTCTATACTCCACATCTGGAATACGGAAAAAGAAGAACCCCTTGTCATCCGCCTTGACCTCCACCAGCTTGGCGCCCCAAGCATGTTTAAGTGCAGCTTCAACCAACTGGAATGGAAGCCTCTTACCCACCAGGTACCCGACCAAACATTGAGCCCACATGGGGTCCATTGCAGCAAGAGTGTCATCACCAATATCAGCAATTTCTTCCCCATCAAATTCCACAGGGTCAACAAACGAGAGAGAGTAGCCTTTCACCGTTGTTCGGGCCACGCTTGCCCATGAGCGGGAAGCAACAGGTTCTTTACCATTCTGCGTTTGTGCAGATGGTTGGATCGTCGAGGGTTGAGCACCACTACGAGAGGGAGGCAGGCCACTACGATCAGAGGGACCAACGTGGGCTCCAATCTGTGGATGGTCCCCCTTGTTCGCAAGATTCAGTGGAGGATCAGACACAGCGACTCCAGGGTCGTTGAAGACCGTGCTGCCCCTGATTTCACCTGGACGACCACGGGATTTCGATCGACGAAATGGAGGCCGACTACGGCTCCTACGGTGGCTACTCTCCGCCCCATTTGAAGTATGGGGCAGGGGAGGACGAGCTCTATCCATATAGCAACAGAACAGCCAGCAACAGACCAGGCGCTACATTCAGAACCCTATCCCAGATCCAACAAGATTGTGGCAGATTGGGACATACCTGGCTCAAATGCTTCGGTGAGCTTGTTGTCCTTAGGGAGAGGAGTAATCCCTCCGAAAATCAGCTCCAACGGAGCCCTGTGGTGGCCGGGGCAGCAGCTCAAAGATGGGCGACTACAGTAACTCGGGAGCAGAGTTTTGGCTCACAGACGGTGAAAATCTATACCATGGAAGATGTTCATAAACGTGAGATTGTACAGGTCAAAGGACATATTCACATGCGTCGTTATGCTTAACATCATGTTCCGATGCATATATTGTCACTCATCCATTCTATTTGACATTGTCAAGATGAGTTCCCTCGGAAATTATAGTATATATGTCGCATGCATACATGTCTCCTAACTAACAGAAAAATTCAACATTAGTAACCTAATCACGACGTTATAAATTGTTTTGTTTAAATTTTTTCCTCTTTTTCGCTTTCTCTATTGTTTAGCCTGTTTCTTCGGTCTTTGTATATTTATTAATCTTATAAATATTCCTTTTAGGCCTCCAAATACCTGGCGGTTCAAACGTCATAAAAGATAAATGGATTCCAAGAGCTTAAAAGAAAATTCTGGCGATCGGCGATTGTCGGTCATCCTCCCGAGGGAATCCATGAGCACCACTATCCAAGTTATATGATCTGGACCCTCCATCCATCATGACAGGTTAGATGTTTTTGCTTCCGACGACCGATTTTGCTATGTTGGAAAGATGTTTTGTGATGTTTGATTTTGCTATTTCTGAGTTAGCTCAGGGGAATGTTTAGAGGGTAATGGTTGCATCATGACAGGGTAGCGTGATTTCGACTCGACCTCCCTGTCTAGGATCGGCCGACCAATCGTAGTAAATACGATGATAAGAGACTGCCTCCAAGCGCACATTTGGCTTTTATCGGTTCCTACAGCTATACACAATGGTAAGGATCCAAATCTTGTTACGCTAATCAACCAACCCCCATCCAGATGAATTTTGGAATTACTTATTACAATGCGGGCAAGTGAAAAGTTTTCAACAACTTGCAGTCCAGAGCGATTTATCAAACTAACTAAATGAAAAAAGAAGCAATCAGAGAAGTGGGCTTAGGAGAGTTTCTTTGCCTACTGTCTGGGAATTTGAATGCTGATTTATATCATTGGTTAAAAATTTGTATTGATCAGCACTCATGCATAGAGTGGACTGCAAATCCCGTCAGCGGATGTGGCTAAAATTTTTGGACTGGTGTCGGAGGGGCCGCTGTCCGTGTGCTAAAGTAGAGATGAAGGCCCCCAGAGGATTATTGATGATAAATGGAGAAATAACTAAGCTACCTGATAACTAAGCCATAGAAGGATTGTTGCTGGATTCAAATATGCCACTGGATGACTTCTGGAAAATGTTCGTCTTGTAAACAGTAGGAACCACACTGTCCTTCAACTAAGCTACCGGTTTTGAGGGAGTATGTTCAACTTGTGCATGATGTAAATCTGAATTTTCTCAAATGAACTGGGGGAGTTTAGTCTTATCCAATTTGGTAAAGGGTGGGAGAAAGATGAAGGATAAAGATGGTGTTTTACACATAAAAATTACTCAATGTCTCTGCAGTTCATCGTTCCATACCAGAGAAAGTCCAACCTCTTAATTGACAATGGCGTTGCATTGGTTTTCTCTCCATCGTACTCTTCATGTATATCTAGGCTTGCTCTTGCTTGAATGAAAGAGTGACATAAATATGCTAAAAACTGATATTGTGCAGAGGAAATTGGCTCGGGATGTGATAATACTGGCTATGGATGTAAAAACAAACGGACACTGTTGCATTTTAGGACACTCGTCTCAGAGGGGCTTGTGAGTGGCGGTCAATCCCTCTTTTTCTCAGCTTCTTTCTGAGGGAAGAGTTCCAGAAATTCTTTTATCTCTCTGTCAGTCCTTCCAGGTAACCGAGCT
This sequence comes from Corymbia maculata, assembly GCA_014182735.1. Classification (NCBI taxonomy): domain Eukaryota; kingdom Viridiplantae; phylum Streptophyta; class Magnoliopsida; order Myrtales; family Myrtaceae; genus Corymbia; species Corymbia maculata. The sequence continues at coordinate 23,910,852 of CM024686.1, read as the reverse complement.
GCAATCTCAGACCATCTGGATGACATCGTAACACAAAGAATTGCACATGCATGAGTTGGATTTAGTTTGTACCACAATGAAATTCTCAGAAAGCCCCTAAAACAGAGAGAGAGAGGAAATTTGCAATGGGATTTATATTATGTACCTGTTGCCAAGAAGAGCATGAAACTGAATGATGAGGTTCTCTTCTTCCAGAGTAAATGCCGGTCTATTCAAGTTGGGCTTCAAGTCATTGATCCCACTCAGCCTGCAGTTTTCTCACATCTTTGCAAACCTATCATTATTTATAAAGATAATCCAAAAAGTTTTAGCTTTCATAGTCTTTAACTTACGAAGGCTAGGGCTGGAGCACATTTGTTGTGGTGTTGATTCTCCTAATTTAATAGCCGAGGATAGAGTAGTTCATAATGCATTCATCATCTTTGTCCTCGTGCTCAGTTAAATGGAGTACTTATCACGTTTTAGTTAAATATTTGCTTACTATCACGGTGGCAAACTGAGTATTTGTTTTTTTGTTGCAAGTCTCTTTGCCTAGTCTTTGTAATCTTTTGAGTGGTTTTACATGTCCCGTGTCAAGAAAAAAAGAACATAAAAAGTGATTGTCATCAAGTGTCTAAACCTGAATCATGACTTACCATCTTCAACAGCGAAGGACAAGAAAAGAGAATAGAAAAGCGTAAAATAATGTCATCCAATGTCTAAACTTAAATGACTTACCATCTTCCACAGCAAAGGCATTGGATGTGCCCTCGTGGACACGAATTCCTTCCCAATGACTTGAGGCAGTTTTGACTCCAAGCCTGAATTTTCCACTTCTTGTCCAGCTTGATACGTCATTAAAAGTGATAGCACCCAATGTTCCCATGCCTCTATTGAGAATGACAGAGAGATCACCGGTCAAGAGTGGCATCTTCCCCTCTCGCCCCCTGATTTCATTGCTCCCAAAGAACTCTCTAGTCCAATTTTCACCAGCTTTTTCATCGAAGTCACCTCCAATCACTGTCACCATCAACTTTAGTGCTGATGAGGGTCCAGATTGCATGACACTACCTGTACTAGAATCTACCAAGATGACATGAATAGGAGCCCTCTGTCACCCTCAACCTTGTTACCTTTAACTAGGCTCAATGGTAGTTTAGTTATAAAATGGAGACGTAAATGCTTTTCACTCTCACCATCTTTTCTCGCTGATGTACACCTGTCAATGGAAATATGAATTTAATGATTCACCAAAGAGAAATATGCACAGCAGAATATAGTGCCTATTACACCCAATATGAGGACAGCCCTCTGCCAACAACTGTAGTCATACAAAAAAAAAACATGTTGAGCACCAAATCCAGCATATGAAATCATTCTAGCAGGTCATTCACATTACCATAATATTGGAATTAATTGACAATTAAACCGAAGACCTTTTAGCAGGCACTAGCTTTTTCATCTCACTTAGTCTTTTAAAGTATGAAAAGGAAGCACATATACCAATACTCATGACCAAAAGAAATGATGCAGTCCCTGTCTCTGTTATCAATAGATAAAAATATACCCCGAAGGAATTTAATGATTCAAAATTCAAACAGTGTTGCATATAAACTTAAGGTGAATTATTGTGGAAGATCAACAAAAAAAAGAAGCAAAAACACGTCTCAATGACATTATCATTCACAACTATCATATTTGATTCTAGTTCCTATTAAATCATCCCACGTTGTTGGCGACAAATCAGCTTGGCATGCATTTAATGACAATCATCTCTAAAGTGTCTCAACAAAGATTCTTACCAACAATTTAGCTTTCCATCTGATAAAGGAACTTTTGCCGCATTGAATAGATCACGAGTAAAATTCTCATTGATAAACTCTGTACAATCAGAAAATTCACCAAATTTCTCAAGATCAAGTGTCTTCCAAATTTTGCCTTTCATTGTCTTAAAATTCTCCATCAGTAACGCATTTATCCTCATATATAGATAATTGTCTGTCACTGCAGGCATCATTGGCTCCATCTTCTCGATTTGAGCAGTTTTGAATGCACTCAAACTCTGCTTGCAGGATGAAGTGCTGCAAGGTTGGCTTAGAATTCGAATTGCATACTTCTTTAATACAGGAACGGCATCACCACAATAGTCCCACCAGTCACCTTTATACACAACAAATATCAATGTACAATTTACACATTGAAAATAAATAGAATATGAAATTAAATCAATGCGGTTAATTGATTTAAAGAATAGATGCTTACAAGGGTGATATATTTGTAACATTATCATTGCTGTACAATTGAACATCTCTGGCACTTTATGACAATAGAGCAGCATATCTTGCAAAATTTTTTCCTTTTCTTCATCACCTACCAATTTTTCCAATATGAAAAGTACGCCCCGTTTCATTAAATTTTTCTCTACAAACTTCTCGCTACACATGTAAGTAGGGTTAAGAAAAGCTGCAGCAACATGTATTGGATGAATGATACGACTCTGCCGTTGCTGGAAAATATCCCATAACTTTTGATACTTTTGCACATTAGTCTCATAAATTTTCTTAATAGCCTCTTCTGCTATTTTCACAGCTGCGTATAAGAACCCAGAAGTAGCACCATAGCTATCAACTAGACAAAGCACTTGAAATATCGGATTTAGAGCATGCAAGACTTCTTTCCCTTCGATCCAAAACTCAGAACTGCGAATGATTTTAGCCACTTCTCTGCCCACTTCATCCTTCTCAAAACCCAAAGAAAACCACTCATATGATGAAACAAGCAATTGTAGCCTACTTTCCAACCCCATGATTGATTGGAGCATATAGTAGTCTGAATAAAATTTTGTTGTTGATGATTGTTTCAACTCCCAGTTGTTTGTGAACTGATTCATCAATGATAAAATGCCATTGTGCTTGTGAATGTTAGTGACAGCCACTCTTGCTTGATCAAATATCTTTCGAACCCATTCGATTCCATTGAAAATATCCTCGAAGAGTAAATGTATTTCTTGGGCAACACAATTAGTCTTGTACACATGGGAATGGTTGTCATTTGGCATAATTTCAAATAACCCTTCCACTTGAGCACTGTTGGTTATATATTGTACGATGTTGTGGGCCCCTATTTTTTGAGTGACAAAATGTACAATCTCCCACAGCAAAATGCTAGTTAACTCATCATTGTGGACTTCCAATGCATTCAATAGTACCATCCCTTTAATAGAATGGGCAAAGATAGTAATGACAGATCTCTCCTTATTACACCAAATATCAAACATGATTGTGCAGCCAGTTTCATCCCATGATTTCTTCACATTTGCCACATACTCTCCAATTTCCTTTTCCAAATCAGGCACTAACTCTGCTTTAACTACTGAACAACAAGGCAACTTATAATGCAAACCGTGTTCAGCCACGCCATTCACAAAGTCAATGAAGGATGGCCTCCGCACGATATCAATGTCAACATCATTCAACAAGATGAACTTGACAAGCAACTTATCCAGCATAACGCCATCATTACTAATAAGCATTTTGGGCGAAGTCTCTTCAGTCTTACCTGAACACGCATCAACCTTGACTCTTTTAGTAGAACCAGAAATTGCTTTAGCAATGGCATCTTGAACATCTTTGGGCACCTTGGTGCATATGTCTACATCACCGCCTTTAATTCCAGATAAATGCAATTTAACTCTTGGGACACCACCAGCATATATTTTGCCGCAAAACTTGCACTTAAATTTGCCATCCAGATGCTCTGCATATTCCCAAAATCGATCTCTCTTTCTGAACGTGTCAACTTCCATGGCCTATATGTACAAACGAAGATAGTCACATTATTGACATCCCCAAGAACTCTAAGCTATGACTTTCGGTCTATGCTCATAGGTTTTAAGGTTTAGCGCCTACATATTCCTTGAACATCTTCACCAAACAATAATGAAACCCTTGGCAATTGACATTCAAGCAAGGGAGTTTTACCAGAAATATGGGTGGGTCAAGACTTCACAAGGTCTTCAATAATCGTTAAAACTAAGGAGTATTTGTGCCCAAACAATAAGCACAGGAAAGAAAATAGAATTAGATCCATAAATTTACTCTTAAGGCCTACGCTAACTTGCTTCCTGAGCGCAATATCTAGAATTGCAGCCAACCACTCAGAAACAACATGACTACTACGGTAACGAGGGAAAGAGGGAAAGGACTTGAAATAATTAAAACGCCCAGAATTCGCTCATATTCACATACACAGAAGAAGTTGAGAGAGACACCTGATGGTAGCACGAACGAGAAGCACAGAGAAAAGTGAAATTTCTCAAGCAGGTTAAGAGGAAAGAGCAACCAAATCACACAAATTTGCACAGTGCCCGAGAAGAGCGACTGATATAGCACGACGATGAAGAAACAAAGCAAAGAGAAATTTATGCATAAAAAGATATAAGTCTTAAACTGCGTCTTACCAGTCACGAGGGATATTTGTTCAAGAAAAAGAAATTGAAGCAATAAGATTCGGAAAACAATTTGCTGAAAGAGAAAGTTAGACTGGGGAAATCCAAGACCGAAAAGGAAACTGAATCCCTGAAAGTTGTCTTTCCTCACATAAGAAAGGACCCGCTCTGTGTTTTGAGGAATAAATTCATCAAGAAACTTGCACACCAGGAATCTCAAACCACCATATAAAAGAAAAAGAAAGGTTTAAGAAAATAAACCCCAAATCTTTTACAAGGTAAGAAGGATTTAGCTTATCAAACACACGACAACACACGACAAGGATCTAAATTTAAAGTTATAAAAGTGTAAATACTAAAGAAATTATGATTCAAGTGTTAAAAGTCAACGTGCCTACAAATTACAATTTCAGGCATAGTTTTACTGAGCCGTATTTATCACTCAATTAAATAATATGCGTGAGTCTTTTCATGAATTTTATCGGTAACAGCTTGAAAAAGAAACTATCTTTTAGATTTGTAGAATGCTATAAAAAATTTAAATTTTAAATCATCTAACCAAGAGGGGAACTGTTTTTTTTGCCAGTTACAACAAAGGAATATTCATTCAAGAAATTAGAAAGAAGACATAAGATTTGTGAAATATCATGTTTTTTTTTTTTTTTTTTTTTGGTCGAAATTTGTAAATTTCATTACTAAGGAGGGAGTTTAGCTACATCTGAACATAGAATTTCTAGGAGGCTTGATGGGGGGTGTTGGGTCCAATTCGCCGGTAACATTTTCTTGCGTTGGGCCTTTGCGGCCCAATCCGCTGCTCTATTTGCATCTCTTTTGCAATGGGTAACTTTGATGGGCCTTAAATTTGCGAGGAGGGCCTGGGCTTCTCGAAGGTGGGCCTGTACTTCCCAGCATACTAAGTCTTCAGTTCTGCACACCTGTCTCCGAGGGTGATCTGCCGCCTTGATTATCAGTTGGGCGAGTTCCAAGTTGTCGATCTCCACTTCCCAGCTAAGGGTTTCAGCTTCTTCGCTTGTTTGTTTCGACAACCACTTTAGGGTTTGAATGACAGCCTCCGCTTCGGCTTGGAGCGGTGATTCCACCGCGACTGATCGAGCAAATCCAGCGAGCATCCTTCCGCTGTGATCTCGGCACACTCTAGCGACTGCGGCCTCGCCGCTTTCTTGGCAAAACGAGCCATCAGTGTTCCACTTGCGAGACCCACATGTTGGGGGTTTCCACTTGACAGGTTCTTCTTTCGTTTTGTCTGTTTTTCCCTTGTTTCGGACCACCCATGAGCTGATATTTCGGTGCTAGGTTATTGCAGAATCAATCAGCTGAGCTGGCTGGGATTGCTGTCCGCGGAAGATGAAGGCGTTCCTACCTTTCCAGATCTGCCATAGAAGTTGAATTAGGAGCTCGAAAGGTACCTTGTCATGCTGAAATTTGTCGATCCAGTCTTCAATTCGGTTGATTTGCCTCTGATTTATGTTTATGTTGATGTTCGGGTGCTGCCATACTTGTACTGTCCATGGACAGAGGAAAAACAAGTGCTCACTAGTTTCGGGTTGGCTTTGGCATATTGCGCACTGATTGTGAGGTATAATGTTCCGTTTTCGAAGGTTCTCCCTTGTTGGTAATGCATTATGGCATAATTGCCATAGAAAATGTCTTAGTTTCGGCTGTGTTTGAGCATTCCATATACGGCGCCATAATGATTGTGGTACCTGGTAGGAGGAAGAAGCTTGGGATTGTGTGGGACTGCTTTGTTTTGGGTGTGTGTTGTGGTATGCACTTTTGACTGTATATACCCCTGTCTTAGTATGTAGCCAGACCATTTGATCTTCTGCCCTGTTTCTGCTTAATGGAATTGAAAGTATTTCTGAGGCTGTCTCCTGGTCGACTAGGTGCCGTATTTTATCCTCCTGCCATGTCATGTGCTCAACATCAATCAACTCCGACACCATTGTTGGATCCTCTCTATTAGCTGGGCCATTAAGTATTCCTCTAGGTAACCATTTATCCTCACGAATTTTCACTTTCGTGCCATTTCCAATAGTCCATCTTAATGAAGGTAGGATAGTATCCCTCCCTTTCATTATGCTAAGCCATCCCCAAGAGGGGTTACTCCCTTTACCAGCCTGTTTCAGGTCTCCGTTAGGATAGTAAAGGCCTTGAAATACCTTACTCCAGAGGGTATCTAGTTGTGTAAGCAATCGACAGGCTTGCTTACCCAACATAGCTTCGTTAAAAGTGATGAGATTTCGGAATCCAAGTCCCCCCCACTGCTTTCCTCTCTTTTAACAAATCCCACCTCTTCCAATGGACTCCTTTATGCTAGTCGTTCGTTTTCCACCAAAAATCTGTAATTTTTCTCTCAATGGCCCGACATATGGAGAGTGGTATTTTAAAAACTGACATGACGTACTGTAGTATCGTTTGTACTACTGCTTTTATCAACACTTATTTCCCTGCCCTAAACATCAAGTTTTCTTTCCATCCCTCAAGTTTTTTATTCACTCTAGCCGTGATCCAAGCAAACATCTCCTTTTTTGACCTCCCCCTAGTCCGAGGGGATACCCAAGTATTTTCCCTGATTTTTCAAGTTCTACAACTCTCATTTCACGAGTCAAATTTTGCTTCAATGTAAGTGGACAATCTTTGCTGAAAAACATACCTGATTTGTTAAGGTTGATAGTTTGCCCCGACGTATAACAGTATTGATTCAAGATAGCAGCGAAGTTCTGACATTCTGAGATTTTTCCATCCATAAATAGAATAAGATCATCCACAAACATTAGGTGGGTCAGGGTAGGGCACACCCTATTTAGGCGAATTCCTTTTATGCTGCCTTCTTCCTCTGCTTTGTGTAGTAGATGGGACAGAGTATTGGCTACCAATATAAAAAGATAGGGGGATAGTGGGTCACCTTGACGAATTCCTCGAGATGGGTTAAAGTACGATAGTAGCTGCCCATTAATTTTAACACTGTACAAAACAGTAGATACACACTGCAAAACCAGCTTAACCCATGCTTCACTAAAACCCATCGTTGTCATGCATGCCTCTAGAAAGTCCCATTATACTTAGTCATAGGCCTTTTTCATATCCAGCTTTAGAATCGCCTGAAATTTCCTTTTGCACTTTCTTGTTCGTAGCTGGTGTAGTACTTCTTGTACTAAAAGTATGTTGTCTTGAATCAGCCTCCCTTTTACAAATGCACTTTGTTCCATTGTTATCAGCTAGGGGAGGTATAGCTTCAATCTATTGGCCATTACCTTCGAGATGACCTTATAAGTGAAGTTGCACAAGCTGGTAGGGTGAAACTGATCCACTTGTTCTGAGTTTGGAGTTTTTGGCACAAGGGCAATGATTGTCTTGTTCATTTCCGGATTTAAAAAGCCATCTCGCCAGAATTTTCTGATTTCAGTGTAAAATCTTGGTCGATTTCATTCCAGTGGTGCTGAAAAAATATTCCATTCAGCCCGTCTGGGCCTGGTGCTTTTAGTGCTCCCAGTTGAAAAGTTGCCTGCTTTATTTCCTCTAGGGTAACATCCCTGATCAGCTATTGATTCATTTCCTCCGTTACTAAACACGGTAGTTGATCGAGTACCGGTTTTATGTTGCGGTTGCCCACTGAGGTATATAACTCCTTGAAAAACATTGTAGTCATTTGCTTGATCTGATTTTGGTCACGTGTCCAGTCACCGGATTGGTTTTTCATCATGTTTATGCGGTTTCTTTGTCTTCATTGCACTGTGGTTGCGTGGAAGAACTTTGTATTTTTGTCCCCCCATTTCAGCCATTGAATACAAGACCTCATCCCCCAATAAAGCTCCTCTTGACACCACAGTCTTTCAATTTCATTTTTCAGCATCTAGGGCCCTCTGTTTATCATGGCGCACTGTTGAGTCATTTACTAATTGTTGTAGTTCTTCCTTTAAGGCATGAATGGTATTGCAGGCATTTGAGAATTTTTTCTTACTCCACATATGCAACGTTTTTACAACCTTTTTTAGTTTGTGGCTGAGGTCCCCCCCCCATCTCGCAGCTTGGTCCAACCAGGATTCCTTCATTACATGGTCATATTCCTCGTCCTCTATCCAGTATGCTTCAAATTTAAATTCTCTTCTTCTTTTTTCCACCTAGGGATTTAAATCCAGTAATAGAGGGCTATGATATGAACCCACCGCTGGTAATGCGTAGACCTCTATTTCAGGGAATGACACTCTCCACTCTATATTGCTGAGGACTCTATCTAATTTTTTCTTTACATGCTCAACCCCTTCTCTGTTATTTGTCCAAGTGAAAGCACATCCCTTGCTCTCGATGTTCATTAATCCACTAGAATCGAGAAAGTCTTGGAAAGCTTTCATTCTGTAGTTTTCAGCCATCCGTTTGCCCACTTTTTCCCATACATACAGCACTTCGTTAAAGTCCCCAAGGCATACCCATGGGCCATGGAATGGGAGTTGAGTTGTGGCTATATCAGCCCACAATTGAAGTCTTTCATGGAAATCCGTGGGAGTGTAAACACATGATACTCTCATCATATTGTTAGTCTCCCTATCTGTGCATATTAAGTGTATGCAATGCAATGAATGTGCTTTAATTGAGATTGTTACCTGGTCAGTCCAAAAGATAGCTAATCCCCCAACAATGCCTCTCGAATTGACTAGAAAGCTATTCTAGAACTTTAGGCGACGTTGTAGTCTTTTACTAACCTCCTCCTTGTTTTTTGTTTCCATTAGGAATAGGACAGCGAGCCTTTCTTGAGCCACCAGGGCTCTAATGGCCTAGAATGTCAGGGGAGTGCCCAACCCCTGACAATTCCAGCTTACTAGCTTCATTTGTAACTGGGTGGCTTATTAGGGCTAGTCGCCAAAGCCCATCCTCTTGTTTCTTCCTCCGTAAACACGGGTGTTTCCAGTAATGTGGTGTCATCAAAAGCTTGCTTGCTCATCCCTTGTGGAGTATAGGGAGAATATCTCTTCAGTTTTTTTTTAGCAGCATGTTTTGGTCCCTTTCCTCTTTTTTCGACAGCAATCCTATCCATAAAGGTGGTGCTCTGTGTATATACTTCCCCTCCCCTTGCTAGCTGTGAGTCAGTACTCATTCCTCCTGTTTTGTTCCACTGCATATCGTCTTGGACAATTTCCTTTCTCTTACCTTTATCCCTATGGGTGGTTTGGGCTGGGCAGGCCTCCTGTAGGGTTTCAAAAACAACCAGCTCTCCCATGTGTGTGGGGGTTTCAGGGGGGCTCATTTCCTCGAGTAGTTCTTCCATTGACTTCCCATAATAGACGTCCCAGAACGGACTGGACTCATTTTGTAACATCCTGAATTTCGACCCATTTCGGGATATGTGAAATGGTTATTTTATCAATGCACTGTTAGTTACGTGTACTCTGAGTTGGCCCCTCACGAGTTAACTAACTGTTCGGCAAGGCAATTAAGGATCGGTACACGTACGACTAGTGAATTTAATCAGGGATAGGCCGCTCGACCATAAGGATCAAAGAGGAATAATACTACATTGTTGCAGGCCAATTAGCGAACGGAAATAAATTGAGTCGGCAAAAATACGAGGTCGGATTGCGGGTGATTCCGCATGACTTCGATATTAATTGCGGACGACGTTAAACTGATTTCCTTTTGGCCCTGTACTCAGTGTGAGCAATTAACCTCTCATGATTACATGACAACCGAGGATCGCCCTAATTTGAATGCACGATCGTGGATTGAAAAGCTATCAACCACGGGTCAAACGCGCGAGAGCCCCTAAACGCCGCCCGAAAGTTAGGTCGTACTAAAGTCGCGATTGATCGATGTTAACCACGAATTTCAATCCGGTATCGGGTATCGAATTTTTAAGGGTGTCGAGACTAAATATTGGACATTGTCTCATTGATTTTCGGATTTATTGGTGAGCCCGAATTATTGGAAAATGATTCAACGGGCCGAGTTTTGGAGCCAAATATTTGGGAATTTGTGCTTCTGGGGTAAAAAGACCAAAATACCCCTCTCTAGATATTTGTTTAGATTTTTATCTTGTTTTGTCTTGTCTTCTTTTCCTTTCCTTTTTCTTTTCTTTTCTCTCTCCTTCTCCTCCAAGTTTCGGCAACCCCCCTTCCCCACGTTTCTTCCCTTTCTCTCTCCCCCTTTTTCTTTCTCTTCCCCCTCACGTTTCTTCCCTTGGTCGACAGCCACTTACCCATCTCTTTCCCATCTTTGACTTGTCAACTTTCTTTTTCTCTCTCCCCCATCCACTTGCTGACAACCCCACGTATCTCTCTCTCTCTCTCTCTCTCTCTTGGGCAGCACGTTCGACACCCTCCCCCTTCCCAGCAACTTCTTCTTCTTCCTTTCTTCTTCTTCTTCTCCTCCTTCGGCTGACGATGGCTTGCTGCTGCTGCTACGTTTTGTTGCTGCTGCCACCAGCCACCATCAACCGCCGTTCTTGATGTCTTGCCGTCGTCGAGAAGCCGCCAACCCATCACCGGACTGCCACCCCCTTTCCTTTCTCCTTTCCCTTCCATTTTCCTCTGTTTTCTGCTGCTGTTCCTGCTGTTTCTGCTGTTTCTGCTTGCTGTTTGCTGCTGTCTGCTGCTGTTTCTTGCTGTTTCTGCCGCTGGAAGTTGCTGCCATTGCTGCTGGTTGCTGCTGGCCGCTGTTCGGGACACAGCCAGCCGCTGTCCAGCATCACCAGCTGCTGTTTGGCCGCTGTTCAGCACAAAACAGCTTCATCGGAAGCTGTTTTGTTGGAAAACGGCCGCCGGTTGTCGCCCATCGTTGTCCCCGAGCGAGCCGCTCGTTGTCCTCGCCGCTGCTGTCGCGCTCGTGTCGTCGGATTAGCTAAAACCGTGAGTCGATTTTCTAAACCTTGTTTAGGGTGCTAAACTCCCTTAGGGTGATTAGTTTAATATTAAGTTTGATTAGTGCTTTTGAATGATGGATGATTAGTGTTTTATTATTATTTGATTAAGCATGTTTAGTGTTAATCGTGGTTAGAATAAATTAATTGCGGTTAGAGTAACTATAGTTGGTTAATCGCGGTTAGATTAAATTAATCGTAGTCGGGTTAATTAACCATAGTTGAGTTAGACCGGTAACCATGATTAGTATTAATAAATATTATTATTATTTTTGGAATAAAATAATAATTATTTATTAAATTCGGAATTATTATTTATTATTTTCGGAATTAATTAATTTGTTATTAATTTCGGAATTGGTGGTTATTATTTTTGGGTAATAATTAATTAATTGTTTTTGGAGAATAATTAATTAATTAGTGGTGGATGATTAATTATTCTTGGATGTTGAATATTGATTGTTGGATAATATTATTCTTGGGTGTTGAATAATTATTAATGGGATATTTTTGGAGTAAAGTATTAATTTTGGAAAGTACATTATTTATTAATTATGCTAGTATCGATTAATTTCGATGGATTATTGTTTGTACTTTCCTCACGTGGATTATATATCGGTGGATTACTAGTTGTACTTTCCTCACGTGAATTATATGTTGAATACATGTATATATGCTGCCTTTGATGATATTGTTTAATATATACTCGGTGGAGTAAATTCACGGATTGCGATTATGAATTAGGGTTGAGTATATTCAGCATATTCGTGTGACTATGTGTGAAAGGCATTTGTATTCGTGTGACCACGTGTGAAATATTATCGCATTACATGTAGAGTTTGCGATGAATTAATGTGTACAAGCACGAATCATGTCTGCATTGGCTGCATTACAAGATAATGAAATGAGCATGATTAATTGGTGTGCTTGCGTGGTCACGTAAGAGCCCGTCACCCAGTGGGGGATCTGTGGTTGACGAAGTCCGTATTATCGGAATGCCCGGGCGGGGTCCGGATGCGGGTCGCGGTAGAGGCCGGACCTATGCTCTTTGTGAATGCCGTCTGGGCGCCAGACGTTGCCGTGCCCAATGCAGTGGGACGATGCCCGGTTATGCGGTTGACTACCAACTTGTGTGTTGGAAGGAAATTCCCCCAAAGGTGTTAATAAATGGAAAACGAAAAAGTGCATGGTACATGAGACGATTTGAAAGGTGTTCTGATTGTTTATTATAATTGCTGCATCGAGGTGAGCATATGATAGACTGTATCATGCAAGTTGCGTGTGGCAAAAGCGAGGTAAGGTTGCTTGTGATTGCGATTGTTAACTGTTAATAATTGCATATGAGCATTAGTCTAATCGTGCGTCTGTCAATGGTTGATTGGATGTTATTCTGTTGTTGAGTTGTGAGCGATAGAGACATTACACGTCAGGGCGCACTCGAAGCGAGTAGGTCTCCTAACCGAGGCTTAGGATTTTGACTTGCTGAGATTTATCTCACTGGTTATTGAATAACCACTGTCAGGTCCGTAGGATGGAGGATCGACGCGCGTAACGGCTCGTGGCCGTTTTCGAAGGGAGTAGATTGACCTCAGCTTGTTGGTTTCTTTGGCTCGATAGGAAGATGCCCGTGGTAAGGGCTTGTACTTGTAAACTTCCCAGGGTTAATCAGTAAATAAATAAAATAAAGTACTTTGGAATGTGTTATTATTGGGTTTTCCTGCTATCCCTGCTTTTGTAATTGACCGGAGATTGTGTTTCGCTTCCGCATGCGTTTAATTAAAAGATAAAAATAACGGTCGGCGATGGATCCTGGAGAGTCGCAACTCAAATGACCGCAAGAGAACAAGGGTTGTCGCGGACTCGAGAGTTGGGTCGTGACACATTTGCTTCCACCTTCAACCATGAGCCAAACATCATGTCTTTTTTATCGAGGAATCTATCTTCCTGGTATTGGATTTCCCTACAATGCTGAGCATAGTGTCCTAACTTACCACAAGAATAGCAGAAATGTGGGAGACGTTCATAGCGGAAATCCAGCTAGATTTTCTTAACCTTATTACTAAAAAGTGCTCCTGGTTTAAGAGGTATATTCAGAGTCATTTCCACTCTTGCCTTCCCTATTTTGTAGGGCATGTACCCTTTTGCCTCCACCTTCACTTCAATTACTGGCCCAATATCCTCGGCTATACGTGCTATTACTTCTTCCGATATCCATTCTGCTGGTAAACCATGAACATGAACCTAGAAACTACATGTATCAAATTTATAGCAAGCTGGGGGGGTATTGGGTTACCACGGTTTCAACAACAGGAGGTGGTTGGCAAAGGACCAAGGTCCCGCTATCTCTATTCGTTCTTTATCTTTTTATGATGCCAACCGAATCGCAAATATACCAGGGGCTAGTAGGTCAATATCAGCATTTTCAAGCTTCCAAGCCCTTCTCATTGTGTTTTGGAAGGGTTGGAAATTGATTTTAGGGTTCTGATAGAGCAACCCTATAAGAGTATTACGACATTCCCTTACCTTACTGGCTGAGATCACATCATCTACTGGTGTTATTGTTTGCTGTGACCACAGTTTCCCCAGTCTTTTGCACAGCATTGCTAGTCTGACTTCCTCCTCTTCTGTGGTCTCCATTTCAACTGGTGCGAGTGGCTATGGTGAAGCTGGACCCGATCAGTGTGGCTGAAGGATAAGCAGGTTGGGTTGAAATTTTCTGGCGGCTAATTTTGTTGAAGATTGCAACTGGGCACTTTGAAAGCAAAATCTCGATTTTCTGGGTTTGGTTGGTGGAGGGAGAGGGTAGATTATCGTGGCAGTGGGGAATCCGGGAGAGAGTAGAGCTAAGGAGGAATTTGCGGATGGGTTGTAGATGGAGTGTTTGCCTCCATTGTTTGATTCGGAGGACTGAGCTGAGGAAGTGTTAGGGTTTGTGGAGATGTTAGGGTTTTTGGATTTTGTGAAGCTACCATAGGGGGTAGAGGGAGCTCTTCAGAGAGAAGAGTCTTTTTTGTTTATAATCTTTACATGTCTTCTTGAAATATCATGTTGAAAGAGGCTGTTAGATTGGGGTAATCCTACACCGAAAAGGAAAATTGAATCCGCAAAAGATATATTTCCTCGCGTAAGAAAGGACCCCTGTCTTTCTAGGATAAATTCATCAAAGTTGCATGCCAGGCAAATTGGGAAGAACTCCCCAAGGGATTCTAGAACTCATCGCTTGTCGACTAGCCACAGAAAACTTTAAAGATTTTGGAAGGGTGTGCACCTCATGGCGGTCCGCTGCCACCAAAGAGACGTACATGTCGAAGTCAAAAGCCCCGCGGTTCATGACCTATGTGCGCAAGCAAACAGCAGAGTTCTTCAGCCCCTCTAGAAAGAATTTTCCGGTTGCAAGCATCTCGAGTCACAACCATGTCTCCCCGGGGATGGCTACTAGTATCAATGGGGGACCGTGACTATATGCTACACAGCCATGATTTCTTTTCACCGGGATTTTCGGGATCAGGAACAGATAGAGTTTGCCTTTCTGAAATCGGGAGCCTTTCTGAGATCGGGAGAAGATGCATGGACGGTAATGAGTCTAGCAATGCATCTGCCTCAGTCCAGCATCGTTGGTCTCATTCATTACAACGGGCAATTTGTCGCCTTGGATGCGGATAACCAAATATTGACACTTAACGAGAGAAAGGGTTGCATGCAATTGTGACTACTTCTTTGGCAGAGTTTTCACGGTTGTGGGTGTCTCGTGGAATGTTCAGGTTCATTGCTGGTGGCCCGGAAGATAAAGGGCGAAGGAGATGCACCGGTGATCCGAGTTTTCAAAGTAAATTTGGAGAAGAGAACTCAGGTAGAGGTCAATAGCCTAGGGAACGCTTCACTCTTCTTAAATTATAACTCTTCCTTCTTGGCGGAGTTCAACGCCGAGGACCCTGAATCTTGCTTTCACGGGATCAAGCCGAACCGCATCAATGTCACAGATGACATGGATGAGAAGAAGATTTACAGCATGGACGATGGAACGGTTGAGACATACTCGGATGCTGCTGGCACTCACTGTTATGCAGGCGAATGGTTCCAACCTGAGTATTGAACTTTCTCGCTGTGAAATCTCTTTCTCAATAGCAGGATTTTGATGTCAGACCAACTCGATTGGAGTGGCCCCATCTCCACCCTTGATCACATGGGCCCTACATGACAAGATCAACGCATCGGTGTGTACAGATCCATCTTTAGGATGGTCTAGAAAGAATATTCTTATTTATATTCATGGCTAACTCGATTGGAAAAGAAGAAGCATGCAGAAAGATGCACATCATTAGTTTATCCGTGATTCACGGTATATTTAGATTTTAATTTCTTATATTTTAAATAGGAGAAACGAATATGAATTTAGAAACTGAGGATATGAGCTCATTCAAATTAGAATATGAAATTGGTTAGGTAATCCCCTATGGATATCAAAATTTAATAATTAATAATATATAATGTCCCTTTACCTTTTTAAAGTGAGATGAGAGAAGGATTTTTTTAAGAAGAAGAACAAGAGATGAGGATATTTATCACTTGAAAATTTGGTTATGTATATTAGAGATAGATGCAGATAACTATAGATTAAGAGAACTTAGCAACTTTATCAATTTTTTCTAATTAATTCTGAAAAAAATGTAAAATATTCTTTGAACATAGATTATTGGGACTGCATCGAATGACTGAGAAACCTTGGATATCTAACATGGTGTTTGGTTGATTTAAATTGCCATCTGTAATATAGAGGGAAAAATATTAAAAAGACTCGATTATAGTTTGATGGAAAAGGCCGACTTAATCTTTGTTAAGTATTCCCATCTTGTACTGTAATCCATGGCGCATTGTGATATTAATTAAATTACTATCGTTAATGCAAATATTATTGGCTTGAGAGACATATATAACCAATAACCCACACAAATAGATGGAGTTGTGCTTTATTAAAGCTTGGAGTTCAAGATTTAACATCATTCATTGAAATCGAAAATACATTACCAGGTTCAATTGTATGATAATTTCATAAGTGTCACAATGACAGAGAATGGATGGATTCGGTATTTTTTTCACGTACTATAAGACGATGAAATTGCATACGTGCATAAATTTAGAGTCCAGTTGAATTACTATTTATTTTTTATATTTTATTTAAATCAAAATCTCGCGACACATGCATTTGACCTTTATTGTAAAAAAAATCAAAGCGCTTTTTTTTATCTGTAAATTGAAACACTAGAAACGGTACAAACATGCAACTGTTTACATATGTAAATTCAGACACGAATTAATATTTACAATTTCATAAAGTTTAAATAAAGAGGCTTTTAATTTGTAAACTGAAACACTTGGACAAGGACATCTTGTTGTTCCTGCACTGAGGGGGAGTGCCTTCAACGGAATGAATTCTTAGATATACACACAGCTGCATTTAGAAGGGATAGCATCGCTCTTTATAAGTCCTGAAACCTTTGACCAAAATCGCTATTCAACTGGTTATTTAAATGGTACCTCCCGAGTCCCGAGCACTAGGAACTTTTGTTTGTCACTTCCTCATCATTGGGCTATTGCATCTATTTTTCTTGTTGCTGGTCATATGTATGGAACTTACTTTGAAAATTCTCCATCAGTAACGCATTTATCCTCAAATATAGATAATTGTCCGTCACTGCAGGCATCATTGGCTCCATCTTCTCGATTTGAGCAGTTTTGAATGCACTCAAACTCTTCTTGCAGGACGAAGTGCTGCAAGGTTGGCTTAAAATTCGAATTGCATACTTCTTTAATATAGTAAGGGCATCGCCGCAATAGTCCCACCAGTCACCTTTATACACAACAACTATCAATATATAATTTACTCACCAAAAACAAATAAAATATGAAATCAAATCAATGCAGTTAATTGATTTAAAGAATAGATACTTACAAGGTGAGATGTCTGTAACATTGTCGTTTCTGTACAAGTGAACAACTTTAACACTTTTTGACAATAGAGCAGCATATCTTGCAAAAAATATTCCTTTTCTTCACTTTTCTTCACATCCTACCAATTTTTCCAATATGAAATATATGCCCTATTTCATTAAATTATTATCTACAACCTTCTCGCTACACATGTAAGTAGGATTAAGAAAAGCTGGAGCAACATATATTGGATAAATGATACGACTCTGCCGTAGCTGAAAAATATCCCATAACCTTGATACTTTTGCACATTAGTATCATTAATTTTCTTAATAGCCTCTTCTGCCATTTTCATAACTACATATAAGAACCAGAAGTAGCACCATAGCTATCAACTAGACAAATTACTTGAAATATCGGAATTACAGCCTGACCTCTTTCCCTTCAATCCAAAATTTAGAATTTTAGAGTATTTAATGATTCTTAAAAGTGGATTCATACTTTTTTTATTTTAATTAAAAAAAAAACTCCTTCTCTGTCCACTTCATCTTCTCAAAACTCAAAAGAAAGCACTCATATGATGAAGCAAGCAATTGCAGCTTAATTTCCAACCCCATGATTGATTGGAGCATATAGTAGTCTGAGTAAAATGTTGTTGATGATTATTTCAATTTCCAGTTGTTTGTGAACTGATTCATCGATCATAAGATGCCATTGTGCTTGTGATTTTAGTGACAACCACTTTTGCTTGATCAAATGCCTTTCGAACCCCTTCAATTCCATTGAAAATATCCTTGAAAAGTAGATGTATTTCTTGGACAACACGATTAGTCTTGTACACATGCGAATGATTCTCATTTGGCATAATTTCAAATAACCCTTCCACTAGAGCACTATTGGTTATATATTGCATGATGTTGCAGGCCCTATTTTCTGAGTGACAAAACGTACAATCTCCCAAGGCAAAACTCTAGTTTACTATTATTGTGGACTTCCAACGCATTCAATAGTACCATCCCTTCAATAGAATGGGAAAAGATAGTAACGATGGATCTCTCCTTGTTACACCAAATATCAAACATGATTGTGCAGCCGGTTTCATCCCATGATTTCTTCACATTTGCCACATACTCTCCAATTTCATTTTTCAAATCAGGCACTAACTCTGCTTTAACTACTGAACAATGAGGCAACTTATAACGTGAACCATGTTCAGCTACGCCATTCACAAAGTCAATGAAGGATGGCATCTGCACAATATCGACATCGACAAGATGAACTTGGCAAGCAACTTATCCAGCATAACGCCATCATTACTAATAAGCATTTTGAGCAAAGTCTCTTATGTCTTACCTGAACACGCTTCAACAGCATCTGAACATCTTCGGGCACCTTGGTGCATATGTCTATATCACTGCCTTTAATTCCAGATAAATGTGATTTAACTCTTGGGACACCACCAGCAAATATTCTGCCGCAAAATTTGCACTTAAATTTGCCATCCAGATGCTCTGCATATTCCCAAAATCGATCTCTCTTTCTGAACGTGTCAACTTCCATGGCCTATATACACAAACGAAGACCGACAGTGAATGAAATTTTCAATAGTCACATTATTGACATCACCAAGAACCATAAGCTATGACTTCCAGTCTATTTTCATAGGTTTTAAGGTAGAGCGACCACACAATGCCCAGTGTCCGAGAAGAGCGACTGATATAGCATGACGATGAAGAAGCAGAGCAAAACGAAATTTCTCACGCGGCACGACCCTGAGGGAAGAGTGACTAAATCACAAACTTACACAGCGTCGGGAGAGCGAGGACATAGGTGCTTGAATTTCGCCAGTGTGAGGGTTTGGTCTGCGATCGATGTCGTTTTATTCTTTTTTTTCCCGCAAACTACGTCAATTTGGCAGGGGACGTTTCGTTCGTTCACCCCCGTCCCGCGAAGGATTTGCGAAAACAAAAGTACGCGTTCTTTTCGAAGTCACGGACAGCTATGACGTCCGTTTCGTTGGTTTCTGTATCTCTACCAGAGTCCGACCCACCCTGCGGATCAAATACACCTTTTATATGTCGTCGAACCAAAGCTCCGACAACTTTGTCCAATTGGAACCGAACCAGGAGTCTGAATTGAAATCTTTCATCGAATAAAAAGTTACCGAAATTATTTTGATATATATTGAAAAACTACTTATCATACATGAACATCGCGACCACAAAAAAAAATCCCATACATGAACATTACTTGTCATGAAAATTTACTAGCCACATAAAATTCATTATTCATTATGCCAAAATTTATTGAGAAAGGTTGATTTTTTCTTCAGGACATGGGCTCGAACTTATTTTATTGGTATGAAAAGTTAATATCAACATAGGGAATTTGCTAACTATTGAAAGTTCCAAAATTAATTTTCCTAGTTTGGACTTACTCATCACATAAAAAGAATACTAGTTAACGGTAGACGCATGCTTTTCAGTTAAAAGAAAATACCTAGCAGATAGGAACTTAAACATGCGAATTGAATATGCAAAGCAAATGAATGGTGCTAATGCAAAAATTATGGGATAATGACCCAAATAGTCCTTAAACTTTAGCTCAATGTACAATGAGGTCCATAAACTTTTAATATATTCAATGTGATCCCTGAACTTTAGCCAAATTTGCAATCCTTAAATTTCTAATTTGTTCAACATAGTACATGTTCAATACAATCACTAAACTATATAAAAATGTTTAATATTGTCCTTTTATTAATTTAATATTAGGGATAACATTGAACACATATCAAAAGTCCACATCACATTGAACAAATTAAAAGTTTAGGGTCCACATTATATATTTTGCAGCAAAGTATCAAAAATCATATACTTATTATATTTATGTCAATTTAATCATAAATATTTTAATGATGCTAGTTGAATCTTAGTGCCCATTCAATCCTAAACATCATAACCTAGTGCCAATTCAGTCCTTCCAACTAATTTTACCTGAATATTGCTAACATGAATGTCTATCGACTGACATGGCATGGTCAACACTAACATTGATAACTTTTAATATTATTTTGATTTTTTAATTATTTTTTATTTTTTATTTTTATTTTTTTTTCATTTCTTTCTCTTTCCCTTTTTTTTCCTTCCTCTTCTTCCAACCAGCCACTAAATTGACCAAAGGTAAGGGTTGCTATTGAGTCCCTCGTTGACCACTAGCCAGGCTTGACCTTAGCGAATATGGTGTCAAGCGTCACCTAGCCATGGTGAGGTTAGGTAGAGGCGAGATAAGTACACTAGGAATGCCATAACTTTCGTACGGCGCTCACTTTGGTGCAAAAACTTTTTTTCGTTCACTTGAGTGCCACAAGTTTTAAAAAACGTTCACTTGAGTGCCAATTCGACGTGGCCACCGGAAAAGCCGACGTGGCCGCGGGAAAAGCCGACGTGGCGCCAGTGAACGATATTTTAATCTATTTTAATATATTTATTTTTTTTTCTTTAAGGCCAGTGAGGGTCATCGGTGGCCCTTGCTGGCCCTAAAAAAAAAAAAAAGCAAAAAACAATTTTTTAAAAAGAGTAGAAACGGCGTCGTTTTGTCTGAAAAGTCCACGTCGGCGTCGAAATTTATTAAAAAAAAAGAAAAATCATTAAAAAATTTCACGTATGCATTTTGGCACTTAACTAAATGATTTTTGGCCAGAAGTGGCACTTAACCGAACAATTTTACTCCGATGTGGCACTCAAGTGAGCGAAAAAAAAGTTTTAGTATCAAAGTGAGCGCCGTACGAAAGTTATGGCACTCCTAGTGTCCTAACCCCGATAGAGGCTAACGAGGCCCCTTGTGAGGCAGCCCTCATCTCTATCCAATCTGACAACTAGCTAGAGAAAGAGGAAGGAAAAAAAAGGAAAAAGAAAATTAATAATTTGAAATAATATTAAAAGTTATCCATGTCAACATCAATTATGTCACATCAGCCGACCAACATCCACATCAACAATATCTAGCCAAAATTGTATAAGGGGAGAGATGCGACTTTGTCTTTAGCTATAAATAGTCTACCAAGACCTTGGAACACTATGTTCTCATAACTTTCACTATTGATGATGACATCGCAGACTTTGTCATTAACAATATAATGAGCATGAAAAAGATTATTCCATTAGGTGTCCTCTCTTCATGGGGCAAGTAATAGTTGCCTAACATCACAATTGACATACTTGTCTTCATCATCCTCCACTTCTTCTTCATCCACCCAGTCATCTTCACATATGTTGTCATCGTCCTTGACAACATTGGCCTAGTTCATTACACTTGTAGCATTTAATTGGTTGTGGCTTAAGTATAGGTTTTGGGCATTATAATTAGTGTTATGGTTGTTTGTAACAACTAGTTCCTTGGGCACCTTAGTAGTACTCCCTAAAGTTCAGTTTAGAGCACTCATTTGCTAGTTGGAGGATTCTAAAATATCTAGTTGTCTCCCCCTTCTAAATGATCCTCAAAATAACTATTAGCCCAACTAGTGGGGCTAGCTCTCTCCAATTGCATCTCAACCTTTCGGGCCATTTCTTGGGCATCCTTAACAAAGAACAAATGGTGAAGTTAAACACGGTCCTAGAATGTTGAGTTGCAAATCATTGATATGCCTGACCATCTATTGTGTCTTCGACTTAGCTAGGTTGTTACAAGCGGAAAGTGAGAGAAACTCCTCCATATAGGCTTGGACTAATCGGTTCACATGCTTACAGTTTTGGAATTGTGGAAACAATAATTGTTCATAATCAGTTGGAAGGAACCGAACCTTCAGCATTTCTTTCATCCAATTCCACATGCAGATGAGAGATTTTCTTTGTCGGCGTCGGGTCAGTTGTGTTTGCTCCCACTAGGCTGAGGTGTTGCCCTTGAACTTGTATGCCACTAATTGTACTTGGCGGTCCTCTTCGATCTCCATGTTATCGAAGAATTTCTCAACTTCCCAAAATCAATCTAGAAAATCTTCAATATTCAAGTTGCCATTGAAGGTTGGAAGGTCAACCTTAAGTTGATATTGCTCAAGATCTTGTCCATATCATCCATTCTGGTGGCCTCCATAAACAACTAGTCCGGGAACTCTTCTTCATCTTCTTTGGAGTCCTCAACTTAGGCTTGTCACCTTTTTGGGGATTTGTGCCACGTTCCATGGCTACTTCAAGGACTTGAGTGGCCTAAGCATGTTCGGCCGGAAGATTACCGAGTATGGGGTTGGTGGACAAACGCTAGATGACAACAAGTAATTCCTGACATTATTAGCTTGAGTAATATGCTCATTTTCCTGGCCTTTTGCTACGGGTAGATTGTCATTGACATTATTAGCCATCTTTACAAGAGAGACTTACTCTGATACCAAATAATGTAAAGAAAACATGCTTGGAAAAGGATTCCAAGACATAGTAGTTATTTTGAATAATGAAGTGCCATTTACAATGTTTTGGGTGCCTATTTAGAGGGAGATCACCATTTAGAAAATAATTAAATAAATGAAATTAAATAACAAAATTAAGGAAAAAAGGGGAAAGTCTTCAAATCACATCCTGAAAATTTGCAAAATACATTAGAAATCTTGGATAGCTTGGAAATAAAGGAAAACACATGAATTTGAGATCAAACAATGCCCAAATGGCATAACCTGTTAGTAACTTCGAAAATCCTGCAATCTTCTTTCATTTGTGGGA
This sequence comes from Corymbia maculata, assembly GCA_014182735.1. NCBI lineage: Eukaryota > Viridiplantae > Streptophyta > Magnoliopsida > Myrtales > Myrtaceae > Corymbia > Corymbia maculata. The sequence continues at coordinate 23,887,916 of CM024686.1, read as the reverse complement.
ACGTCCACTCTTTTGACACTTGAAAGTTTCCATATAAATATTTAACACTCTTTCTACATCAGCATCTCAAATGATAAAGATTGTAAAGACAACAAAATTACAACACTATTCATAATAGAAAAAATGACACAAATAATATCTCAATTTTGATTTAATGTGCAATATGATCATTGATTGCTTAATTAATCACTTGATTAAATATAACATTGAGCATAATATCAATGCTATAGTGGTCAATATAAATACAAGCATATATCTACCACATTGTCGATTGCACCTGCAGTGGATATCAGCACAACAATTTCAATAATGAGTCATGTCTATCAATACTTGGATCCGATTCATCACATCCAACAATTGCCAATATCATCTATTGTGGTAAACTTTCTTTATTAGCCTTTTGAAGAAGGAAGATGATATATTGATCAATCTATTTCCTTTTACCGAACCATCCCAATAGCTCGCCACTTCGATGTCTCCTCAACCCAGGAAATGCAATGTTTTTTAAGCCAAAATATATACATAGTATTGAAGCTTAAATGAGAATTAGCGTACCCAATCATTGAAATTTTTAACATTTCGCTGAGCTTTACAATGTTTCAAACAGTCTCATCTTTTGTCTTTGTTTTCCCATAGACTAAAATTTCCCATAACTAATCCAATCCCCGTGCTATAATTCTGACATGCCACTCATAAAGCTTTTCTCCTAATTTTTAGGATATCAAAAAATAAATTTAAAAACACTAACTAAAGCCGCCTGGATTTTTACATGAAAAGATATGCTCTCCATAATTAAGGAAGATGGCAAATCACTTCTTCAGGAAAAAGGTCCATAAACAGATTGATATTGTGTTAGAACAATTTTGAAACAAAATACAATCCCAAAAATTGCTTTGAAATCTGAAAATCATACATGAGACATTACTAGCAACAGATTAAGTAAGTTGATATTGTGGCATACTGCTTTCCTATTCCAACCCTGCATTCTAATGGCCAACACACAAACATTTTGTTGTTAGTCTATCTCCTTTATTGTGCCGTCTCCCGAGCCCCTCTTCCAGATAAATGAGTATAACCGTAGCATGCTGAGAAGCTCTGTGACAACTTTGAAGTCGTTGGGTCACTTCAAGCAATTTGCTTGAATTAACTACCTCAAGATGTTCACGTGATTTAACATTCTTATTGATGACCATATTTTCTAGCACAGACGCATGTCCAAGTAGAAACTTTACCAGTGTAAACACTTAGTCATATTTGAATCTTTAACAAGCATAACATCCAATAATCTCAACATTCTTGATATGGCGAGCAGAACGCTTGATCTCTTCTTTTTATGCCGATAGCTCTTGTGACCAACATTGTGGGATTCTACGTTAGAATTATAGTGCACACGGATAAGACAATGTGAACCTTCCAACTAAAACTTGATTTAATGTTTGAATAACCCTTAAGAATAATCATCCCTTGTCAAACAAGATCTGTAGCCTACAGTAATCAGATTAGAGGAAATCATAAACAAGAGAAACCAAAATTTGGAAACTCGAGTTCATCAATGCAATTGCGATCTTCCCACTATCCTTATCACAGTGGCCTTCACAAAATGAAAAAAACTAAAGAAAAACAAGAATCTGTGAGATTAGTATGAAACTTCCGGAGCATTATAGAGGGAGCATTTGAAACATAGGCAGCTAGAATCGTGAAACTTCCAGAGGATTATACTAGTTTCAGTATTTATTGGAGTCAAAAAGACAAAGGAAGGTAGAGATTTTGGATGGTGCATTCCGGTTAATTCTTTGAAGTATCTAAACATGTGAATTAGAGTTTAAAGAATATACCCAGGAGGTGTCCCAATTAGGTGGCTCAAATTTTATGACAAGCTTCTCCAAATTTGGTGTAGCTGCTAGCATATTTGCTATAGCAGGAAAGCTGAATTCACGAATCTGCACATTAGCATCAGAGACTTGCAATTCGGCAGCAAATCCCACACATCTTCTACCTTCAAAGGCGGATTAGCCTAACCACGTCAAAAGTTAAAGTCAGAGCTTTTGGAAATTTATTTATAACATGGGCTTTCATTAAGTAATTGATTTTCTATTTTAAATGATCGGGTTAATGGATATTTCAATCCATGTTGAACCATTTCTTGATCTTATTGAATTAGGTTTTTGCATTTGTTAATAATGAGCCTAATTGAACAGCAAAATATAGGTAATTGTGTTTAATTGAAAGCTCATAATAGGAAGAGCCCAATTAATACACTAGTGATTAGGGTTTACTAGGTCCTTTCTCTAGCCTACAAAAAGATATGTTATACCTATTAATCATTGAATCCCATTAAAAGTTGTTATATTGAGATAGATCATAGAAATGAAGATTTGACATGACAATAAATCGTTGATTCATAATCAGACTGATCTATTACCTAAAGAGTGAATTATGGCTCAAACAGTTACATTTTAATTCCATTATATGTACAATTTTGGTGTTTTACATTTATATATGGATTTGATTTGTTCTTGATTAATTAGTTGTTTATGTAGAAAATTTTTACATGTGGCATCAAAGTAGGTCATATATGATTCTAGAACCCAAAAGTTTTTTTCATAGATCCAATTATGGTGTTTACCATGTTTGTTCCCTTTGGTTTTGAGCTTCTGTCATATTGTGATTTACAAGTTCTTATGCAACTTAGGTCAATCAAAGTACTTTTTCAAAACTTCTCACTCTGTACACAATTCAGGGTCTCATAGACCGTGCACTTATAGAGGAAAATGCCGAAACATATTTTCAATTCAAAGAACCTCAAACTGTCAAAAATCAAAGATTTGTTCCTTTATATAAACCAAAAAAAAGGAAACCAAACTACCCAGAAAAGAAAAGGGAAGAACCTTTTTTTTTCCTTTCAATAATCGTAACTCCACCAATCATCGAAAGATTCTTAAAACCAAGAAAAATGAAAATAAAAATAAAAAAAGGAAAATTCGTGACAACCCAAGTCAAAGAAAGTAAAGAGGTGCTTTGCCATCAGCAAAATGAAGAGTTTTTTTTTTTTCTTCATACAAGCAAGTGTATTTGAAAACATTCTGCATAGATCAATCAAATATGAAACTTTAGGGCTTTTGTTGTATATGTCGTGATATTTCCAATCATAATGATTTTAATAGTTTTGTTGAGTATCGAGTGAGCATTGGTTCATTCATATTTCGTTGCTGGTTTTTGTACTCTGTACCTTGCTTCACGTTCCAATAGCGGGCGTCTCAAATGGTCGTGATGGTGATAAATTTTGTGATGATGGTCAATAAGTGGTCAAATAATTCTCAGTGCAAGTGAGGAAGACAGGATGCGGGAATGTGGTATTTGTGAGTTTTCTTAGTAAGCAAACCATTGTATGCTGAATCTTTGTTTGATAGTCTTAATTTCTGCAAAGTTAACGCGCTTGACTGTGAAATAATGCTGGGAGGAAGACAAGATACTCTGGAGGACTTGCGATGAATGAGCGATGGTCTGAAAACGAGGGTTGGTCAGATTGTTATCAAATTCAGTTGTCTGAGTCAGTTATTAAGCTTTCTCTTAGATTTCTTTAGAAGCTTTATCTACCCACAAACAATTGTTATTGATAAAAAGGCCACAGTGTTAGTAGTTTGTGCTGATAGGTTTAAGGGAAACCTACGGTGAATTTGCATTTGGACATGGGATGCTAACATAGTGGTAGCTATGTCTTATTAGTGGACAGCGATCCCTCTTTGCACTCACCACTTGGAAGTCCGTGAGGATAATGAGTTAGGGCTTGTGTGATTCAATGCCTATAATTTTACCATCTGAACTGCTACGTGGATGGGTATGTGTTCCAGCAACCTGGGAAAGGTCGCGAATTTAAGCCGCTCATGCTACGTAGAGTAGGTTTGTAGCAGATTCAATGTACGGGGTTGATTTGGTGGACCTAAAAGTGGGGACTTGGGAGGCTCGAGAAGATGGTTGCGGCGGGCTCTGGGGCTATGCAATTTGGAGATGGGCAGGGAATGTTCCTTTTTGAATGTGCATATATTCGATTGTTATTTTCTTGTCAAGGTGCTGACTTGTTTAGGGGAACATATCTTTTGAGTAGTTTCTGTAGTTTTTTTCTTTTTTTTGATAGGTAATGGCACTTTGCTGGAAATAGAACATAGTATTTTTTAGTATGGAAGAAGTATGATGAGCAAAGAAAAGGGTACAGAGGTGCCATACAAAGTAATGCACCTCAAGCTTAGGGTTCATACTTTGAGAAGGTTCTAGAATTTTCAAATTACTTTCAATTGAATAATGTAGATTAGAAATTGTCATATGGGTATTGTTATATGTGTGTGTGTGTGTTAGAATCTTTTGGTTGCATTAAGTTAAATTTTTTGGCTCAAAATTGAGAAAATCAAATTTTCGGCCATGGATGTTAGATGTGAAACTTTGAAGCTCAAATATGGACTATTTAGTTTGGTTTTTCTTCGATTAATTCATCTTGGATTTTGATTGGATGCAAAATTATTTTAATTATACGTGAATTCACTTTCTTGATTTTGTTGAACTCATGGTCAAGAGAAGGAAAAGTCCAAGTTGGACTTGTTGACCAAATTATATGATTTCCTATAATTATAAACCAAAATTTTCAAGTTGGAGTTGGTCTCTACAAGTATTATTTTTGGCAACATATATATCATGCGTGTCAGGGGATATTTTTCTTATTCATTGAAGCACCGTGGACGTCTCCAACCAAGCCGTTAGCCCCACGTGCATAGAATGGTGAGGCCCATTTAGTTCCAATTTTTTTTTAATATGCCTAATTTTTAATTTCTGATTTTTTTTAGTATTGGTTAAATTTACTTTTTTTGGCATATTTAAATATTTATTTGGAATTATTTATTGTTATCCATATTTAATTCCATAAAAAATAATTTTATGCCTATTTTTCTAATTTTTAATTTATGAAAATTTATTATAGTATATGATGGATAGGATGACGTTATGCAATGTCCCTAATTTAGCATAGATTGTCTATACTTTCTTACTTTAGTTTAACTAGATAATCTTAGGTGCTTAATTATAGAAATATGCACATAAAATTGTGACAAATTTTTTTTTTTGATTATTGAAATATTATCTTGGGAAGCACATGCCGTACAATGCTTCATATTATTTGATGAATTTTAAGGCATAATCAAATGGAACATTATTTACAAATTGTCAAAATTTGTAAATTATTGAAGTTCTTTATTGATAAAAATTAGTATATGCAATCACCTACCAAAGGAGGTTATTATGTATATTAATTTGAAAATTACATGAAGATAATCAAATTTAAAAGATAAGGATGTATGACTCAAAAGATTTATTTATCCAAGGGGATAAATTTTTTGAAAGTTATATGTAATTCCCCTTTATATTAATATATTAGAGAAGACTTATAAGGATGTGTGACTCAAAAGGTTTATCTACCTAAATAAGATAAATTTTGAGTGTTATGTGCAATTCCCCTTTATGTTGAGACTCAATGTAATTTTTTCATGGAAATTTTATTTAGGATTGGGGATGAAAAAAAATTGACCCTCCTACAACAGGGCCAATTAAAAAAAGGATCACATAGTTTAGGCAAGTATTCTTTTTTATTTTCATCATTACATAATATAGTTCTTTTTTCGAATACATCTTTGTAAAAATATAGAAAAAGGAGTATGCACACCAATATTTGCTATAAAGGAGCCAAGCCATAATATAATAGATGAGACTCAACTCTTAAAGTTTTGTTTCTAAAGAGAATAAGTCATAGATGATTATATGTAATTCTCCTTATTGTTTCTATATATTAATATAATTGAAATGTATAATTTAAGAAATTTGTCTAACCAAATGAGATGAATCCTTAACAATTATATGTAATTCTCATTATCGTCTTTTTTTATTGATATAATGAAGATATATAATTTAAAAGATTTATCTACTCAAAAGGGATAAATCATTGATAATTATGTGCAATTCTCCTTGTTGTTGTTTTATAATCCTCATATTGTTGAAAATAATGGTGTATTATACATTATGCCCAAATGAGAGTTTATAATGTGCTAATTATTTTGTTGAATTGCTCATTATTCATAATTGATCTTATTACATTATGTGTGACAAACAATTACCTTTTATGTATACAACAATAATACCACTATTGAAATGTTAACCGAATCAAACTTCAAGAAGAATAAAAATAATAAGAAACATGGGGATAAAGATTTCAAGTGTTCACACTACAATAAGAAGGGTCATAATAGAGTCAATTGCTACAAGTTTAAATCTTGGCTAAAAGCAAAGAAATAAAATGCCACGTGACACTACACATGACATTTTTTTTTTTGCCATGTGGTCCACATTTAACCAATAACACTTTGCCTATTTGATTTGTCATCCTGTTTGATTTGTCATCCACCAGTTTTTATCTCTTTCAATTTGAATTTAAGTTAAAATATTATGAGATATAAACAAAAATATATATATATGTTAGTTTGATTAAAGCTCATCATAGTAAAATTATCTAACATCCAATCTGGCCCTTGCTCAATTGTACCAATTTGATCCTAACATATGTCTCGGATTTTCTTAAAAGATGTTGTATAAATACTCGATGAGCTGCGGGTTTTATTTTCTTGCATTTAGGATAGTTCTTTACATGCTTACCTTGAGTGTTTACTTTATCGCACCACAATTTCATTATTTGTGTGATTCACTTTATGCTCTAATTAGTTAGCTTGCACTTTTACAAAAAACCCTCCATGCATGGTCACTTCTTACTTCCAAATAAGCTTGCACGAATATGTAATGCATGATCACTTTAAATAACAATCACACCATTTAATGTATCGAAAGGGCGCTAATAGAAACATTAGTGTAACCCAAGTTCCCAAACTCATGGACTCTAGTTCCATAGGAATCGAGGGAGTACTACTGCCTCTTAATTTGGCATTCTAGCTAGCCCCCAAAAACGAGGCTAGCGGCAACTCCTAGATCCATATTTAGGTTGCTTAAGAAACCTTCAAAAATAAACTCACTATGACACTTGGTATGAGCTTGGAGAGCTTACGTTCATGATTGACAAACCTCAAATGGTTAATGTCAAAGATGATGTGATCAAGCTTTCTTTGGGCCGATATACTTTGTGGTACATCCTATGATCAAATACCTCTAAACTCACCTTACACTCAACTTCCTTTCATTAGACATGCCATAGGCCAAGGTCGGGTCGTGACAATTGTTTATCTACTTCTAGATGAACTTTAAGCTTCTCTTATTGTCCTGGACATGAGAAATGGTGCTTCAATTTCTTAGATGAAAGGGTGAAGATTGAAGTGCTTGTGCTTGTATAAACAAGCTTGTAGTTGTTGCTACTTCCCAAAATGCGCTTGTTTATAGTTCTTGCTTTGCAAGATGGGGTTCAAGGAGTGTTTCTTCTTGCAACCCTCTTTTTCAAGTTTCCATTGGGGGAAATAGGATCAAAAGAGTTCAAGGATATTGGTTAAAAGTATATCAACAGCCTCAAATAGAAATGAGTTCTCACAAGTCCATACCCTACGCAACATTAGCTTTCATGTTGAGTTTGATTAATCCTAAGAAATTCTAGGAGTCACCACTAATTTCAAAATCGGCCAGAAACCAAATGACACATGGGAGTTTTGTCTTGTTTTTCCGTGCAACGAGGAGATTTACTGATTTCGGGGACTTGATTACATTAATTGTCCAATTAGCACTTTTTAGGTACCTACAACTTGGTAAAATTGTTTATTTGAGTGATCAAAAAAAATTTTACTAACCTTGATCCCAAAGGCCAATCGATGCCGCTATGTGTTCATGCATTTGTTCTCTTTTGTGTTTGTTGTGTTCCTAAGGGTGTCCTAACTATTCTAAAAAGAAAAGAAATGGACAATTTATTGAAAGTGTTGTAATTAAATATCCAAATGTCTAAAACTCAAAGTAAAATGCGGGAATGAAATCGCGATACTCGTTTGACATTAAATATTATATGGCCGTGTTATAAGCATCATGACATGAACCCTTACAAACTTGACTTGATATTATAGACAGGCAAAGAATATATACTACCTCATTGTGAGCCTTAGGACATGAGCCCCACAAGCTTGATATTAGAGAAAAAACCTATTCTGAAATTGAGCTTAGTTAGGGCAAGCCTAATTCTGCTCATTTTATTAAATGATGAGACTAATCTAAGCTAAATTAAACAATTTATTAGGAAAGTGATCCTAAGGCACTATTTGTTAATGTTCTTGTTTTTCTAATTTTTTATTCTTTTATTCTCCGGAATAAAAAAAAAAAAAATCCATTTGATAATGTCAGTTAATATTTCTACTCTCTAGAATAGAAAATTGTTCTAGGAAATAGATTTGGAATTAAAACAAGAAGTAGAATAAAGTAGTTTTTTGTTCTAGGGAACAATTTATGAAATAAATTTTTTTTCTTTTTTTTCTTTTCTTCTTCTTCCTCTTCTAACTGGTTGCTGCTGCCTCGGAAGAAGAAGAAAGGAAAAAAAGAAAAAGAAAGATCTCAAACAATTATTAAAAAATTAAAAAAAGATTATGTTAAAAAAAATTGTGGGTTATACAAAACGCATTTCTACTCTTTTTCTTTTATAGGAATATAAATTTTGTGCAGTTATCAAATGTATTCTTTTACTTAGAAATTATTCCAGAGAATAAAAATAGAAAGAATTATTTCTAAAAAGAAATTCTTCTCGGAAACAAAAATGTTACCAAACGCACTCTAAATCTAATTGGTTTATTTGCTTAGCTAGACCATGTCAACTAAAACCTAAGCTTACTTGATTATTGAAACATAAAATTAACACTAAACCTAATGATCCCAAATCTAAACACCTCTGTAGACCGCCGCCATAAACCTCTATACAGAACTCTCAACTGCCACCTTCATGCCTCTTGCCACCGACTGTCAATCACCAATCACATTCAGTTACTCATGCAACCACTTAATCTAAACATTAGAAAGCTCACGCAACCATTCATCAAACAAATCAAATCCAGATTCGAAGGTTTGATGTCAACTATGAAATTTAAAAGAACCCCTCCTAAAAAAACATTTGCATGGACACATAGTAAATAAAGACTTTAGGTGCATAAAAAGTAAATCACGTTTGCAAAATTATCTTAGGTGACAACCAACTTGTTGGGTATCGAAAGAGTGCTGATAGAGGCATTAGCGTAAGCAAGTCCCTCAACTTAGCAAACTTAGGTTACATTGTAGTAAAAAATGAAACTCCTGCTTCTCGGTTCAGTTTTTTTGCCAACCCCCAACAGAGTCTAGTGGTGACTCCTAAAAAATATTTGGGTTGTTAAATGAACTTAAAAATAATCCGATGTCACACAAAGTATGGTCTTTGCAAAGACTATATATGTGATCAAATGATGGTCCTATGGGGGCTAACAATACAACCTAGAGGTGGGTGAATAGGTTGAAGAAACTATAAAGAACTTTTGCAGGATACCAAACAATCAACAGTGCTAATGATGAACAGACAATGTAATCGGGTGTGCTGATAATAAAGAGATAGAAGATAACACACTTAGTTTTATAGTTGTTCGTTTTTATCCCCAGGTCTATATTTACTCTCAAGACTAATAGTTATAATTAAGCATGAATGCACTAATAATTAGCATTGTAAGTTACAATTGGCTAGTGTTGTTCCCATTATGCGATACATCGCACTATTGAGACACAAACACTTGCACTCACGTTTGTACACTTGGCTATTTATTATTGCAGCTTAGTAGCACCATATAGAGACATGATCAATATCATAGCTGCGATAGAACAAAAGCAAAATAGAGAAAAAGGACTCAAGAGCTCAAGACTCGGTTTGTTCATTTCACTCCCCAACCTCACTACTTCTCTTGGATTGAGTATATATAGCCTTTCAATTCTTAAATAATCATTTCTTACTCATCTCCATAAAGTAGCTATTGATTCTACTATCATCAGTCTTCAAATGGCTCTCTATCACTTTCTAGCGTCAAAATGACTACTAACTAGGGTAGTTTTTTAAACTAATTAGACTACTCCTATTAGTGTTTCTCCTATCAAAATTACCATAAATACTTTTATTCATATGAAGTGCTCATCTAGCATACTCTAGGCCCTCTTGGTTAGATATTTTAGATTTAAATATTTTATAACATTTAGAAAATCTAAAAGATAGTTTCAATTTCAAGCTATTAATAAAATCCATAAAAAAACACATACATATTATTAAATTGAGTGATAACTGCACCATAGTAAAACTATGTTTGAAATTGTAATTGTAGGCATATTGACTTCAACACTTGAATCATAATTTCTTAATGTCGCAACCTAATATTGGCACCCAAAAGAGTAGGAAGTTCAGATCCCTTGATGAATAGTGCAAATAATAGATCTAGGGATATTTGATCGTGAGATCTGTCACGCCCCAAACCCCGAGCACGCGACAATCCCTTCTCTTGGTCGATTGAAAGCGACGTCCCAGGACTCGTCGACGACCATTCATTTTAATCTTTTGTTATGCGCAAGCGAAGACGAACCATCCCAGTCCAACAATCAATCAATCAATCAATCGGGGATAGAGGGATGAATAACAAGAACAACCATCACTACTCATTTACACAATTTCTTGGATTAACCAACGGAGGATCGTCTTTTGAATTACAAGCCCGACAAAAGGGGCCGATCCATCCTCTAAGCCAGGCCAAAAAGAAACTAGGCTAATCCAGCTATACCGAATGAACCCTCGGGTTAAACACCATGGTCACTCGGACCCATCGGACTCGACTCCGTTAGGTCGATCTCTGGAGAAACGGGGGGCAGGATTCTCCACAGCGGGTGCACCATTCTAAAGACCTGAAAAATGTTAACCACGACGGGTTGAGATAAAATCTCGGCGAATTCTTCCCCCTAAGCCCCGGTTAGTACGCCAACTCAACCTGGGGTATCTCTCCAGAACCACCCCTCACTCAACCCAACAACCAATATTCAGCAATCAACATTCAAACAGTAGACAGGGTCAACCAACGATCAAAAGTCAGTTCACATGCAACCTTACCCGGTATGCCATACCCTGCACGTAAAACCTCATACAATGCAAGCAATGCAACCAACAATCATATAGTCGGTTCGCATGCAACCTTACCCGGTATGCCATACCCTGCACGTATAAATCAGCACAATACACGCAATGCACATGGCCGTTAGATGATGCAGTTCATCAATCACATGCGAGTCGCACCACAAGCGATCTCACTGGCCATTGCCACACCCTGCACGTTATCAATTCATGCGTGCGTGCCATAAATGATGTGATCATCTCATGCATAATCGGAACCAATGATGCCATGTTTTCTCATGCACTCTCGCATCCACACGTGTTCCGATTATTACTGCCCCACAGGGCTACAATTTGGCCAAGGTGCAACGGCGCTACGGCGCCCTTCCTCCGCAGAGGCGCAACCGTGCCCTTCCGTGCAGGCCGAGGCGCTATGGCGCTACGGCGCCCTTCCTCCGCAGAGGCGCAACCGTGCCCTTCCGTGCCCTCCGAGGCGCCACGGCGCTACGGCGCCCTTCCTCCGCAGAGGCGCAACCGTGCCCTTCCGTGCCCTCCGAGGCGCAACGGCGCTACGGCGCCCTTCCTCCGCAGAGGCGCAACCGTGCCCTTCCGTGCCCAAAAGACGTCAAGGGATACTCTCCCGAGACCGCATGCCCACAGAACGTCAAGGGATACTCTCCCGAGACCGCATGCCCACCAAACGTCAAGGGATACTCTCCCGAGACGGCGGTTTCAACTTAGTGATCACGCAAGCACACCATCACAACCCACTTATTATCTTTGAGCATTAGCCAATGCACACATGCTTGCATATGAAACCTCAAATCATTTCTCACAAAAGCGGTTCGTATCCGGTGTCCCTCGGACAAACCATTTCTCCCACCTTTCTCATAAAAGCGGTCCATTTTCGGTGTCCCTCGGACAAACCATTTTTCCCTTTTTGTGAAATTCACACGATTCATGCGAATGTTCATGCCACGACACATCAATTTCACTTCATATGATCAAGACACATGAAATTATGCACAATTTCACTTCCGGATGAATAGTGCCATGAACAAGTAATCATGAACGAATGTCATGTGAACAATAATCCGTGAACAGTAATTTTCGAAATTCAATTAATAATAAATTAAATTCAAAAATTAAACAAAACATTGATTAAACACAATTAATCAATCAATTAAGCTAAACAAGCTTAATTATCACATAATCCACAAATAAGCATAATTAAGCATAATCAAGCATAATTAAGCAAGATTAAGCTAAGCTAATCACCTATCTTAGGGCTAATACAACTTAATTAACCCTCCTAAATCAGCATTAACACTAACTAACCAACCCTAAGCAAGTTTAGGCACTAAATAGGGATTATGAGCTAAACTCACCCGTTAAGCGGGCCGGCGACACGGGCGCGGCGGCGGCGACGAACCCGACACCCGGGGACCTCTACCACAGCGATCCAAGGCGATCCCGGGCTCAACACAGCAGCAACAGCCTCGGAATCCCTCCGCAACTCTGAAAATTGCACCTGCACGGGAGGAAAGTGGCTGATCGGAGTTGAACGGGCTGCCCGAGCTCCGGCGAGCGGCGGGCCGGCGACCAACGACACTGGGGTCGAGGGGGAACCACTTGAGGCTGGGATGGGTGGTGATTGGGTCGGAAAGGGAGGAAAATGGCCGAAACAGCAAAACAGAACAGCAGTAGGCGGTCAGAAAACGGTCAGGCCGGCGGTGGCTTTCGGCCGGAATACGGGTCGACCGGCGGCTCGTTCCGACGATCGGCCGACGCTATTTAAACGGAATTTCTCTTCTAAACACAACGGCGGGTGGCACGAGACGAGATTCCAACGGGAAGGCAATGAACAACTTAGATTTCGGTGAAAGGTCAAACTGAAAAACAGAAGGAAGGAAGGAAAACCATGGGAGAGAGGTGCTGCGATTTTGGAGAAGATGAAGAGGAGAGAGAGAGTGAAGTGAAGGCTAAAGGATAAGCCTTATCCAAGCCATCAAGGCTTGCCCCACTTGCCAAACAATGACCTCATCTTCTCTCTCTTCCTTTTGACTTTTCTTCAAAATATCTAAGGGCATTTTGGTCATTTCCACCTTGCACATTTCCCAATCTGTCCTTGGGCTGAAAATGAAGGGCTGGCCTAGGAAATGGGCCTGAAAATGAATAGGAATGGGCTCGGGAATTTATTGGGCTTGAATCGGCTCGGTTTTAAACAATGGGCTCGGAAGGGTAAAGGGTCGGTTTGGCCCAATGGGCTCACTTGCTTGCCTCGGGCCTTCCATGGTGGCTATCCCACCTTGGGCGTAAGGCCCACACTGCTCTTGCCCGGCCCACGTCCTTGTAGGCTCGTTTCCTCAGTCCAAAATCCCTTTCTCAAAAACTCGGCTCGACCGATTCCGTCGACTGTCAAGGAAGCATCGCCCGAAAGTCCATCCCAGACGTTCCCGACAATTCTAAGTCCAATCTTGGGTCTTCATACCTTGTTAATTTATCCCTGATGCCATTTTGCTATGACCTCCATTGACCAGCCGTTTTGAGGATTCGCGACTACTCCCTCTAGAAAGGGCTTTGAATTTCAGGACGTCACAATTCTTCCCCCCTTATAGAAATTTCGTCCTCGAAATTTGCAACTGTTTACACTTCCTCAAAAAGATGGGGATACCGATGCTTCATCGCTTCCTCATTTTCCCATGTCACTCCCTCTATTCCGTGATGCTGCCAAATCACCTTAACTAAGGCGATAGTCTTGGTTCGAAGTACTTGTTCTTTACGGTCCTCTAATCGTATCGGCCTCTCCACGTACGACACCCTATCGTCTATGTCCAATTCTTCAAAGTTCAAAACGTGAGTCGGGTCTGGCTCATACTTCCTCAACATGGACACGTGGAAGACATCATGTACTTGAGCAAGTTTCGGTGGCAACGCAAGACGATACGCTAAAACATGTACCTCATACTTAACTTTCCTTTCTTGTCAAATCTGGAAGTACCCCTCATCGGCGATACTTTCAGAAACACATGATCACCCACCTTAAACTCCAACGGTCTACGACGCTTATCTACACAACTCTTCTGACGACACTGAGCAGTCTTTAATCTGACTCAGATAATCTGAACTACATTCAATAACTATGAAACCGAATTTTGAACTAGCGATTCCCCGTTCTCTAACCTCGTTCTATAAACTGGAGTTCCACAAACTTGATCACATTGTGGCTATACCATTTCGATAAAATCTTATCCCACAAGTACTCTCTTTTTGCACAGTGTGTAATTCAATTTATTTCTGCCCCTTTCGACATCCTAGAAGCCTGCCAGGAGTCGCTCCTTGCTCAAGCACTCTAGCCTCGGCGACCACTCCTCGCCCTCGTCAGATCAATCGTTATGGGCATCTTCGAACTGCACTACTACTAGCAATATGCGCCATCTCATAGAGGTATTATCCGCTTTGGCCTGTCCCATACCAAGCCTCACGGTTTTAACCTCGTCCGAGTACCTCAAAGTGCAAAACTTTCTCCAGCTCATCAATCCATGAGTTCGTTTCCACGGGGTCACTTATTGACACTTGAAATCTGATTCACTGAATTTCCATCGAACCACTATCCGAATTCCCCAAACCACCGATTTTTCTTTCAACATTCCTTTCACGTCCATTTAATAACCAAACCAAGAATTCACCTCAACCACTTGAAAATTAGTGCAAATCAAATGTCATTTATTGCACTAAAGGCTTTCGAATACTTCTTCAAATCCTTTCTGATTGATCGGCCGTCTGCAGATGGTACGCCGTACTATACTACAGTTTTGTTCCCAAAGCCGACTGCAAACTTTTTCAGAAAGTTGCCACAAACTTAGGAACACGGTCAGATGTGATCGTCACTGGAACTCCATGTATGCGCACAATCTGATGTACGTACAACTCTGCATACCTATCCAATGTAAAATCTTTTCTTACCGCAATAAAGTAAGCTGACTTCATCAATCTATCAACTACTACCCAAATCGAGTCATTGCCTTGTTGACTCCTTGGCAATCCCATCACAAATTCATCATAATGTGTTCCCACTTCCACTCGGGAATCTCAACTATGATGAGCTTCCAACAAGACGATGCTTCTATAAGTTTACGCATCTTTCGGAACGCACAATCATCCTCAAACACTTGAAAGTTTGCTTTTCTCTTTGCACGATCCATCCATAGGATCTTAAGAATTTCATAATCCATCGCTTGGGCACTCTTAATCCTGCTTTGCATCTCGGGTTCCACCTTGAGAGTGGCCATTAGACTAGCAAGTGGGCCAACCTCAATTTTAAAATCGAGTCCTCAACTCCCTCCAAGAGAATCCATTCTCGTACCCTCATCTCGTGCAATTATCGACTTTCAACTAAGCGCATTTGCTACTTTATTCGCTTTCCCGAATGATACAAAATTTCACAATCACAATCCTTAAGAAGTTCCATCCATCATTGTTGAACATGAGGCAAAGATGATCACCGCTAATTCCAAATCATGCATTGGATAGTTAAGCTCGTGAAGCCTTAAGCGTCGGGATGCGTATGCAACCACCTTGCCATGTTGCATTAACACACGTCTAGTCCTTCATACGACGTGTCACTGTAGATCTCGTACCCACTAGAACCAAACGGTATTGTCAGAATAAGTGCAGTAGTCAATTTACTCTTGAGCTCTTGGAAACTACGCTCGCACTTGTCCGTCCAATCAAACATCTCCTCTTTCTTTAACAACCTTGTCAATGGCATGGCTATCACAAAGAAACTTCTCCATGAAACATCTGTAACATCCCGCCAATGCCAAGAAACTTCGAATCTCAGTTACCGTCATAAGTCTCGACCAATTCCTGATTGCGTTGATCTTAGTCGGGTCAACGACAATCCCTTCACCTGAAATTACATGCCCTAAAAATGCCACGCGAGATAGCCAAAACTCGCACTTGCTAACTTAGCATAAAGTTCATGCTTCCTCAAATCGATCTCAAGTATTTCTCATGATCCTCGGGACTCCGCAAGTACACCAGAATATCATCAACCCTTGGCAATTGATACTTGTTCTTAATCGTCACTTGATTAAGCTACCGGTAATCAATGCAGAGACGCAAAGACCGGTCCTTTTTTTCTTACAAACAGTATCGGTGCTCCCCAAAAAGACGCTCGTCCTAGTGCCGCACCTTGATTCTTTCAATTCGACAAGGCCATCCTATAAAGCGCCTTGGAAATCAATTCAATCCCTGGGGCCAACTCAATCACAAACTCAATTTCTCTCTCTCGAAGGCAATCCGGCAATTCTTCGAGAAACCCGTCCATGTACTATTGTATTATTGCAATATCCTCCACATTTGATCCTTCTACCAGCGTATTTGCCACCAATGCCAAATACTCTTGACACCCAGATTCCCACAACAAAGTCACCTCAAGTGACAAAATCAGAAGAACGGAGGGTTCTCCTCGATTTCCCACAAACTCAAAACGACCACCCACTACTGGGTTAAAGGCGAATTGTCTTTCCATGACAATTTATGATATGCAATGGCTTCCTCGTGACCTAGTCTCGGGCGGTCAGCTTTCCCACATAATTCTTTCTATCGGGTGGGATGGGATTCCTTTGCCCCATCATCGGTCCCTTTTCGAAGCAACGATTATCTCTATTAGGCACGAATCGCGAACCAGATGCAGTCACCCTCTTAATCATGTTCTTTCCTATCATTCGTGCCCTCTCGTACATCTCATTAAAACTTTTCAAGCTCAAGGGCACTAGCTGGGCTTTCAATTCTGGCTTCAAGTCATCTCTAAAATGTCTCGCCCTATTCACACGGTCCTTTACCAACCTCGGCATACTTGGCCAACTCAGCTAACTTCGCCTCATACTGATCCACCGACATCCGATTCTGACAAAACTGTTGGAGCTCTGCCATCTTTGACTCTCTCACACTGTCCAAGAAATACTTCCATTGAACGCTTCACGAAAGGCACCTCAAATCTGAACCGTGCCTTCAGGGAACACTCTTCCTCGAGAGGCTTCCCACCAAGTACTAGCATTACCTTGAAGCTAATAAGCCGCCAGAACCACTTTGCCTTACTCTGAACACCTCAGCACTGTAACAGTTCTCTTGATATCCCTTATCCAAAAGGTCACAACTTTAGGGTCGCCCACGCCACTAACCTCGGTGGCTTCAGTCTCAGGAATTGCTCTACTAGTCTAGGTATCGGTCTCTTACAGACCTCTCCTCTCACTAGGGAAACCACAAGGACCACAGCAAAAGCACTCAGCTTACTGCCCTAACAAGGTCTCTAGCGCCGGCAGATCCCGTCTAACTTAGGATCTGCTGCGCGCTACCCTAGCATTGGTCGACTAGACCCGGACGCTACCCTACGCCTAAGGGCTCTCTCTGCTCAGGATTGCTCATCACTCTAAACTATGAGCAACCCGCCACCACACAAAGCCACACAAGGCCACAAAAGTAATCACAGGCACATAACATAAAAGCCATCCCTATCTCACTATCCCAAAAATCCCACGCACCTTATCACTCCAAGTCTCAACCTCGCTCGATACCAAAACCGACGGGGATGTCACGCCCGAACCCCGAGCACGCGACAACCCCTTCTCTTGGTCGATTGAAAGCGACGTCCCGGGACTCGTCGACACCATTCATTTTAATCTTTTGTTATGCGCAAGCGAAGACGAACCATCCCTAGTCCAACAATCAATCAATCAATCAATCAGGGATAGAGGGATGAATAACAAGAACAACCATCACTACTCATTTACACAATTTACTGGATTAACCAACGGAGGATCGTCTTTTGAATTACAAGCCCGACAAAAGGGGCCGATCCATCCTCTAAGCCAGGCCAAAAAGAAACTAGGCTAATCCAGCTATACCGAATGAACCCTCGGGTTCAACACCATGGTCACTTGGACCCATCGGACTCGACTCCGTTAGGTCGATCTCTGGAGAAACGGGGGGCAGGATTCTCCACAGCGGGTGCACCATTCTAAAGACCTGAAAAATGTTAACCACGACGGGTTGAGATAAAATCTCGGCGAGTTCTTCCCCCTAAGCCCCGGTTAGTACGCCAACTCAACCTGGGGTATCTCTCCAAAACCACCCCTCACTCAACCCAACAACCAATATTCAGCAATCAACATTCAAACAGTAGACAGGGTCAACCAACGATCAAAAGTCAGTTCACATGCAACCTTACCCGGTATGCCATACCCTGCACGTAAAACCTCATACAATGCAAGCAATGCAACCAACAATCATATAGTCGATTCGCATACAACCTTACTCGATATGCCATACCCTGCACGTATAAATCAGCACAATACACGCAATGCACATGGCCATTAGATGATGCAGTTCATCAATCACATGCGAGTCGCACCACAAGCGATCTCACCTGGCCATTGCCACACCGTGCATGTTATCAATTCATGCGTGTGTGCCATAAATAATGTGATCATCTCATGCATAATTGGAACCAATGATGCCATGTTTTCTCATGCACTCTCGCATCCACACGTGTTCCGATTATTACTACCCCACAGGGCTACAATTTGGCCGAGGTGCAACGGCACTACGGTGCCCTTCCTCCGCAGAGGCGCAACCGTGCCCTTCCGTGCAGGCCGAGGCGCTATGGCGCTACGGCGCCCTTCCTCCGCAGAGGCACAACCGTGCCCTTCCATACCCTCCGAGGCGCCACGGCGCTACGACGCCCTTCCTCCGCAGAGGCGCAACCGTGCCCTTCCGTGCCCTCCGAGGCGCAACGGCGCTACGGTGCCCTTCCTCCGCAGAGGCGCAACCGTGCCCTTCCGTGCCCAAAAGACGTCAAGGGATACTCTCCCGAGACCGCATGCCCACCAAACGTCAAGGGATACTCTCCCGAGATGGCGGTTTCAACTTAGTGATCACGCAAGCACACCATCACAACCCACTTATTATCTTTGAGCATTAGCCAATGCACACATGCTTGCATATGAAACCTCAAATCATTTCTCACAAAAGCGGTTCGTATCCGGTGTCCCTCGGACAAACCATTTCTCCCACCTTTCTCATAAAAGCGGTCCATTTTCGGTGTCCCTCGGACAAACCATTTTCCCTTTTGTGAAATTCACACGATTCATGCGAATATTCATGCCACGACACATCAATTTCACTTCATATGATCAAGACACATGAAATTATGCACAATTTCACTTCCGGATGAACAGTGCCATGAACAGTAATCCGTGAACAGTAATTTCCGAAATTCAATTAATAATAAATTAAATTCAGAAATTAAACAAAACATTGATTAAACACAATTAATCAATCAATTAAGCTAAACAAGCTTAATTATCACATAATCCACAAATAAGCACAATTAAGCATAATCAAGCATAATTAAGCAAGATTAAGCTAATCTTAATCACCTATCTAACCACCTATCTTAGAGCTAATACAACTTAATTAACCCTCCTAAATCAGCATTAACACTAACTAACCAACCCTAAGCAAGTTTAGGCACTAAACAGGGATTAGGAGCTAAACTCACCCGTTAAGCGGGCCGGCGACACGGGCGCGGCGGCAGCGACGAACCCGACACTCGGGGACCTCTACCACAGCGATCCAAGGCGATCCCGGGCTCAACACAGCAGCAACAGCCTCGGAATCCCTCTGCAACTCTGAAAATTGCACTGCACAGGAGGAAAGTGGCTGATCGAAGTTGAACGGGCTGCCCAGAGCTCCGGCGAGCGGCGGGCCAGCGACCAACGACACCTGGGGGTCGAGGGGGAACCACTTGAGGCTGGGATGGGTGGTGATTGGGTCGGAAAGGGAGGAAAATGGCCGAAACAAAAAACAGAACAGCAGTAGGCGGTCAGAAAACGGTCAGGCCGGCGGTGGCTTTCGGCCGGAATACGGGTCGACCGGCGGCTCGTTCCGGCGATTGGCCGACGCTATTTAAACAGAATTTCTCTTCTAAACACAACGGCGGGTGGCACGAGACGAGATTCCAACGGGAAGGCAATGAACAACTCAGATTTCGGTGAAAGGTCAAACTGAAAAACAGAAGGAAGGAAGGAAAACCATGGGAGAGAGGTGCTGCGATTTTGGAGAAGATGAAGAAGAGAGAGAGAGTGAAGTGAAGGCTAAAGGATAAGCCTTATCCAAGCCATCAAGGCTTGCCCCACTTGCCAAACAATGACCTCATCTTCTCTCTCTCTTCCTTTTGACTTTTCTTCAAAATATCTAAGGGCATTTTGGTCATTTCCACCTTGCACATTTCCCAATCTGTCCTTGGGCTGAAAATGAAGGGCTGGCCTAGGAAATGGGCCTGAAAATGAATAGGAACGGACTCGGGAATTTATTGGGCTTGAATCGGCTCGGTTTTAAACAATGGGCTCGGAAGGGTAAAGGGTCGGTTTGGCCCAATGGGCTCACTTGCTTGCCTCGGGCCTTCCATGGTGGCTATCCCACCTTGGGCGTAAGGCCCACATTGTTCTTGCCCGGCCCACGTCCTCGTAGGCTCGTTTCCTCGATCCAAAATCCCTTTCTTAAAAACTCGACTCGACCGATTCCGTCGACTATCAAGGAAGCATCGCCCGAAAGTCCATCCCAGACGTTCCCGACAATTCTAAGTCCAATCTTGGGTCTTCATGCCTTGTTAATTTATCCCTGATGCCATTTTGCTATGACCTCCATTGACCAGCCGTTTTGAGGATTCGCGACTACTCCCTCTAGAAAGGGCTTTGAATTTCAGGACGTCACAAGATCGCTCTTGAGGTCATGTCTACCAAAGATGTTATCACCTCATCTTTGATTTCGATATCTATACAATCGTGTGTTTTGCCAAACACATACCTTGCGTGATAGCAAAATTTGTCGTGACTTGTCTTTTGCACATATGATATGTCTTATAAATAAGAAACTAGACATAAAAGTAAGTTTAAGAGTACCTCCATTACGATAGTCCTCTCAAGAGGTATAGCCACCGAAGGTGGCATCACTTCACCCTTCAACTTCACTTTCTTAAGTATGTTAAATTGTAACTTATGAACCTTTTTTCCAAAGGTTCATACCCTGCATGATTTGCTCATCTTTTAGTTGTTATTTAGACAACTTAAATATTATCTAGGAGTCACCACTAACCTCGTTTTGGGGGCTAGCTAGAAAGCCCAATCGAAGATTGGGAATGATCCCTCGATTTCCACGAAATCAGAGATTCTAATGGTCATGGACTTGGGTTACGCTAATAGGTCTATTAGTACTCTTTCAGTGCCTAACAGTCATCATTCTACCTAAAATATTCATGCATATCTTTTTGACATTTTCGTTCATATATCATAAGGAAATTGATCATTTATCTGAAGTAATTAAAGTATCTAAAGAATTCAAAGAAGCATCAATGAATCATGAATGACCTTGGGGTCGGCCTTTGGATTGTTCGTGCAATGGGTTATCACTAAGACACCTACCCCAATTCAATTTAAATAACTTATGACCATTAAGCATTATTTGCATCCACAAATGATGACTAAGTTCACAAAATCCGTAAGTTCAACTCTAAATGAAACCTAAGATGACCCACAATTTCATGCATCGCACTTAAGCCATTTATATAAAAATCACATACAAGGTATAGCAGTAAACATGCACTTGGGTCACTGGTCTTGATTTTCAATCAATCAAACAAATGAGTAAACCGATAACGGGTCACTTATTCAATCATCATGTGTCAAACATAATCACATGTATTTCGTAGCAAGGATGAATAGATTAAAAATCAAAAGGTTCATGTAATGCCCAAAACAACTTTATAAGACATTGGAATATTGACTTGAAAAGATTTGGGATAACATAACATAATTACATCATAACTTTGTAACTCATTTAATTGCCAAAGCTAACTTGGGCACATTCTGTGCACTACTAATCAATTTTCGCAAGCATTTTAAACATGATCCAAACCTAGATGATTTTAATGCCAAGTCAAAGAATGTTACAAAAGGAAGACATCATTCCATTAAAACTATGGGGCACATTTAATTGTCAAGGCTAATTTGGGCACGTTTTATGCATTATTGATCAAGTTTCACATAAAATTTATATATGATCCAATTTTCAATGGAACTAATGTCAAATCAAAGTTCAATGCATGTTAAAATACTTTGATGAAAGGAATTTTCTTATGTGGGCATTACATGAATGAAAAAGTATTCAAATTTAGGAAATATGCAGAATTCCAAATTGCCTTGCAAAATTGAAGGGCATAGTAAAAATATCAAATCACCTTTTTATTTTCTAAAATTTTTTTACAACAAAGATCAAGGTGTGTAGGTCAAATCTTATGTAGACATTGAAACTCAAATCAACTTATATAATTTTATAAAAATCCTAGAATAAAAACACAACATAGAAATAAAATAGTCATCACAAAACATGAAATTATGAGATTAATCAATTGAAGCATAAACCATGATTCATTGATCCTAGAATTTTTATGGCATGTAAAGCATTATATGAAGAATAATTCTCATGAAGAAAGCATTACAAGTTTCTAAGCATGTGATTTTATAAAAATCAAAGAACATGCAAAGATATATAAAAAACAAGGTAAATCAGTCGGGCAATACTGTATACTAAGGGCAACTCACCCTAACAAATGATGTCCAGTAAGTTTCAAATTTAAAAATGACATAATTATGTAAGTCAAGCAATTTTTCAAGCAAAGGTTATTGTCCATTGTAGAGGACTATGGTCACTAACTCATGGCCCATTAGCAAAGATGCTAATCAAACCACCGATCAAGTAGCAAAAGATCCATCGAATTGACTCTCTTTACTCAAATTAGCTTATTAAGCCTCCCAATGTTTTTTGGTCTTTATTATGCTTCGATTTTAGACCTTTATATGGATTAAGTTTCGATTATTAATGAAAATTATGTATTTTGCCACACAAAAATAACTCCAATGCAACACAAATCATCAAAATAAAAATAAAAAAGAAATTATAAGATTGTCCTTGACTAAAATAGTTTCTTAAATTAACACTATAAACATCTCTACTTGTATTTTCAGAATTTGAGAATGAAATGCTATCCTTCCCCACTCGAGTGCACAACGTTCACCATATTTTTCTTTTCACCCTTTTAAAGAAAATGAAAAATTAGCTGAAATATATTTGTGACCAAAAACACTACAATCCTCATAACCTCTAGCACATGCGAGTGAATCAACCACTATAACCATAATCCAAAATGATAAATGATAAATCACGTAAGTGACTTCAACAATTGTGTTTTCACCGGCTTCCTCATCCACTTCTTCCTATGATCTCCATTATTGTAGTTGTCATCATCATCCTCCTCCTCCTCATCCATGTCAGAATCAATGTAATTGATTTCTTCATAGTTAATCCACAACGGAATCGGCTAGGGATTACCCCTTGCCCTCCTCCTCCACCTCTTGCTTTAAGATGGCCCAAAATTGGAGTCATAGAAGAACTAGTTTGAATTCACTGTTGCTAGAGAAGGAAGAGTTCTTTGCCCCATCCGATCGACCATCGTAAGGCCAGTAGAGGTAGAGGGTTTATCTAGCTTTCTGAAAGGAGATTCAAAGTAAGCAAGTTCTTTAGTAATCTTATACTTAAGTAACAATAGGTGATTTCTCCCTCCGAAGGATAGGAGGGTTCTCTAGATGTGCAAAAGGCCATTTATTTGAAGCTAGGGATCATCTTCTACTTCTTTAGATGGGGATCGAATGACCAAACATGGCTCTTAGTACGTACCGTTATTTACACCAATAACAAGACATCAATGCCCCACCTAACTACTTTCCAAAACTATTATTGCAAATTGATATTGAAAGCAGTGTGACCCTCTTACTCAAGTAACTATTGTTCATAACCCCATTCTTGTATTCCTAATGCTTGCTGTCAGTCTTGTTATTGATGTCAAAGAAGGCATGGCCTTTGAATTTATAATTGATAACAGTATTCTCTTCAACATCTATTGCCATCATTGAGGCCACATTATTGCTATGAAATAATCATAATATTTCAATCACAAACATCTCACAAGTCCTCGCCATCCACAAACCAATTTCGACTAAAGCTAGACAGTCAAGTTATTAAAGGATGATAATACAAAACCTAGTTGCTCTAAAGAGATGAATGACTACATAAAACCTTTCAATTTTAGGGATAAGACATACGATAAGTATTGATATTTACCTCTCAATAGTTCCAATGGAAACACCCAAGCTTCCCTTGGTGGTGAAGCTATCCTCTCTTCCACTGAGTTGCTTAAATAGTCAAACTAGAAGAAAAATAAAGAGCAGGCACGTGAATAACAAGTCGAAATTGATTCTAATGTTCTTCTTATTTTAACTGCAAATGTCTAATCTCTTGGTAATATTGGTATTGATATTCTTCAGTTCTAGCCCTTTAAATATTAGGCCTTTAGTTTAGACACGCCATCAATTTCACATTTAACAATAAAGAGAAATTAAGATATTTCATCACTATGATTGTGCTAACAATTTTTCTCATATGTGAAACTTGATTGATCATTATTATCATTCTTTCTCGATCATCCTTTAATTTTCTCTCTCAATCGCCTAGTATAATTAGTCACAAATCACATTGGTTTAATTCAATTCAGCTCATTAACTCTAAAACCATTTCAAAGTATTAATTTGGCCATAACATCTAAGCTCACATTAAACTTTGAATCTAAATGTAAGTAATGAAATTGTTTCAGAGCACTAATTCAACATTAATTCTATAACCATTATAAAATATTACTCTATGTATTAATTTATAACTGTTATAAAACTTTAATCCTACCATTAAGTCTAAAACGTTTCAAAACATTAATTTAGTTGTTTGAATCTAAAACCATTTTAGATCATTAAACTACCCATTGATTCTGAAATCGTTTCAAATCATTAATGTGACCATTAATTTTGAAACCGTTTTGGGTTTTTAATTGGACTATTAATTTTGAACTAACATCATATCATTAATATAGCTATTGATTATGAACTCATTTCGGATTATTAATCCAATCGTAGATTCTGAAGTCACTTCAAATCATTAATACGATCATTGATTCTAAACTCGCTTCATATCTTTAATTTAGATGTTGAATATGAAATCTCTAAATTCTATAATCCTTTCCAAAACTTTGACTTTACCGTAAAGTCTAAAACCATTTTCAAAACTTAGATTTTCAGCCCGACACAATTTGATTCCTTAAGTACAAACACATTTACAGTATTGTCTCTCTCTTTTAAATGTCATTCAAAATTGGTTATGATCATAACATCCATAGGTTCACAATAAGACTTTTACTAATACATTAGCACAATCAAGATAATTGATCGTCTCAATCAAGCTTTAGTTTGTACAAACTATAAGTAACATCTAGTAGTATGTTATGGTTACATAGACAGTGTGAATATTACAAAACATAATAAACCTATCAGCTTTAACAACCATGTAATTCAATCATTCTATCTTTCCATGTTTTAATTGAACAAATGCCATGTAATTATTTTTCAAGCCATTAATTCGATCATATGTTTAAATCTAATTCATATGTATTTCTTCAAATTATAAACCATTCATTCTTGATTATAACCCCAATAGAGGATTTCAATACAATGTTACGATTAAGTCGAATAAGACATCAATCTTCTATTTTTTATATCTACATATATAACAAGAAGATAGATTCCGTGTTGCATACATATGTACATTTATATGTAAACAAACTATAACCATTAAGTACAAAGACAATTTGATGAAGTATCAATATGCGTACTTATGAATCATAGCCATTCAATATACAAGTCAACATCATGCCTCAAGTTTAAGGATTTTACATAAGACCAAATTATAAACAATTAGTCATTAACTTCATTTTGCCAATCCTTCTATGCATGTCATGTTCAATGAACTTGTCTAAGACAAGTACTTGTATTCTAGCTAAATATCACAATACCTAATAACTTATGACTCATCATCCCCTCGAGTATCCAATACTCAATGGTCAAGCTTGATAACACACCAATCTTAACAGAAGCATCAATATCCTCTTAATGATTTATCAATCAAAAACTATTTAAAGATTCAATATAACTATAAACCCATTATACATATTCTTAATACCTTAAGAATAGGTTCATTTACAACTAATCTTATGGACTCATTCATATAAATGGGGATGAATAAATATTTCTTTGCCATTAAATAGATAATATAATTTAAATCCCTAACATGTAACTATTATATGGTTGCTTATGGTATACAACTAATATTAACTTATCCAATGCATTATATGTGAGTTACAATCATATATTCGATTTCTAAATTATGAAAGTCTCACCTAACAATTATTTATCTCATAATTATAGTTAAGCCAACCTATTATCTCATGCAAGTATTTAGAACCCAAATAATCCCTTGCTGATATTTCTTAGAAATCAATTTGTCCTAACCCCACATCATCATATGTATAACATAGTGATCCTATGGTTTGAATGACAATTGGCCCCTATGTATCCATAGCCAATCAATCAACCACTAAAATATTGGAGCAAATTATGTCAATGGAAGGCCATGAGTAGAAAACTAGTTTCAACATAATATTATAAATAAGGAGGTTTGCATCGCTATCGAGGGTCTCACCTTGCACATCAACAATTTTAATATGCATATCAAGCGAAAATTTGTAAACCATTTATAAATAATTCTCTTCACAAGTAGGAATTACCCATTAGTCGTAAAAATAAACATGAACCAAAATCAATTAAATACACAAAAAAAGCCTAAGAATTGACTTTGATACCATTGAAAAAGGGAAGAGGTGCATTATCAGTGGCTTAGATTGTGTACGGCGCTCACTTTAGTGTCGTAACTTTTTACCAGCTCACTTAAGTGCCAAAATCGAAAAAAAAAAAAATGATCACTTAAGTGCTTTTGACAAGATATTCCAACTAAAATTAACATCTAGCTTTTAATTAAATTTTTTAACTAACGTTGTTTAACCAACTTTTCGCAAATCACTTAAGTGCCAAAATTTTTGAAAAAATGATTTTTTTAGTGCCAAATTTTTGAAAAATAATTTTTTTCAATGTAAACTATTTTGTTAGTGTTAACGAAAATTTGGCACTAAAAAATCTATTTTCAAAAAATTTAGCACTGAAAAAATCATTTTTAAAAAAAATTTGTACTAAAAAAATAGTTTTTCAAAAATGTTGATACTTAAGTAATCCGTGAAAAGTTGGTTAAATGACATTGTTCAGCATCCACATGTTCCAACAAACCACATCAACTAAAAGTATTAACAAAAAAAAAAAGCCACGTAAGATTTCCGACAAAGCAAATCGGCGATAGCACTTAAATGATCATTTTTCTTCAATTTTGACACTTAAGTAAACCATTGAAAAATTATGGCACTAAAGTAAATGACGTACATAAGTTAAGGTACTAATAATGCACTTTTCCATAGAAAATATATAGTAAAAGATTAAATAAAAAATTTATAGCGGAAGCAAAAACCCATACATGTATCTCCAAAGCTTTGTTCATTCAGTTTTATTAGAAAATTGTAGAAATGGAAGAACAAAATAAAATGAGGGCTAATTGGATTACTCCTGTAGTGTACCTAGAGAAATTTTGTCCAAACACTCCTTGTGGCATGCCCAAACCTTGTTGTGTGCCCAAAGCAATTTGGTTTAGATGTTCTTCGGTTCCAACCCCACAAATGTTGAACTTCTAATTTAGACACAACACCAATCACACATCGAAGGATAGAGGGAATTCAAGAGATTCCACCACTTCAATTGTGCTAGTAATTGTTCTTGTTTGGAGCTTGGTGCCTTAGGGTGAGCATAATCATCTTGTTCCCTAATGGACATTATTTTTTCCATATAGCTTTCACTTAGGATGTTGAACATTATTCTGCCAAAGCTTATTAATGTTTAGGTGCCAAATTGGTGGAATTTTTTATGAGAAAAAAAGTATTGGTCTATGATGTACTTGAGACAAGTTTCATCTATATTCTATCAATTCAAGTTATATACTTAACACAAGAGATACAAGGTTGTGACCATTTCCAAACTTTGTTTTGGTGATCCGACTTTACCTTTTGATGTGGTTAGGTTATGATGCCTCTGAAGGTAGAAGAAGTGCAAGTTTTGCCACCAAATTGCAAGTCTCTGACGCTACACATTTCCTTTTTCCAATTCAGCATTCTTGCTATAGTAAATATGATAGCAACTACACCAAATTTGGAGAAGCTAGTCATTATTTTTGAGCCATTTGATTGGGGCTCCTTATGAGTGTATTCCTTAAACTTCAATTCACTTGTTAACATATTTCAAAGGATTAACGGAAATGTTGTGACGTCTTAAATTTTCAACCCATTTTGGATTATGTGAATAATTATTTCATTAATGCACCATTAGTTAAATCTCGCTTTGAATTAATCATTCGTGAGATGCTAACTAAAGGGGAAAAGCTATTAAGGATTCAAGTATGTATGACTAGAGAACTTGACCATGGGTCGAATACACATAACTCCTAAAAGCCACTTGTTAGTCTAAGATGTACAAAAACTGTAGTTAATTGATTTTAACCATGAATTTCAATTTGATTTTGAATATCTAACTTTTAGGAACATTAAGACTAAAATGTTGGGCAACACCTCATTTGTTTGCAAAATTATCGATAAGCTAGAAACGTCGGAAAATGATTCAATGGGCCAAAATTTGGAACCCACAAGGAGGTGGGCTGGGTAAAGGCCATTGGGCCTCACACCCAAAGGTAGGCAGCCACCAAGTGGGCCCAAGCAGGCCTACTAAGCCTACTTAACTCTTTCGAGCCCATTATCTAATTCGATTCGAGCCCAACAACTTGCAAAACCCGATTCCTATTCATTCAAGCTCATTTCAAGGCTTGTTTCTTGACTTTGGCCCAAGGGCAATTTGGGAGAAATTGTGTCCAAAAGTGAAATTACAAAAATGCCCTTCTTGACATTAATTTGCTAAAAATAAAAGAGGATAAAAAATTTTAATCTCACGTCTGCCCCTCCCTTCCTACTTCAACTTCTTTCTTCTTCTTCTTCCTTTTTGGCTTTCATTTCCCTTCTATTTATCCCCTCCACCGCATGAGCCAGCTATAGCAACGACCAGCCATCTCCACCAGTCTCTATTGTCCCCGCCATTCGCTCGTCTAGGTCGCTAGACGGCCCACTAGCCACTCAAGCCGCTCCTCCTCTCCCTTGATTTCTCTCTCATGGTCGAGAATAGCCACTAGCTGCCGCCTACTACTATTCGGATCCACTGTCCTAGCTATCGCCTGGCTATTACTTGTCGCCCACCATGCCATCCGTACGCTTGTCTAGCCTTTTGTCCACCTCTCTCTCTTCGCTATTCTCTATTGAGCCAAACAACACCTCATCCATGAAGACCCATTCCTGGACTATCCGTCTTGACATCCCTATGGTAGCATAGTCCTCGCCATCACCATTATGCTCATGTACCCACCTCGATTAACTAGTCAGTCTACATTTTAATCCCTCAATTAGTCCGTTAAACTTATTTAGGGATAGTTTAATTTAGAGTTAATCTAGATTAACTAGTTAATTTTTAGTTTATGACTAATCATGGTTAAGAATAGTTTAATTATGGTTAATCATGATTAGTAGTTGTATAATTAAGATAAGGTCGATTAGAGTGATAAGTTATCGCGATAAGCTATCGAAATGGGTGATAAGTTATTGTGATAGGCTATCAAAAAATATGATAAGCTATCATTAAAAAGACAATAAGCTATCAGGAAATTAAGTAATAACTATCACTAAAGGGAGTGATAAGCTATCAAGAATTTGATAATAATAAGCTATCACCATATAGGCAATAAATTATCAGGAAATATTTGATAGGCTATTGCAATAGGGTGATAAGTACTGCTTAATATATGATTTTCTACTTGAATTTTATTAGATTTTCCTACACATGTCATGCTATTAGATGCCTACTTTGCCTTGAAAAATAACGGCTGTAAGTGAAACTTTGTTCTTCAATTTTTAAAGAATATTTTATGGACACATAAAAGGGAAATCCCAAGGTATCGGGTTTATATGTCGGGTTTTATAATTGAATTGGGGCAAGGATATTATAAAAGGAGTGTGTGCAAAGTTTGATGAGTTAATGATATTTATGTGATAACATATGAATATTTTCCAGTATTTTTATATGAAAAATCTGTAGCAGTTTATTATGTGGAGCATGTACAATGTTTGCATTGGCTAATGCTGAGAAACGAAATGAAATTGAGTGGTTTGATATGCTCGTGTGGTCACATAAAAGAACTTGTCACCCCAGTGGGAGTTTGGGGGGACAATGCATGATTTTATCATATGCTTGGCGAGAGTTCGGATGCCAAGTCATAGTTGAGGCCAAACCATGCTCCTCATGGAATGATATCTTGATGCGTATGAGTACGTAGGATATTGCTGTGCTCGATGGGGTGGGATAATGTCCAATCATGCCAGAAGATAGCCAAATAAAGGGTTTTGCTGGAGCCCAAGGAGTTTAAATAATTAGAACATGTATGAATGCATTGTGCATGGAAAGTATGTTATATGTTAAGATTATGAGTATGTTTGTTTGCATTGATTATGGCATGTGTGAGTTTATACCGTGTAGGGTATGTGTGGTTGCAAGGTAAAAATTCCCGCGAGTCAAATTGACTATTGATTGTTCATTGTAGGAATTATCTACACGAGTATGTTTATAGTTAAGACAAGGTGTGGGTTGCTTTGCTATCGATTTGTTATCGATGTGTGGTTGCATTTTTAGGTACCTCAAGGCGAGTTGATTTCCTAACCGAGACCCTTGGTGATAACTTGCTAAAATATATATATCATTTGTTGTTGTTGTTAAATATTTTTAGGTCCCTAAGATAGCGCACTACTTGGTGCGATTTGGGGTCCCCAAGGACTGGGATATCACTATCCTTGCCCATAGATTCCCAAGCATGCTACATCTATTTGAACACCACGTGACCACTATCACAGTGGATGAGGGCTTAGAAATGTGGGTACCCCACGTGCTTAAGGCTCAGTTTGTCAAGCAAGGTGATGACTTGTTTAGTCTCCTGCGTGGCTTTGACTGGCTGCCTGTTGATGGCCCTAGTCACGAGGTCTGGGACCCAATGGACATTGATCCTCCTAATAGGGTAGTGGAGGACCCAAAACCCCAACTAGACCCAGTGTATCTGTTGGATCATGACCTATTGGAGCATGACCTAGATTCTCTATCCCGGAACTTTGATAGTCCCTGATGGATGTATCTGACTCAGATTTTTGACTGACCTAACCTTTTGATTAAGTAGATTAACCTTTAGTCCTGGTATCTTTTTGTTGCCTCGGTAAGAAATAGTGCTTGCTTGTAGGGTTTTGTAATTATATGTTCCTCTTAGGTTAATCTAGTAAATGCATAAAATGGTATGTTTGCTGCAGTTGTTGTTGGTATTTATGCTAACCCCGTGTTGTTGTATGATTGGGTGTTTGGTTTATCGCTTCCGCATGCGTATAACTGAAAAATAAAAAGAATAGTTGGCAATGCATCATAAGATGTCGCATTCATTTGACCACAAGTGAACGGGGTTGTTGAATACCTTAGGATTGGGGCGTAACAAATTTACCCTCCACGGTCTCTTCCTTTGTCTTCTTAAGTCCATGAATGAGTGAAACTAGTAAAATCCTTTGCAAGATTCCCAAGTGTCATAGCCTATGTTCTAAATGCTCCCTCATTAATGCTTCAGAATTCCACTAACAATTTCACCGATTCATTTTTTCTTTTTGGTGAAGGCCATAGTGTTGGGTGACAATGAAAGATTGCCCTGGCATTGATGAACTCGAGTGCTCAAATTTGGTTTCCCTTGTGTATAATTTCCTCTAATATGATTAATGTACTGCTAGAGACCTGATTTGAATAGGGATAGGTATGTAAACCAAATCGTACTTTATTTGGAATGCTCGCTTTGTCTTTAATACATGTGCAATATGAATCTGACTTAGACTCTTGCAATGTTGACCACAACAGCATCTGGCATTTTTATAAGAAGTTCAAGAGTTGGGTTTGGCAGCTCATGAATATTGAGATTTTTGGATTTTATGGTCGTTTAAGATTGGAATATAAGGAAATACTCATGTTGGTAAAGTTTTTGCCCGAACATGCATCAGTGCTGGAAGACATGGTTGGCAAAGTAAGGAATCATAATTCACAAGAAGATCAAGATCTTGAGGTAGTTGATTCAAGCAAATTGCTTGAAGTGACCCAACTGACTTCAAAATTGTCGCAGAACTTTTAGGCATGCTGCAATGATACTTAGTTATTTACAAGAAGGGCACAGAAAGCAGCATAAGAAAGGAGTTAGAGTAACAAGAAAACGTTTGTGCATCAACCATAAGAATGCTTGATTGGCGTAGGAATACAGTAAGTCACAACATCAACTAGCATGATCTTAGATTGGTAATATCTCATGTAAGTTTTTCAGTGTTTTAAAGCAAGTTTTGTGATTATATTTTGTTTCAAAAATGTTTTACAAGGTCGAGCACTGTATTGCTGTAAGAAATTCCCCGTTCACATGAGTAATGTCGTTCTAAGGAATCCATATTGAATCACATGACAATGACAATCCCCACTTGGCCTTTTTACTAGAGAGGAAATTTCTTTAAAAAATTTCGGCATTGCCTTTTTAATAGCATAATGAGAACGCCAATATTGCAGCACATGGATCAAATTTTCCTTGTAAAATTCTCACACAGATGTTCTTCACGTCTCTCAACTTTGATCAAGCTAATTGTAATCCAATGATTCGACTTTCTGTGGATACATTAACCAAACTAAAGAAAAATACAAGTAAAATCAGTGATATCCATTTAATATCTTATGTAATGATAAATTGAGGTATATAGTTACTATCTTTCAAAAATTTGGTTATAAAGTTCCCTGCTTTTCCATCTGTTGAAAAAATCACTTTAATGAATTGTTCCAATCGAATGATATTGTAATAATCTTTCTCTTCTTACTTTCCACACTCTCCCGCTATCTTCATCGATATCCTTTTATCTCCATCAACTATAGATGCACTCGCCTACTTTCTCCACTCTCTCTTTCTCACTACTTAAACCAATTTCTAATATTGTGACTAAATGAAGAGGATAAGAATGCATAACAAAGGGGCACTGATTAAATATGTTTTCTTAAAAGTTTTAGCTTAATATTATGTAAATGCATATGAAAATAACTATGTATGACATTAAATATGAGTTATCAAATAAAAGTACTTTCTTATGTCGCAATGAAGTCTAGATAGTGTAAATCTATAAAATTATATTTACTATTGTTGTAAATTTGACCATAAAATTTCACATTGTGCCCTTGTGAAAATATTCACTTTAATTAATGAGTTAATTCGATTGAAGGTTATGGTGGTAATCTTTCCATTTTCACTTTCTCCACTCTCCCGTTGTCTTCATCACTTTCCTTTTTCTCTTCATCAACTATTGATACATACTCTTCTTTGTCCACTCTCTCACTATCTAAACCTCATTTTCTTCATATTGTGAGGGAGACAATTAGAATGCGTAACTATATGGCAGTTGTTGGAAATACTTTCTCAAGCTTTTATTTTAATATTACTTGAATGGAAATGAAATTGAATGAATACGGCATTAAATAAGAATGATTGAATAAGATAATTTCGCTATTTTGTAATGGAATTTCGATAAAGTAATTGGAAATTGTTTGCATGTGAAAAGGGTAGAAAGAGAGAAAGGGGAGAAAAAATTAAGTTTAGATCAAATAGGTGATAGCTAGAAGAAATAGGTGAGAGAGAGCTATTTTGATGGCTACTAGAGATAGATACTTTGGTAATAGAGAAAAAGCTACTTGAACAGTCAAAGGAGAGGATTATTTTGAACAATTTCCCTGCATTTTTCCAAAGAGGTAGATTGTTAGAAGGTCTCCATGACGACAAATTTCAGTCAGCTAAATAATGGGAGGGTGACAATTGAACATTTTGAAGTAATTCAGGACCTAATCAAATTGGATGAAAGTTTAAGAGGGACATTGCACAGTTAAAAAGAAAAGAAGATGAGGGACCTAATGACATAATCGAAAATTCAGAAATGATACTATACATGGGACAAAAGTTTAGGTGCTTGTAGTATTATTATCCCCTTGAAAGAAATCATGTCACTAGTAGATAACAACTATAGTCCCACCTCAACAGACGTTATGGTTCAAATATGGCTCATCACTACTTCCTTATTAACCCTTTTTTTTCCGGTCCTTCGTCTTGTTTTGACAAAGATCTAGTTAATTCATAGTGTCACTTTTGTTTACTAAATATTTCCTAGGAAAAGAGCAAACGTTTTGCTCATAGGAAGAAAAATAAGAAAAATAAATATTTCAGGAAAGAAATATATTTGAAGTTCTATCCATTTACAAAAATATAACCTGAACTCATGTAAATTTAAAAAGTGTTAAATACTTAAGAAATCATCATTGGAGAGTTAAAAGTCAATGTACCTCCAAATCAAATCCATGCATCGTTTATGGCGTAGTTAACACTCAATAAAATAATATGTATGGATCTTTTTATGATTTTATTCGTAAAAGCATGAAAAAGAAACTCTCTTTTAGATTTGTGTTATGCTATAAAAAGAGATAAATCTTAAAACGTCAATGCAAGAGAGAATTGCAACTTACGAGCCACAAGGGATATTTATTCAAGAAAAAGAAAAAAATGTGATAAGATTTGGGAAACAATTTGTTGAAAGAGAAAGTTAGATTAGGGGAAACCCTAGACCAAAAAGGAAACTGAGAGTGTATTTGGTAACATTTCTAATCTTAGAAGCAGTTTTTTTGAGAAATAGTTCTTTTCTACTTCTACTTCCTAGAACAATTTTTGAGTAAAATAAAGAGTTTGTTGACTACAAAAAATTCTTATTCTTGGAATAGAAAAAGAATAAAAATGTATTTGATACAAATATAAAATTTTTATTTCATTTTTCCACGATTGTGGCGACGACCGGCGGGTGGTGGGCGGCAATCGGCGGTGACATTGGTGACCATCGATCACCAGTCGTCACCCTTGCTCGCCGATTGCCGCCCTTCGCTTGTTGGTCGCCACTAGGGGTGTGCAACCGGACTGGGTTTACCCAGAACCCGGACCGGACCACCCGAAAAATAGGGTCGAGAACCGGTTCCCGATTAAACCGGTTCGGGTACAGGTTCCAATTTTTAGGAACCGGTTGAAATCGATCCGGGAATAGGGTCCAAGCAAAGACCCACCCAGAACCGGACCGGTTTTGGAACCAGTTTTTACCCTGTTAAAAAAAAAAAAAAAATTCTCTGTATAATACTTTTGAGTCTCTTTGTCTTCGAATAAATGTTAAAAAAAGAAAGATTTTTTCTAAATCAAATTAAGAGATAATTGTTTTGAAAAAATTGTTAAAAAAAACTGTTCTCATGAATTATTTTTCTTTTTTAATGATCCCACTTTCAACTATTATTATAGTCGTAGGACAAATGCAACTAACTATTATAGCACTAATTCTCAGTCCAACTCAAGAAAAATGTCCTCTTAATAAGAGCTCTGTCGCATACACACAAGTAAGTACATTAAGTCATATTAGAAGTATTTGTGGGAATGAGACTAATATTAAATCCATATTTGTTGCTAATGCTTATGCATTCTTATGATTTTTGCTTTGTCTTATAATATTAGGAGAATTACGTTGTTATTTTTTCGCTAATTAATGTAAAATTCGAAGCCGTATAGAATATTAAATGGTTGCAAAACATGTTCCAATGAAAACAGGGTTGACCCTGTTCCCGGACCGGAAAAACAGGGTTGGGTCCAAAACAGGGTCCAATAAAAACAGGGTAGGGTACAGGGTCCAGAAAAGAGGAACCGGTTATAACAGGGTCGGGTACAGGGTCCAAGTCTGAACCCTACCCACCCTGGACCCAATCACCCCTAGTCGCCACCCGCCACCGCCGATTGTCACCCGCCGCTGCCACTCGCCAATCATCGACCTCTTGCCACCGCCGTCGGTCGCCAAGTCACAGTCACCGGCCACCGTTGCCCATCCCGTTGGCTCACCAATTGCACCAAGTTGCCAGTAGCCTCCGATCGCACTTGGTCGTTGACCGCTGGGCGAAGAGCGATAGTGAGAGGCCAGTGGCTAGGGGTAGGCGGCGGCCAATGGTGGGTGGGCGGTGAGTAGTCCCTAAGAAAAAAATTTCTAGAAATTATTCCTAGGAATAAAAAACTACTTTTTTCTATTTCTCATGTCTACTCCAAATCTATTCCCTAGAACAAATTTCTATTCTAGGGAATAAAAAAAATCAGTTGACATTATCAAACGATTTTTGTTCTTTTTCTATTTCGGAGAACAAAAGAACAAAAACAACAAAGGAATTGGCAAGTTGCCAAATAGACCGTAATTCCCCACTAGCCTCTGTGTTTTGAGGAATAAATTCATCAAGAAAGTTGCACACCAGGTATCTCAAAACACCATATAAATGAAAAAGAAAGGTTTAAGAAAATAAACCCCAAATCTTTTACAAGGTAAGAAGGATTTAACTTATCAAACAGATGACAATAATCCAAAATTTAAAGTTATAAAAGTGTAAATACTTAAGAAATTATGATTCAAGTGTTAAAAGTCAAATGTGCCTACAATTTCAAGCATAATTTTACTGAGGTGTAGTTATCACTCAATTAAATAATTTTTGGATACATCGAAAGAGAGGGTTATTGACAACAATTAGAAAATGTTAAAAACACCTCCCTATTATAAACAGCCCTGCATTTTTCCAAAGAGGTAAATTGATTAAAACCATGTCAACGACGGCAAATTTCAGTAGAAAGGTGACAAGTGAACATGTTAAAGCAATTTGAAGCAACATTGCACATTGAAGAGAAGTTGAGGGACCTAATTACACTAATTATAAATTCATGGATGATATTGCACATGGGACAAAAAAATTTAGGGACTATTGGTATTATTATCCCCTTGAAAAAATCATCCTGCTAGCGGATAACATCATTCCCACGCTACAACTACTGTAATGCTCCAACTACGACTGGTCATTGCTTCCTTGTTTACCCTTCTTGATCGTTCTTGGTTGTGTTTTGGTAAAGAATTGCTTAATTTGAACCATTGATTTTGCATATTTAGACATTGCCTAGAAAAAGAGCATACGTTTTGTATATGGAAAGAAAATAATATGTTGGGAAAAAATATTTGAAATTTGCGTCAATTTAGGACAATAAGCCCGAACTCTTTTACAAAATAAAAAGGATTTGACTCATCAAAATCTGTGATATAGATCTGAATTCAAATTATCATTCACTTAAATAATATACATGGGCTTTTTATATATTTTATTCGGAAAGGGTTGGAAATAAAACTATCTTGTAGATTATCTGTTCTTTTTACAAAGATTTGAATCTTGAAACCTCAAATCAAGAGGGAACCATATCTTGCCAGCAGCCACAAAAAGATAAGTCATTCAAGAAATAAAAAGAAGCGATAAGAATCTCGACATAATATGTTGAAAGAGATAGATTGAGTAATCCTCTACGAAAAAGAAATTGAATCCCCAAGAAGTTGTCCTTCCCCACATAAGAAAGGACCTGCTTCGCATTTTGGGGAGGAAATTCATCTAGTTGCACACGAGGCAAATCGATCATTCAATCTACGATGAAGTAATGGTGAATTGGGAAGAACTCCCACAAGATGTTCTACAACTCATCGCTCGTCAACTAGCCATAGAAGACTTTATAGCGCTTAGAGGGGTATGCACCTTGTGGCGATCCGCGGCCATCAAGGAGATGTACAAGGCGAAATCGAAAGCCCCATGGCTCATGAGATATGTGGGCAACCAAACACCTGAGCTTCTTCTTTTTTTTTTTTTTTTTTTTTGGTAAGGTAAGTGTATATAATAATCAACCAAAGACTTGTACAACAAGGGGGAAACATGATACCAGTGGCCACTCAGCTGGACAATATGTCGCTGGAGTGGAAGGGTACCGCGAACACCGAGTTAAGAAAAACAAGCAAACTAGTAACAAAAGGGAACCGAGAGGATCCAAATCATCCTAGTCTAAGCCGCAAGTGACTCCAAATCAAAATCAAAAATACGAGGGTCTATCCCCCAATTGCGCTGCATCCTTCTATTCCTGGGATTATCATCAACCTTTATAAAGGCAAGGGCTTTATCTTTGACTGCCTTAAAGAGATGTAGCTTCAAAGCAGGGACAAAAAGGTTGTGGCCACGGAAGAGAATCTCATTCCTAGTCTTCCAGATGAGATGGCAGAGAGAGCCAAATGAGAAGCGAGCTATCTCCTGATAGAATCCCTTTCCAGACAAAAAATTGATAGCCCATTGAAGATTGTTAGACCAAGAGAAATTGCGCCAAGGAAAATTACATTTAGTGGCTCAAAAGTTTGCAAATACCTGAGCTCTTCAGCCCTTCTAGAGGGAAAATTAACCACGGGATGGTGTCAAGGTCTCAAGGCAAGACCTTTTCTCCACCGGGATGGATATTCACGTAAAAGTAGGACATTGAGTACCATATCTTCAATCCACTTTTGCGCCAGCATCAGACTTCCCCACTTGGAGGAGCTTCGCCACAAGTCAGGTCTCGACGTGGAACCTAACCGGCCAAAGAGGCCCAATGCTTTCTTAGGATCCACATGAAACTTTCAGTTAAAGATATTTCGTCGCAGGAATAATAATGACGAAATAAGTATTTATTTAACTAAAATCTGATGGCACCTGCATTTGAATTTTTTTTCCTTAAATTGAAACACTCGAAAAAACATGTAAATGGACATATCTACATTTCTATGGGAT
This sequence comes from Corymbia maculata, assembly GCA_014182735.1. Taxonomy (NCBI): domain Eukaryota; kingdom Viridiplantae; phylum Streptophyta; class Magnoliopsida; order Myrtales; family Myrtaceae; genus Corymbia; species Corymbia maculata. Next base: position 23,848,841 of record CM024686.1, on the reverse strand, counting down.
TTTTCTTTTTTCATAATTTCCTCTTGCAATTAGAGTCGTATTATTCAATTGTATCCCAAACACACTCAAGGGCTAGAGAATAAGCTGGACCTTCCTAATGAGCCCGGCTTTGAGCCCACTAAACAACCACTTTAATACATTCGAGTCAAATAAGAATAACCTAGAACCCTACATTGGGCAACCTTCATGTAAGGTAAATCAGTTCAAATCCTAGACAAGGGCATTTATTAGTAAATTCAAGATATTATAACAAGATCCAATATATTTATTATTTATAAATATAATAAAATGATAAAATCATGAATTAATACTGTCAAAAAAGTTGCATGGTGGCTATATTTTTCACTTTTTCTTCATTGACCAAACAAGTTGCAGCAATAAAAGTTGAAAGCCAAAATAGAGAAAGAGACCGAACGACTTTTTTATTAAAATTATGAAGGCTTAGTGAAATACCCGAGCGTGATTTCAAATGATCCACAAAAAAAAAAACAAATTAACAGTATGCACACATGATTCGCAATAAAAAGCACTATAAACTCTTACCTTCCAGCTCGGTTGACCATTTGTTTTTTAATTGCGGTATCTCCAATTCCCTTGCTATGTTTTGGGCTTCAAAATGCAATCTTCCCTGGCATAATTCTTCATGGACGAACAACCTCCTTTGGCCATCAACTCACTATCTAGTAAAGGGTTTTCAAAGGAGATTGCTCGATTCTCTTTTGGTGCCTTATGCTATGTAATTTGGAAGATGAGGAATGAAATTCTCTTCCGAGCGCACAACTTATATATTTCATCTATGAAGCAGTACCTTTCAAAGGCGGTTAAAGATAAAGGATAAAGCTCTTGCTTTTAAAAGGGTTGAAGATACCCCTGATAATAAGAGGATGCAGTGGAGTTGGGGGATAGACCCTTGTATTTTTGTTGTGGTGCTGAGTGAGGCTCAGGAAATGGCTTTCTAGGTTCCTCTATTTAGTTTTTACTATTATGTTTGTATATCATGGTCCCCTTTCACTCCAGTGACTTGTTGTCTCGTAAAGTGATTGTTGGTGCCATGGTTCACCTTCCTTGTACAAGTTGTCTTGGTTGAAAGCTTATAATATTTACCTTACAAAAAAAAAAAAAAAAACTCTTACCTTCCAACAAAAATCAATCAAAAAATCATGAACAGAAAATGCTCCAATTCAGAAATGACCGTGCAATTTAAGCCTTGAAATCGAACTCAGGTTCATTTCCACTCGATAGGACATATCATATTCAATCTTCGGCTAAATTAAAACAATGAACTTCAACACGGACGGCTACTGGACTCATTCTGGATGTAGGAAGGCTGAACTTATTTGATAGAAACAAACAGAGCACAGGACTCAATCTCGGTCAGATTGGAACCTGAACGAACCCTACCATCGTAGGGAAATTTAATCGAGCGCATGATATGCATTTTCAGTCCAATGATCCAGATCCCGGAGAATATCCAGGATCCACAACAGATATACCAAAACATCATCAAAGCAGACTCCAATCAAAAGTAGATATTTTCGCACAAACCATGACCAAAGTCTCGGCCTCTGTTACGTGTGAAGAATGACCGAATCAGAGCGTTGATCTTTTACCATAGTAAGGAGCGATTACCGGTCACGATGGGTTGCTCAACTAGAAAAAGGAAGTTCTGAAAGTCTCTAAGGTGAAAATTATGCCCGCAAAGGGGCTTCACACGAAGAATGAACTGCTTCGAGCTTCTCCGCCAAAATTCAGAGCCGAACAGAGCAAGATGAGGAGCGGTGAATGCCGTGGACAGGCGGCGGCCAAGGCGATAGAAGAGGAAAATTGTCCAGGAATTATCTGGAATCCGATTGTGAAATCCGTTTTTCACATGAGCTGGACTAACGGACCTCATACTTGGATTAGTGGGTTACGCGAATTGGACCAGGTCCAAGTGATTTGAAGCCCAAGTGATTAGATCAGGCCCTTTTCGTATTGACCGAATTGAAGCCCCTTTTTTATTATTCTCTCTTTTTCTTTATTTGTTTTTTATTGGGCATTTATAATCTATTGTGCATATTCTTCATTCTATTTTACTATTTTCTTTTTTACAAAATATTATATTTGATTTGTTGGTAAAAGTTCGGATGTCCATAGTCCATTCAATTTGAACAATCCACCTAACACGTCCATAATGATGATATTTGAATTCTTAGGTACATATATGCTTGAATTCTTTTTCGCATAGCATCATTCGTTTGCTTTGCATTTCCAATTAACATGTTCAAATTCTCATCTGCTTGACATGTTTTTAATAACTGAAAAAAACACCTACTACGAGCTAGTATTCTTTTACGTGATGAGTAATTTTATACTAGAAAAATTAATGGTCAATCTTTCAATAGTAAGCAAATTTTCTATGCTGGTATTAACTTTTCATAGAATAAAGTAAGTTTGACCTCATGTCCTGAAGAAAAACTCAACCATTTAAGTAAATTTCAATTTCTCAATAAATTCTAACATGAGGTATAACAAATTTTATGTGCCTAGTAACTTTTAATATACAAGTAATGTTAGTATGTGATGTGTAGTTTTGTATATGTTAAAGAATGTATGTACATGATAGAAGCTTTTTATTTTCTGAAGTTATATTCAGATTTGTGTGAAAAACTTGTTCAATATGGCAAAAGACACCAAAAACTTTAAATTATGCCTACCGTGATATTAAAAATCCCAAAATTATAGTTGTGTGACACATTTACTCTCTGTCAAGATTTTCTCAATGAGCATCGTTAAAAATCTATCTTCATGCTAAAAAGTAAATGATGATAACATGGCGCCCACGTTACTTTTATGAAATAACAACAGCATTGTTCTTAAAAAATCATTTGACCGAATCTTACAGAGGATTATGTGTCATAGAGGTACAAGTTTAAGATTTTTTATGTCATGAGAAAAAAGTTCAAAATAAATGTGTCACACTGAGCATAGTTAAGATTTTTTATGTTACAAAAAAAAATTCTGTCACAGTAAGTATAATTTAAGATTTTCATGATTTTTTTCCCATTTCGAAAAGTAATGATCTGAATTTTGGTTTGGCTGCATATGAAAGCTAAATTAGATCCAGAAGGGGTTGGTTTTGTAAAAATAACTAAGTCTCAAGAGCCCATAATAATAAGAGCCGCTTTTAAACCAACTTAAAGTCGAGCACAAAGAATAAGGGGCCATGTAAAGTACAATAATTTTGTCATTAGTCTAGAAAAAACATTTCTATTTTTTTGTAATTTGTAAATTTAACAAATATTTCTAACAACATTAATAATCTCTTTTTTATTGATACTATTTTTATAATCCATGTCATTTTATTTTACTAGTTTTATTTTTCCAATTAATTTGGTCTTCCTTTATTTCTTTTTCTTATATAAAGATTCCCACTTATGCAAATCCCTATTGAGACTTTTTATTGGTGACTTTCTAAAGAAATTGAGAAAAAAAAAAACTCAAATTGGTACATTTGTGACAAATTTATCATCTATTAATTTCCATGAAATCTTATTATCAAATTGTTGAGTTGAATAACACGTATTAGGTTGATTGATGATAAGTTTGGGATCTTGCTCTCCATTTATCATAGTTATGCTAGTTTTGTAGTTTTTTGTGCAACTAGAACAACCTAACGGGAGTTATATTTGTCAAAAAATGTAAGAGCTTCGGGTTTATGGCGATTAAGAAATTATTTTTAGGTAAATTTGTCATGACTAAAATAGTTTAGGGTTTTTTATGGTTTTCTAGGGTAAATTTGTCACAGATATATAAATTTGGAATTTTTTGTGCTAAAAAATAATTTGAAATAAATTTATCATAAATATATTAATTTAAATTTTTGTGATATTAATTCAAAAATAAATGGTAGAGAAGCCACCGTTACTTCAACGGTGCCGTTAGCTCATCATGTCCCTTGTCGGTAGCAACCGGTATGTTTTGTTCGGAGAACGAAGGGAACGCGTCCTTTAGTTTTAGCAATAATTCGCGTCTGTACGCGTGCGAGCGAACGAAACGTGTCATGACAAATTAAAGCAGAGCGCGCGGAACAAAAGATATAAAAAGCAAACCTTCCCCAAGCAACATTCAACGCAGAACAATCCCAAAAAGAAAAAGAAAAAGAAAAAAAAATATAAAAATACATAAGTTCCACTCTACTTTAAGTGCTAACTCATGCTATCATCCGGTCTCATCCGCTCTCTCTCAACTTTTATATATGTGAATATGTGCGACGATTATTGATTGAGGAATTCTATGCATTTCAATTATTTAAAAGCATTTTCCTCATTTTTTAAAATCATGTTCTTTCTACATGGTTATTTGCAATTCCAGATACGCGCTCTCTGGAAGCAAGCTAGCGTATATAGTTGACTTAGATCTATGGACATCAGATAATTTCATAATAGAAAATATTATTAGGGATATTAATAAATTTTAAGGATACTATTCGTTTCTTTATTTTCTGGATAGCTGTTTTTTCTTCATTAGATTAATATAGATAATTCTATTTTCTTTCCTACACATATTCTTTAGTTGTAAAACATTAAAAAGTCAAGTTATTGATTAAAATGTAATTTTGACTAATTTCTCTCGTCCTCTTTCTTAAAGATTCTAGAGTATTTATATATAGCAAGCCGTTCTCGTTGAATTTGATCTCCGAAAAATGAATTTCATTCTTCAGTCAAGATACTTAAACTTTTATTGTTGTTCAATTGAAGGTGAGCTTAAATATCGGTGTTATGAATTGGAGTTCTCGTAACAATGTGTGTCTCCACTTAAGAAAAAAAAGTTTGCTTAGGTGTTGTTGACCCACTGACAATTCTGATGAAACTTCATGGATTATAGTTCTTAGTGTTTGTCAATAATGTGATTATCGAAAATTTCATTCACTGTATATGGAGAGATTTCAATTTGCTCTTCTTTTGTGTACATAAACGAGGTGAGTAGACATGATCAGAAAGAGAGGGCAATTTTGGGATATATGGAGCGTAAGTGGATCAAGTGCAAGTTTTGCGACAGAAAATTCGCTAGTGTGGTGTTTCCAGATTAAAGTTGCATTTATTTGGAATTAAAGGCTGTGGTATACACATATGCACTAAGTTCCTCAAAAATGTTCAAGTTGCTGTTGCTAAAGCAATTTCTAGTCCTAATAAAAGAGCTAAGGTTGAGCCTGTTCAGGTAAGACTGAAGAGTCTTCACCCAAAATGCTTATTAGTAAACATAGTGTTATAATAGATAAATTGCTTGTTAAGTAAATCTTCTTGTATGATGTAGATGTTGATAAGCTGCCATGTTGTTTTGGAGTCAAGACAAAGTTGTTGCCTAATTTGGGGAAGGAAATTGGAGTGCATGTGAAAAATTTAAAGAAATCATGGGATAGAACGGGTTGCACACTCATGTCTGATATTTGGTGTGATGAGGAGGATTCTCCATTAATATCTTTGCCCATTCTATTGATGGAACAGTACTATTGTTGCTGTGAGATATTGTATATTTTGTCACTGAAAAAGTAGAGGCGAATAATATCCTGCGGTATATAACCCACTATACTAATGAAGAAGGGTTACTTGAAATTATGCCCAGTGACAACCATTCCCACGTGTACGAAACTAGTTGTGTTACTAATGAAATACATCTACTTTTCGATAATATTTATTATAATATCAAATGAATTTGAAAGGCATTTGATCGAGTAAGAGTGATTGCTAGTACTATTCACAAGTATGATGGCATCTTATCATCAATGAAGCAGTGCACAAAAAACTAGGCATAGAAAGAATAATAACAAAATTTTAGTCAAACTATTATATGCTCCAATCAATCATGGGTTGAAAGTGAGCTGCGATGACTTGTTTCATCACCTAAGTGGCTTTTGTTGGGTTTTGAGAATGATGAATTAGGCATGGAAGTGGGAAACAGCATTCACAATTTCGAGTTTTGGATTGAAGGGAAGGAAATCTTGCATGCTCTAAAATCGATATTTCAAGTATTTCGTCTAGTTGATAACTATGGCACTACATCTAATTTCTTGGATGTAGCTGTGAAATTGGCAGATAATGCTATTAGACAATTATATGAGATTAATATCGGATGCTACGGAATATTTTCAAGGAATAGCAAGAAAGTATCCATTATCCAATACATGCTGCTACAATATTTCTTAACCCTACTTACATGTGTAGTGAGAAGTTCGTAGAGAAGCAAGCAATAAAAGATGGCATGAATTTTATATTAAAAAATTTAGTGGGTGGTGAAGAAAAGAAAAAAATTATGCAATTTAGTGGATGGTAAAGAAAAGGAAAAATTTGTGCAAAAAATGCTGAGTGCCAAAATTGTTCACTAGTACAGTAATGACAATGTTAGGAACATCTCACCCTTATAAAATTATCTATCTTTTAACCAATTAACCACCTTAATTTATTTCATATCTTAATCATTTTGATTTTTAATATGTAACTCATATACTATTGTTGTTGCTTATGAAGGTGACTAGTTGTTTAATCTAGTGAAGGTTATTCTAATACTTGTGAGATGATACAAATGAGGGAGAGGGACCCCTATTTATACAAATGTTCCCCTAATTACAACCATACATCTTCCTTTTTATCTAACGGTGGAGGTTTTATCTTCCCATTTACCAATTATCTGCATAAATTACTAGAAACTCTAGAATATTGTACATTTCCTGAATTGTCCATCCCTAGGAATATTCTAGAGTACACAAGAAACCCTAGAACTATAGGCTTGTTTGGTCTTTATGCATCGAGATCCTTGGTCTGTCTAGTGTTGGAAACCTCTAGACCAAGACTCAAGGTTGAAGCTTGTTCAAGTAAGATTCAAGTTAATGGGATGTTGGAGGGAAAAATTTAGCTGGTAAAAGTTTTGCCAAGTTTGTGTATGAATATAGATATTTTTCCCAATTTGATGAATTGGAAAAATTCCATCACGGGTTCTCTTAGGTACAAAAATCGACTCAATGAAACATTAGGCGGAAAAGTTATGCCCGTAAGTGCAAAAAATATTTGATTCATTTTTTTTTATTGAGGGCAAGGAAGGGCGAAAAAGAAAAATCGTCTTTCGAGTCCAACTCTTAGCCCAAAGATGGGACCATACTGTCCATACTGTCCAGCCAATCGGTATGTTGGCTAGCCCTCAACCGTCTGCAAGCGATTTAAGAAGAAGCCCAAGTTGCCTGAAGATGTTTGAATTGCTGTTGCTCAAGCGATTTCTGGTCCTAATAAAAGATTACAAGCCTGAAAAGACTGAAGAGACTTCTCCCAACATGCTTATCAGTAAGGACAACATTATGTGAAGCTAAGTTCATCCTTTTGAATGATGCCGATGTCGATGTCGATATTGTGCAGAGGCATCCTTCATCGATTTTGTGAATGGCGTGATTGAACATGGACCCCATTATAAATTGCCCTGTTCTTCAGTAAGCAAAATAAAGTTAGTGCTTTGGAAAAACAAATTGGAGAGTATGTGGCAGAGGTGAAGAAATCTCGGGATACAGCCAGCTACTCATGTATCATATTTGTTGTGATAAGGAGAGATCCTTCATTAATGTCTTTGCCTATTCTATTAAAGGGATGGTACTATTGAACGCGTTGATATCCATAGCAATTTGTTGCGGGAGTTTGTATGTTTTGTCACCGAAGAAATAGGGGCCAACAACATTACGCGGTACATAGCCAACCGCACTTGAAAGCACTTGGAAGGAAGGGTTTTATGAGGATATACCCATTACTAACTATAGCCATTTGTACAAGATTAAATACGTTGCCTATGAAATACATATACTCTTCAAGCAAATCTACAATGGAATTGAATGGGTTTAAAAGGCATTTGATCAAATAAGAGCAGTTGTCACTAACTGAGTTATAATCGATGAAGTAGTTCAAAGACAAATGGGAGTGAAACAATCATCCATGCTAAACATGCTTTATTTCATCTTGGTACTAAAGGATTTATTGGGTGATTTAATTTATTCACATACTCCAATTTCCATGAGATACTCTTTATCTCAATTTGATTAATTGACAACATCATCGGACATTAGCCTTTCGTAAATGGAAAAATCGAGTCAATGGGGGCATGGGGCAAAAAAGTTTAGCTCAGTAAAAGTTTGACCAAATTTGCGTAAAATTCACATAAATATATCTTTTCAATTTTTTTCCCAATTTGATAAGTTGAAAACATCGGGTCAAGAGCTTTATATAAGTGCAAAAATCAAGTCAACAGGACGTCTTACGGAAAAGTTATGCTTGGTAAAGGCTTGAAGTTTGTGTAAAAAGTCACTTGAATATAATTTTTCAAATTTTTTTTCGAAATTTGATAAATTGAAAACATTGAGGCATAGGCTATTCATTGGTGCAAAAATTGAGTTGATGGGATGTTCAATGGAATAGTTTACCCAGTAAAAGTTTTGTCAAATTTGTGTAAAAATCATATGAATATCATTTTTGAAAATTTTCTCCCAATTTGATGAATTGGAAAGATCAAATCACAGGTTTCACTAAGTGTAAAAATTAAGTTGACGAAACATTGGATGGAAAAGATATGCGCGTAGGTGCAAGAGTATTTGATTCATCAAATTTGGGAAACTTTTTAATTAAGCGTGGAAGGGCAAAGAATAAAATTTGTCTTCCAAGTTCAAATCCCAGCCGGAAGATGGGATCGACATTGTCCAGCCAGTTGCCGTGCTGGCCAGTCCTCAACTGTCCGCTAAAAGGGCAAGGAAGAGTGGCGATGCCGACAACAACAGGGTCGGGCTATCAATTTCCGTGTACCGGGAGGAGCCAATCAAATTTAAGACATCTGAAGCATCGTGCTACTCCAAAACTTGATCAAATTCCACAATGAGAAGAGCTCGGACTCTTTGGTCCCCATGAATGCATTCTCTAATTTCCTTGACAAGAATTCCATTAAGTGCGACTTCATCTGCAATGAATCGCAACTGCCGAATAAAATTGGGAAGATGAGGCGCAAGTTTGTGAAAGGCCTTATGAGTAGACAATTTGAGAAGAAGCCCCACAATCAGAAGGTCTCCAAGCTTTCCCAGCTCCCCTGGGTGGGAAGGATGGCGATGGTGAGGCAGTGCTTGCGTCCTTGAAGGGCACGCATGCTGCTGCCCCGTCCAAGTTGACGGAATAGGAGGTCAAGGAGAAGGATGGGCCATCAGACCTCTCCATTGCTGCTAGACATAATGGGCCTCGATGAGGAGATTTTGAGAGTTGGTATGTAGGAGTTTCGAATGGCGGAAGCCGTGGCCAAAGTGTTCATGGATGGACACGTCGGGCAAAGGCAACTGGAAAATAGTAATAAGTAAATACCAATTTCTGGATGAATTTTTATATCAAAATAACGAATTTTTACGCGACTTGTAATTTTTCATCTTCAAGCAATATTCATGTATGATATGTAAGTTTTATTCCTATTAAAGTAATTTTGAGGAAATGTAGATGCTGGTAACTTTTTATTAGGTGGAGCAACTTCAATTAAACTCATGGGAAAAACTTGTGTAGCCGGTCAAAAGAGGATACGATAGGTGTTTGGGGAGAACTCGGGGCACAATTCATCAACTACTAAATTAATTCAGAATCAATTTCTCCTCCTAAACTAAACCAACCAAATTCGACTTAACTGCAGCAACAGCCAACAATATATAATGTTGCTTTAACTTTTTTGTTCTTTCCTCTTTTTCCTTTTTCTCTTTTGACCTTTTGTTTTATGCTAGTTGGGTCCCACATGTAGGGCGGCCAGCCGACAATAGGAGATCCACACGAGAAGCACGAACCAGCCGACGAGTTTCATCTATTATAGTGTTATAATAGAAAATCGTTTCCTCATTTGAAAAATGAAAAGATGATCTGACTTTTGGTTTGACTTTTGCAATCGATCACCGTGATTGTTTTATCATGTACCGAAACAGCGAAAACACTTACTTTATCTTTTCTCTTACACGAAACAACGAAACAGAAGGAACAGCCATAACTTTAAAAAGAGCGAGTTATTTATATTTCGCAACCACTCGCATAATGCGCATGTTGACAAAACATATTTTATTATTTGCATACATATAATTTTCCAAAGATGTAGAATGTGGACCATATAATATCGAGAAAATTATTAAAAAAAATTAATTTATTACAATTATATCAATTTGATTATAAATTTATTTTTTAATCAATTTAGTCAATTGTGCTAATTCAGTCTATTCAATCAAAGTTGATCGACCAACGCTAACGTGAACCACATAGGCTCCAAAAGACAATTTTTTGACATTATTTTATTTTTTGAATTTTTTATTAATTTTTTTCTTTCTCTTTTCTTTTTCCTCCTTCCTCCTCCTCCATCCTAATCTCTTTAAATTCGAAACCGAAGATTGAGAAATCAATGACGCAATCAATGGCGCGGTGGCGTATCATGGAGATGAAGCTGTACCACTCGCTGGAGGATCTCCGTTAGGAACAGGGTCCACGCCCACTTCATCCTCACGAAGCCCTCCGACACGTAGACCGCCTCTCCCCTAAAGTCGACGCCCTCCGTCTGGAGCCTATAGCAGTGGAGCCGGTGGAACAGGCACCGCCGGTGCGTGGCCTCGTCGACGGCGACCACCGGGACGTGGTTGAGCAGCCCCCGAGTACCCTCGCCGAGCCAGAAGCTCTCGAGGAAGAGGCCCAGCATGGTCTTGCCCGATTCCACGCTCTGCTCCGCGTATGCTCTGTTCACGACGGTGATGATCAGGAGAGAAAATCAGGGTCTTGTCCGGCGTCGCCTCTCGCAGCGAGCGTGGACCCGAGAGAGAGATGTTCTGGACGGGGCAGGGGCAAGGGAAGCGAGTTGCAGAGAGGAAGCAGAGGAGGAGGGCGGCGGAGGAGAGGAGGGAGAGGACGGTGAGGTTCAAGACAGACTTCTTGGAGTAATCCATGCGAATGCGAGTGCGCAAAAAGTGAAAATTTTTCTTGGTAGGTCTAGCTTTCGATTTGATTCTTGGAAGACTTCCGTCAGCACAGTGGGTTGATGTGCAGTTTGCTCACGAACATGGAGAGAGATGCCAATCGATCTGAAAATTGCCCGTGCCTCGCCGAATTCAATACTAGATGCCCGTTGGCGTTCCAGCCTTCCTCCTCCTTTCAAGAAGGGGGAGGGAGGAGGAAAAGAAAGAGAAAGGAAAAAAAATTAATAAATTAATAAAAATTCGAAAAAATAAAAATAATATTAAAAAATTATCCAATGACATTGGTCGGCATTCATATTAGTGCTCACTAGCCAAATTTAGCAAAATTGATTGAATTAATACAATTGTAAAAGGTTTATGACTTAATTGACTAAAAGAATAAGTTTATAATTGAATCAATATAATTGCAATAGGTTTAAAAAAAATTTGGTAATTTTTCCCCCAATATCAATTATTCATTCATAAATATGAGTTAGCCAAACATGTGATATGCATATAAATAAAAGAGAAGGGATAAAGAAATGCTTGTTGATTTTATAGTAGTTCGGCTCTCGAGATCATTCAGGAGTTATGCTCAATCCATTGCATTTGAATTCTTTTACAAAGGTTGGTTTATAATAGAACCAACTTTCCTTTACAATTAGAGTGTGCTCTTTTACAAAATATTTCTTTCTCACAAGTTTAATCTCTTAATAATTTTGATAGCAAGGTGTGGACAAGAGTTTTTAGCAAGTGTAAAATTCATAATGCTTAAGGCAATGGGCTATCCTACTTATGAAAAATAAGTTCAACTAGTCATTACAAACATTTCAATAGTTAGAAATTCAACCATTGAGATTTTAGGATGGCTGGCCAAAAAGGCTCATACACCCGCTGAAGTAGGTGAACGAGATTCAAATTTGAACTACAGGAGCTAGGTGTTTAATGATGAAGTTGTGAAGTATCCTACTTGTTCTCCATGGTGGCAGTTAATTTATTCCTTTTCGGAATCTTGTGAAAAATACTCGAATATAACAAATATGACTCCAAATAATCAATAACATATTTGAGTAAGTTTGGAATTATCAAAGTTGCATTAGAGTCAACATTATCGCCTTTTTGATGATTTGAAAATCACATCAAATTAAACAAAAATTTCCAATCAAGAAACTCTCTATAAACATGCTATCGTGAAAATTAATGAACTTCCTTGATCAAATTTAAGTCATAGGCTCCCTCTTCAAGAAGGCTCATTCATCCAATTATATATCATATGCATTCTTTCCCTTTTGTCATAACATCAAATAGGTTAAAGGGGCACTAGAGAGTGCAACAATCCAACATACGCAAGTTTAAGAGTCTCCATAAACACTATATCTGAAAGAAACAAGTTACACTGTTCTTGAAGAAACATATATATTGGAAAGAGATGAGGATTTTGAAGGAAAAATTGAGCAGATTTGTTGAGCGGTCAAAATTCGTCTTGGATGTCCGGCCGAAGATCCGCAGAAACCTGATGCATCCCATTGCAGACCATGCAAATCTCCCCGCAGAGAAAAAACCTCAGTAGAGCTTCTATCGATGGATTATGGTCATTTGCATCATCTTCCTCTGACGACCGGCCTAACACGTGACGATGAAAATGTTAAATCCCTTATTATATATATATGCACAAGCGCGAATTCTTATTTGCATAAACATCATTCGTTTGCTTTGCATTCTCAACTCACATATTGAAATTCCCATTTGCTTGGCCTTGTTGTTGTTTTTTTTTTTTTTTTCATGATAATACTCTGAAAAATCCTAAAATTTAGTATAAAAGTATAATCAAGTACTAAAACGCACAAAAAATGCAATCAAGTCATTATGTTATCTCTATTCAATTAAACTAACAAAATATGCTGATGTGGTTTTTTTTAATTATTTTATCTTCCCTACGTGGCCTTTTTAAAATATTTTCTCTCTCCTATGTGGTATTGATCTTACTACAACATGATATATAACATTAAAACGACATCATTTAAATGCAAATCCTAATTTTGAAACCAAAATATTAATTATGTAGAATTTAAAAAAGGCATTTCAAGAAAAGACAAAAAAAATAAAAATAAAAGCAAGGGCAATGGCCTCACTGTCGCCCCCCTTTGCTGAAGGCTGGAGAGGATTGGTGAGGGTTGACAACCCTTGCTAATTGCAAGTGAGGGCCCTCAGCCTAGATCTATTGAGGGTTGCTGGCTGAGGTGAGGCGCCTTTGCCATCGTTTGCCCAAGGGCTACTGGATGTAGGTGAGGGTCATCGGCCCTTGCTGAGCCCTCTTTGACACTTTTTGGCAATGGCAGCAAGGGCCCTTTCCCTTTCCTTTTTTTTTCCTCTTACGTGTTTTTTCTACCAATACCTTTTTTATTTTATAATTTGATTTAGTTGAGATTTTGGTTTAAAATTAGGATTTAGGCTAAAATGACATCATTTTCATCTTATATTTCATGTTTTAGTAAGGCTAAGCTCATGTAAGAAAAAGAAAATATTAAAAAAAGCAATGTCAACATTTCTTATTAGTCTAATTAGATGAAGTTAACGAATAGATATAATTGCACCAAATTGATAAGTTTTAGGATTTCGATTATTTTTTTATAAATTTTAGCCTTTAATTATACTTTGTGATAAACTTTATGAATTCCCATGCACTTATCCAATTTTTTAAATGAAAAACACATAGCTACTAATAGGTACTCTTTATGTGATAAGTAACTGCAAACAAGAAAAATTAAACTTTGACCTTTTAATAGTTAGGTAAATTCTTTATGTTAATACTAACTTTCACACCAATAAAGTAATTATTTCTAAATAAAAAATAATCGATTTTCTCAACGATCTTTTTGTGGCAACTTACTTTTAATTGCAATTAGTGTTCATAATTGATGATTTGTCCTTTTTATATATATCAAAATAATTTCGAATACATGTACATGTGGGTAACTTTTTATTCGAAAGAAAGTTTGATTCAAAATCACGGTTGCAATCGGATAAAGTTATCTGAGCTTTGGTTTGACTAAGTATAAAAGATGTACTGGATCCGACGGAAATGGTTGGATATGTGAAAAAGAAGAATGACCCCAGTCATGAGGGAACACCGAAGCAAACGCAAGAGCCGTGATTTTGAAAAGAACGCGCACTTTTGTTTTTGCAACCATTCGCGTATGTACGCGTGCGGCCAGTGAACGAAACCCAAAGGAAAACTCTCTCTCTCTCTCTCTCTCTCTCTCTCTACTTACATGTATCCGACACAAAAAAAGAAAAAAAAAGAACACGACCGGCGATCATTGGTTCACGAATTCTGGCCATTTCTATTTTTTAAGTCCTTTTGTCATTTTGTTAATCATGTTGTTTCCGAGGCGTTTGTTGCTATTTTTTCAAATTAATTTTATAAGAATAAACTAAGGACCCTAAAACTAGGATAAGAAAGAAATCATTTTTCTGAATCTAAGCTTTGATAGGAAAATAATTTTCATTTGACTCATTTTTCTAAATGAACCAAATGTCGAAAAACAATGAAAACGTTTTTCACAAAATAAATGCACCCTAAAATAAATGAGTTTTTTGGAATGCAAATCATATATCGCTAAATTGTGATTTAAAAGGCCATTGTAAAACAATTTTGGATAAAATAGTGTTTGGAAAAATTATTTTTGCAAAGGATTTTCCTATACATTTATTTAAAAAGGGAAAAAAAAAAGACTCAAACCCTTCACTAAGGACCTAGATCTAGCATAGGCAATTATCTTTTGTGATCGCATGATCTCAAGTGGCCCTTGGCGACTCTTGGCATGGGCTGCTTGATGTCATGTGACCTAGATGGCCTTTGCCCGAGTCACGTGACCTTGCCGGTCATCCCACGCAAAGAAGATGAATAGTGACTCAAGAGGGCAAAATCGAAAAATTGAAAGATCAGCTATGGTAGTGTTGGAAGAAAAATTATACCAAACCCTAGGATTTGTATGCAGGGAAAGTTGAAAGCCTAACCAGTTTGGTTCAACTTTTAGGGAATGCATTCGCATTTCCCTAAGTATCTTTAGTTCAATGGGTATTTGGCGAAAACAAAAGTGTTTGGCAAATTGAGTTTTCCAAAATAACTTTGGGCATTTGGTAAAAACAAATGCCGTTTGTTAAACTTATATTTACAAATAGCTTTTCTTATTTTTCTCTTAACCAGGCTGATGGCCGGCCAAATCTAGCCACCGGCGTTGCTGTCCGGTGGCCAAATCTGGCCAGCGGTGACGGCTGGGTTTGCGTGAACCAAAGTGTCGCGACCTCTGGTGGTGTCGCACCTATGTCATGCGAACCTAGCCTCGCCGCCGGAGGTCGGAGGTCGCTGCGCAATGCCTGGGTTGCGCGAACCCAAGTGTCGCGACCTCCAGCGGTAGAAATGCTTGGGTCGCACGACCTAGGCATGACACCACCGAAGGTCGCAACGCCTGGGTTCGCACGACCCAAGCATCGCGCCGCAACCTCCGACCTCCGGCGGCGATGCGGGGTTCGCGCGACCCGGGCGCATCGCCGCCGAAGGTTGTGACACTTGCGTTGTGGGAACCCAGGCGTCGTGCGACCCCAGCGACCCGGGTGACGATCACCAGGGGTCGCGCGACCTCCTATGGCAGTCACCGAGGGGTGCGCCCAGCAGCCGCTCCACCTTCATGGTTTATAAAAAAAAAAAAAGTCAAAAGACAGGGTTGACTTGCGTTCTTGGAATGCTGAAAGCTCAATGCTGGAATTGAGCTTTTAACATTCCTCAGCATTCCAAATGCCAACATTTGGCTAATGGAGTTCCTAAATGCTGAACTAAATACTAAAATTTTTTTTAAGGGACTTTGGGAAACTGAAAACTCCTTGAAAAAGCTGAATCAAACGAGGCTTTTAGATTTGACTAGGGTTTTCGACTTTTCCAAGACTCATCTTTTTTCAATATGATTTCAATTTTTTTTTGCAAATGCCAAAATTGGGCCCACCTGAAGCGCCTTATTTTGCGTTTCTCAAACTGAGCGAATTACGAAAAAGGGCAGTCAGGTGGGCCCACCACTACTGATGTTCGAGCCGAAAGCTCACCGACATTTTGGGGATAGTTCCGTCCAATCACAAAAAAGCTGTGAAAGCAGCTTTACTGTTCGAACCGTGATTGTTGGAAGCACCGCATGTCTTTTGCTATGAGAAACAATAAAATTTAAAAGAACGCGTACACTCTTGTTTTCACAACCATTCGCGTTCGATTGAGGGAAACGTGCCCTACCAATTCCACTTTATAAAATTTAAAGTCACAAGCTCTATAGTCCAAGGTCATATTTAGGACCAAAGCATGCCCTGCTAATTTGACTTTATTAAATTTAAAGTTACGAGCCCTCCCTGCTAGAAAGCTCATTTATCAGATAAAAATATCACACATATCCTTTCCATTTTGTTATAACATCAAAAGGGGCAAAAAAAAGCGCAACAATCCAACATATGCAAACTTAAATGTCTGTATAATCAACATATCTGAAACAAACAAGTTACAATGTTCTTGTTGAAACATATAAACATCTAATAAGGTGATGGAGGAGGAGGACATATTGGAAAGAGATGAGGATTTTGGAGGAAAAATTGAGCAAATTGGTTGAGTGTTTGAGCTTTGTCTCAGATGTCATGCCGAAGATCTGCAAAAACTTGATGAATCCCATTGAAAACCTTGTGAATCTCCGGACAAAGAGAAGAAAGCTCGGTAAAAAGAGCTTTTATCAATGGATTATTGTCATTTTGGGACAACTTGCCTAGTACGTCAATGATGACGATGTTTAATCCCTAATTACATATATGTTTGAATTTTTATTTACATAGCATCATTTGTTTGCTTTGCATTTTCAATTCACATGTTTGAATTCTCATTTGCTTGGCATTTTGTTTTAAACTGAATAACCGTAGCTATTGATAAGTAGTGGTAATCTTTTATGTGATAAGTAACTCCAAACTAGAAAAATTAATCTTTGACCTTTCGATATAGCTAACAAATTATCTATGTTGATATAAACTTTTCATACCAATAAACTGAGTTCGACCCCAATTGACCTTTCTTAATAAATATTAGCACTAGAAATAACAAATTTTATGTGGCTAGTAGCTTTCTACTACAATCATGTTGATGTGTGAAAAGTAGATATTATATATGTATCAAAATAATTTTTTATCCATGTACATGTTGATAACTTTTTATTCGATTGAAAAGGTTTGATTCAGAGTTCCAATTGAATAAAGTTATTTGAATTTTGGTTTGACTACATGACAGAGTGGCTGGGATGTAGCCAACCAAAGAAACAAACTTAAGAGCCGTAACTTTGAAAAGAACGCGCACCTTTTCTTTTCTCAACCATTCGCGTGCGCACGTGCCCCTGCCAGAAGGACGCAAACCTGTCTGTTGCTGCGAGACGTAATGGGTGATGGTGAAGTAGTGCTTGCGTCCTTGAAGGGCCCGCACGCTGCTGCCCCATCCAAGTTGCCAAAGTCGGAGGTCGAGGAGAGCGATGGACAGCAGACCTCTCTGTTGCTGCGAGACGTAATGGGTCTCGCTGAGGAGATTTGAGAGTTGGTACGTGGGAGTTTCGAATGGCAGAAGCCGTGGCCAAATTGTTCAGGGATGGGCACGTCGGGCAAAGGCGATAGGAAAATAGCAATAAGTAAATGCCAATTTCTCGGTGAATTCTTATGTCAAAAATAACAAATTTTTATGTGACTTGTAACTTTTCATTTACAGGTAATATTCATTTTCTATTAAAGTAATTTTGAGGAAATGTGCATGTTGGTAACTTTCTATTAGGCGAGAGTAACTTCAATAAAAACTCATGAGAAAAACTTGTCGTAGCCGGTCAAAAAAGGATACATAGGTGTTGAGGAGAACCCGAGGCTCAATTCACCAAGACCTAAATCCAATCTAAGAACAATTTCTCTCCCAAAACTAAACCAATCGAATTCGACTTAACCGTAGTAACAACCAACAATAATGCTAAATGATAAGGATACACAAAGTATTTTTCTCTAATCACACATTAAAAACTAAAGATCAATATTATAATCATATTTTCTCACCATAAAGGTAAATTAACATAAATAGGGAAAGAAAATCCTAATCATGTTTGAAGAATTTGGAGAAGATGCTCAACGAACGAAAATGATCAACTTGTAGATCTCGGTCTTGTGAATAATATCCTCAAATTTGAGTCATTTTCGTGATGTTTGGCTTTTGAATCGGATCCGCAAAGTTGCACCCCTTTTTGTCTCTTCTTCTCCACGCCCTAGGGTGACTCAAGTGGGGCGCACTCTTTTTTTCAAAATGTCTTGCGCTCACTCTCCTTATGGTGAACAGGGCTATTGATGGGATTTAGAAAAGAGACTAGGGCCCTGTTTGGTTCAGCTTTTTGGCAAGGGGCTTTCAGCCTGAAAGCCGCAGCAAATGCGAACCTGTTTGGTTCAACTTTGGGAGGGGCTTTGGGGAAATGCAATTGCATTTCCAAGTACTGAAAGTCCCTTAGCCCAATGCACCTTTGGAACTTGCATTTTGGGAATGCAACATGATGCACTGTTCATCTTCTTCTCGCCAAGGAAGGCGACGTCCGCCGACCACCGCCGGCCAAGGAGGCGACCACCACCCTTGGTCGCGCGTCTGGGTCGTCGCCTGAGGCGCGGCGGTCGCCCGTCGCCTAGGTCGGGCGACCCGGGAGGTCGCGCGTCCGGGTCGCCGCTGAGGCGCGGCGGTCGCCCGTCGCCTAGGTCGGGCGACCCGGGAGGTCGGGCGACCTCCGCCGGTTCGCGCGGTCGCGCGACCACCACTTTGGGTTCGCGACCCGGGCGGTCGCGCGACCTCCCACTGGTTCGTGCGGTCGCGCGACCACCGCTGGGTTCACGACCCGGGCGGTCGCGCCGCGCGACCTCCACTTTGGTTCGCGACCCGGGCGGTCGCGCGGCCGCCGCCGTCGCAGGTCACCCGACCCGGGCGACGACAGCGACCTCGGCGAGCCTTTCGGCGCCGGATCGGCGCCGGAGCTTGGCCGGCGGCCGAGATCGAGTCGCCGGAGGGTGGCCGGCGGCCAAAGAAAAGTAAATTTGCAATTTTTTATAATAAAAAATTTTGCAAAGGCCCTTAGCAAAATGGGGTATTAACCAAACGGTATTTAGGTCAAAGTTTTTCACAATGCAAAATTTACCAAACGGTATTTGCGTTTCGAAACCCTTTAGTCAAAGGTATTTGCATTTTCCCAAATGCGTTCCCCCAAAGTCGAACCAAACGGGCCCTAGGTCCCGCAAGAAAGGAACCATTTGCTTTTCTTTTTGTTCTTCGTGTTTTTTTTTTTTTTTACTTTTCCTCTTTCTTTTTTTTTTGTTTTAGGCTAGCTGGGCCCCACATAAGGTGGACCCAGCCGACAATAGGAGATCCATACAAGAAGCAGCGACGAACTTGCCAACAAGTTTCATCTATTATAGCGTTAAAATAGAAAATTGTTTTCTGATCTGACTTTTGGTTTGACTTTTGCAATTGATCACCGTGATTGTTCTATTATTGAAACGCGTATTTTATATTTTCTCTTATATGAAACAACAAAATGAACGGAAGAACCGTAACTTTGAAAAAAACGAGTTCTTTAGATTTCACAACCATTCACATAATGCATATATGGGAACAAGACGCGTTTTATTGTTTGCACACATATTTTTTGTTCCAAAGATATAGAATGTGCACCACACAATATCAATTATTGATTCATAAATATGAGTTAGTCAAACATGTGATGTGCATATAAATAAAAGAGAAGGGATAGAGAAATCCTCAATCGATTTTATAGCTGTTCGGCTCTCTAGAACATTCAGGAATTATGCTCAATCCACTATATCTAAATTCCCATATTAAGGTTGGTTTATAATAGAACTAACTTTCCCTTACAAATAGAGTGCACTCTTTTACAAAGTATTTCTCTCTCACAAATTTAATCTCTTAATATTTTTGATAGTAAAGTGTGGACAAGAGGTTTTAGCAACTGCAAGTAATAAATTCATAATGCTTAAGGCAATGGGCTACCCTACTTATGAAATATAAGCTCAATTAGTCATTACAAACATTTCAATAGCCAGAAATTCGACCATTGAGATTTCAGCATGGTTGGCCAAAAAGGCCTGGACACTTGCTAAAATGGGTGAGCGAGATTCAATTTTGAACTACAGGAGCTAGGTGTTTAGAGATGAAATTGCCAAGTACCTAGCTTGTTCTTCATGGGGGCAATCTTTTTATTCGGTTTCGGAATTTCTTGCAAAAGAAACTTGAATATAACAAATACGATTCCAAATAATCAATAAATATTTGAGTGAGTTGTGTAATTATCTAAGTCAACTTAGAGTCAACAATGTCTCCTTTTTATGATGTGAAAACCAACCCAAATTAAACAAAAAGTTCCAATCAAGAATCTCTGCCTAAACATGCTATCACGAAAATTAATAAACTTCCTTGATAAAATTTAAGTCATAAGCTCGCCCTTGCAAGAAGGCTTATTTATCCAATTAAATATCATACACAATCTTTCCCTTTTGTCATAACATCAAAAAGGTTAAAGGGGCACTGAGAAGTGCGACAAACCAACATTACGCACGTTTAAATGTCTATATAAAAAGTATATCCGAAAGAAACAAGTTACAATGTTCGGGAAGAAACATATAAAGATCTATGAGGTGGTGGAGGAGGAGCATATATTGGAAAATATGGTGATTTTGGAGCAAAATTGAGCAAATTGGTGGAGTGGTTGAAATTCGTCTTGGATGTCCTACTGAAGAACTTCAAAAACATGATGCATCCCATCGCCGATCGTGTGAATCCCCCCAAAAGAGAAGAAAACTCCGTAGAGGTCTCTACCGATGGGAACGGCTGGCGGAAAATAATTATAGTGACAATATTTAGTCCCTAACTACATAGATGTGTAAATTATTATTTGCGTACACAGTAGCTGGATAATGTGGAAAGGAGAAGAACAGCTTAAGACTGTCGTGAAGCTCACGAAACCGACGAAACAAACGTAAGAGCCGTGACTTTGAAAAGAACGCGTACTTTTGTTTTCGCAACCATTCGCGTATGTACGCGTGCCAGCGAACGAAACGTGCCCTGCCAATTTGACGCAGACCGCGGGAAAAAAAGAAAAAGAAAAACATAAAACAGAAAGAAGCAAAAAAGAAGAACAGCACCTGTATATAAACTGGCGAAATTCAAGCACCTGATACAAGAAGCTTTCTCGCTCGGTCGCTCTCCCCGACTCTGTGTTAGTTGGTGATCTGGTCGTTCTTCCCTCTTCAGGTGTCACGCCGCGTGGGAAAATTCGGGTGTCAACAATCCCCATCAATTGGACGAACTGACTAGCACATCGATAATGGCCATATTTGAACTCCTAGGTACAAAAATGTTCAAATTTTTTAGCATAGCATCATTTGTTTGCTTCGTGTTTTCAATTCACATGTTTGAATTCCCATTTGCGTGGCACTTTTTTTAACCGAAAAACATGTGCCTACTAATAACAAGTATTCTTTTATGTGATAAGTAACTCAAAACTAAAAAAATAAATTTTCGGCCTTTCGAAAGTTAGCAAACTTTCTATTCGATGTTACCTATACAACAAAGTAAGTTTGGCCCTATGTCCTCAAGAAAAAATTGACCATTGAAATAAATATTGATTTCTTGATAAATTCTAGCCTGAGATATAACAAATTTATGTGGCTAGTTAATTTTTATCTACAAGTAATGTTCATGTGTGATGAGTAGTTTATATATACATATATAATATTAAAGAATATGTGCGATTTGCTTCATTCGGCCCATGATGGAGCTTTTCAGCGAAGTACAGTTTAACTGAATTTGAATTGAAGTATTTCCGTCGTTCAGTGAAGTACAAACTTTTTATTCAATGGAGTAATTTCTATTCAACTCACGTGAGAAATACCCGGTTAAAATTGGATGCGTATATGCCCAGACACGAAGCCACGGACTGGCCAACAATTTTCATTTATCAGTCTGAAAATTGAAAGTAGATTTTATATTTTTCCTCATTACAAAAATGCAAAGATGAAAAGTGATTAGGGTGCATTTGTTTCGCAGTAAATTTCATGATAAAAGAAATGTTTTCTATGGATTTTCTTTCAAGGAAAATTGCTAGTTTTGTTTTATTTGGTTTTATGTCGAAAAGTATGTAAAGTTCTATTGTAAAATAGAAAGTGAAGAAGCTGACGAGTTTTTGTTAGGAGATGCTTGTTGTATTTGGTATCCTTAATTTATAACTGAGACTATATTTTCCTAATTTTTGTATATATTTTCCTTAACCAAAAATAATTTTGTATAAAGAAACAAGTTACAATGTTCTGGAAAAAGATATAAAGATCTAATATATATGAAAGATAGGAGGATTTTGGAGCAAAATTGGGCAAATTGATGGAGCGGTTGAAATTCGGCTTGCATGTCCACCGAAGAACTGCAAAAACCTGATGCATCCCATTGCAGACCATGTGAACCCCCCCAAAAGAGAAGAAAGCTCCATAGAGAGATGATAGATAATTGTCATTTTCATCATCGTTGCTGATGGCTGGCGTAACATGAGATAGTGACAATGTTTAGTCCTTATATATGAGTAAATTCTTATTTGCACAGCATCATCCGTTTGCTCTGCTTTTTTAATTCGCATGTTTGAATGCCCTTTGCTTGGCATTTTTTTTCAACAGAATAACACGTAGTTATTGATAAGTAATATTCTTTTATGTGATAAAGTAACTCCAAATTAGAAAAAATTAAACTTCGACCTTTCAGTAGTTAGCAAATTCTCTATGTTAATATTAACTTTAATACCAATAAGGTAATTTTAACCTCACGTCCTCAAAATAAAGACCATTTTCTCAACAAATTTTAGCATCGGAAATAAAATTTTTTTACGTAGGAAGTAACTTTTCATTCCAAGTAATGTTCATCTATGATGAATAGTCTTTTTATATGTATCAAAATAATTGTGTCAATTTCAAAAAAGATCCCAAACTTTAGGTTGAGTAAATTTGCCCGAACTTTTCTTGTCTAAAAAAAAAACCCTAAACTTTAATTTTAGTCCCAAATCTATCCCGAATTTTGTTTTGTCTAAAAAAAAAGTCAATATCATGAAAAATCCCAAATTGGTACACATATGACAAATTTACCCAAAATTAATTTTTGACCACCAAAACAAATTCCCATCTATTAGTTTCCGTTAAATTTTACTATTAAATTGCTAAATTAAATAACACGTCGCAATTAACGGGTGTACTAATTTAGGGTTTTCCCCTCTGTTTGTATTAAAAAATCATCAATGTTTGATCGTTCTCAAATATACTGAGTCCAGTCCAACTTAACATGGCATTTTCAGCATAGATAATAAATACACGTAAGCAAGATATCATAGAAAATTATTTTCAAAATAAAATTATTTTAGGACATAAAAAATTAGGGATTACTAATACAGCTTTTGGACAAAGGCTAACGAGGGCAAATTTAGGATTAGAATAAAATTTGATGATTTTTTTGATAAAAAAAATTGTGATAGATTTGGAAATGGACTAAGAGTTTGGGGTTTTTTTTAGACAAAAGAAAAATTTGGAGTTTTTTTTTATACAAAGAAAAGTTCGGGGCAGATTTGGGATTGAGCACAGTTCGGGATATATTTGAGGACTAGGCGCAAATTTGATTTTTCTTTTTTTTGAATTGACCCCAAAATAATTTGGAATACATGTACATGTCGGTAACTTTTTATTCGATGGAAAAAGTTTAGTTCCGACTCACGTGAGGCACTCGTTATGGCCGGTCACAATTAGATAAAATGTTTATCTGACTTCTTGGTTTGACTACACATAAAAAGATGCATAGGATCCGACACGGTGGTTGGATAATGTGAAAAGGAGAAGAACAGCTCAAGACTGTCGTGAAGCTAACGAAACCGACGAAACAACCGCGTGCCAGTGAACGAAACTTGCCCTGCCGATTTGACGCAGACCGCGGGAAAAAAAAACAAAGAAAAACACAAAACAGAAAGAAGCAAAAACGAAGAACAGCACCTGTCTATAAACTGGCGAAATTCAAGCACCTAACACAAGAAGCTCTCTCTCTCGCTCGCTCTCCCCGACTCTGTGTTAGTTGGTGATCTGGACTAACGGGCTGTGGGTTTGAATTAGTGGGCTGCGCGAATTGGACCAGGCTCAAATGATTAGATCAGGCCCTTTTCGTATTGACTGAATTGAAGCCCCTTTTTTCTTCTCTTTTTCTTTATTTGTTATTTATTGGTCATTTATAATCTATTATGTATGTTCTTTATTTCATTTTATCATTTATTATTTTTTTACAAAAAATTTATATTCTATTTATCGATAAAAATTCGGGTGTTCCATAGTCTCCTTCAATTTCAACGATCCGCTTAACATGTCAATAATGGCCATGGTGGAACTCCTGTGTACATTTGTGATTGAATTTATTTTTGCATAGCATTCACGTTTGCTTTACGTTATTAGTTCAAATGCTCAAATTCCCCATCTGCTTAGCATTTTTTCTTAACTGAAAAGCATATTCTACTAACAACTAGTATTCTTTTATGTGATAAATAACTCCAAACTAGAAAATCTAATCTTTGGATCTTTCAAAAGTTAGCAAATTTTCTATGTTGATATTAACTTTTCATACAATAAAGCTCCATTTCTTACTAAAAATGGATGTTATGGAAAGTATTTTCCTAGATATAGTCATTTGAATTGTTTACAAAAATGAAAGGACAAAAAAAAATTTCATTGTTCATCAAAATGTTTAGATATAAATTATTATTGACAATGAAAAGATTTTCTATTGACTCAATATTTCAAGTGACACAAATGATTCATTTTTAGAAAAATATTTTTTAAATTATTTAAAACAAATGGAGTCTAAAATAAGTTTGACCCTTGCTATGAAGAAAAAATGGACCATTTAAGTAAATATTAATTTCTCGATAAATTCTAACATCAGAAATGACAAATTTTATGTGGCTAGTAACTTTTCATCAAATAATGTTCGTGATGAGTAGTATTTATATATATTAAAGTAATTCTGTATATATGTATATGTTAGAAATCTTTTATTAGATGGAGTAAGTTTTATTAACTTGCGAACCTTGTTATATAACTAGTTAAAATCGGATCTGAATGGACGTCTGTACAAGAACTCAAGAACACGCTAACAATTTTTCATTTACTAGTCTGAAAATTGGAACTTAATTTTTGTTTTCTTTTCCTCATTTGAAAAATGCAAAGATGAAAAGTGAATGATCTGACATTTGGTTTGATTGCATATGAAAGCTAAATTGGGACGCGTAAATTTGATGATAAAGAAAAATATTTTCTTTATAATACTTTTTTGAAAAAAATTATTAGTTTTCATTAATTTGATAGTATGCTAAAAAGCACGTGAAAATGTATCTCAAGATTAAAATGTGAAGAAGCCATTGACTATTTGCGGGAAGATGATTGTTATGCTTAGGAAAATGATATCCTCTATTTATAATAGAGACTTCATTTTCCTAATTTTATTTGTGTATATTTTCTTTGACCGAATCTTTTTTTATCGACTAACCATTTTCAACAAATTAAACACATAAAAGTTTAAAAAACCAATTTCCAATAATTTATGGAAAAACAGCTATACAAGGTGTGGATTTAGCTGTGCCCTTCAACTTTGTTTCCCTAATAGTGTGCGGAATGTGATTTTTCTTTTCATTATGTACTCAAAGCATATAGCATATTTTCGGACGCAAAACAACGAATTAAACGTAAGGGACGTATTTTTGAAAAGATCAGATACTTTTCCTTTTGCAATAATTTTTACTAGGAGCCATCCTTTTCCTCGGACACAAACACGAATTAAACGTAAAAGACGTGTTTTTAAAAGATCACGTACTTTTTCTTTTGCAAAAACTTTTACTGGGAGCCATCCTTTTCCTCATACACAAACGACGAATTAAACGTAAGGGACGTGTTTTTGAAAAGTGTACTTTTGTTTTTTGCAATAATTCGCGTACGGAGGCGTGCGATTGAACCAAACGTGCCCTGCCAATCCCACGAACGCGGGGAAAAAGAAAAAGGAAAAAAGGACCGAAGACCAAGCACACGACTCCCAAAAGAAGAAACGAAAAAATAAAAAAAAGGGAAAAAAAACAGGTCCTATATAAACTGGAAAGATTCAGCTTATCGAAGTGCAGACTCTCCCTATCTCGCTCGCGCGCGCTCTCTGCCGAACTCTGTACGCGGTTGCGATTTTGTCTCTCTTCCCTCTTCAGGTGTCGTGCCGAGTGAGAATTTCCATTCCCTCTGCTTCTTCTTCGTGCTACCGTCAGGTTACATACATTCTCTCTATCTTTCTCAACTTCTGTGTATGTGATTGAGCGAAGAAAATTGGCTGACGAATTCTGGGCATTTGAATTATTTCAAGCCATTTTTGTCTGCCTTCCCTCTTCAGGTGTCGTGCCAAGTGAGAAATTTCACTCCCCTCACTGCTTCTTCTTCGTGCTACCATCAGGTTCCATCCGCTCTCTCTCTTTTTCAACTTCTGTGTATGTGATTGAGCGATGATTATTGGTTGATGAATTCTGGGCATTTGAATTATTTCAAGCCCTTTCCCTCATTTTGTAATCATGTTGTTTCTGAGTGGTTGTTGCAATTCTGGATACTCTGTATTGCTTTGAGGAAGCAAGCTAGGATTTACAGCGTTGAAAAGTAAATTTTGCATATTTGAGGATATTATATAAACTATTAGTAAATCTTAAAGTGTTATTTGTTTTGTTATTTCCTAAATAGCTGGTTTCCTTGTTAGATTAAGATAGCTGATGTATTTATTTTTTTCCTATTCTTAGTGTTTTGGTACAAATACCCCTTAATTTTAGCAATTATTGAGTAAAGACGTAGCCTTTGACTAATTCTCTATTCCTCTCTCTTGAAGATTCCCAAACATTTATATATAGGTAGCAATTCTCATTGAATTTGATCTCAAAATATTGAATTACATTTTTTGTTCAAGATACTTGAATTTTTATTTCTATTCAATTGAAGGTCAACTTAATATCAGTGTTATGAATTGGAGCTCTCATAACAATGTGTGTATATATTCATAGTGGAAGAAAAAGCTTCCTTTAAGTCTTGTGGATCCACCGACAATTCTGGTGAAACTCCCTTACTTTGATGGATATCAGTGTGAATGTCAATCTCGTGATATTTCAATGCAGGGGTTTAATTATTGCTTAGCAACGATGTTAAGGAATATGGGCACTAAACCTTAAAACTTACGTGCATAGACTATAAGTCATGGGTTATAGTTCATGGTGTTGTCAATAATGTGACTATCGATAATTTCATTTAATATATATGAGGAAACTTTAATTCACTTTTCTTTTGTGTATATAGGCAGAGGAAGTAGACATGGTCAGAAAGAGAGACCCATTTTGGGAATACGCAGAGCAACTGGAAGGCAAATTTAAGTGCAAGTTTTGTGACAAAATATTTCCTGGCGGTATTTCAAGAGTTAAATCACATTTATCTGGATTAACGGGTCGTGGTGTAGACATATGCACCAAGGTCTCCTGAAAATATTCGAGATGCTGCTGCTGAAGCAATTTCTGGTCCTAATAAGAGAGCCAAGGACTGAAGCCTGTTCAAGCAAGACTGAAGAGAATTCGCCAAAAATGCTTATCAATAAGGATGGCGTTATGCTGGGTAAAGTGCTCGCTAAGTTCATCCTTTTGAATGATCTTGATGTCAATATTTTGCAGAGGCCATCCTTCATTGACTTTGTGAATGTTGTGGCTGAACATGGTTCGAATTATAGGTTGCCATGTTGTTCAGAAGTCAAAACAAAGTTGGTGCCTGATTTGGAAAAGGAAATTGGAGAGCATGTGGCAAATGTAAAGAAATCGTGGGATAGAACCGGCTGCACACTCATTTCTGCTATTTGGTGTGATAAGGGTAGATCCTTCATTAATATCTTTGCCTTTTCTATTGAAGGGATGGTACTATTGAGAAGTTGGAAATCCACAAAGATGAGTTAACGAACAACTTGGTGTGGAGGACTTTACATTCTGTCACTCAAGAAATAAGGGCCAACAACATTGCACAGTACATAACCAATAGTGATCAAGAAGAAGGATTTTATGAGAATATGCCCATTGGCAATAATGCCAATATTTACCAGACTAATTGTGTTGCCCATGAAATACATATACTCTTTGAGGAAATTTACAATCATATCGAATGGATTAGAAAGGTATTTGTTCAAGCAAGAGCTGTTGTCGCTAAAGTTCAAGAGCATGATGGCATCTTTTTATCAATCAAGCAGTTCACAAACAACTGGAAGTTGAAACAGTTGTCAACAACCAAATTTTACTCAAAGTATTATATGCTTCAATCAATCATGGGGTTGAAAAAGAGCTGCACTTGATTTGTTTCATCCTGAGTGGATTTTGTTAGGTTTTGAAAAGGATGAGTCAGGCGTAGAAGTGGGTAAAATCATTCGCAGTTCTGAATTTTGGAGTGAAGGAAATGAAGTCTTGCATGCTCTAGAACCGATATTTCGAGTAATTCGTCTAGTTGATAGCTACGGTGCGACTTCTGGTTTCTTGTATGCAGCCGTGGAAATGGCAGATGAGGCTATCAAACAAATATATGAGACTAATGTGCATAAGTATAAGATGGTATGGGCATTTTCAAGCTATGGAAGAGCAAGATCATTCATCCAATACATGCTGCTGCAGCTTTTCTTAACCCTGCTTACATGTGTAGCAAGAAGTTTATAGAGAATAATGCAATGAAACAGGGTATAGATTTCATATTGAAAAATTGGTAGGCTTTGAAGAAAAGGAAAAGTTTATGCAAGATGTGCAGCACTATCGTGACAAGATGCCAAAGTTGTTTGCTTATACAGCAATGACAATGTTACAGAACATCTCACCCTTGTAAGCATCTATTTTATTATATCACTGCATTGATTTAATTTCATAATTTATTCGTTTTCAATGTGTAAATTGTATACTAACAGTGTTGAGTATAAAGGTGACTGGTGGGACTATTGCGGTGATGTCCTTCCTGTATTGAAGAAGTATGCAATTCAAATCCTAAGCCAACCCTGCAGCACTTCGTTCTGTAGGCAAAGTTTGAGTGCATTTGACTCTGCTCAAACCGAGAAGAGGAAGCCTTTGATGCCTGCAATGAAGGACGATTGTAAATTTTTGAGAGCAAATGCATTACTGATGGAGAATTTCAACACAATGAAAGAAAAATTTAAGAAGCCACTTGATCTTGAAAAATTCGGTGAACTTCCTGATTGTACAGAGTTTATCAATGATAATTTTACTCATGATCTAGTGAACGAGACTGAAGATCTTTTATCAGATGGAAGGCTAAATTGTTGGTAAGGATCTTTGTTGAGACACTTTACAGATGATTGCAATTTAAATGCATGACAAGATGTTTGTCACTGACAACGTGAGGTTATCTATTTGAGTTAGAATCAAATATGACAGCAGTGAATCAAAAGGTCACTAAGACACGTTTTTGGTTTTTCTTCTTCCGCAAGAATTTACTTAAGTTTATATGCAACACTGTTTGAATTAGTGAATTCCTTCCAAGTATATTTGTGCTGTATCAATAGTAGAGACAGGGACAGAATCATTTCTTTTGATCATAAGTATTGGTATCTGTGCTTCTTTTCCATACTTCAAAAGACTAAGCGAGATCGATGTGTTCAAGCTAGTGATTGCTAAAAGCCTATAGGTTTTGATTGTCAATTGATTGTGATTAGTATGGTAATGTGAATGACCTGCTAGAATGATTTTATATGTTGGATTTGGCCCTCGGCATTCTCTTCCTTTGTATGAATCTGCTGTTGGCACTACCTTCTGCGGTGCACTTCTCTATTGGCTGAATTGTTAAATTCGTATTTCTATTCACAGGTTTGCACCAGCGAGAAAAGATGGTGAGAGCAAAACCGATTTACGTCTTCATTTTATGACTGAACTACCATCGAGCCTAGATGCATTTTTAAGGTTAAGGGTGAGAGAGGAGCTCCCATTCATGTCGTCTTGGTAGATTCCAGGACACGTAGCATTGTGCAACCTGGACACCCATTAGAGCTAAAGTTGACAGGTGACGGTGATTGGAGGTGATTTTGATGGAGAGGCTACTAAAAATTGGACTAGAGAGTTCTTTGAGAGCAGTGAAAATGAAATAATGAGGCGAAAGGGAGTTGGCCACTCTTGACCGGTACACGCTCTGTGAACCTCCACGGAGGTATGGGGACATTGGGAGCCATCTTTTTTATTGACGGATCAAGTTGGACAAGTAGTGGCAAATTCAGGCTTGGAGTCAAAACTGCGGATGGTTATTATGAAGGAATCCGTGTTTATGAGGGCATTTCTAATGCCTTTGTTGTCAAAATGGTAAGTCATTTAAGTTTAGACACTTGATGACATTACATTATGGGCATTTGCATTTATATTCTTTTTTGCATTGGCCTTTGTTGTTGAAATGGTAAGTCATGATTCAGTTTTAGAAACTTGATGACGATCACTTTTTTTGTTCTTTTTTTCTTGACATGGGACATGTGGACCATAGAATAAGATACAAAGACTAGCTAAGAGACTTGCAGCAGCAGTTTCTTGTTAAATCAGAATCTGGTATGCTATTTATTTTTTTTTAAAAAAATTTCGAGCAGAGTAGACTGTGCAGTTGTCTGAATTTCAGGTTTGGTGGCTGTTTGCAGAATCCATAATCCTAAAAATGGTATGCTTGAACAAGTGCTTAAACAAAAAAAATGAGCAGACAGTGCCTTGCCCATCTGAATTTTCTAATTCGGTGAAGTTGAACTCGTGAAACCTACTCATGACAAACAAAATAGATTTGGTGTTTCTAGTGTGCTTTCCGAATCAGCTGCGTTAGCAGTAAGTTTTGAAAATGGCCATGGAACTGATGGTGACTTTTACTTAGAAGAAGCTGTCTTTTGAGCTCGTCTGAGATTTTAGTAAACTTTTATTGTCATTTTAGCTTGTTAGATATGTTATGATGTGTACGAATTTGATTTTATTAGAGTAAGAGAATGTGGTATTCAACTTTGAATTGTGCTTAATTGTATCAATATGATGATGACTCACCGAAATCTATGTCAATGCAGTAAATGTGGCCCATTTTTTTCTTTTTTTGGGTCAAAATGGCCCATTTTGCTTTGCATCATAAATATGATTTCTCTATTTGTATTTTCCTTTTTCATTGCTCATATAACTTTGAATGATACTGGCAGTAGAACCGTTGCCCCCGTTTTCTCATCTACCGCCACCACTGCCACGGCCACCACTGCCATCTCAGCGGCTATTGCTGGCCCGCTACCCGAGGCGTTCAGAGAGTTTCCAATTCCCAACGCCTGATGAAGCAGATGCTGTACCCTTCCCAGCTTCAACAATTGGAATTCCTGTTCGGTCCCCGTCGTTGTTACCGATGCCGCCGCCATTTCCCTGTGAGCATCAGTGAGCCAGCTCCTGGAGGCAGCAGCCATTGCCGCTGGGCAATCAAGATCAGGGGAGCGGTGGGGATGTCCCGGCACCGACATCCGCGCCGCCATTGTATTATAAAAGACAGAATAGGAAAATACAAACTATCAAAAGGGCAGTGTCGAAATTAAGGTTATGATGATTTGATTACGATGTGTCCTTTTAACTCCATTATCCACACGAGCATCAAACCGAAACATGCAGAACATGTCATCACTTTCGATGTTGTCTCCTCGATGCTTTACAGCCAAAAGTTTCGTTCTCGATTTTTATTGAAAGAAAAGAAAGCTGCTCCCTTCCGGTAACAAGTCTACGGTTATCGCTTGGACATCTTCGCGAGTGAGTGTTGGTGTCATCTTGCCATGTCACCGTTGCAGAAAAATCTATAGCAATTACTTTGTTTTTCTTTTCTAATATCAAAACATAAAAAAATCTTTAGTAATTACTAACACACCTCGTAAAATAATTAGGATCTAGCAATATATATTATATAATACATATTTGGCGAAATGACAAATCATGGAGTATCCGCCAACGAAACTATATGCATCCTTGTAATTAGTAGGGTGTCAAATTAAAATTGAATCAAAACTGAAATTTTAGTCAAATTGTTTTGAAATTTTGCATTTTTCGATTTGGTTTGATTTTGATTCAAATAATCAAAAAAACCAAATTTATTCTTTTTGGATTTTATTGGGTTAATCGAATTGAACCGTCTTAAAAATTAAAAAGCAAAAATTGCTTTCATCTCTTGCCTCTCAGAGTCTCTCTGACTCGATCCGTCTCTCTCGCTCGCTCGTGCGCAGGTCAGTCGCGCCCCCTGCCGATCGTCCTCTGCCGGTCGCCTCTCCTCCATCTCGAACTGTAGATTTTCAAGAAATGGAACGAAGAAGAAACCATATAGCTGGAATCGACCCACGAATTCACACTCAAAAACAGAGCATCTCGTGGAATTCATTCGAGCACAAGAAATCCCACACCAAGTAAAAGTCACAATCGGTGAAATTGATCACCAATCGGAGCTCGTAATACAAGTTGTCGAATCATCGATGATGAGTGTCGATTCTGGAGAGGAATGATGAATTTTGAGGAACGACAAGATGGAACTAACCTCCGAAGGAGAGGCGAAGGGTGGAGAAGGCGAAGGCGGTGAAGAGAACGCAAGAGAGGACGGCGAAGATGGTGCACCAGAAGAACCTGTTCCACGAGCCGCCGCCGCCTCTGCCGTTCCCTCTCCGATGGTCCCTCGCCGCCACGGAAACCGCTTCCGCTTCCGGTCACGAGCGCACCGAAAAGACCCCTCTTGTCTCCGTTCTCATTCATGAAAGCCCACCTGAAAAGAATCCCACCTTTCTTCCTCCTCCGTCTCTGCCCCCTGCCGGTCGTCCTCTGTCGTTGAAAATAGCTAGTTACTGAGTCATGAAAACAGCCAAAAAAATTGGAAAAAGAAAAAAAAACAAAAGGGAAAACCGAAAAATCGAACCGAACCATTTTCACCCCTAATTGTAATGGCCAAATTGGCACTATATACCAAAAGAGTGAATACTGTCAATATAATTTAGTTGATGGTCATTTTTCCGGAGGTTACAAATACTTCAAGATGACTGTCGCAAGGGTCGGCTGCTTCTGTCACATTTGGCAATCTGAATTTGAAGCCCTTATTCTATGCAGCATGAATGACAGCACGTAACCTGTTTTAGCCCGCAAAAAAAATGTACTATTGAGCTTCTCCACAATAGTCGCATACCATTTCCATCATCATGTTATCCTTACCAAAAAAAAAAATTTCCATCATCATGTTACGTGGCAACAGTTAGTTTTCACCTTCTTGCCTGCCTTGCTGATGGCCCATTTCCTTTTCCCTTGGACTATCTGCAGTCACCACGAGTGGGAAAGCAATAATCATCATGAAGGCTACATTGCCAATATGGGAACAGCTCTCCCGTTGTCAGCAGGAGCTTCGATGATGCACAAGAAGCTGCTTGCAGCAGGGTAAATGATGCAGTTTCGTCCCCGCCGGTGTTAAACGTCAAACGCGCTGCTCTGATACTGATTTATTGGGAGAATAACTCACACAAAGAAAAGAATGAGTTAATTTCACCTTAACAAAAATAAATATAAGACTCATCTATTTATAGACTTGTTATATTTCCTCATAAATATAACTAGTGCTACGAGAAAGCAAAAGTCTCAGAAACTTATAAAACATTGATTACACCTTAAAACACAAACAGTCATAACATAAAAATACGAACAAACATCTCAAAAAATGATGTCTTAAAGATGATTCTTCTTTAATACAGGTACCAAGAAGTCTTCGATATCAATTATGGGATATCGGTATTGAGGTACTTATGAATTTGATATTTCTAACATTCCCCTTAAATCAAATTCTTTTTCTCTTCTTGTAGTTTGCTTTGAAACAATCTTGTCTCAACCTCTTTCTCTTATCCTCTAGCTATATATCAGGGAATTCCTCCACTAGTTTCTTCTCTTGGTCAAGCAAATTCACCACCTTTCTAAGCTGCTTCTCGTTCTTTAAGGGTCCTCCCATTTCTTAAACATTCTTAATAAGATTTTGGAGGCTCATCAACTTTCGGTGGATATGAATACCTAACTCTCAACACCGTTTCTTTAAGAGGGTCATGATGTTGAGCTCCTTTGCCACACAAGTTATCGGCATGTAAAAGTCCTGCGATATTTGCTCCTTCGACAGCATTCTATTATTGCCGTCGCTGTCCCTCGTCTTTTGGCCGTCTCTTGTCGCCAACACTCACTTCATCGTGTCCATTTTCTTTGTCACTATTATGGAGTAGCAAAACACGTTCCTCGTGCTCATTTGCACCCATCTCCTCAAATATCAGACTTATTTGCAGAATCATTTTGAATATCAAGACCTTCTGCAACATCTTGAATAGCATCATTGGGGTTGTGCTCGAAATCAAGAATTTGTGGGCACAAAGGATCTAGTGAGAAGCTCAAAGAAGCCTCACAAAGCTCTCAAGATAATCATATGGAAAACAAAGTTCCAATCTGGTGCTGCATATTCGTTTCCAGGGAAAGCAAAATTAGGACATAATTTATTACCTTTGCTTTCAACAGGATTTTTTGAACTTTCTCCAAACAACACCTTCCCTTTAACTTTCTCGTTTGCCTTTTTACTCTTTGATATGTGTTGTGAAGAATATCCCATGCCTTCTTAGTGTAAGTGGCATTCGAAACATTTTCAAACATGGAATCATCTAAAGCTTGATACATGATTGACATATCTTTCGTTCGAACCTTCTCCAAGGCATTCATCTTGTTCTTGTTCAAGGTGGCTTCATCCTCTGGTTCATTATAATCAGTGTTGACAAGTTCCCACACACTGTAGTCACTGAGTAGAGCTTTCATTCTAATGGCCTAGTTACCATAATTTTCTTTGGTAAGATGAGGATATTGAAGAGAAAGTTGATTATTTGTTGAGGCTATGATCACAAATTGAAAGCTCTATTACCAGTTTGTTGTTAGAGGTGCAACTCTAATACCAATTTGTTGGGAGAAATTTTGAAGGTTGAATACTTACAACTCACACAAAAAGAGAAGGAGATAGATACACTTTTCTGTTTAATTCACCTTAATTTCACCTTAATGAAAATAATTATAGGACTCCCCCATTTATAGACTTGTTACATGACTTTTGCTCTTCCTTATAAATATAACTAGCGTTCTAAGGAGATAAAGTCTTAGGAACTTACAAAATATTGATTATACCTTGAAACATGAATGGTCACAATATAGAAAATGAATAGACATTTTAAAAGCAATACTTCAATGATGACTCTTCTTCAATGTGGGTACCAAGAAGCCTTCGGTATCAATTGTGGGATATCGGTATTGCGGTATTGGCAACTCAATAGTCTCAGCACTAACGACTTTTATGAATTTGGTTTACCTTTTAACAGCCAGTACTTCTTGCCACAACAAAGATCCGCCTCTGTCAAGAAGAGTATGTCAATTCTTCAGAGTGGTTTTCCGCGAAATAATCTGCAAGCAGGTGACAAACTGGCCTAGCCAATCTTTACTCTCTTACTCTTCTTTGTCTTTATACTCATTCGAGGAACAAACTCCACTGAAGAGGCATTGGATCAGTTTAAGGAACACAGCTCCACTCGAAACAAAAATGACTTAACCACATCTACTGCTAACACTTTTGGATCTAACGGCCTTTTGCCTACGTCGTATTCTCTTATAATAAGTGTTTTTTTTTTTTGCTATGGTTTATGCTCAGATATATTATACATATCCCTCTGGGATTAATTAAGAAAAAAATGTGATAACATAAATACACTTGCACTTTAGATGGCTTAACGAGTATGAATATGCATTGTCAATCTAGATGAGTTACATAGGCTCATTGCAAAAGTTATATGGAATCTCATACTTCAAATGATGTCACTCTCTTATATCATCTAAGTTGTTTGTAGTGTATATCGGATCAACTATAGATTCTAACAGATCATTTTGGAGGCATTACAAACTCAGATGTGCTTGCCAAATGATAATAGTTGAGATGTATTTGATCCCTTGAATTCATATACAGAGCACATGAGACCCCTCTCAAAATTCAAATATACTGCCTTGTACACATACATGTTTTTTGTGAACCTAGGTGAATCATATGGACAAAATCGCACTCATTCATAATTTAGGTGGAGATACCACGAGGTCATTTGAGCTCATTAAGGAAGCATATAAGACCCACAAGAAAATTTTCTCTTATATATTAAAAAAAATGGAGACAGACACGCCCTGGAGACCTAAATCACTTATTTCATACACACCGGGAAAAAAATCCAACGCTCACACATTGCATAAAAACTCGCTGAAAAGTGGAATGAGTACCTCGGACATTATAAGGCTTGGTGTTGCAATCCCTCCCAGGTCAAATTCAGGAGCGTTTAACCGAATTTTTGCATTGATGCTACTAAGTCCTCTCCATAGCAACTTGATTTCTCATCATCAATTAGGTGACAATAGAGCCCCGATTGGCCTATGCTACGTCGGATAGGAGTTGGGTAAGGCAGAGTTTGGCTTTCTTCTTGAAACCAGAAACTTTGAGTTTAGACACTGGTAATGTCCACTGTCAATACTTTTTCCCTTTTAAGAAATGCATAACTACCTTTTTTAGGGCAAAAAAATGCAGCAAACAGTAGCTTGGCTCATTTTTGTCGAGATAATGGTCTACTTCTTTACCTCTATTATGCAATTTATGTAGTTATTGATCATAATGTAAACCTTCCAGTACTAGCTAAAAAGCCTTCATATGTCCGATGGATATCATATTCACTCAGGTAAACAACGATTTTCTTCAGGCAATCTTTACCACTTTTCATTCATGATCATACATAATTCTAAGCGTGCATACATAAATGCCTAAACAATTGAGTGAAACACCCAAGGAGAATAAGAAAAATATAAAGAAAACATGCTTGTAAAAATGACCCGAGCTGTATGGGCAATAATTAATTAATTAATTAATTCAAAGGGGTTATTATCAAGTCTCGAGACATAACCCGGCAATTCATTAAGAAATGAACATGTTGAAAGAAGACGAGAAGTAGAAGACAGAATGTGAAGGAAAAAATTGTATTCCAATTGTATTGATATTAAATGTACACTTGCAGCATATTATAGTACAAAATGTATACAAAGAAAGGAAATAAAATATATAATAAATCGAGGTCCAATATTGGAATGATCTTGGTTTATTTTGTGTATCAATTTCATTCCTTAATTGGACATCGAATATTCACGCATATCTTCCAACACTCCCCCTCAAGCTAGTGGCTTGTAGATGTCCAAGACGCCTAGCTTGCTTAATAGATGTGCGTGTTGTCTCTAACAAAGAGGTTTGGTGAAGATGTCTACAGGCTGTTCCACAGTTCCAATTCCCCTTGTTTCAATTTTCCCTTATCGAATTTTTTCTCGAGTAAAATGGCACTCCACTTCTATGTGCTTCGTTCTCTCATGTACTATGGGATTAGATGCAAGTTTGAGTGCTACATCGTTGTCACAGAATAACTTGGTCGGTCCATTTATCTTCACTCCAAGATCTTGAAGTAGCCCTGTAACCACACTATTTCGCAGGTGGTTTTCACCATTGCTCAATATTCTGCCTCTACTGAAGATAATGATACTGTTGGTTGTTTCTCTATCTTCCATGAGAGTAGGGATTCTCCCAATTTTATACAGAAACTTGTAATGGATCTTTTGTTCATTGGACATGTCGCATAATTTGTGTCACTGTAAGCTGTAATTTCCATATTACACTCCCTAGAAAGAAATATCTCAAGTCCTGGGCATTTCTTTAGATACTTTACGACCTTCAAGGCTGCATTCATATGTGAGTGCTTTGGCTTATGCATAAATTGACTGAGTGCCTGTACTGCATAACATATATCCGGTCTGGTCATGGTTAAATATATGAGTTTTCCAACGAGCCTTTGATGTTCAGACGAATCACTGAGCATGGGGTCTTCATCTTGAGATATCCTTGCATCATAATCTGCCGTGGTTAGTTTGATGTTTTGCTCGATTAGAATGATAGCCGGTTTGCATCCTGATAATCCTATCTCTGATATGATCTCCAGTGCAAATTTTCGTTGGCCGAGAGAGATCCTTTGCTCGGATCGGGCAATTTCGATTCCCAAAAAATATTTGGGTGATCCTAAGTCCTTCATGTGGAAGGTGGAGTGCAAATGTTCTTTGAGACCTTTAATGGCTTTCTCATCATTTCCCATAATGAGTATATCATCAACGTATATCATCAAATAAATAGATGACATACCTTTGGTCCATATGAAGAGGGCATAATCATATTTGGACTATCTGAATCTTGCAGTTGTGAGAGAGTCAGCAAATTTGGAATACCACTGCTTGGAGGCTTGTTTTAGCCCATAAAGGGATTTGCGGAGACGACGTACTTTATCCTCCCCCTGTCTCTGTAAACC
This sequence comes from Corymbia maculata, assembly GCA_014182735.1. Classification (NCBI taxonomy): domain Eukaryota; kingdom Viridiplantae; phylum Streptophyta; class Magnoliopsida; order Myrtales; family Myrtaceae; genus Corymbia; species Corymbia maculata. Next base: position 23,810,280 of record CM024686.1, on the reverse strand, counting down.
CTGTGGAAGTTCCATGTAAATTTCCTCATCTAGATCTCCATGGAGGAAAGCATTGTGAATATCCATTTGATATAATGTCCAATCTCGGAATGCTGCAACTGATAGAAAGGAATGAATCGTAACGTCTTTAGCTACAGGAGAGAAGGTTTCATGATAGTCAAATCCTTCTCGCTGTGTAAATCCCTTAGCCACAAGTCATGCCTTGTATCGTTCAATTGTGCCATCTGCCCTATATTTAATCTTATATACCCACTTGTACCCAATTGGCTTTTGTTTGGGAGGCAGAGATACAAGTTCCCATGTTTGATTTTCAATCAAGGCTTGTAACTCTGCTTCCATAGCTTTATGCCATCGTGGGTTAGTGTGTGCTTCATTATAACTAGAGGGTTCTCGCTCTTCAGAAATAGAACAAATATAATGTCTATGTTCTAAGGATAACTGATTAAAGGAAACATAAGACGAGATGGGGGTACTGAATACTTGGTTGATTTTGTGCAGCCGTGGTGGATCCTGCTTTGGTGATGAAGGTGATGGATCCATACGTTTTTCTAGTGTGGGACTAGGAGCTTCGTCATTGGACATACTATCCGATATCGGTTCCATCATTGTTGTCGACGGAGTAATATCATCCGAAATTGGATCGGAGGCAAAAAAATTGCCTCAACTGTCCGGATTCTCGAGGGATGCAATCAGAAAATATTCAGGGCATTTAATAATCTTATCCTCAGAAAGAGGCATACCTGCGTTGCTTGACAAGTTCTTTTCTTCCAGGGATTTTTCTTCAAATGGAAAAATGTCTTCATGAAACGTCACATCTCTGCTAACGAAGAACTCATTTGTAGAAGGCTCGAATACGCAGTATCCCTTTTGCAAACTCGAGTATCCTATTAATATACAATGCCGGGCACGAGAACCCATCTTGTCCCATGGGCCCACTGTGGTGGCATAACATAGACATCCAAAAATCTGCAGATGATCCAGTTGTGGCTTCTTTTCGAAAATCATCTCAAAAAGGCTTCGTCCGTTGAGCACTTTTGTCGGCATTTGATTGATCAAGTAAGCTGCTGTTATCACGCAATCTCCCCAAAAATGTTCTGGGATGGATGCTTGAAACTTCAATGTACGTGCAATTTCTAATAAATGCCTATGTTTTCTTCCCACTACCTCATTTTGCTGTGGAGTGTATACACATGAATTCTCATGCCATGGGATGAAAATAGAGAAGCACAATCATGATTAACAAACTCCTTTTGTAACATCCCGAATTTTCGATAAGCCCGGAAATTGCTCGAGTTGGATTAATGGGCTGAGATTAGGACCGGATTTTTGGGAATCGCGCTTCAGGGGTAAAAAGACCGGATTGCCCCCACTTCTAGAAGCTTGTTTGATTTTAATTTTCTAGGGTTTTTCTCTCTCTCCCTCTCTCTCCCGCGCGTTCTCTCTCTCTCTCTCTCTCCTGCACGCTCCCTTTCTCTCTCCTCTTGCGCCCCCTCTTCTCCGCACGTTTCTCTCCCCTCTACCTTTTCTCTCTCTTTCCCTCACATTTCCCCTCCCCCTTATCGACAACCCCACTTGTCCCCATCTTATCTCTTTACCCCCCTTGACTAGTCTTCTCTCCTTATCTCTTTCTTTTTCTTCCCACTTGCCGACAACCCCACGTGCTTCTCTCTCTCTCTCTCTCTCTTCGGCAGCTTCCCCGCACGTCGCCCCCGCCCTCTCGCAACTTCTCTTCTTTCTTCTTCTCCGCTGGCCTTCTCCCTCGCCGAAGCCGCCGCCGCTTTGCTTCCCCGCCGGCGAGACCAGCAACCACCCCATCACCGCCGCAGTCCGCCGTCTCGCCAGCTCGCCGTCGGTCCGCCGACCTCGAGCCAAACCGGCTCCGCCTAGCTGTCCTCCTCTCCTCTCTCCTCTGTCTGCCGTTGTTGAGCCGGCCAGCCAACCGCCTAGACGCCGGAGCAGCGAGCTGCTGCCTCGCCGTCGCTCGGCCACCACCATCCCTCGCTCGACCACCCCAGCTCGAGCCACCGCTGCCTCCGCCTGTCTTCCTCTCCCGACTCCTCTGGCCGTGACCAGGAGAAGCGGCCAGCAGCTTCGCTGCTGCCCGCTGCCGCCGGTCACCGCCGTAGGCCCGCCGGGGGACCGTTCCCAAGCTCCTCCGCCGCGCCGGAGCCACCCCGACCTCTTTGCCATCCCCCGGGCCAGCTGCACCGCCCCTCCTTCTCCCTTTCCAGCTTTTGTCCAACTTCGCCGGAGCTGCTGGCCGCCGTCCGGAGTCGCCGGGCCGCCCACTAGCCAGCCCCGTGCCACCGGTTCCTCCATTTCGTAGCCCCTTGCCGTGTGGACAGCCGCCCTCGGCCGAGACCCGGTCCCGGGCCGCCTCATCTTGACGCGCCGAAAGTTCCCGAGCGTTCCCTCGCCGCCGCCGTCGAACTCGTGTCGTCGGAATTGACTAACCCGTGAGTCGATTTTCTAAACCTTGCTTAGGGTGCTAAACTCCCTTAGGGTGATTAGTTTAATATTAAGCTTGATTAGTGCTTTTGAATGATGGATGATTAGTGTTTTATTATTATTTGATTAAGCATGCTTAGTGTTAATCATAGTTAGTATTAATAAATATTATTATTATTATTATTATTATTATTGGAATAAAATAATAATTATTTATTAATTTCGGAATTATTAATTAATTAAATTAATTTATAATTTCGAATTATTAATAGTAATATTGTTATTACTATTCATTGCTGAAAATTAATTATTTTGGAGAGAATAATTAATTGTGATTATTTATTGGAAATGGTTGTAATTGAGTAATTTTGGGGGAAAATTACTATGGTCTATTTTTCCAAAGTCAATAGTATTCATATACTATTTTATTAAAGGACATTGGTTTATTAAAGAAGGGTTTTACTAAATGGAATTATTTGGGTTGGATAATTAATTATGGGATTGAAAAATAATTATAAGTATTTTGTGGGACTTGAATTATTTTATCGGAAAAATTGACTATAGTATTATATGTTTCTTAAATGAGTATCTTTGAATATAATTATATTTTATACTTATTTTTGGATAATTGAGTATTGTTGGAAATAGTTGACGGGCATCGTTTTGAGGACACATATTTATTTATTATTAAATATACATGATTATTTGGAAAAGTGTGCAAGTATCGTGAGGTTGATTGGTCGGAATTGATTAACTGACTGTGACTTGAATTGTTGGTTGTTCCCAAGAGTTAGGGAATGGGCGTGATTAAATGCTGATTGAAAATCGAATTTTGGAAATTGTCGAGCGAGATCGCATGACATATTGTGTGTGTTATCTGAAATGACATGTCGCATGAGCATGAGCGATGTTGCATTCACGACAGAGCAAAGATATAAATGGATTGCTTGATGATGTGTTGCATGGTCACATTAAGAGGAGAGCCCGGCGTTGCCGGAAGACCGCCAATCCCTATGGGGTTGTGCCGTGGCCAGTGGGTCGTCTGACTTCGGTTGGATGCCTGACAGGGAGGGGTTCTACGTGGGATCGCGGTATGGGGGCGGGTCCCGGGCCTCTCGTCGCAGCGGGACTGCGGTAGTGGGCGAGTCTTGTGCTCCTTCGGGAATGCCGTCTTGGGAGTGAGCCCTTGACGTCGCCGTGCCTTGAGGTAAAGAGGATGAAGCTGGTTTAGCGAACCGCCAACCATAAGGTTGTGCCGTGGCCCAGGAGGAGGGGTCGTAATAATCGGAGCATGTGTGGGTGTGAGACATGAGAAAGTTGTGTAAGATGCTCTGATTATTCGCATGCTCTTAATGTCGTGATGATTGAAATAACAGTTTCGGCAGGTTGCGTGTGCCAAGGCCGGTAGGGTCGCTGTGATTGCGAGTGTTAACGTTAATAATCACATATGAGCCTTGGTTTAAGCGTGCGTCTCGTTAATGGTCGATTGGGTGTTATTCTCGTTGTTGAATTGTTGGCGATAGAGACATTGCACGTCGGGCGCACTCGAGGTGAGTATGTCTCCTAACCGAGGCTTAGAATTTTGACTTGCCGAGATTTATCTCACCGGTTATTGAATAACCATTGTCGGTCCTTAGGATGGAGGATCGACGCGTGTTTCAGCTCGTGGCCATTTATGAAGGGAGTAGATTAACCTTGGCTTGTTGGTTTCATTGGCTCAATAGGAAGATGCCCGTGGTAAGGGCTTGTACTTGTAAACTTCCTAGGGTTAATCAGTAGATAAATAAAGCGGCACTTTAGAATGTGTTTTTATTGAGTTTTCCTGCTATCCCTGTTTTTGTAATTGACCGGGGATTGTGTTTCACTTCCGCATGCGTTTAATCAAAAGATAAAAATAACGGTCGGCGACGGATCCCGGGAGTCGCAAATCAAATGACCGCAAGAGAACAGGGGTTGCCGCGTGCTCGAAGGTCGGGGCGTGACACCTTTCCATTATCTGTCCGGATGCGCTTAATAGCTTTCCCAAATTGAGTCTTCGATAAGGAAATGAAAGTTCTCAAATGTGAGAAGACTTGGCTCTTAGATGCCATAAGAAAAATCCATGTGGCTCTAGAGTAATCATCCATGATAGTATGGAAAAAATGAGAACCATCATGGTGTGGTGTATGATAAGGACCCCAAACATCAGCATGAATTAATGAGAAAACATCACTTGCACGACTTTTGCTAACTGGAAAAGGGACACGTGATTGTTTTGCTAAAGGGAAAATATGACAGTGATGGCAAGGAAAGAGAGTAATATGACCCATTCTTTAATGCAAAAGGAAAGATTTATCATTGGCAGTCAAATTACACAATGATTGTTCATTGGAAATGCTGGATAAATCTAAATTTCTTGAAAAGATGGTCCAAAAAAATAATCTTTCAGAGAGATTACCCAAGCCCATCAGTTTGCCAGTCGAAATGGCCTGAAAGAGACAAGTATCAGCATTGAATAATACTTGGCAGAAATTTTCCTTGCAAGCTTTAGACACGGAAATGAGATTGAATTGGAAATTTGGGACATAAAGGACATTTTCCAGAGTGATTTGAGGACTGAGATTAAATGTCCTTGTTGTGGTGACAAAAGTAACATTCTCATTTCGCAATTGGATAGATATAAGAATATATAGTTCTCTATGAATATTGGAAAATAAACCCTTATTGCAGACGATATGATCATTAGCTCCAAAGTCGATTATCCAAGAATTTCTGGAAATTGAATTTATCTGGCAATGACAAATACCTGAGAAACTGCTTCCTTTGTTTGAAGTGTCTAATTTTTGCAATGCCTGCATAAGTTGCTGATGTTGTCCATTTGTAATGGGCTGATCAAAAATTGCACCAGTTGATCTACTGACTCGATATGCTGCAACTGAAATTTCTTTCCCTTTCTTTTCTTTTTCATCGGGTTTGCCATGTAATTTCTAGCAATTTTTAATGGTATGGTGGGGCCGCCTACAATATTTGCAAAATAATTTTCTTTTCTCTTTGGAATATTGCCCATAATTCTTTAATCCTCTTGAATTTTGACCGCCGTTGGATGCCTTATTCCCGAAGGCATATCCACTGTTCGATTATGATGATTGATTGAGCAACTTGGGACCGTCCGATCGTGACATTCGATCTGGACCCTCCATCCCAGTTCCCTTAAAAGGGCGCTATTCTAACCCTAGCCCCTTCGATTGCTGCTCCTTCTCCTGATCTAGATTTCTGTGACCCGGTTCCCCCCGTTCACTGCGAGCTTCGAGCACCACACTTTTTGCCCCTTTTGCGTACTCCAGCGAGATGAGTCGTTGACTCTCTTCCTGGACGGCTAATTGGAAGATGCGGCTGAGCGGTGGCACCGGGTCCATCGCAAGGATCTGGGATTTGAAGGTAAGGAACGAATCATTTAAAATGAGAAGAAATCAGGTAGCCTTCTCTCTGTTTTTTATCTCCCTGTACTGCTGTAGAGTAGCTTTTGGCCCCTCGAGTTTCTCCTCTGTCGCTTCTAATTCATTCCATAGGGCCGATAGTTTGTTGAAGCATATGGTGATGCTCATGCTTCCTTGTTTCAATTCGGTAAGAGCTTGGGTGAGCAAAATTTTTTTCACTCGATCTAGTTTCCCGTACATCTCCTTTATGTTCTCCCACATGGTTTTTGAGTCTTCTGTGGGGTGGGAAGAGGGGGGGGGGAGACCGGCTGCGATTTCTGGGCTTATGCAATTCCTATCCATGTTCTTACTAGTTGATTGCATTTTTTCCGTTGTCGTGTCATCCTTTCGTGGGTTGGAATCAGAATAGATTCGTCAATGAAGCTATCTTTGTCTTTGGTTTTGAGGGCCCGTCGAAACTCCTGTGCCTAGGTCGAGTATCCTTCGGGTCCCGTGAGATGGTGGCTGATGAGTCGCAACTTCGGCCCGTCTATGGCGGAGACGAACAGAGCGTCGCCAGGTTCTGGTCGACCAGTGACGGCCGTGATGGAATATGGCAGGTAACTAGGTGGAAAAGTCGGGTAGGGATTCATGCCCATACTCGGATTAGTCGACCCACCTGAGAAACCCGCATTCGGTCCTCCTGACCTGCTTGTTTGCCCCGCATTTGGAATTGAATTTCTGGCTTGCCCGTCTGCGAAATCCCAGGCCCAGTGGTAAAGTTTGCCCCATTGATGGTTGGTGGGCTTCAATTAGGCCGGGCGAATCCTTGGTAGCCCATATTATCAGGCAATGATGCATTTGGGCTTAGCCCAAAATAAAACGGGAAAGGTATCCATTGGTAAGGATGGCCCCCCATGGGCTGGCCCACAATGGGCTGGCTTGGAATAGGTTGCCCCAGACCTGTTTGAGCTTGAAATTGTTGCTGGATATCAGGGATTTGAGCAGGCGATTCCTGATCCTAGACTTTTGATGTGGGGGCCGTGGTTCCTTCAATGGCGTGTTCCATTCTGGTAAAAAATTCCTATCTTCTGCCTCTTTAAAATTTGATTCCTTTGCCAGAGAGTTTGTTTTGTTTTGTAGGTCAGAAATTCCGGTCAACAGGCAATCTAGCGGAAACAATTATGAGTAGAACCTTGCTCTGATACCATGAAAGAAGACGAGAAGTAGAAGACAGAATGTGAAGGAAAAAATTGTGTTCCAGCTGTATTGATATTCGTGTACACTTGAGCATATTTTAGTATAAAATGTATACAAAGAAAGGAAATAAAATATATAATAAATCAAGATCCAATATTGGAATGATCTTGATTTATTTTGTGTATCAATTTCATTCCTTAATTGGACATCAAATATTCACGCATATCTTTCAACACATGTCTCAAAATATAGGAATGATATGCGGTGCTCATTTTGAAATTTTTATCTATTTATCTAATTAAAAATAATCTTGTTGTCTAGATGAGTGCTTGCTGGTGCCACGCCTCACGTTTGCTGTACATCTTTGGTCGTGAATATATTAACTTACCTTACCAAAAAAAAATTAATAATAATCTCACGAGTAAAGCGGGGTGTGCTTGACCGAATACTCTCTCTCGACTTCCACTCCCTCTTAATAATTTTTTTTTAGGTTCTTCGATTTGTGATTAATTTATAATTAAAAAAGTGTGCGCAATCTAAACGCACGCATGGTGTAATTTCTGAAAAATAATAATTACCAAGGATTAAGAAACGCAGAGAGGGCGAACCGTTTAGTAACGGCGAGGATTGCTTTACTCAAGCAACACCCTATGAGTTATGTCCTTAATTAAAATACATGCAAAATGCGAAATAAAGCATAGCAAAACTTAAAGTACTACGATACAAATTCAAAACTAGAAAACAAACAAGATCAACAGAAGATCAGCGGGGTTAAGCACACACTAGTTCCACACTAATGGAACTGTCAAACAAAATAATGGGTGTCCAATAATTGGATTTCGTATCTTTATTAGTGACGAGCACACATTGAAATTCCTCTTCTAGTAACTACAACGTTGCTTGTAGGCAGTGCACTCTTGGGTTCAGCTTTTTTTAGTACCATCGTGTACCTCGAATTGACACGGACCAAAATAGACTGAATGAACACAGATATAACATTTGGAAAAGAAAATCTTTATGGTTCAACTATACACCATAGCTTTTACGATCACCATTGAAGCTAGAGTTAGAGGACTTATACACGGATAGAGCATGTAGGCATTGAGTTTTTGGAAAGCAAATTTATGATACTTCGAGATCTAGGGGAGAGAATAGCTCCTAGAACTAGATTATCACCTCAAGCGAGTCCTAGTGGCCACCATTTTCACATGAGAAGGGGGAGATGGGGGGTTTGAACCCCAACTTCTTAAGGGGCAGGGGGTGGGGATGATTTTGTTTTAGTAATGAGTTTTGATTTCCACTCCTTGCAAGGAGGCAAGACAAAAGTCCGAGCGTTAAAATAAAAAAAAGAGTAGGATCGACGAAAAAAAAAAAAAAAAAAAACAACTCAAGCAAGTGAACCATTTAGGGGTTGGTCCATACCAATTTGTGATTTGGTTCAAGTTTTTAACATGCAAAACAATGTTTAATTTACTTGTGTGAAAGTAGAGATTAATGAGTTTGGGTACTTGATTATGCTAAATTACTCTAACGCCCTTTCGGTTGCATTTCATTTATTCTAAAAACATTTGATGTAGGTAGCTAGGAATAGTTTTATCCTAAATTACTAACATGCAGGGGAGTAATCATACAAGGTGCACAACCAACATAATAAACACTCAATAAGCAAAGCAAATATAAATAAATTGCTAATGAAAATAAATCAAACATACCAAAGTAATCAATTTTTTTTGGGTTTTCTCTTATCTTAAAATTCAGACTAATTAATGACATGCAATTATTTATCTACATGACCAAATGCTAACGACATGCAATTTCTATTAAATGAACCTAATATGGAAACTAGATGACATGCAAACTACGTGATATGTATATGATATTTTTGATATTTTTATGAAAATTCGAAATTAAAAAAATACCATAATTAAACTATCAAAATTGAACTGTTTTCTTGTCTAGATTAGGGATTAATTCGAACTAAACCCTATTCCATCTTAGAAAACTATAGAAAAATTCTATCTAGATTCTATTTGAATTATATCTTAAGATCTATTCTAACATGCACTTCAATTTAAACCTGCAGTGTTATCTAGAATATCCTATATCCTAATCTACGTGAAATCTTTTTGAATTTTTTTAGATAAGAAGGAAACACGATATGAATTCAATCAACAGATAAGCACAATCCACCAAAGATAGCATCCATATAATTCGAATTTGGAAACATTATCCAATCAACTTGATATTTTCACAAAAATAAAATCAATATCCTAATCTTAGTAATCTTAGGACTCAAAAATCAAGATATCGATTTTAAACCGCATAATCTAATAATTCCATTTAAAGGCTTAGAGATAGAATCAAATAGATTTTGTCATGTTGCGGATTAGGAAAGTTATCCTAATCGATAATGCCTATCACTAAAAAGATTTGAATTATATATGGATATCACCAAAATAGGCAATGAAATGTTCAAATTGATTCAGATGATGATTTTACCTAATTTACGGATAATTTTGCCAAATTTGAACCAACGGACGGCGAATAACCAACAATGGTCAACGGTGGCGACAGGTGTGGGTTGGCCAAGGGAGGAGCAGCTCGCGGTGGGGGTTCGGCCAAGGACGGTGCTCAATGGTGTTTGGTCACGGTGGTGATTGTCTCGGCCAAGTTAGCTCACGATGTGATGCTTGGCAAAGGGCAAACCACCTCGGTGTGGTGATCTCAGGACAGTAGTTAAGCCGATGGTCAGCAAAGGACAGATAGTTACTTCACCGTCGGGCCTGGCTGTGTTGTTGGTGTCTGAATTCGCATCTCATGATTGGACTATTGATGTTGTCACATATTGGTTGTGGAAGGGGCTAGTGGTTGGTTCATAAATGTGGGAAAATCCTTAATCTTTGAGTTAGCTTTTGGGATAAGAGACTCAAGACCACCCAATATTGGTATCAAAACCTAAGTTAGTAACAAGTCTTCCAATAGTCACACAGGAAAGTTATAGGTTATTGCGGCTTCAACCTAAGCCCAATGTGTAATAGGGAGGTTGAGCCCAGTTATATGTCATAAAATTCCTAAATAGGACGTCAAAATTCAGGTGTCAATATAGATTCCGTACCAAGAACACGGATTTAAACTCTCAAATTATAGAAGCCAGAATAGTCAAGAAACCTGAAGGGTCAAAATTGAAGTGTGATTTGATTAAAAGAGATTAAGAAATAAGAAAAGAAAAGAAAAACACAAACGAAATCAACAAGAGAAAGAGGGAAGGGTGAGACTTAATAAAACCTCCTCCCATGGCTAAAGGTTGAAGAAAACAATGGAGAAAGAAGAGTGAGGGAGAGAAAGGGATTAGGGTTAGAGAACTGTCTTTCATTCCGAATATAGATAAATGTTGCAAACATGGTAAAAGTCGACAGACTACATCTAAGACCATTCGACTCCCTTTATTATTAATCTGAGCAACAAGTCGAATTCCAAATTGAAGCCCGTTATCTTATGGCTTTCTAATTCAAACGATGATCAAATCAAACGCATGCCTGACATATAATAAAATACATGAATAACCGAAGATTCTCATGGATACACCAAAACCCATGACATGCCATGACGTAGTTTCATGTTGTCTAAAATTCATTAATCATCATGTATCTAAATGCAAGAGTAAGTTGACAAGCATACTCCAATCATTAATTTCATCCAATACATCCAGCGATCACATTCACAATTCCAAACTTAATTAGCATCAAAATTGGCAGAATAGCATATATATCAACGACTTGACATTTCATTCATCCCAAATGTGGTCCGATTTTGAACTTCCAGAACATTAATATCCAGAAATGAATTATAATCTTCTAATATCGGGTCATCACATTGCCGGGATTAAGTTGAAGGTAACTAAGAATTCAACACCAGGTTAAAAAGGAACGAAATACACTTTTTTTTTTTTTTTTTTTTTTTAGTTGGATTATCCCATTGTTATCGTTTCCTTGTTTTGTTACCGAGCCTTTTGCCTTTCAGTTTAATTTGGAACAAACACTCCCTTTTTCCTCGCGAGGTATGCGCTCAATCCATCTTGTCCATTTTCTAGTCCACGAAAACTGAAGAGATGTGTTAGGATTCCAAGTGAATAAGATCAGATTTAGGACGATGACTCCTTTTCTTTACGCCAATGGGCTCTATGCCGCGCAGAGAATTGGGGCAAGCGAATCGGCAACAAGATCCTTCATTCGAATGCGGATCATTATTTTCTGACGTCGTGAAGAGTAAGTCAGAACCAGGACGAGACTAAAATCTGGAAGAAGATAAGCGACTTTTATGAAAAAAGTGAAAGAAGAGAAGCAATGGTGAGGAAGAAAATTGTCTATGCTACACATGAGAATCAAAACATATGAAAATCGACGGTCCAAGATTAGTCCAAACGATCCTGCCCAAAGGGACAGTTACGATTGATGGAAACCAACGGCTGTGATTATTCTCAATTACACAACTATTGACGGATCAGATTGTGCTAACCAATCCAATGGTCAAGGATTAGCTGGCCACTAACCGAGAAAATGGATGCTCCATTCATAGAAGAGAGCGGCTCAGCCCTTAAGCATTAGCCTGACGTGGGATTCTGAGGAGCGGCTTAATCAGGTTCCAGAATTCATGCTAAGTCTCCGTTTATTTTGTTAAAAATAAATAAATTGAAAATTATTATTTTATAAAAATTATTTTTATATTGTTTATAAAAATGAGTGAAAGAAAAATATCTTCTACCATTTGAGAAAACGCTTAAACAAATTTTTATTGTTGATAATGAAAATATTTTCATTAAGTAATTATTTTAAGCGATATAAATTATCAATTTTAGAAAATTATTTTATAAATTATTCATTTTTGCGAAACAAACTCACCATAACATAGGCCCCACACTTTCGAGGCAAAGTTGCTTTATGCTAAAAAATGTTGAAAAGATTTTTACTTTACAAAGCAGGTCATGTAGCAATAATTAATTAATCTCAACAGGGTCGGATGATATGTAAATAATATGGCGAGACGTGTCTCGAATGCCAAAAGTTTTTAATTCCTGCTTGGCCGTGCGCTTGTTAATTATTAAGAGCGCCGATGGCTTAGCTCGAAAGTGTCATTTGATTTGGGTGACTCCTGTAGGAGTATGAGAGTTAATTGCATTGGAGAATAAGAGCGCTTGCGGTTCTATTTACAGTGCAAAGATAATTTACTTATTTATTTACTTTTAGAAGCTTCAATTTCTTAGTTTGATTAAGCCCCCAGTATATACATATATATTATGCAGTCGACCTGGTCGAGGGCTTTCCGCAAGAACCACGAGCGGGATAGCCGATGGCTTTCACCGATAGTTTTATGCGGGAGAGGGTGGTTGAAGGCTTACTCCTTTATCATGTACTAAGGGTGTGTTTTGTAATAATTTTGTTCTCAAGAACAATAATTTCTGCTCAAAAATTATTTTTTTTGACTCTACTCCCTGGATGAGTTTCTAAACATTTGAATGCTTTTGATAACTATTGAAACTAGAAATGCATTTAGTATAACCCTTAAAATCTTTTGTAACTTAGAATTTCTTTTAATTTTTAAATAATTTTTTTTTCTTTTTCCTTTTTTTTTTCTTCTTCTTCCTTCAATCGATTGCTGGCCGGTAACCTCGCCAAAGTGTTGCCGACCCTCGGCAAGGATCCGCATCACCTTGGTTGGGCAAGGTCGACCTTGCCAAGATCTAGTGAGGCCAAGCTTGCCTAGCCACTAGAGAGGCTTGGCCTTCACATGGCTGGGTAAGGCTTGGCCATGTCGAGGACCGACGATGCTCTGATGAGGTCGCCAGCCCTAGGCTGGCTAGTTGCCGGCCATGGTCGAGGCCGCGACTGGCTAAAAGAAGAAAAAGAAGAAGAAAAGGAAAAATTGCTCGTTAAGTTCATCTTATTGAATGTTGTTGATGTCGACATTGTGCGGATTACATCCTTCATTGACTTTGTGAATGCTGTGGCGGAACATGGTTCCCATTATAAATTGCCATGCAGTTTGGTAGTCAAAACAAAGTTGGTGCCTAATTTGGAAAAGGAAATTGGAGAGCATGTGGCAAATGTGAAGAAATCATGGGTTAGAACTGGCTGCACACTCATCTTTGATATTTGGATGGATGAGGAGAGTTCCTTCCTTTTTATCTTTGCTTATTCTATTGAAGGGGTGGTCCTATTGAATGCGTTGAAAATGCCCAATGATGATGATGAATCATTTTTGCTGAGGAGATTCCATATTTTGTTACTCAAGAAATTGGGGCCAACAATATCGTGCAGTATATAAGCAGAAGGGATGGAGAAGTATGGTGGTTTTATGAAATTACGCCAAATGATGATCATCCCCATGTGTACAAGACTAGTTGTGTTGCCCATGAAATACAATTATTCTTTAAGAATATATGTAATGGTATCCCATGGATTGGAAAGGCATTTGATCAAGCAAGAGCAGTTGTCACTAAGATTCACAAGCATGATGGCATCTTATCATCGACGAAGCTATTCACAAACTACTGGTCATTGAAACAATCATCAACAACAAATTTTTACTCAAAATATTATATGCTCCAATCAATCATGAGGGTTCAAAATAAGTTGCAATTGCTTGTTTCATCATCTGTTTTATTGGGTTTTGAAAAGGATGAATCAGGCATAGAAGTGGTGAAACCATTCGCAGTTCTAGAATTTTGGAGTGAAGGGAAAGAAGTCTTGCATGTTCTAGAACTAATATTTCGAGTACTCTGTCTAGTTGATGGCTATGGCGCTACTTTTGGGTTCTTGTATGCAACTATGGAAATGGCATATGAGGCTATTAGACAAATATATGAGACTAATGTTCGTAAGTATCAGACTTTACACACGCTATTCAAGATTTGGCAGGGTAAAATCATTCATCCAATACATGTTTGTCACGGGCCGATTGTTTGGGATCGTGACTGTGCGGCGACTTAGGCTATTTCGGATTGCTTGAGATCGTTAGGGCCTAAGCCAAACTTTCTTCGGATCGACTAATCACTCAACTCACCGAATCGTAGAGAGAATCTAAAGAGAAGCTTTAAATGAAAGAAATGAACTTAGATTGCTAAATGGTTGGATGGTTACAAATGAGGGGGAGGGCACCCCTTCTTATACTTGAGGCCCTCAGATTATAACCATTGATCGAGTTTTGATCTGGTGGACAAGATTGCACCGCCTCACCTACCACCTACTAGCATTTATATTTAGAAAATTCTAGACCATGGCACAATTACGGGATTGCCCATCCTTGAAAATGTTCCGGAAGCACTTGGATCCTTCGAGGGGCATTTTGGTCGTTCCTCCTCGATCGTGAACGCTCCATTGATCACGGAAACCTCTGGTCTCCGTGACATGTTGCTGCTGCTTTTCTTAACCCTGCTTACATGTGCAGTGAGAAGTTTATAGAGAATGATGCAATGAAACATGGCATGAATATCATGTTTGAAAAATTGGTTGATGGTGAAAAAAAGGAAAAAATTGTGAAAGAAATGCAAAACTATCGTAACAGAGTGCCAAAATTGTTCACTAGTATAGCAATGACAATGTTAAGAACATCTCACCCTTGTAAGCATCTTTTCTTTAATCATTTAAGCAGGTTGATTTAATTTAATATTTTATTGATTTTCAATGTGAAAATTGTAGACTAATAGTGTGGCATATAAAGGTGACTGGTGGGACTATTGCGGTGATGCCCTTCCCGTATTGAAGAAATACGCAATTCGAATCCTAAAGCCAACCCTGCAGCACTTTGTTCTGCAGGTAGAGTTCAAGTGCATTTCAAACTGCTTGGTTTAGAGAGTTATCGATGCCTACATCGATGACTGCAATGATGAACGATTATCTATATTTGAGGATAAATGCATCACTGATGGAGAATTTCAACACCATAAAAGAAAAAATCAGCAAGCCACTTGATCTTGAGAAACTCGGTGAACTTCCTGATTTTACAGAGCTTATGAATGAGAATTTCACTCGTGATCTACTTAATGAGACCAAATTTCCTTTACCAGATGGAAAGCTAAATTGTTGGTAAGAATATTTGTTAAGACACTTTAGAGATGATTGTGATTTAAATGCATGCCAAGCTGATTAGTACCGACGACATGGGATGATTTACAAGAGTTAGGATCAAATATGACAGTGGTAAATGATAATGTTACTGAGAGTGTTTCTGCAATTTTTACTGATCTTCTGCAGGAATTCACCGAGAGTTTATTTGCATCACTGTTTGAATTCATGAATTCCTTCCATGTGTATTTCTATGTATCGATAACAGAGACAGGGACATAATCATTTCTTTTGATCATGAGTATTGGTGTCTGTACTTATTTTCCATACTTTGGAAGACTAAATGAGATGACGTGTTCAAGCTAGTGATTGCTTAAAGGCCGTAGGTTTTGATCGTCAGTTGATTCCAATTCTTATGGTAATGTGAATGACCTGCTAGAATGATTTCATATGTTGGATTTGCCCGCGGCATTCTCTTCCTTTTTATTTCTCTGCTGTCGCAAGAAGGCTGTCCTCATATTGTGAGTACTCGGCACTATCTTCTGCAGTGCAGATTTTTATTCGGTGAACTGTTTGATTAGTATTTCTGTCGACAGGTCTGCATCAGCAAGAAAAGATGGGAAGCGCGAAAAGCATTTACGTCTTCATTTTATAACTAAACTACCATCGAGCCTAATTAAAGGTGATGAGATTAAGGGGGAGGAAGCAACTCCTATTCATGTCATCTTGGCAGATTCCAGTACAGGTAGGATTGTGCAATCTGGACCCTTGTCCACGCTGAAGTTAATGGTGACGGTGATTGAAGGTGACAAAATTACAAAATTTTGTAATTTGTACACTTAAATTTGTCCATGCAGATTCCAATAATTTTTCGACTATCAAAAATCTTAAATTTGTACACTTATAACAAAATTACTTCAAACTAATATTTTGACCACAAAAAACCCCAAATTGATACATTTATGACAAATATATCCTCTATTAAATGAGATTAATATAACAAAAAATCAAAAGCTGGTATTATTGTGACAAATGAATAGTAAAATCCCAAACTGATGTACTAGTCAAGTGTCTTATATCTTCTAACTGAGCAATTTGACAGTACAATTTGATGCAAACTAACAACTAGTAAATTTATCATAAATTGACAAGTTTGAGATAAATTTGTCAAGGTATACCTATTTGGGGCTTTTGGTGTATTTATTATAGATTTACTAGGTTGAGATTTTTTTATAGTATTAACCCAAAAAAATACACCAGCGATAATATATGAAAATACCATCAGCTATCCAATGAAACGCCTCCTTCTCCTGAAAATTCAATCAAAATGTTTTTTTTCAATTATATTTATTTCATGTATTGTACTTTCAATTTCCTTAAATTGTAGCTTCGGATTTGCATCATCGATTAGATTCTAGCGTTTATATCTACCTTGGTGTCGTGTCATTGATTAAATTCCAGCATGACATTTTTATGTTCTTAAATTTTGTTGTTAATTAAATTTTGGTATAGTTTGATCTTAACGTGTTGTGTCATTGAGTTTGTAATTTCTAATCCATCACTGTGGATTAAATTCCAATTTGGGCTGTTGAAGTAATGGAAATTGATTTCTCCTTTGCATGAGATTTTTTTGTCCAGAGTTACAAAAAAACCCATCTCCGCTCATTAAAAGTCGAGGGACGACTTTCGAGTGAAAGGTATTTTTTGCGGGGATTACATTCAAGCAAACCAAGTGCAATTGTTAAATATCATAGGCATAGCTTTGATACCAAACTGATTGGAGAAATTTTGAAGGCGAAACACTCACAACTTACACAAAGAAAACAAAAGATAGATAGACTTTTCTATATAATTCATTTTCTTCACCTTAACAAGAACAATTAGAACACTTCCCTATATATTGACCACCTTTTCTCTTTCTCATAAATATAGCTAGTATTCTGAGAAGATAAATTTCTAGGAACTTACAAAACATTGATGAGATCTAGAAACATGAACAATCATAATATGAAAAACAAAAAAACCTCTCAAAAGTAATGAAACAATGATGACTCTTCTTCAATATGGGTATCGAGAAGTCTTTGCTATCAATTACAGGTTATCGGTATTGAGACATGGACACTTGATATTCTCGATATTGACGATATTTATGAATTTAATTTAATTTCTAACATCAGTTACCACTCAATTAAATGGTAAGTATGGATTTTTTGGGATTTTATGCATGAAAGCTTGAAAAAGAAAACTTAGATTTGTTGCACGTTATATTAAAATTTAGATATCAAAACATCAGACCAAAAGGGAAAGTGTATCTCGCGGAAAAAGGAATGTTCATTCAAGAATGTAAAATGAAATCCATGAGATTTGGGAAAGGACTTGTTAAAAGAGAAAATTTAGATTTAGGTAACTCTGCACCAAAGAGGTAATTGAATTTGTCCTCGTATAAGAAGAAAGGACGCGCCTGAGGAAATGACCTCCTCAAAGAAAAGTTGTACGCCAGAAAAGTCAATCATTCAATCTGCGACGAAGTAAATGGTGAATTGGGAAGAACTCCCACAAGAGCTCCTTGAGCTCATCGCTCGACGGCTGGCCATAGACGACTTTCTAGCTTTCCGAGCAGTGTGCACCTCATGGCGGTCGGCTGCCACCAAGGAGACCTACAGCGCCAAGTCAAAAGCCCCATGGCTCATGGCTCATGCGTGCGACCAAATAATTGAGTTATGCAGCCCCTCTGAAGGGCGGACTTACCGACTGAAGTCGCCCCGAACTCAAGCCCGGAGCGACCAAATAATTGAGTTCTGCAGCACCTCTGGAGGGCGAACTTACGAAGTGAGGTCGCCCGGAACTCAAGCCCGGACCTTCTCTCCACCAGGATGGATACTCGTATCGAGCCCGGATGGTGAATACCGTATCTTCAATCCGCTTTCACGCGTCATTATCAAACTCCTCACCTTGGAGAGGCGTCGCCACAAGCCACCTCTCTGTGTGCAACTCGACCGAGACCTGCGGCACAAGAGCGACCGCCCGAGGATCGACAGGATCGCATTGTCCTCGAGCCCTTCTTCCAGGAGATACGCGGTCATGGTCACTATGAATTGGGATAGTGGACATAGATGCCTTGCCTTCCACAGATCAAGACAAGAAGCGTGGACGGTAGTGAGTGAACCGGTTTTTTGACCCAGCGTCCTTCAACTGATTCATTACGATGGGCTGTTTGTAGCCTTGGACGAGCAAAATCATATAATGACTCTTAATGAGAAGGAGAGACGCATGGAACCGCGACTAGCTCTAGGGCAGAATGTCGAAGGTCGTCCGTACCTTGTCGAATGTTCGGGCTCATTGCTGGTGGCTTGGAAGATGAGGGACGAAGTGGATAGGTTTCGAGTTTTTGAAGTAGATTTGGAGAAGGGGACTCAGGAAGAAGTCAAGAGCTTGGGCAACACGTCTCTCTTCTTGAACGACTACTCTTCCTACTCTTCCTTCTCAATGGAGTTTGACGCCACGTCTTGCCTTCCCGGATTAAAACCAAACCACGTATATTTCACAGATTATGCAAATTACAGGATTGAGAAGAAAACAAGGAGTTACAACATGGATAACGGAAAGGTCGAGACATCCTCCGATCCTCGCCACCATGGGAGCCAATGGTTCCAATTTGATTTCTGAATCTTTTTCCCTCCTCTGTATGACGTCAAACCTGGGTCTAGCAGTAAGGGTGTCAATGGGTCGGGTCTTGATGTTACCCGACCCGAACACTAAGGTTTGCGTGCTCTGGCCTGACCCAACCCAACCCGAAAGGCACGAAACACTAAGAAGGAAAACGGGTCGGGTCGGATTTCGGGACGACTTTATTTTTGGTCTTTTTTGTTTTTCTATTTTTTTTTCTATTTTTTTTTGTGTTTCTCTTTTTCCTATTTTCTTTTAATATATTTTTTTTCTTTTGGTCTTCTTCTTCACGTTCACCTCCTCCCCGAAGCTCCTGCAGACTTGCAAATAACCATTTACCGAACCCACACCAGATGACCACGTTAGTCGAATCAACCATCGCCCCTTCCGCCACCGAGCCATCACCGTCCACCGGTCGTCCGTTTCGACCAGCACTGACCATCACCGGCCACCCATTTCGGTGGCCACTAAAGCTACTTCCAAATGTGAAGAGCCACTCTCGCTGACTTGACAATATACGAGTGTTCCACGAAAAATGCATGGAGACACGATAAACACAGGTAAAGCAGACGTGATTTTGTGGATATAAGAGCATGAATGAGTCAGTTTCGTGTCTCAACGTGAAATACATTTATACAAACAATGTGCATGCATCACAGAATGAGCGAATTTTACCTTAAAACAGATTCAAGCACCATTCAAGACTCCTAACAACGCACACTATAGCGTGTAGAAACATTAATGAAGGGTGGGCAGGGCCGAAAACATTAATGAAGGGTGGGCGAGGCTGGAGCTCATGCGAACTGGTCGGTCGCGAGCTTCGACCCAACGTTTCCCTAAAAATGGGACAACTACTGTTCGGACAAACCAACCTAGTTCAGCAAAGGGGTTGCCATGGACAACGGTTGAAGGACGGGCCTTTGTCAACGGTTGACTGCCTTCTCGAGCTCTCTGGATCTCTAGTTCTCTGCCTTTCAACTCTTGGTCTCTTTACTGTTCTTCCCCCATTCTCTCTTCTGTCAGTTTTTTCTTAATCGAATCCAAGAGCTTTGGCGAAGGTGGAGAAAACGCGTCGACAGTTTATCGGCTGCGTTCGAGGCGTGGTGGCCACAAGGCTTCTCTCTCGCTCTCACTCACCCTCTCTTTTTCCGACCCTCGGTCCCTTTCTCTCCACCCTCTCCCTCAGATACCTTTCTCTCCGCCCTCTCTGCGTTTGAGAGAAGGGTTTGAGTCAGAGTTTGTTTATTTATTCATGGGCCGAACAATGTTCTGGGCCTAACCGGACCTAAAAGATAGTTGTTTACTTATTTTATAACTGTGAGCCGAACGTTATTAAGATTCGAAATATGTATCATATTGTTTTGTGTTTGGGTCATGTTTGAGTCGGGTCGTGTCAGGTTTTTGGACACCCCTATCTAACATGAATGTAGGTTGATTTTCAGGACAGTTTGTAGGAAACAGCAACTACTTTTCACTTGCAATTGTTCAAACAACTGCCATCAGCGAGAGGGGAATTCTACAATACACTAGGTTTCGGGTACATTAATCATGGGATCAAAAGAAGAATCATGCGAAAATTTGCAGTGCTTCCGGTATGAAAAGTGTACATTGAATATCTTGCATAGATAATCTTTAGGATTGATGTTCAATCACTTTTTTCAAAATAATAATCTCGAAGTTTGTGATAAAATTGACTTTGCAAATAGTATGCAAAAGTGTTGCGCTTTCGCTATCGCAATACTTTGCTGTATCCACAGGCTTTTGTTGATATCCGATTCTAGTCATATCTAGCTTGCTGATTATACTCATCTGTTCTTCTCATGACACTTCAAATATGATAGCAATGTAGATATTATTTGATAGCAATGTAGATGTTATGGACTCGACACCTTGTTTCTTCCAGATTTATATGAACAATCAAAATCTTTTCACTTTTCTTTTAACTTGGATATCATCTACAGTTTTTATTTTTTCTCAATTTCTCAACTCTTGCATTTCCATAACTTTTCTTTTCCCCTAGCCAACCATTGACGCATTACTTTCACCTCTCTCTCTATCTAACTCACCAATAACTAACCATTGATGCATTACTTTCACCAGAACAGACGTGATATCGATATAAAGTTACTAATTAATTATTTTTATTACGCATTCCATTAAACAGGAGGATAGTATTACACATGAAATTAGAATTTGAGGATTATTAATATCATTATTCCATTGAACACATCGCCCGTGGATAAATATATTATGAAATAATGGCTTGTCGCATTCCTTTTATTTGTTGAAACAATGCCACACACCGATCGTTTTGGATCGCTATCATTGTTATCCATTGTTATAGCCCAAGCCAAGTCTTTTTTCGATCGATCGAGCGTTATAGCCCAAGTCAAGTGTTTTTCGAATCGATCGATCGTAGTTGTAGCCCAAGCCATCACTAGCATTGTTATCCATTGTTATAGCCAAAGCCATGTCTTTTTTATCGATCGATCGAGCGTTATAGCCCAAGTCAAGTGTTTTTGAAATTGATCGATTGTAGTTGTAGCCCAAGCCAAGCTTTTTCAGATCAATCCCAAGTCAAGCTTTTTCAGATCACCGTAGAGAGAAGTTCTGAAGAGAAAAGAAAGTCTAGAGATAAAGTTCTAAAGAGAAAATGTAACTTAGCCAAGCCTAAAAGATTGATGTAGAGAAATACAGAGAGAAGTTATGAAGAGAAAAAAAAATCTAGAGAGAGTTAGATTGTTAAATGATTGGATGGATACAAATAAGGGGAAGAAGATACTCCTTCTTATAGATGATATCGGATTACAACCATTTTCATTCAATAGACAGATTCCATTGATCAAGTTTTCATTTAGTAGATGAGATCGTACTGTTGCATCTAACAGCTATCGGCATTGATTGAGTTTTCATTCAGTAGACAAGATCGTACCCCTCCATCTAACAACTATAGACATTTATGCTGAGAGAATTCTAGAGTACGGTAAAATTACCGTATAACACATCCCTGATAACATTCCAGAAGTACTTGGAGAATTCCAAAGATGTTTTGATCGTTCTTCCTGATCATGAACACTCTATTAATTATGGAAATCTCGAATTAGTGACATTTGCCTATGAAAAGAAAAATAAGAATGATAAATGTGATGGGAAAAATATATTTGAAATTTTGTTGTTTAGGAAAATAAATCCATACTCGTTTACCAAGTATAAGATTCAATAAATTTAAAAAGTGTCAAATACTTTATAAATTATTATTTAAGTGTTAAAGGTCAATTTATCCTCAAAGTACAATTCCGCGCATCATTTACTTTGGTGCGGTTATCACTCTATGCATTGGTACTTTTACGGATTTTATTGATAAAAGCTTGAAAAAGAAACTATCTTTTAAGATTTGTTGTATGTTATACAAAGATTTAAATCTTGAGAGGGAACTGTATCTTGCCGGCCACGCCAAAGGCATATTCATTCAAGAATATAGAAAGAAAGCTATAAGATTTGAGTGACATGTCGAAAGACGTAATTTAGTTTTGGGTGACCCAACGTCCAAAAGGTAACTGCATCCCCAAAAGTTGTCTTTCCGCGCACACTGAATGGACCTGCCTGAGGAATAAATTCATCATAAAAGTTGCACACCATAACAATTGATCATTCAATCTCCGACGAAATAATGGCGAACTGGGAAGAACTCCCGCAAGAGTTCCTAGAGCTGATCCCTCAACCGTTGGCCATCGAAGACTTTTCAGCTTTCGGAGTGGTGTGCAACTCATGGTGGTGTGGTCTGCCGCGGCCACGGAGGAGACGTACAACGCGAAGTCGAAGGCCCCGTGGTTCGTGGCTTATGTGGACAACCAAATAACTGAGTTCCGCGGCCCCTCCAGAGGGTGAATGTGCTGAGCTTAGTTGCCATGATCTCAAGCCTAGACCTCATCTCCACCAGGATGGTTAACTGGGGCCGTGAATACGGTATCTTCAATCTGCTCTCATGCGTTGGCATCGAACTCCCCGCCTTGTAGAAAGCGTCGCCGCAAGTCATGTCTCAGGGTGGCACTTGACGGGCTAGTGCGACTGCCTGAGAATCGACAGGATCGCATTGTCCTCGAGCCCTTTGTTGTCCAGGAGCTACACAGTCGCGATCTCTATTCTTTGTCATCTTGGACTACTGGGCCTTGCGTTTCCACAGATCAGGAGAAGATGCGTCGACAGTAGTGAGTCGCCTGGTGACGCATCTTCCTTGGCCCAACGTCCTTCGACTGATTTATTACGATGAGTGGATTTATTACGATAGGCTATTCCTGGCCTTGGATGCACGTAACCACGTAATGACTCTTAACACAAGAGAGACAGCATGGAATCGCAGCTAGTTTTAACACGAGAGAGACAGCATGGACTCGCAGCTAGTTCTAGGGCAGAATTTAGAAGGTTTTCTGTATCTCGTCGAATGCTTGGGCTCATTGCTGGTGGCCTGGAAGATAAGGGGCGAGGGGAATGGATTCCGTTCTGAGTTTTCAAAGTGGATTAGGAGAAGGGAAGTCAGAAAGAGTTCAAGAGCTTGGGGAACGCGTATCTCTTCTTAAATGACAATTCTTTCCTTCTCCATGGAGTTTAACGCCGAGTCTTGCCTCCTTGGAATCGAGCCAAACCACGTCTATTTCACAGATTACATAGATGAGAAGAGGAGAAGAAGGGTTATGCCATGGATAACGGAAAGGTTGGGACAGACTCTGATGCAACTAGTCACCTAGTCACCCTTATGCAAGCCAACGGTTCCAACTCGATTCTTGAATTGTTTTTTCTCTTCCTCTATTTAAAGATTTTGATGTTAAACCTAGGCGTAGTAGTGAGTTTAAGTTTATTTTCAGGATGGTTTGCAGAGAATAGCCTCTATCACTGAGAGGGGAATTCTAAGATACACCGGTTCGGGTACATCAGTCATTGGATTAAAGGAAGAATCATGCGGAAGGCTGTGCATCATATCCTGAGTGCTCGGAGGTGACATGCGAAAAAGGAATTGCCCCGAGGGACATTCGAGGAGGACCGACTCAGCAATCGACACCCAATGGAAAGAGGAACACAGGTCGAAATGACAGCAGAGAAAGGTGGTGAAAGACGCACAAGGAAAATAGTTGGAAGGAGACGGGAAATACAAAATCGTTCTAGATTGCATAAACCAGAAGACCGAAAAAGGTACTGTCTTCTTTTGACCTCATTGCTAAAATCGCATGAGCAAAAACCTTTGTACAGTGTAGCAAGAATAAGCGGGCCCAAAAGTTATAGATTGCAAGGTGGGAGGCAATATGTGAAAAATCTGCAGACACTTTGAGCGACAGATTGAAAAAGATTTGCTTGGGCAGCCACTAGAGTAAGAAAACTGCATGCCCATTGGAATCGGTTGGACCAGAAGCGCGACAAAATCAATCGAGAAATCTACCACAAGCGAGGGCACTATCAGGAACATGAGACCCAAAGGAAAGAAGAAACAGTTACTTGATGGGGGACCAAAAACTGACGGCAGCACCCAACAGCCCTAGATTTTGGTCATAGATAACGTGCTAACCCTCCAAAGTCTGTGTCCCAGCTTGTTTTGGGTAAAAAGGAATGTTAGGGTTTAAGGAAGAATGCAAAAGAGGTATAAAGATCGAGTCTTTGCATATCTACACTGCTCTAGATAATGAGCGGGATCAAAGGTGACATTCGTATGATCTGTGATCACGACGATTTGCTACCCATAAATAAATTAAGGCAATGTGTCAAAACGCCGAAATCATGATATGATGCTGTGCATAGAGTACGAAGCATTAGAAGAGAGGATGCATGCCGAGGTTTATTCAAAAGAAAATTGCACGCGGATGAGGTATTTTCTTTAGAAGAACAAAATTTGAAATTTAGTTCGTTTAAAAGGGCATATATTGGCATTGAAAAATGATGTGCACATGCCTATCAGAAGGATGAGAAAACATGTGACTAATGAGTATGTATAAGATAGTCACATACAAATAGCACGTGAGCACCATCTCGCATGAATTTATCCGTCAGTTAACACATGGTGATCGATGACGGTCTTCTTTGAAATCATGTGTTCAGTTGTCAAAATACGATGATAGATGGTTGGTGGCCACTGATATGGGCACCAACAATTAGTTCTCATTAAAAGTGTTTCAAATATCATTCAAAACTTGAAATCATCAAGATAGATAGTATTGTAATGCACTTTGTGGTGGATTTGTGGTGGAGGTAGTTACTATTCAAAGGCCCGGTCATGAAATAGTCGTCAATGGTAACTAGTTAGAAACCTAGTCATGGAACAGTTGTTGATGGTTACTATTCAAAGACTCGGTCTTAAAACAACCGTTGATGGTTACTATTCATAGACTCAGTGGTAGAACGATCGCTGATGGTTACTATTTAGAGATCTAGTCGTGGAACAAACATTCACGGTTATTATTGAAAGACCCAATCGTGGAACGGTCATCGATAGCTACAAAACTGTCAACATATGATGGAGACGGTTATCTAAGAACGTGGGTGGATAAAGCTTGCTAAAATAAAGGAATGAGGATGAGATAAGTGGAAGTTACTTGAAGAAATTGCTAACGAATGGTTATTGCACCTACTCTATAAATACCACCAACGATCCGAAACACCCCTGGAAAACCAATTAAAATGTTGCCTTTTAATTATCTTTAACTTTCATGTATTGTACTTTCAATTTCCTTAATTGTAGCTTTCGAATTTGCTTTGTCAATTACATTTTGGCTTATATCTCTACCCTAGTGTTATGTCGTTGATTAAATCCCGATATGGCATCTTTATGTTCTCAAGCTATATCATCGATTAAATTCTGGCATAATCCGATCTTAATTTGTTGCTTTATCGAGTCTGTAATTTCTAAGCCCTTACTATTGATTAAATTCTGGTTTGGGTTAGGATTGTACAACACTGTTCAAGTAATAGAAATTGATTTTTCCTTTGCATGAGATATTCTCTATCCAGAGTCATAACAAAACTCGTCTCCTTTCATTAAAATTTAAGAGACAACTTTCAATGAATGGTATTTCGTTGTAAGATTACATTTCAGAGAAATGGGTGTGTTTATCACTCAATTAAATTATATATATATATATATATATATGGATTTTTTTAGAGATTTTATTCATGAAAGCTTGAAAAAGAAACAAACTTATAGATTTGTTGCGCGTTATAGAAAGATTTAACTATTAAAACATCATACCCAAGAGGGTAAGTGTATCTTGCCCACGAAGGAATATTCATTCAAGAATGTAAAAAGAAAGCCATAAAATTTGCCAAGGGACTCGTCGAAAGAGGAAGTTTAGATTTGGGCAACTCTGCACTAGAGGTGTTAATATGGGTCATAAACCCATATTATGACCAACTTTTAGTTAAATTGGTCAAATATGGATCAAGTGAAAGTTAAATATGGGTCAAATATGAATTGAGTGAGTTATTAGGTAGATCCATCATTTCTCTCCTTCCATCCCCCTCTTCCATGTGTTCTCGACCTCCGTTGCTAATCCAATGAGGTTCACTCAACAATAATTAAAAAATCAATTTTTTAAAAAATTATTTTCCTCAACTATTTCAATTTAGAGGTATTCACATTTTTTATTTACTAATTTTTTATTATTTAATTGACTTTATAAATTTGATGTAAAATTTTTATTCAATTAATTTATATGTGAAAAGTTTAAAGTGGACTAAATAAGTGGGAGTAAATTTTTTTAAATTAAATTAAATATTAATAATTGTTGGTAATATGGGTTGGATATGAGTTGGGTATGGGTTGAGTCGGGTATGGGTCATCAAATTTACATTACATGAAAATTGGTCAAAATGGGTTAAATGGGTCGGATCATTTTTGACCAGACCCAAACCCGACCCGATTCACCAATTTGACACCCCTACTCTGCACCAAGAAGGTAACTTAATCCCCACATGTTTCTTTCCTCGTATAAGAAGAAAGGACTACCTGAGAAATGAATTCATTGAAGAAAAGTCGCACGCTAGAAAAGTCGATCATTCAATCTGCGACGAAGTAAATGGCGAATTGGGAAGAACTCCCACAAGAGCTCCCAAAGCTCATCGCTCAACGGCTACCCATAGAAGACTTTGTAGCTTTTGGAGTGGTGTGCACCTCGTGGCTGTCCGCCGCCGCCAAGGAGACATACGACGCGAAGTCGAAAGCCCCGTGGCTCGTGACATACGTGTACGAACAAATGTCTGAAGCCCCGTGGTTCACGGCCGACGTTGAGTTCTGCAGCCCCTCTAGAGGGAGAACTTACCCAGTGAAGTCGCCAGGAACTTAAGCCAAGGCCTTGTCTCCACCAGGATGGATGCTCGTGTCAAACTGGAGCCCGGAATACCTCCTTATCTTTAATCCGCTTTCGCGCGTCAGCATCGAACTCCCCACCTTGGAGAAGCTCTTCATTGAGTCATTTCCCTTCGGGATCCGGTACTCCGGATGATGATCCCACCGAGGATCGAGACGATGGCGCTATCCTCGAGCCCTTCTTCGTCCGGGAGCTACGCTGTCATGATCGCCCTTCATCGTCCGGGAGCTACGCTGTCATGATCGCCCTTCATCGTCCGGGAGCTACGCTGTCATGATCGCCCTTCATTGGGATCTTGGACTACCATGGTTTGCCTTCTACAGATCAGGAGATGATGAGTGGAGGGAAGTGAGCCCGGCGACGCAATTTCCTTGGACCCATGTCCCCCAGCTGATTTACTACAATGGGCTATTTGTGGCCTTGGATGTGGAAAATTGTTGGAAAATAATCCAGAGAAAACAAATTGTATGTTGTAATTAGAATATCAATATAAAAAAGATGATGACAATCTTATAAACTTACAATTCTTGGAGAAGATGAAAAATAAGATATCACTTAAAAATCACACAAAATTGGATATGAGGTATGGATATCCGAATCTCCTTAAGGCGATTAGTTTCTGTCGTGACCTAAAATTAATTTTTGTGAAAATAATAATAGGTTTAGGGGTATTGTTAATTTTGGGCCGATGACCCTTAATTAACTCGGACTCCCCCAAGCCCATACCCCGCGTGACGTGGGATATTCACAAAAATATTTAAATTAGGAGTCACTACTAGTCTATTAAGGTCGACTAGAAACCGAACGAGATGTGGGAGCGTGTCTCATTTTTTTTTTTTACGCAACTGAGGGTCTCGAGGTCGGGGACTTGATTACATTAGTCGCATGACTAACGCTCTTTTGATACCTAACTTAATTATGTGTCAACTAAAGACATGGCAACACATTCAAAAAACCTATTGTAGAGCCCTAAAGGCTTATTCAATTTTGGTCCTTTTTTTTAAGGGTTTTCTAAATTTTTGCAATTTTTTCTGATTTTTCTGAAATTTTCTGAATTTTTATACTTTTTAATATTTTCGAATTTTTCGAAATTAAAGAAAACAGATTTCAAGATTTTTTTTATATTTTTCTGACTTTTCAAAGAAAAACATTTATTATTGTTTTTGGAATTTTCTAATCCTTTTTTAATTTTTTTGGAATTTTTTAATATCCGAAGAAAAAGAAAAAGGAAATAAAATAAAATTAAAAAATAAAATTTTAAAACTTTCCTGAATTAAAAAAACACTTTTTTAATTTTTAAAATTTTTTCGAAATTTTTTAAAGATTTCTAAAGATTTTAAAGATTTTTGATTTTCTGAATTTTTTAAATTTTTTTGATTTTTTTAAAATTTTTTTGGACCGGGTCGGGTGACCCGGACCTACTAGACCGACCCGGACCCTATTGGTCCGGGCTGGGCTAATAGAAAACGGGCTGGTCGAACAGCCTCGTTGAATTTTTTTTTTTTTTTATAAATTGGCCCACTAACAAAGAAATTAAACAGCCCATTAACAAAAGAGAAATAAATGGCCCATCAGTCAAAAACAAACCCATTTCCAATTCTAAAAAATTTCAGCTCAAACCTATCCTAGGCCCATTCGAAAATAATAAACCAGCCCAGCCCCCTTTCATTCAAACTTTCGGCCCGGCCCCTTTTTCTTTTTCTTTTTTCTCGTTTTTTTTTATTGGAATTTTCTGGTCTTCCTCACGAACGTCCCACGCTGCTCGCCGGAAACCTAGCATCTCCCTCCGCGCTGCCACGAACACCACCGCAGGTCCCCACTAGTTCTAAAGAGGTCGCTTTAATAGCCATCCGGCGTCAGTCGTTCCATCCGACGCCCAACGCCGTCGGTCGCTGCCGCCGACTTCTTCCAGCGACCCTTGGCTTTTTTCGTTGCGCAGCCAAAAACTCTCCTCTACGATAAAAAAAAAATGCGGAAAAATAACGGAAATCACTACAATACTGAGGATATCACGAAAGAAAACGATCACATGGTCAAACACTTATAAAACTAAGTCATCGTAGGGTGCAAATTTCTGGGACTCATTTAGGCATTTCATCGAATGCTTGATGGGCGCTACTGGAATGGGGGTTTTCGGCTCAACCGAGCTTAGTCTGTACTCTAGGGGAGCATGGCATCAAAGGGGAGCAGGAGCAAGATAAAAAGGGGATAAGGGCCGGGGCTTGCGGGAACTGGTCGGCGTAAGCTCCGGCCGGCCTCCTTGTCCAAACAGAACAAAGATGAGCAAGGGAGGAACCTACCTGGTTCAAGGACGTGTTGCGGCGGAAGACGACGGCGGACGAGCCTCCAGCAACGGCGAGTTGTTCCTGGATCCCTCCTAGTTCGCCCTCTCCACTCTTTTTTTTTTTTTTTTTTTGCTGGTTTCGCTTCCGGTTCTTCGGTTTCTTTGTTCTCCGGCGCCGGAGGGTTGCCGGCGGGGGGGAACGTCGGCGGCGGATCAGGCCTGGCCGTCCGTCATTCTCTCCCTCTATTCGTCTCCTTTTTTCTTTGTTTTCTGTTTTTCTCCCTTCTCTGCTCAGTCCACCCTGCTCTCTCTTTTTCTGTTACTTCCGGTGTCGGAGTTGAGGTGCGACGAGGAAACGTCGGCCACGGATCAGGCATCGCCCTTCGTCATTTTCTCCCCCCATTCACCCTCGTCTCCGTGGTGGAGGGTCGCCCGAGCGGCGTTGTTGTCTTCCCGCGGTGGGGGTTGTCCGAGCGGCCATCGTTGCCCTCCTTCGCTCCTAGATTTTCTTCTTCCGTTTCTGCTTTTCTTGCTATGTTTTTTTCTCGCAAAACCCCGAAGAATCCCCCGAGCTCTCTCGTCTCCACCCCCTCGAGCTCTTCTCTCTGTTACTGCGTTTTTTTTTTTTTTTCTGTGTTTTTTCTTTCTTTTTCTTCTCCTGCGTTCTCTTCAGCCCCCAGCTCAAAATCCTCCCTAGAAAACCCAGAAATCAGCCTCCATCTCTGCCTTCCTCGCTCTCGGATTGTTTTCTTTCTGTGCCTGATTCTCGACAATCCTCGTCTCCGCCCCCTCGAGCTCTTCTCTCTGTTCCTTTTTTATTACTGTCTTCTCCCGCTCCTCTGAAAATCGTCGCCTCCTTTCCGCCCCGCTCCCGCGTAACAGAAAATCCTGTGCTCCTCTCGCCGCGTGACAGTGCAGCAAGGGAAGATTCCCTTGCTGGCATCACGCGGCTGACGTCCAGCACTAGGGCGACGTCCGAACGACGTCGTCTTCTTCCTTGCAGGCGGCTGCTGCTGCGTTTTTGCTTGTGTGGGGAAAAGAAGGAGAATTGAGGGTAAGAGGAGATGGGTTGGGCTTGTGTTTCTGGCAATTATAGTGGGCTTGTATGAGATAAAGTGATGGGCTTCAGAGATTAAAAGAGTGGGCTGGACCGAAATTTTTATTTTTATTTTTCGAATTTTTAAAATTTTTTTTTTTATCTTTTCTGTAAACTAATATATATTTATATATGCAAAAGATGGATGTGCATTTAAAACAAAAATAGGCAAAAATTCGGGTGTCAACAGTTCCTGCCAATGGTGCTCCGCAGATTCGCAAACTATGCCTCCCAAGATACAACACCTTGAACCTGTTTGGATTAGCACTATACAAACAGGACTCAGTCGAACCGTTCAATTGAACCGGCACACTCAGAAGAATCGGAAGAGTAGAGTAGAATTTTTTCTTTCTGAAGAACAACCTCCTTGAAGCTCCATGCTCTTATCTATTTATAGAGCTTTCAAGTTCATGTACAGAGAAGATACATGAATTAAATAAATACATATATCCAAGAAGAGATTTATGAATTCAGGAGATATGTGAATACGAGAGATTCATGAATTCAGGAGATACATGAATCTAAGAGATTCATGAATTCAGAAGATACGTGTATTCGAGAGATTCATAAATTCTAGAGATATGTGAATCCAAGAGATTCATGAATTCAAGAGTACATAAATCCTAGAGATTTATTAATTCAATAAATATAGATACGTGAACAGAAAATACGTATCTTAATTTGTTTGCATTAGTTGATCCATTAACTATATATATAACAATCCCGCACATTAATGGAACAAAACATTTTTGACTCGAAGGAATCTGAGTATAACTGTTGAAATATACCGCATCAAGATAGGTAGCTTTCACTTTGAACCTTCTTTAGTGAAAGCTTATCGGACTTACTTAACTAGTCGATGGACTAAGCCTTGAATCGCCAGTTGTTTGTGTAAGCCTAGACAATAAACCTCACATGGAGTATTTCCAATTCAAGATTGGTTCTTGGTCGTGTTCGTTCTTTCGGCCCTGAACCTCTCGGGATTCATTCGTGCTTTAGAAAATCTAGCCTTAAAAATTTTTCATAGAGTCGGCCAGCTCCACGCATATAGGTGCATTCCTATTAAAGATATCCTACCATATCTTACTTGAATGTTACATTCCAAGTTATAGGAATTATTAAACGCATAGCGTACCCTTAATAACGCTGTAGGAAAGCACTGTTGCATCATAGGAATAGGAGATAATGCTCACATTAGAGTTTCCAGAATTTGCGTTGTCCTATTGAACCTAGTCCATGGGATCTCCAATCGCATAGGTTAGGTTTCCACCTCGGAATCTCTTTATCTGGTTAAGGCTCTTAAACTCATTCCCCTTGATGCGCAGTTTATCTTCTCTTTTGACAAACCTTTTGTCAGCGGATCCGCAATATTTTTCTTTGACTTTACAAAGTCTAAAGAAATGATTCCATTTAAGAACAACTGCTTTACGGTATTGTGTCTACGACGAATGTGTCTAAACTTACCGTTATAAATAACATTATATACCCTTGCAATTACCACTTGATTATCACAGTGTATGCAAATTACAAGCATAGGTTTTGGCCATATTGGAACATCATCTAAAAAATGTCGAAGCCATTCTGCTTCTTCAGCAGCTTTATACAAAGCAACAAACTCTGATTCCATCGTAAAGCGTGTTATTAGAGTTTGTTTAGAAGATTTCCATGACACTGCAACACCTGCTAGCATGAACACATATCCGCTAGTCGATTTTGATTCATCAGAATCCGAAATCCAGTTGGCATCACAATAACCTTCCAAAACAGCTAGATATTTGCCATATTGTAGAACATAGTCTTTTATCCTTTTCAAATATCCTAATACTCTCATTAGAGCATTCCAATACTTGTGACCAGGGTTACTGGTATATCTACTCGGTTTGTTTACTGAGTACGCAATATTTGGTCTAGTGCAATTCATGATATACATGATATTGCCAATTACTTGAGAGTATTCTAGTTGTCTGATACTATTTCCAGTGTTCTTTCTCAAAGTTAGGTGTGGAAGAAAATGATTGTTTGCATATTTAATGCCAAATCCTTTAAATCTCTCAGTTACCTTTTCAATGTAATGAGATTGTGTTAAACCTAAGCCATCGGAATTCCTTAGAATTTTGATGCCGAGTATAACATCCGCTACACTTAAATCTTTCATCTCAAAGTTCTTCTTGAGAATTTTGATGACCTTAGTGTTATCTCCAAGAATTAGTATGTCATCGACATACAGACAAATAAGTACATATCCAATTGTTGTGGATTTAGTGTACACACATTTGTCACACTCATTGATTCTATATCCATTTTGAATCATTATCCAGTCAAATTTCTCATGCCATTACTTAGGAGCTGGTTTAAGTCCATACAATAATTTGACAAGTCTACACACTTTTTGTTCTTGTCTTTAGACCTTGAACTCTTCAGGTTGTTCCATATAAATCTCCTCATCGAGATCATAATTTAAGAATGCAGTTTTCACATCCATTTGATGTATCTGCAAATTGTATAGCGAAGCTATAGCAATTAACATCCTTACTGATGTTATTCTTGTGACAGGTGAATAAGTATCAAAGTAGTCAAGACCTTCTTTTTGTCTAACCCTTTGGCTATAAGCCGAGCTTTGTACTTATCAATGGAACCATCAGCTTTTAGTTTTTTCTTGAAAATCCATTTACATCTAATTGGTTTATTTCCAAGTAGAAGATTAACCAATCCCCAAGTATGGTTACTTAGGATAGAATGGATTTCATTGTCAACAGCATTTTTCCAAAAAGGAGCATTTGGAGATGACATTGCCTCTTTAAATGTTTGGGGCTTAGCTTCTAACATGTATGTTAGAAAATCAGGTCTGAAAGATTTTTCAATTCGAGACCTTTTACTCCTTTGAAGTTCGACTTCTTTGGTCATAACTTCATCATTCTCAGATTCTGATTCTCTAAGCCTTTTTTCAGAAAATTCTCCTTGATTTCTTTTTGCAGGATATACATCCTCAAAAAATTCAACATCCCTTGATTCTAGGATTGTATTGACATGGATTTCCGCATTTTCAGATTTATGAACCAAAAATCTATATGCGCTACTATTTTGAGCATAATCAATGAATATGCAATCCACCGTTTTAGGTCCCAACTGAGTTTGTTTAGGAAGAGGAATTGCCACCTTGGCCAAGCACCCCCACACTTTTAGAAAATTGTAGGATGGCAACTTTCCATTCCATAACTCGTATGGAGTTTTACCTATCTTTTTGTGGGGTATTTTATTAAGAATATAATTTGCAATTAAAACTGCTTCCCCCCACAAGTTCTGAGATAAACCTGAACTCATAAGCATGGCGTTAGCCATCTCCTTTAGTGTCATATTCAATCGTTCAGCAACTCCATTTTGTTGTGGAGTATAAGGTGCAGTCGTTTTGGTGAATTATTCCAAAACGAGCACAAAACTCTTTAAAATTGATTGAACCATATTCTCCTCCTCTATCGGACCTAAGCACTTTGATTCGTTTGTCAAGTTGGTTTTCAACTTCATTTTTATACTTGACAAACATGCTCATGTCTCATCTTTGCTAGTTAGTAAATAAACATAGCAAAATCTAGTACAATCATCCACAAATGTGATGAAGTACTTCTTTCCATCTCTACTTTCTACAAATTTTAAATCACATAGATCACTATGGATTAATTGTAGAGGTTCATTTGTTCTTTCAACAGATTTGAAAAGTTTCTTGGCAAACTTGGCCTCAACACAAGTCTCACACTTGTAATGGGCATCCAACTCAAATCTTGGAATTAACCTCAAGTTTGCTATTCTTTTCATTATACCATAGTTTACATGTCCTAATCTACCATGCTATAGATAAGGAGACACACTAGTGTAAACTGAAGACTTTTCTTTATTAATAGTCTTTGGGTACACATAATTCGAGTTTACATCAATGACAGTCACATTGGCTTTAAACAAGTCATTACACAAGTACCCTTTCCCCACATACATTCCTCATTTCGAAAGTACAAACTTGTCAGATTCAAATACTACTTTGAAACCCTTCTTGACAAGTATGGGGCCAGAAATCATATTTTTCCGAATCTCTGGTACATGCAGCACATTCAGCAGGGCGACCTCCTTGCCATATGTAAACTTCAGGATCACATTTCCTCTTCCGGCAATCTTTGCTGATGCAAAATTAGCCATATAAAACTTTTCATCTTCTTCAGCCTTCTCATAAGATGAGAACATGCGTTTATCTACACATATGTGATTTATGGCACCTGTGTCTAGCTACCAGCTATTAGTGTTTAACACTAGAGATGCTGCGGACATTACCACAGTAGACAATCTCTCAAAATTGTCATATTCTGTCAAATTTAGTTGTTGGGCTGCACTATCATTCTTGCCTTTTTTCGGGCGCTTCTTGCAATCCTTAGCTCGATGGCCAAGCTTGTTACATATAAAACATGTCCCTTGGAATTTCTGGAACTGTTCCTTTTGCTTGGCTTTTCCTTGAAAGGACATCTTCCTTTTTCTATCTTGCTTGGATTTGGAAGATTCCACAACGTTGGCCTTTGGCTTAGAAGAAGGATTCGTACTCTTTCTATTGTCCTCCTCGATTCTGAGGCGTAGTATGAGATCTTCAAGGCTCATCTCCTTCCGTTTGTGCTTCAAATAATTTTTAAAGTCTGACCAGCTCGAAGGTAGTTTCTCAATCATGGCCGCCACTTGGAATGATTCGCTAAGTATCATTCCCTCAGCAGAGATGTCACTCAGAATTAATTGCAATTCTTGAACCTGACTCATGACAGATTTAGAATCCATCATCTTGTAGTCCAAGAATTTGGCAACCACAAATTTCTTGGTGCCAGCGTCCTCAGTTTTGTATTTCCTCTCTAAAGACTCCCACAACTGTTTAGCAGAGTCAATATTACAATAAACATTATATAGTGAATTCACTAAATAGTTAAAAGTATAATTTTGGCATAAGAAGTCTCAATGCTTCCAAGCCTCCAGTGCATCGAGCGTCATGACATCATGCTCATCTGGACTAATTATCGGGCACACCTCCGATAAGTATTTCGTCAGATTTAGCATGGTTAGATAGAAGAACATCTTCTACTGCCACTGTTTAAAGCCCACTCCGGTGAATTTCTCCGGTTTCTCATTAGCTATAACTAGAGATGTTGCCATCACAGTAGGCAAGGTTCGTTGAACCATCTCTCCAGAAATGGAGCCAAAAGCCATTTGGCTTGTACTGTTCTGAAAAACAGTCCCGGGTATACTAGTCGTAAGACTTGTACCCGCACCACCAAAATTGGTGTTGGCTAAAGGGCCCGTAGCATTAGCTACTACAAATTCAAGCCCTGAGGGCTGAACATCTCCCATAGCAATAGTCGAATCAACCATAGGAACATCTCCAGAAACATTCTGGACATTGAAGGGCACTTGATTGTTTTCATCCATCTTAATAATCTGACTAGAACAACAAACAGTGAGTGAGCTAATTGCCTTAAGGTTGTTGGAAAATAATCTAGAGAAAACAAACTGTATGTTGTAATCAGAACATCAATATAAAGAAGATGATGACGACCTTATAAACTTACAATTCTTGGAGAAGATGAAAAATAAGATATCACTTGAAAATCACACAAAATTGGAGGTGAGGTACGGATGTTCGAATCTCCTTAAGGCGATTAGTTCCTGCCAATGGTGCTCCGCAAATTCGTGAACTATGCCTCTCAAGATATAGCACCTCGAACCTGTTTGGTTTAGCACTATGCAAACATGACTCAATCGAATCGTTCAATTGAATCGGTAAACTCAGAAGAATCGGAAGAGTAGAGTAGAATTTTTTCTTTCTGAAGAACAACCTCCTTGAAGCTCCATGCTCTTATATATTTATAGAGCTTTCAAGTTCATGTACAGAAGAGATACATGAATTAAATAAATACATGTATCCAAGAAGAGATTTATGAATTCAGGAGATACGTGAATCCGAGAGATTAATGAATTCAGGAGATACGTGAATCCGAGAGATTCATGCATTCAAGAGATACGTGTATCTGAGAGATTCATGAATTCTGGAGATACGTGAATTAATAAGATACGTGAATCCTAGAGATTCATTAATTCAATAAATATAAATACGTGAACAGAAAAGACGTATCTTAATTTATTTGCATTCGTTGATCCATTAACCATATATATAACAAAAATCACGTAACGACTCTCAACGAAAGTGAGAATCGCATGGAATTGCGACTAGTTCTGGAGCACAAGTTTCGAGGTTATCCGTATCTCGTCGAATTTTCGGGCTCGTTGCTGGTGGCTTGGGAGACAACAGGCGTCGAGGGGAATAGGTTCCGAGTCTTCAATGTGGATTTGGATAAGGGAACCGAGGAAGAGGTCAAGAGCTTGGGGAAGGCATCTCTCTTCTTGAACAACTACTCTTCCTTCTCGATGGATTTCAATGCCGCGTCTTGCCTTGCCAGATTCAAGCCAAACCACATCTATTTCACGGATTACGCAAATGAGGAGGAGAAGAAGATTTACAGCATGGATAGCGGGAAGGTAGAGACATACTCCGATGCAATTGGTCACGGTCATGCAGGCCAATGGTTCCGACCGAATTTTTTATTCCTCTTTCTCTCTTCCTCTGAGTAGAGATTTTGATGTCAAATCTAGGTCCAATATTAATGGACTTTCCTAGTATAATTTTTTTTTTTTGGTAAGGTAAGTATTATAAGCTTTCAAACAAAAGGGCCTGTACAAGGAAGGTGAATCACGGCACCAACAATCACTCAGTGTGACAACAAGTCACTAGAGTGAGAGGGTACCATGATTGCTACGTGGATTTAGACTTTCCAAGTATAATAGTCATGAAGGAATGGATAAAAATTTTATAATCTTTTTTATTTATTTAAAGAGACTATTATTCTTACATAAATTAAATGTCATCACCTAATCATTTCTCCAGTAAAATGGGTGCTTATTAACCATTTTTATTGGCATTTATTCTAACAACCGCCACCTTGAGAGGAGAATTTTAAGCTTCAGGTACTATGTCATTGGATTAAAAGATAAATCATGCAAAAAGATGTGCATTATTAGCTTAGTAACCACTTGTCTAAGATTTTAATTTTCATATTTAAGCAAGAGAAATGAATATGAATTTAAATATTAAGGATACGTGTTCATCAGATCTAAGTAGGAGATTTGTGAAGTAATTTCCTATGTATATCAAATTTTAATTGTAAATAATGCCGTACCTCCTCGATGAGATAAGGACATTCTAGTCATCTCAAAATTT
This sequence comes from Corymbia maculata, assembly GCA_014182735.1. Taxonomy (NCBI): domain Eukaryota; kingdom Viridiplantae; phylum Streptophyta; class Magnoliopsida; order Myrtales; family Myrtaceae; genus Corymbia; species Corymbia maculata. The sequence continues at coordinate 23,772,489 of CM024686.1, read as the reverse complement.
GTTTTAACAATAAATTAAGAGAACTTAACAATTTGCAGAAAAAAAGCTGCACCATTTATCAAATTGTAAATAATGCCTTAATCGGGTCACATGGGGTCTTCTTTTTAGTGCGTGAAAAGGATTTTATATTTAGCCATCAGATCGCCAATGAGGCATATGTATCTAGTCGAATTGACGAATCTGCTAGTGCAAGTTGTCTAGAACAAGTAATATTTGTAGACACATTTAGAAAGGGTGAATCTATATCAATAATCAAACACAAGCAGCCCGATGATTAGGTCTTCTTTTTGTGCGTGTTGTAAGGATTTTGCGAGCCAGTGGATTGATAACGATCCACAATGATTATCAAGTCCATTTAGCAAATTTGCCCATGCAATTTGTTTGAAAAAGGTAATATCTTGATGCGTTTAGAAAGGATTATCCTTTTTTAGACGGTTTTGTTTTGTTGCATCTACAACGGAACACAAGCGGCCCTAATCACATGTTGAGTCACATGGAGAGAAGGTAATCTTTTTGAACTATTCTATCTATATTTGCAATAGAACACAAGTGGATTTAATCGAGCCACGGAGGATCTTCTTTTTTGTGTGTGGAAAGGATTTTCTAAGCTTTCGAATTGCCAAAGATTCAACATCGCATATCAAGTTGAATTGACCAATCTATCCATGCAAATTGTCCGAGAGAGGTAACATAGAGAATGCATTTAGAAAGAATAATCCTCTTTTGGACTTTTTGGTCTATATCAGCAACATAACACAAATGGCTTTGATCATGTCATGTAGGAACAAGAGGTTGGTGCTTACCAAAATGGATCTTTTGGGAAAGGTTGCATATGTAAAATATCCCTTATTGTTATTTGCATTTTATTAATAATATCATTTTTTTCTAGCATAGTGAGGGAATACAACATGATCAATTCTCAAATTATTTTTCGTTTGTTATATCGCCCGTTTGCCCTGCAGAATGGAAGCTACTTGGAGGACCTAATCATCTTTCCAAATCACAGTTCAATAATTTCCAAAGACTACAACTTTAAAATCATCGGAAGTTAGTCATTGCACACATGGTTTGGCCCGCTCCCCCCAAAATAAAAAAATAGAGTTAATACCACAAAAATCCTAAATTGGTACTCACGTGATAAATTTACCTCAAAATAATTTTTGACGATCAAAAACCTTAAATTGGTACACTTATAACAAAATTACTTCAAACTAATATTTTGACTACAAAAAACCCCAAATTGATATATTTATGATAAATATACCCTCTATTAAATGGGATTAATACAACAAAAAATCAAAAGCTGGTATTATTGTGACAAACGAAGAGTAAAATCCCAAACTAATATACTAGTCAAGTGTCTTATATCATCTAACTGAGTAATTTGACAGTACAATTTGATGCAAACTAACAACTGGTAAATTTATCATAAATTGACAAGTTTGAGGTAAATTTGTCAAGGTATACCTATTTGGGGCTTTTGGTGTATTTATTATAGATTTACCAGGTTGAGATTTTTTTTATAGTATTAACCAAAAAAATACAGCGGCAATAATATATGAAAATACCATCAGCTATCCAATGAAACGCCTCATTCCCTAAAAATCAATCAATTTTTTTTCAATTATATTTATTTCATGTATTGTACTTTCAATTTCCTTAAATTGTAGCTTTGGATTTGCGTCATTGACTAGATTCTGGCACTTATATCTATCCCGGTGCTGCGTCATTGATTAAATTCCAGCATGACATTTTTATGTTCTTAAATTTTGTTGTGAATTAAATTTCGGTATAGTTTGATCTTAACATGTTGTGTCATTGAGTTTGTAATTTCTAAGCCATTACTGTGGATTAAATTCCAATATGGGCTGTTGAAGTAATGGAAATTGATTTCTCCTTTGCATGAGATATTTTTTGTCCAGAGTTACAGAAAAACCCATCTCCGCTCATTAAAAGTCGAGGGATGACTTTCGGTGAAAGGTATTTTTTGCGGGGGTTACATTCAGGCAAACCAAGTGCAATTGTTGAATATGATAGGCATAACTCTGATACCAAACTGATGGGAGAAATTTTGAAGGCGAAACACTCACAACTCACACAAAGAAAAGAAGAAGACATATAGACTTTTCTATTTAATTCATTTTCTTCACCTTAACAAGAACAATTAGAACACTTCCCTATATATTGACCACCTTTTCTCTTTCTCATAAATATAGCTAGTATTCCGAGAAGATAAATTTCTAGGAACTTACAAAACATTGATGAGATCTAGAAACACAAACAATCACAATATGAAAAACAAAAAAACCTCTCAAAAGTAATGAAACAACGATGACTCTTCTTCAATATGGGTATCGAGAAGTCTTTGGTATATTTATGAATTTAATTTAATTTCTAACATCATTTACTACTCAATTAAATGATAAGTATGGATTTTTTGGGATTTTATGCAGAAAGCTTGAAAAAGAAAAGTTAGATTTGTTGCACGTTATATGAAGATTTAAATATCAAATCATCGGACCAAAAGGGAAAGTGTACCTTGCAGAAAAAGGAATGTTCATTCAAGAATGTAAAATGAAAGCCATGAGATTTGCGAAGGGACTTGTTGAAAGAGGAAATTTAGATTTAGGTAACTCTGCACCAAAGAGGTAATTGAATCCCCAGAAGTTTTCTTTCCTCGTATAAGAAGAAAGGACCCGCTCGAGAAATGAATTCATTGAAGAAAAATCGCACGCCAAAAAAGTCGATCATTCAATCTGCGACCAAGTAAATGGCGAATTGGGAAGAACTCCCACAAGAGCTCCTAAAGCTCATCGCTCAACGGCTAGCCATAGAAGACTTTGTAGCTTTCAGAGCGGTCTGCAGCTCATGGCTGTCCGCTGCCACCAAGGAGACGTACAACGCGAAGTCGAAAGCCCCGTGGCTCGTGACTAATGTGAACAAACAAATGCCCGAAATCTGCAGCCCCTCTAGAGGGAGAACTTACCCGGTGGATTCGTGGGTAGCTGAAGTCATGACCTTGTCTCCACCGGGATGGGTGCTCGCGATTTGAAGGCGGGTGGGCTGGGCGTACACGGTCCATGAATACCGTATCTTCAATCCGCTTTCGCGCGTCAGCATCAAACCACCCAACTTGGAGAAGCTCCGCAGGGACTCACTTATCAGACCGACGCTGAGACGCGGGCAAGGACCAAGAGGACGGACGTTGTCCTCGCCGATAATTGAGAGTATGGCATTGTCCTCAAGCCCTTCTTTGTCCAGGAGCTAGGCTATCATGATCTCCCTTAACGAGGAGGTTATACCATCATGGCTTGCCTTCTACAGATCAGGAGAAAATGCATGGAGGAAAGTGAGCCCGGGGATGCATCCTCCTTCGTCCAGAGTCATCCAGCTGATTTACTACGACGGGCTATTTGTGGCCTTGGATGAGAAACTTCTTGTAATGACTCTTAACGAGGGAGAGAGCCGCATGGAATCGCGACTAGTTCTGGAGCAGAAGTTTAAAGGTCGTCCGTATCTCGTCGAATGTTCGGGCTCTTTGCTGGTGGCTTGGGATACAGCGGGCACCGAGGGGAATAGGTTCCAAGTCTTCGATGTGGATTTGGAGAAGGGAATCGAGGAAGAGGTCAAGAGCCTGGGGAAGGCGTCTCTCTTCTTGAACAACAACTCTTCCTTCTCGATGGATTTTGACGCCGTGTCTTGCCTTGCCGGATTCAAGCCAAACCACATCTATTTCTCGGATTACTTTACCCATTACCCCCCAAAGTACAAATTTTTCCCGAATTACGCAAATCAGGAGGTGGAGAAGAAGATTTACAGCATGGATAGCGGGAAGGTAGAGACATACTCCAATGCGATTGGTTACAGTCATGCAGGCCAATGGTTCCAACCTGATTTATGAATCCTTTTTCCCTCTTCCTCCATATAAAGATTTTGATGTCAAATTCAGGTCCAATATTAAGGGACTTTCCTAGCATAACAATCATGAATGAATGGATAAACAATTTATAATTATTTATTATTTATTTGTTTATCCGAAAGAGACTGTTATTTTCACATAAATTAAATGTTGTCACTCAATTATTTCTCCAATAAAATAAATGCTTATCGGCCATTTTTACTTGCATTTATTCTAACGACTGCTACCAGTGAGAGGGGAATTTTAAGCTTTGGGTACTCTATCATTGGATTCAAAGATAAATCATGCAGAAAGATGTGCATTATCGGCTTAGTAACCACCCGTCTAAGATTTTAATTTTCAATATTTAAGCAAGAGAAATGAATATGAATTTAAATTTTAAGAATACATGTTCGTCAAATCTAAATAGGAGATTTGCAAAGTAATTGCCTATGGATATCAAATTTTAATTCTTAATAATGCCATAGCTCCTCTTTATTTTTTATTTTTTTATAAGAAGATGAGATAAGGATATTCAAGCCATCTGAAAATTTGTTTTAACAATAAATCAAGACAACTTAACAATTTATGGATAAAAAAACCACACCATTTATCAAATTGCAAATAATGCCTTAATCGGGTCACATGGGGTCTTCTTTTTTGTGCGTGGAAAGGATTTTATATCTAGCCGTCAAATCACCAACAAGGCATCATGTATCTAGTCAAACTGGCAAATCTACCGATGCAATTTGTCTAGAGCAAGTAATGTCCGTGGATGCATTTAGAAAGAATGAGCTTTTTGGACTTTTTCATCTATATTGGTAATTAAACACAAGCGGCCCTAATCATGCCACATCAAGTCTTCTTTTTGTGTGCTTGAAAGGATTTTGTGAGCCAATGGATTGACAATGATCCAACAATGATTATCAAGTCCATCCGACAACTCTACCCATGCAATCTGTCTGAAAAGGGTAACATCTTAATGCATTTAGAAAGGGTGATCCTTTTTTGGAGGGTTTTATTGCAGCTGCAATGGAACACAAGTGGTTCAAATCACACGTTGAGTCACATTGAGAGAGGGCGATCTTTTTGAACTATTTTGTCTACATTTGAAATAGAACACAAGTGGATTTAATCGAGCCACGGAGGATCTTCTTTTTTGTGTGTAAAATTGGTCACGGTCATGTAGGCCAATTGATTTCTGAATCTTGTTTTCCCTCTTCCTCTGCATAAAGATTTTGACATCATGCCCAGGTGCAGGAGTGAGTGTAGGTTTTACATTATTCTGGTTTGGATTACGTTCTACCCGCACCGGGTAGCAACTTATTTACATGTACGTAATGCCTTCTATCGTCAATTTACGAACAAAAAATTGAAATTTTAGTTCGTGGTCGTACCCCATTTTACACCTTTTGATCTTCAATCGCCAGATGCCGATGGCTGCATTAGATAATATTACCGATCAAAAAGTAACTTTTACTTATTAGTAATTAGTTATTTAAATTATTGATGATAAAATGAGCCGGTTCAATACTTAGGTGCGTTTGACACAGCTTTATCAAAAGACTTTAGATCTATAAAGGTCCCGGGCAAAATGTTGAAGCGTGTCACGCCCCGACCCTCGAGCATGTGGCAACCCCTATTCTTTCGCAGTCATTTAGATGCAACATCCCAGGACGCGTCGCCGACCATTATTTTTATCTTGTAATTATGCGCATGCGGAAGCGAATCACAAATTCCCAGTCAATTGCAAAAGTAGGGATAGCAAGAAAACCCAACAAGAACACATTCAAAAGTACTGCTTTATTTATCTACTGATTAACCCTAGGAAGTTTACAAGTACAAGCCCTTACCACGGGCATCTTCCTAACGAGCCAATGAGGCCAATAAGCCAGGGTTAATCTACTCCCTTCAAAGACGGCCACGAACCGTAACACGCATCGATTCTCCATCCTACGGACCTGAAAATTGTTAACCACGACGGGTTGAGATAAACTCAGCAAGTTAAAGTCCTAAGCCCCGGTTAGGAACTTTGCTCGCTTCAGGAGTTTAACATACAACCTAATCCATCAAATTAAGCAACACCACCTCAGAGAAAATGACAGCAGAAGATAGTTTAATAAACAGGTGCAATCACAGGCGACCCTACCTAGCCTTGGCACACACAACCTGCAGAACTGTCATTTAAATCATCATGACATCAAGAGCATGTGAATAATCAGAGCATCTTACACAACTTTCTCATGCCTCATATCTACATGCTCCAATTATTACGCCCCCTCCTGGGCTAACGGCACAACCTTATGGTTGGTGGTTCCTGGCTAAACCAGCTTCGTCCTCTTTACCTCGAGGCACGGCGACGTTAAGGGCTCACTCCCAAGACGGCATTCTCGAAGGAGCATAGGACCCGCCCACTACCGTAGCCCTGCAACTTACAGAGGCCTGGGACCCGCCCACTATCGTAGTCCCACAAAGTTAACCCCTCCCTGTCAGGCATCCGATCGAAGTCAGGCGACCCACTGGCCACGGCACAACCCCATAAGGATTGGCGGTTTTTCGGTAACGCTAGGTTCCTTCTCTTAATGTGATCATGCAACACATCATCAGGCAATCCATTTATATCTTTGCTGTGTCATGAATGCAATATCGCTCATGCTTATGCGACATGCCATTTCAGATAACCCATGCAATATGTCATGCGGTATCACTCGACAATTCCAAAATTCCAAATTCAACCAATCAACAATCACGTACATTCCCTCATTCTCGGGAATAACTCAATAAGTCAAATACTTTCACTTCCACTCGGTCTTCGATCATGCGTTTCATCATTATTCACGCATATAATTAACAATCGGCACTTCAGGAAAGCATAACAACCAAGAACACATCAATTTGAAACCAAAATTTATTTCTGTATGAGCAGTGCTGTGAACAATAATTGTGAACAGTAATCGTGAACAATGATTTGAATAGTAATCGTGAACAGTAATTATGAACAGTACTATGAACAGTAACTAATCCGAAATTAATAAAATAATATTAAACTTAACCATGGTTACTAAATTTAACCTAACTAGGGTTAATTAACTCAACCATGATTAATAATTAACCATAGTTACTTTAGAAACTAACCCTAGTTACTTTAATTAATTAACCTAGGTTACTTTAACACTAACCATGGTCAATTAACTAACCTTAGTCAGCCTTAATTAACTAGCCTAATTAACCAATCAACCTTAATTAAACACAAACACACAAATACACTAATTAACCCCTAAACAAGGACTAGGAAATTAACTTACTTGGATCGGAAATTCGGCAACACCGGCGCATAGAGGGGGACGAGGGCTACGAGGGGTAAGCTCAGAGACGACAACGGATGACAAACGGTGGCCGAAATGGGCCAAAACAGCCCCCGGATTACTGTTCACGCGGAAGAGAGCTATTGGGTGGAAAATGCCGAAACAAGCGGCTAACGGCGACCAGGGTGGCCGGTAGTGTGTGGCTGGCTCCCTAACTTCCGTGGCTACACTTTGGGCGGCGGTGGCAGCTCCGGCGATGGCGGCAAGGCTAGATTCCAGCGGGAAAACAGAAAACACAGCAAGAAAAGGAAGAGAAAAGAGAGAGGAAAGGGGGTGGCGGTCCGGTGATGGTTGGGCGGCTCCTCGACGACGGCAAGGCAGCAAGGATAGCAGCCGATGGTGGCTGGTCTAGGGGAAACACAGCAGCACAGCTGCTGTTTTTGGAGGAAAACCAGAAAAGAACAAAAGAGAAAGAGAGAAAGAAGGAAACTTGGGAGAGTGGGGAGGAAGAAAAAGCAACGTGGGGAAGGGGCTGCTGAAATTGAGAGAGAGAGAGAGAGAGAGAGAGAAAGAAAGCAAGAAGCCAAGCAAGAGACCAAGTCAAACTTCCCTTCATCAACTTACCCGAAAATATCCCATTTCCTTGACTTTCTTCCCTTTGTCCTCCAAGAATAAATACATCTTCTAGAAAGGGAAATTTGGTAATTCCTCATAGTATAGTATACCTTACTATATGCGTACACAGACCAAAAATTTATACGGGCTAGAAGATAATCGGTTCGAGCTCAAATCAAAGGGGAACGTCTAGAAAAAGCTAACGGGCTCAAAGGCTTGAAGTTGGGCTTCCTTGGGCCCACTTTGCTAGCTTGGGTCCACGTGGCCAACTCCTCAAAGGCGCAAGGCCCATTGGGCCTCCAATCAGTCCAATTCCTCTTGGTTCCAATTTTTCAGCCCATTAAACCCTTTTTCTGAAAATTCTCGGCTTACCCAAATTTAGGATGTTACAACTCTTCCCCTCTTAACAAAATTTTGTCCTCGAAATTTGCAGGACTTTCTGCATCCTTAAACTGATGGGGGTATTGATGCCTCATTGCATCATGTTTTTCCCAAGTCATTCATTCTGCCTCATAATGCTGTCAAACACTTTCAATGCTGCCAAAACTTCCAATCTTGCCCAAACTGTCTTTGGTTTCAAAAAGGCTAAGCACTTGTCCACTTTTGCAAAAAAGAAAGTTGCAAAACGTTGGTTTCCTTTTTCTTTTTTTTCTATGCGGCTACTGTCGCTTCCGGGATTCGAACTCTTGTTCTCGGACCAGCAGCTTCATCCCCGTGATACCACTCGGCTAAAGACGCCGACGGTGCCCAAACTTGCTTCCTTTATCCATTTAAGGCCAAAATCTTTATTCACTCCAAACTTCGAAAGGTTTGATATGTCTAGGGCTCAGCTTTCCTTTCTTAACCAATTAAGATGCCCCTATCATAGGCAAAACCTTAAGGAAAATATGATTCCCTACTTGAAATTCCAAAGGCCTTAGTCCTTTACTCGTATCAACTTTTTAATGACTTTGTACTGTCCCCTAATATCTTCACAACATCCATTAATTGCAAAATCATCTCTGAACTAGTGATCGTCCTTTCTCTGACCTTATTCCAATAGACTAGAGTTTCACAAACTTGACCATATTTTTGCTATGCCATTCTGATAAAATCTTATCCCACAAGCACTCTCTTTTTGCACAGTGTGGAGTTTAGTTCATTTCTGCCCCTTTCGACATCCTAGAAGCCTGCTAGGAGTCGCTCCTTGCTTAGGCACTCTGGCCCCGGCGACCATTCCCCGCCCTCGTTGGATCAGTCGTTATGGGCATCTTCGAATTGCACCACTACTAGCAAAAGTCCATTTTAGACATGTAAAACTTCCTCCAGCTCGTCAACCCATGAGCTCATTTCCACGGGGTCACTTATCGACACTTGAATTTTGATTCACCGAATTTCCATCAAATCGCTGTCTGAATTCCACAAACCATTGATTGTTCTTTCAACATTCCTTTCACGTCCATTTAATAACCAAACCAAAATATCACCTCAATCACTTGAAAATTAGTGCAAACCAAATGTCATTTATCGCACTAAAGGTTTTCAGGTACTTCTTCAAATCCTTATGAATACCTCGAGAAGAAAATCATCGATAATGCTACTTCACCATTTATCCACCTAACATCAAGGGATGATTAATTCTTAATCCACCGAAGACAAAAATCCATTCCTCAAATCTCTATCTTATTTATCTCGAAATAATCCACCTTGGGTAAATTCATATTTTAATCGAATCTAAGACTTCCGAGTACTAAATCATCTACTGTAAATCTTATCAAAGATTATCACCATTTAATAAATCATCACTTATGATCCAATACCTACAACTCCTCAAATCATCAAAATAGAACTTATTTGATTTCCATTAAATCCAATGACCTCAATTGTCGTGACGCGTAAGCAACCAATCTTCCTTGTTGCCTTACCACGCAGTCAAAGCCCTTATACGACACCTCACTATAAATCTCATAATCTCTGATACTAGACTAAATCCTCAAAACTGGTGCGGTAATCAGCTTATACTTAAGCTCTTAAAAATTATGCTCACACTTATTCGTCCATTCAAATTCTTATGTCCTTCATTAACTTTCGCATTAGAGGCGTAACTATCGTAGAGAACCTTTCTATAATCGTCTATAATAATTTGTCCAACTTAGAAAACTTCGAACCTCTGTTACTATCGTAAGTCTTGGTCAATTCATGATTGCCTTCATCTTGATGGATCCATAGAAATTCCTTCGTCCAAAATCACCCGACCAACGAAACAATGCGAGTAAATCCAAACTCACACGTATTAAACTTGGCATACTGTTTATGCTCTTGATGGTCAATAGCACCACCCTCAAGTGCTGTTCGTGTTCCTCTAAATTCCTCAAATATTCCAATATATCATCCATGAACATGATTCTGAATTTCCAAATACGCCTTAATCACTCAATCCATCAAATCCATAAAAACAACTAGCGTATTAGTTAATCCAAACAACAGTATGGTAATCTTGTAGTGACCAAATTATACACGATATGTTGTCTTCGATTTATCCTCCTTTTTAATCCTCAACTACCGATAGCCCGTCCTTGGATCTATCTTAGAACATATCGAAGCTCCTTGAAGTTGGTCAAACAAGTCGTCCATCCTTGGTAATGGATACTTGCTCCTGACCGTCCCTTGATTAAACTGTCGATAATTGATGCATAAGTGCAATAATCCATCATTGATTCTTCAACTAACCAATTAACCTTAATTGTCCAATAACCTTAGGAACCTTCATCCAATAAACGAGTTACTTCCAACGACTAGTTTCAAAGGGATCTAGGGTCCTCCTTGATCCTAGTAAACTCGAAACTAACCCCACCTAATGGGTTAAACTAGATTACCTTCCAATAGCAATCCATTGTAACTCGATACTTAATAATCCTTTTCAACAATCACATCAAAATTGTACATTGCCGAAACAATCAAATCGATCAATTCCTCTTGATCGCCAATGACCATTGTATAATCTGAACATGCGGTAGGATGCCCTGCTATAACATCGCACGATATTTTAACTAGGTCAACATGCTAAGAACCACTTCCAACGGTTTCGGTCTTAACCCTCAATGACTTAGCAAAGTATTTAATTATAAACAAATGCGTAGTTCCAAAAACCAATTAGTGCATATGTAGCATGATCACACTGAAAGTTGTACCAGTAGTCACAGCCTGCAAATCCTTTGCCTCCTTCCTAATAACTGCATACAATTAACCTTGCGACAAAGGGCGATTGAAGTTGCTCTACGGAGTATTCTCAGTCAGTTGTCACACTTACGGCTGTTGAGGTTGCTTCTTTGATGGTTAATGAGACACTTTCTCGCGACGTGACCATGATAGTCGCACTCAAAAACACGTCATTTCTTAACAAAACACGTTTCCCAAGCTGATAATTAACTCTATAAAATGCAAACCAATCCAGATGTAGCTACTCATTCTGCCACGTCCTTTTTAATTAGTCGGGCTCCCTTGTACCATCCATCATAGTCCTTTAGGTTTAGGGGCACCAACTGATCATTGATTTCCATTTTCAAACCATCTCCAACCTTTTGACTCGGTCTACTAGATTCCCAATCATTCTCTATACATGCTTCGAGAGCTCTACAAACTTAACCTCCTATTGCACAACTAACAAGAGATTCTGATGAAGTTGTAGGAATTCAGTTATCTTCTGCTCTCGTGTGCACTCAAAAAGTATCATCCGTTGAACGCTTCGACGAAGACACACCACTCGGGGACCGTTCCATTGGCCAAAACCCCTCCTTGGGTTACTTCCCACCACATGCTAACTTTACCTTGCGATTGGTACTCTGCCAGGGCCATCTGATCTTCCTCTGAGCATTCTAGTAATGCGAATGCTTACTCCAATCCTTGATCCAGAAGGTTGCGACCTCAAGGTTACTCATCCTAGCAGACTTGGACAACTCAAACTCCAAGAACGGTTCAACCAACTTAGCACTAGCCCATCTTTCAACTGCCCTTCCTCAAGAACTCTCGAATCAGGATCGTTCGTCTAATATAATTATCATAGAAACCTTATTTCCATCTCCACAAGGAATTAGAAATCAAGAACGACCCACTTAAAGCCAGAGAATCAAATAAACAAACACAAGCACGGGGTGTTTTCCTAACTAACTATCCCAAAACCCATCGCACCTTATCACTCCATATATTGACCAGGCTCTGATACCAAAATCGATGGGGTTGTCACGCCCCGACCTTCGAGCACGCGGCAACCCCTATTCTCTCATGGTCATTTAGATGCGACATCCCAGGACGCGTCACCGACCATTATTTTTATCTTGTATTTATGCGCATGCAGAAGTGAATCACAAACCCAGTCAATTGCAAAAGCAGGGATAGCAGGAAAACCCAACAAGAACACATTTAAAAGTACTGCTTTATTTATCTACTGATTAACCCTAGGAAATTTACAAGTACAAGCCCTTACCACGAGCATCTTCCTAACGAGCCAATGAGGCCAACAAGCCAAGGTTAATCTACTCCCTTCAAAGATGACCACGAACTGTAACACGCGTCAATTCTCCATCCTACGGACCTGAAAATTGTTAACCACGACGGGTTGAGATAAACTCAGCAAGTTAAAGTCCTAAGCCCCGGTTAGGAACTTCGCTCGCCTCGAGAGTTTAACATACAACCTAATCCATCAAATCAAGCAACACCACCTCAGAGAAAATGACAGCAGAAGACAGTTTAATAAACAGATGCAATCACAGGCGACCCTACCTGGCCTTGGCACACGCAACCTGCAGAACTGTCATTTAAATCATCACAACATCAAGAGCATGTGAATAATCAGAGCATCTCACACAACTTTCTCATGCCTCATATCCACACATGCTCCGATTATTACGCCCCCTCCTGGGCCAACGGCACAACCTTATGGTTGGTGGTTCCTGGCTAAACTAGCTTCGTCCTCTTTACCTCGAGGCACGGCAACGTCAAGGGCTCTCTCCCAAGACGGCATTCCCGAAGGAGCATAGGACCCGCCCACAACTGTAGCCCCGCAACTGACAGAGGCCCGGGACCCGCCCACTACCGTAGTCCCACAAAGTTAACCCCTCCCTGTCAGGCATCCGATCGAAGTCAGGCGACCCACTGGCCACGACACAACCCCATAAGGATTGGCGGTCTTCCGGCAATGCCGAGTTCCCTCTCTTAATGTGATCATGCAACACATTATCAGGCAATCCATTTATATCTTTGCTCTGTCGTGAATGCAATATCACTCATGCTCATGCAACATGTCATTTCAGATAACCCACGCAATATGTCATGCGTTATCACTCGACAATTCCAAAATTCCAAATTCAACCAATCAACAATCACGTATATTCCCTCATTCTTGGGAATAACTCAATAAGTCAAATACTTTCACTTCCACTCGGTCTTCGATCATGCGTTTCATCATTATTCACGCATATAATTAACAATCGACACTTCAGGAAAGCATAACAACCAAGAACACATCAATTTGAAACCAAAATTTATTTTTTTATGAACAGTGTCGTGAACAGTAATCGTGAACAGTGATTTGAATAGGATTCGTGAACAGTAATGATGAACAATAATCATGATCAGTAACTAATCCGAAATTAATAAAATAATATTAAACTTAACCATGGTTACTAAATTTAACCTAACTAGGGTTAATTAACTCAACCATGATTAATAATTAACCATAGTTACTTTAGAAACTAACCCTAGTTACTTTAATTAATTAACCTAGGTTACTTTAACACTAACCATGGTCAATTAACTAACCTTATTCAGCCTTAATTAACTAGCCTAATTAACCAATCAACCTTAATTAAACACAAACACACAAATACACTAATTAACCCCTAAGCAAGATTAACCCCTAAACAAGGATTAGGAAATTAACTTGGATCGGAAATCCGGTGACACCAGCGCGTAGAGGGGGATGAGGGCTACAAGTGGTAAGCTCGGGGACGACAACGGACGACAAACGGTGGCCGAAATGGGCCAAAACAGCCCCCGGATTAGTGTTCACGCGGAAGAGAGCTATTGGGCGGAAACGGCCGAAACAAGCGGCTAACGGCAACCAAGGGTGGCCGGCAGTGTGTGGCTGGCTCCCTAACTTCCGTGGCTTCACTTTGGATGGCGGTGGCAGCTCTGGCGATGGCGGCAAGGCTAGATTCCAGCGGGAAAACAGAAAACACAGCAAGAAAAGGAAGAAAAAGGAAGAGAAAAGAGAGAGGAAAGGGGGTGGCAGTCCGGTGATGGTTGGGCGGCTCCTCGACAACGGCAAGGCAGCAAGGACAGCAGCCGATGGTGGCTGGTCTGGGGAAATACAGCAGCACAGCTGCTGTTTTTGGAGGAAAACCAGAAAAGAACAAAAGAGAGAGAGAAAGAAGGAAACTTGGGAGAGTGGGGAGGAAGAAAAAGCAACGTGGGGAAGGGGCTGCTGAAATTGAGGAGAGAGAGAGAGAGAGAGAGAGAGAGAGAGAGAGAAAGCAAGAAGCCAAGCAAGAGACCAAGTCAAACTTCCCTTCATCAACTTACCCGAAAATATCCCATTTCCTTGACTTTCTTCCCTTTGTCCTCCAAGAATAAATACATCTTCTAGAAAGGGCAATTTGGTAATTCCTCAAAGTATAGTATACATTACTATACGCGTACACGGACCAAAAATTTATACGGGCTAGAAGCTAATCGGTTTGAGCTCAAATCGAAGGGAAACGTCTAGAAAAAGCTAACGGGTTCAAAGGCTTGAAGTTGGGCTTCCTTGGGCCTACTTTGCTAGCTTGGGTCCACGTGGCCGACTCCTCAAAGGCGCAAGGCCCATTGGGCCTCCAATCGGTCCAATTCCTCTTGGTTCCAATTTTTCGGCCCATTAAACCCTTTTTTTGAAAATTCTCGGCTTACCGAAATTCAGGATGTTACAAGGCGTTTGGCAACAAAATTGTAGAGAGCTTTGAGTTAGAAATAGCATTTCCAAAAGCCATTAGCCTAATGCAAGTCGTACCCGACATTGGCATTTATCATTTTCAGAATGTTGCTTTGAAGGGTTAATGTATTTCTTCCCCTTCAATTTGCTCTCCCTAATATTTTCATGGTCCAATTTTGCCCTCAAAATCACTGTTTATATTCTCCCTTGTTGAACCAAACGTTCCAAATCTAGTCGCCACTCTGATACCCCACTGATGGTCGTGCTTGACTCACCAACGGTCTTTGAGGCTGGTACCCATCTAGGTCTGTCGTCGCCTCACTTAAGATCGCATAACCCTCGACATCACCTTGCTGGGGCCACCTGAGGTCATGTGACCTCGGTGTTGCCTCCCCCTAGCATATGCCGATAGTAAGAATAGGTGCTTAGCAGCTTGTTTTACTTGCAATTATTCTAACGACCATTACCAGTGAGAGGGGAATTCTAAGCTTGAGGTACTTTGTCATTGGATTAAAAGAAGAATCATGCGGAAAGATGTGCATAATTGGCTTGGTAACCACTATCTAGATCTTAATTGTTAATTTTTTAAGGAGGAAAAACGAATATAAATTTAAATATTAAGGATATGTGTTCATCAAAATCTAAATAGTAGATTTGTGAAGTAATTAAATAATGTCATATGTCCTCTTCACATTTTTTTTTATATAGAGATGAGATAAAGATATTTTGGTCATCTGAAAATTTGTTATATATAGTAGAGATGGTTATGGATAGATAACAACAGAATAAGAAAACTTAGCAACTTTTGGAAAAAACAAAAAACCGCACCTTTTCTCAATTTTTTCTGATTAAACATAGATAATTGGAAAACATGGCACGATAGTAAGAAACATTTTAGTTGATTTAAATCGTCATTTGTTATATAGCATGCAAACTACTAGAAGGACCTAATTATATTATTCAAAATCACAGTGGTAAAAAGGCTCAATTACTAGTTTTGTTTGATTTCGAGACCTCTAGATATAATTCATGGGCACCATGACCTAATTTTGGTATCGAAAAGTTTGACCAGCAATAATCTCCTCAGTTGACATCCATTCAACTCGATTGTCATTGCGTTGGAATGCTTGAAATCTCTTGTTTAATTTGAATGCATTTAAGTTGCATATTTCGAAAATACAATAATGAAACGAGCACGGTTTTGCTATATGTGCATTTACATAGCCAAAATAAAACAAAATTCCTGCTAATATAGAAAATAATTTATTAAATTTTGTGTCAATATATTATGTAGGATACAAAATACATAACGCGATCCACAAATATAACTCAAGCACCACGGCGGTAAAAAGAGAGTTACAAAAAATTCAAAATGAAAAGTGGCCATTTTATAATGGATTTCAGCCGAAATCATCTCCTTTCGATCAGCTTCAATGACCACACGGATGCAGTAGAGAAGATGCCCGAAGGATGCTTGAGCCAAGTAAAAGTATACCTCATGGGGTTTAGTAAATGAAGCAGAACCTGCCATAAAAGTATGTCATGTGACACATTCTGACCATCCTATGAGAAAAGGTTTGCTACCTTAGCATTCCTAAGTAGAGTCGATTGGTAAATATAGGCATCATCGAAGATCAAATTTAAAGGGCCTATGTTAAGCCATGGATCAAACCATAATGAAGTAGTCTGTCCATCACCAATCCGCCATTTGAAGAAGCTATGATTTGCCCCCCGCAACGCAAGTAATTTCCTCCAGGCCCACAAGCACAAAGTCAAGGGGGAGGTAGTCTAGAAATTCTTACCTTTGAGGTGGATGGCATGTATTCACTTTCACCATAAGGATTTGTTGTCAGAGAAGAGGATCCAAATATGTTTAATCATGGCAGTTTTGTTGCTATCTCGAATTCTCCTAATTCCAAGTCCCCCTTCTTGTTTTGGGAGACAGACATCATCCTAGGAAACTTTTGCCCCCCTAGGTCTAAGGCTGGGTCCTTTCCATAGAAATTGCTGACAGATTTGTTCTATTTTATCAACAACAGATGATGGGAGCCAAAAGATAGACGCCCAATAAACTTGTATAGCATACAACACCAATTCGATAAGTTGTAGTCTACCTGCAAATGATAAAAACCGGTGGGTCCAGGATTGAACTCTAGAGGTGAGTAAGCATACCAAGGAATTACAGTCCGCTTTGGTTAACCGAGATGTGATGATTAGAACGCCAAGATAGTGAACTGGAAGGGATCCCCTCCTAAAGTTCAGGATTTGTAAGTTGACTTTGAGTAGCCTCTGATCCACCCGAGAGGAACACCTCACTCTTACTATTATTTGGGAGTAGGCCACTCCATTGGGAGAAGGTGTTTATTCCTTCCTTCATACAGGATATTGAGGCCAAATTGCCTTTGCTAAAAATGAAAACATCATCGGTAAAAAATAGATGTGAAAGATGAGGATTCTTACATCTCCAATAAAATTGATACTCAGGTTGGCTTGCTTGAGACTCCAGGATACTTGTTAGCACTTCCATTGCTAGGGTAAATAAATAGGGAGACACCGGATCACCTTGTCTAAGGCCACGACCACTATTGAAGAAACCATGAAGTTCTCCATTCAATGAGAGAGAAAATTTTGGGGTGCAGACACATACCATAATAAGATGTATGAAACGTGGTGGGAACCCAAAAGCTATCATAGTTTCCTCTAGAAAATCCTAGTCAAAAGTGTCATAAGCTTTCTTGAAGTCAACCTTGATAGCACACTTGGGAGAATAAGTGTCCAAGTGGAAGCCGCTGAATAATTCTTGGGCCAACAAGATATTGTCCGAAATGTACCTGCCTTTGACGAAAGCCATCTGAACTAGGCATATAATAGAGGGGAGTACTGCAGAGATTCTGTTGGACAAGATCTTGGTGATGCATTTATAAATAGTATTGCAACACGCAATAGGCCGAAAATCATTTACCGAAGATGCATTTGGTAGTTTTGGAACCAGCACAAGGATAGTACAATTTGACTCCCGTAGTAGATGCCTAGAATTGAAAAAAATCTAGGACAGCCTCAATTACTGACGGTCCAATCGTCTCCCAGTTTTTCTTAAAGAAATTTGAATTATACCCATAAGGACCCAGGGCTTTGTTCTCGGCTAGAGAGAACATTGCAGCCCTAATATCCGAAGGAAGAATAGGCTCAGAGAGGAATCTAACCTGATCATCAGTAAGGGTGTGCTTTAGAACTTCCTTGATCTCACTGGAAGAGGCTCGTACGGGCTTGTTCACCGAACTCAGAAGATCTTGAAAGTAAGATACAAAAACCCGCTGAACTTCTTTAGTATCAGTAACCATATTTCCCGCACTATCTTGGACTAAGAGGATTTGATTGCGTAAGTGATGGTGTTTGATTGAGTTATGAAAGAAACTAGTGTTCTGGTCACCCTCCTTTAGCCATCGAATCCTAGATTTCTGTTTGAAAAAGGATTCATCGAGGGAGCGAAGTTTGTAAAAGTCACGAGTTTGGGCCGATTCGATCTCCGCTAGAGATACATTCTGCGGATCCCGAAAGAGTGCTTTTTGGCTATCAAAGACAGCCCACTTGGCAGTTGCAACTTGCAAGGAAATGTTAGCATACACTTCTTTATTCAGGTGCTTTAACCTGTTTTTCAGCAGTTTAAGCCTAGTGTATAACTTGTACATAGGAGTACCTGGAATAGGGGTATCCCACACCTGGGAGACCATGGCATTGAAATCCGGATGAGTCATCCAAAAGTTTAAAAATTTAAATGGCCTTTTTTGTGGGTGAGAGGCCAAAACTCTAACCAACATTGGGGAGTGATCCGAGATACTCGAGGGTAGAGAGGCGGCTTCTGAATACGAGTAGTCCATGCTCCATTTGCTATTGACTAGTACTTGGTCAATTTTCCTTTGCTTGCGGTGAACTCCCGAAGAGGTAGACCATGTGAATCACATCCTAACATACCAGAGATCATCTAGGTCAGCTTGGCAAATGCATTCACTAAACTCATCAAAAGAGGGAAGCCAAGTCTTTGGGCTCCCTAGGCGATCTGAAGAGTCCCGTATTGCATTGAAATCACCCGCCACTAACCAAGGGTCATTCGAGAGGGTGGAGCTCAATCGAATAATATCACTCCATAGAGGCCTTCGAGCAACAAAAGTGTGTTCACCATACACTGCCGTAAGATACAAGGTAAGTCCAGCGTGCAAAACCTTCAATGTGCCATGAATGGCTTGGCTTGACACATAATAGCTTCTAAACTCGACCAGGACTGGGTTCCAACCAACCCAAATACGGCCCCTTACTGAATGTTCATAATTTCCAATCCATTGCCATCCCGAGCATAAGCTAGATGAAATGGATTCAAAAAGGTGGGGTGATACCTTGGTCTCCAACAAGCCAAAACAGCAGATTTTATTCTCACGCACAAAATGCCTAACTTCAGATTGCCTCACTGTGTCTATAAGACCCCAAATATTCCAAAAAGCTATGTTCATTCAAAAAACAAAGATAAAGAGGCCTACTTACGCTTCCCATATCGCTGTTTACTGGCTGGCGGCTTCTGGGGAGACTTATGTTTGGCCACGGGGCACTTTCCAGAATCATGAGGTTGGATATCCCGCTGAGTGGAAGGGGGTTCACCATTCTCTTCAAGAGAGAGGACCACTTGAAAAACCGAAGAGGGGCTAGCCATATGGGGCACCTTGACATCAACCAAAGTGCCCGCCTCCTCTTGTGTTTCATCCTCAGGAGAGCTAGTAGATCCAGCTTCATCATCCAAATCATCCGCTGATGAGAACGAGTCCTAGGGGCCTTCCGGTTCTTCCTGGACCTTACTGGTCAGTTTCTGAATAGCCAAGTCAAAAGAGGTAAGATTCTTTTTCTTCCTTTTGTCTGCAGGAGGAGATTTTGCGAAACCGCCATCTTGCTTCCGCTACACTGCCACTGATTTCCGGTGGGCTGCATGCTTGCCAAGCTAGACCTGCCACTGATCTGGGACCTCAGTGTGACGTCCTGAAATTCGAGCCCTCTGAGGGAGGAATGAACGTTAATTTTGCCAATGCATTGTTGGTTGATCTCACTCAGAACTGATTACTCCTAAGATACTGACCTTGAGGGGAAAGGCTAATGAGGACAGAACTCGTGCGACTAAAGAACTTGACCTAGGAAAATGACTCGACTGTGAGACTTGCGTAAGGATGATCCTATAGTCATAGAGGCCGATTTCAGGGACGACTAGAAGTCGATTCGCGGACATAAATAATGGGACGACGGGTGATTCCGTCTACTGTTATCGAACTCACGAATGACCCTATGCCGATCCTTGATAATCATGTACTTTGAAATAAGAATCAATCCTTCACAATTTCATGTAGTCAAGGACATCCATGTGTCGAGAAGTCTTGAACGTGGTTTAGCATGAGTCAGTTACGCGTGAATCCTCGAAGCTGCCTGTTAGTCTGAATTATACCAAAATGACATTTGAGCAAAATTCACAAGGCATGAGAATCCAAGATTGGACTTTGAATTTTCAGGAACATCCGGGATAGACTTTTGGATGATGCTTCCATGATAGTCAATAGTGTCGGTTGAGCCGAGTTTTTGGGAAAAGGATTTTCGGACCGAGGAAACGAGCCTACGAGGGCGTGGGCCGAGCAAGAGTAGTGTGGGCCACATGCCTAAGGTGGGATGGCCACCGTGGAAGACCAAGACAAACAAACGAGCCCGTTGGACCAAACCGAGCATTTACCCTTCCGAGCCCATTGTCTAAACCTAAGCCGATTCGAGCCCAATAAATTCCCGAGCCCGTTCCTATTTATTTTTCGGCTCGTTTCCTAGGCCCGCCTTTCACTTTCAGCCCAAGGGCACATTGGGAAATGTGCAAGGTGGAAATGACCAAAATACCCTTGGATATTTTGAAGAAAAGTCAAAGGAAGAGAGAGAAGATGATGTCACTTGCTTGGGGGAGTGTATAAGGCATTTAATGGCAATGAAGGGGTCTTCTAGAAGCCCTCACTTCACTCTCTCTTCCCTTTTCAGCCCAGAAAATCTCAGCTCTCTCCCCCCTTGCTTCTCCTTGCATTTCTGCAGTTTCTGTTTTGGACCTCTCACCGAAATTGGAGTTGTTCGATGCCTTCCCGTTGGAATATCAGGCCAAGCCACCTATCAATCTGATCAGTACAGAAAATCCGTACCATCCATGTCAGCCGATCTCCGGAACCAGTCGCCGACCGTCCCGTACGGCTGCCTGAAGTCGGTGGTCCTCCGTTCGTCACTGTGCAGTGCCTCTTGTGCAGCTTCAGTTTTTCTTCCGTTTTTCTCCATTTTTGGCCTACCCAATGGCCACACCAGCCACACACAACTCCCCCTCAACCCCTTGCAGCCTCCGATCACCGGCCAACAGCTCGCCGGAGCTCCGGCCAACTTGTTTTATCTCCGACCAGCAGCCTCCTCCCACTGCAGTGCTGTCCTTTGGAGTTTGGGGTTTGAGCAGAGGTTGCTGCTGTGATTTATGGCCCGAGACCACCTTGGAGTGTCGTGGGAGAAGTCCCCGGGTGTCGGGTTCGTCGCCGCTGCACGCCCATGTCATCGACCCACTTAACGGGTGAATTTAGCTCCTAAACCCTATTTAGTGCCTAAACTTACTTAGGGTTGTGTTAATTAGTGCTAAGGGCTGATTAAGATATTTAATTAAGTGCATTAGCCCTAAGATAGGTGGTTAGATTAAGGGTTAAGATTAGATTAGCTTAATCTTGTTTAATTATGCTTAATTGTGTGTTATGTGCTAATTAAGCATGCTTTGCTTGATTAAATTGATTAATTGTTTAATTTAATTTCTGCATTTATTGATTAAATTATGTGATTTATGAATTAAATGATTTAATTATTAAATTCGGAAATTTCATTGTTCATGTGCACTATTCACGATTACTGTTCAAGTGCATTGTTCACGGCACTATTCATCCGGAAGTGAAATTGTGCATAATTTCATGTGCCTTGATCATATGAAGTGAATTGAATGTGGTATTGCATAAGCATCCGCTTGAATTGTGTGATTTTCACAAAAGAAAGAAAATGGTTTGTCCGAGGGACACCGGAAATGGACTGCCTTTATGAGAAATAAAGTGATTTGTCTGAGAGACATTGGAAATGGACTGCTTTTGTGAGAAATGATTTGAGGTTTCATATGGAAGCATGTGTGCATTGTCTAATGCTCAAAGATAATAAGTGGGTTGTGATTGCATGTTTGCGTGATCACTAAGTTAAAATTGCCGTATCGAGAGAGTATCCCTTGACGTTATGTGGGCATGCGGTCTCGGTAGAGTATCCCTTGACATCCTTTGGGTATGCAGTCTCGGGAGAGTATCCCTTGACGTTCGTTGGGCATGCGGTCTCGGGAGAGTATCCCTTGACGTCTTTTGGGCACAGAAGGGCACGGTTGCGCCTCTGCGAAGGAAGGGTGCCGTAGCACCATTGCGCCTCGGTTGTGGCCCTGTGGGGCAGTAATAATCGAAACACGTGTGAATGCAAGAGTGCATGAGAAAACATGGCATCATTGGTTCCGATTATGCATGAGTTGATCACATTATTTATGGCACGCACACATGAATTGATAACGTGCAGGGTGTGACAATGCCCAGGTGAGATCGCTTGTGACATGACTCGCATGTGATTGATGAACCGCATCATCTAATGGCCATGTGCATTGTGTGTATTGTGCTCACTTATAACGTGCAGGGTATGGCATATCGGGTAAGGTTGCATGCGAACTGACTTTTGATTGTTGGTTGACCCTACTTGATATTTTATTGTTGATTGCTGGTTGTTTGTGGTTGGGTTGAGTGAGGGGTGATTCTGGAAAGATACCCCAAGTTGAGTTGGTGTACTAATCGGGGCTTAGAGGAAGAACTCGCTGAGATTTTATCTCAACCCGTCGTGATTAACCATTTTCAGGCCCCTAGAATGGCGCACCCGCAGTGGAGAATCCTACCCCTGCTTCTCCAGTGATCGACCCGACAAAGTCGAGTCTGATGGGTTCGAGTGATCGTGGTGCTAAACCCAAGGATTCATTTTGTACAGCTGGATTAGCCTAGCCTAGTTCCTTTTAGGTTTGGCTTAGAGGATGGATCGGCCCCTGTTGTCGGGCTTGAAAATCGGAAAACGATCCTCCGTTGATTAATCTAGTAAATTGTATAAATGAGTAGTGATGGTTGTTCTTGTTGTTCATCCATATATCCTTGATTGATTGCTTGATTGTTTGTTGGACTGGGGATGGTTCGTCTTCCGCTTGTGCATAACGAAAGATTAAAATGAATGGTCGTCAATGAGTCTTGGGACGTCGCTTTCTATTGTTGAGAAAACTCCTAGTTTTGATGCTAACAAAACAGCTTATGAATGATATTTATATCAATCTCTTGAAATAAAAGGACACAGAATGACATAGGCTTTAAAGTCTGCTGGTTGCAGAAGATAAAGCATGAGATGTCTAAGAGTCTGACCGTACCAGACGGAAAGACTCATCCAGACTGAGATTTTAAGTCTGAATGAACCAGACTGATATTTTAAGTCTGAACGAACCAGACTGAGATTTTAAGTCTGAACGAACCAAACTGAAAATCTAGGTTGATTCAAAACTTAAGACCATCAGACTTAAGAAGGACCTATACGATAAGATCACCAACGGTAGAGTATTTCACTTACCTTTTTAATATTGATCTTGTTATACTAATCTGATTGATAGGATCAATTAAAGAGCAACTTCCAATGAAGAATAGAGTACTTATGGAAGCCCGGATTCGGTTGTATGGGCGAACATAATTGTTGACACCCGAATTTTTATTTTAAATGCACATCTATCTTTTGCATATATAAATATATATTAATTTACAGAAAAGAACAAAAAATTGAAACAAAATTTCAAAAAAAAAAAAAAAAAAAAAAAAAAAATTCGGTCCAGCCCATCTAGCTGGGGATTTTCTCTCCAGCTCGGCCCGATTCCCCGAGGGATTCTGGTCTTCTCTCGCACGCACGCACGCACGCACAAGGGGGAGACGGAGAGGAACGCCGGAAAAGGCGGAGGGGAGGCAGAGAAAGCGGATGGAGTGATAGGTCGCCGGCAGCCACGTCGGACTTGCCGCCAACCACCCTCTGCCGTGCCTCAACTCCAACGCTGAAGACAGAGAAAAAAGAGGGATCGACGAGGCAGAGGGGGGGCGTCGATTCTGGGCAGAGAGATCAAGGAAAAGAAGGAGAAGAACGGCGACGCACGGCGGAGAAGCGGGGAGCGAACGGAGGAAGAGAAAAGTGACTGGCAGCCATGCTTTATCCACGGCCGGCAACATTCCGTCGTCCCTCGGCTCCGGCGTCGGAAACAGCATAGCAGAAGAAGAAACCGAGCTCGAGAGGGCCCGAGAGACTGGGAGGAGCCGGACAGCACGCCGGCGGCCAACGACGCCGCACGCATCCCCCACCGCGGAGACGAGAATTGCCGAGGCAGATCTGAACGGCGACACAGACGCAGAGGCACACGGATCTGGAAAAAGGAGAAGACCGGCGGGAGAGAAGGAAACCAAAGACGGTTTGTCCGGCGACCCCCCTCTCACGGCGGTGACGATTTTCAGAGAAAGAAACGAGAGTGAGGACAGAGGAAAGAGCAAGGAGGGCAGAGATGGAAGCTGATTTCTGGGTTTTATAGGGACGATTTTGAGAGAGAGCATAAGAGAGAATCGGATGGGAGACGATGGTGAGAACGAGAGGAATGGAGGGCTGTTTTCTGGTTTTGGAAATGGACTGAGCAAAGAGAAGGTGCTGGCGAGAGAGAGCTCGAGGGATTCTTCTGGGTTTTCGGAGAAAAAACGCAGCAAGAAAACGCAGGACAGAGGAGAAGCGACCGGGAGAGCGAAACCAAAAAGCGAGATCTGAGAGAGAGGGAGGTTTCGCGACACCACCGCCGTTCAACAACCGGCGACGGCCCGCCGGTGGCCAGCAATCCGCTCCCTCCCACCGTCCGCGTCCGTAGCCGCTCCGACCCACGACACTCCCACCGCTCAACCAGCCCCCCCGACGCCGCTTGTTCACCATCTCCCCTCGGCGGCTGCGCCCAAGACCGCCGTCCGTGCTGTCCCACGACAACCCAGTTGCAGATCCCGGCCCAACTTCTCATCGTCCAAGCCAGCCATCGCCCTTGCTTCCGCCGGCTGCCGCTCTTGCCTCCGCCAGTCGTCGTTCTGTCGGCTGGTCTCGCGATGACCGACCCTCGCCGCGGCACCCAGAAGCAGCGCAACGTGACCGGCGCCACCACCGCTCCTCCATCCTGACGTTACTGCCACCGTCGTCCCTGGGGTCGCCTGCCTGTCGCCGTCGGTTGCCGTGGCCGAGCCGGGACGTGCTCGGCCGTCGCCCCTCGGCGCCGCGAAGAAACAGCGGAGGAGAGAAGAGGCGCAGCGGCAGCTCCAATCCGGGTCAAGAGCCGGGTCGGATAAGGTACAAGCGGGTAGGGTTTTATTTGTTGGCCGGGCCGAAAGTTCAAACACGGGCTGGGTTAATCATTCTTTGACTGGGCTTGAGCTGGGGGAGTTGGGCCGAAAGAAGTAGGGAATGGGTTGTTTTATTTTCCTTGTTGTTAATGGGCTAGACCAGGTTTGGGCCGAAATTTTAGAAATAGAATTGGAGATGGGCTCTGTTAATTCCTTTTCATCATGGGCCATTTTAAAAGATTTTTGACCGGGCCGTTCGGCCAGCCGGTCGTTGCACCGGCCCGGCCCGATAGGGGCCGGGTCGGTTTAGTAGGGTCGGGTCACCCGACCCGGTCCGAATCACCTTTTTAATAATAATTTAAAATTTTAAAAATTCAAAAAAATCAAATATTTCAGAAATTCAAAAAAAAAAAAAAATTAAATTAAATCTTAAAAAGTCTTAAAAATTCGAAAATATTTAAAAAAAAAAAAAAAATGTTTTTTAAATTCAGAAAGGTTTTAAAGGTTAATTTAATTCAATTTAATTTTTCCTTCTTTTTCGAATATTCAAAAAATTCCAAAAAAATTCCAAAAATTAGAAAACTCCAAAAAAATTAATAAATTGTTTTAAAAGATCAGAAAAGCCAAAAAAATTTAAAATCTTAAAAGCTTTTTTTTTTTTTAATTTCAGAAAATTCGAAAAAATTAAAAATATTAAAAAAAAAAAAATTTTAAAAAAAAAATTTGAAAATATTAAAAATTCAAAAAATTCAAAAATTCAGAAAAATCCAAAAAATTCAAAAAATTCAGAAAAATTCAGAAAAAAATCGCAAAAATTAGAAAAGCCCTAAAAAGAAGAAAACAACCAAAATTGAATAAACCTTAGGGCTTTACGGCTTTTTCGAATGTGTTGCCGTGTCTTTAGCTAACACACAATTAAGTTAGGTACCGAAAGGGCGTTAGTCATGTGACTAACGTAACCAAGTCCCCGACCTCAGACCCTCTGGTTGCGTAAAAAAAAAAGCGAGACACGCTCCCATGTCTCGCTCGGTTTCTAGTCGACCTTAATAGGCTAGTGGCGACTCCATATTCGAATATTTCTGTGAATATCCCACGTCGCGCGGGGTATGGGCTTGGGAGAGCCCGAGTTAATTGAGGGCCGTCGGCCCAAAATTAACAATACCCCTAAACCTACTATTATTAAATTAATTTTAGGTCGCGACAGCTTGGCGACTCCGCTGGGGACTGGTTCTAAACCTTAGAGGACTTAGGCCTAATTTGCTTGATTGTGTGTTATCTAATGTGTTTCTTTGGCAGCGCATTCGAGAAGGTGAGGTAAGTCCACTAACCTCGTGTTAAATGTTGGTGCAGGATTGGAGTAATAAGGGGTGGAGTGTTTGCTAATACTTTGTTTTATAGGATGGCGAATGTGAATAAGTGTATAGTTAAATTTTTGAAGTGTTGGTTGCTATATAAATTGTTGTGCATGTCTCCTTTACATGGCACTACACTTTAGCACACACAACCTGCCGCCGGACCTGGGCCGCATAGGATCACTTAGGATGGTGTTGAGATGGATACCACTCCGACTACCACCATGTAGTACGAGTCGCCCATCTCAATTCCGAAATTATTCTGACGTCGAGAGCTTCCACCCCGGTTGCAACCGTGCATCACGGGTCGACTCTTTGACAAAGCCGGAGTCATGGAAACCCCGACCCAACCGCGACCATGCTGGTTCAATCCGGTAATCCCGTGGCTTCATTTGAGCCGTCTAGAATAGAAATCAACCCACAGTCTCATGCGCATGTCTATGTGATTGAAAAAAGAAAAAAATAGAGAAAGAAAAAATCATCACTATTGGTAAGTATGATTTCTCCTTTTACTTGTTCATTTCTTATTGAAACTTTCATTTTTGAAATTTGTGGATGTCCATTGAATGCCCTCAATGTAAGCTTCTAATTGAGAAAATTGGCAATTACTCTTTACAAGTAAACATTCAGTGTCAATTTCAAAAATCATTAATTTAGCCCTGCGCAACGGATGATTTTGTCAAAGTTTCCATTCATGGGCTTAAAATCACATCTTGTCAAAAAGTTCTTCCAATTCATGATTATGTTTTGGGGCACAAAAAAAAGAAAAAAAATTAAAAGCATATTTTTAATCAGATTTTTTTTTTTTTCCTCACATTTTGGGATTGAAAATTCAAATCACATTTTGTATATAGATTTCTCAAAATAAAAAAAATCACCTCATTTTGGCAAAAGTGAAAACACAAATCAGTCTTTAAAAATTAATGCCACATTATGCATATGAAACTTTTGGGAATAGAGTGGGCATTCGATTGATAATCGCAGATTGATCTTTCAATAATGTCTCCTCTTACAATCAAATCTTGGCAAAATACTGAAATCCTGTAATAGGAATTCTGGGGCATGTGTCATCGCCTCGATTTCATTGTAAGAGGCGATCTCATTGGAGGATCATTTCCTCATTCACATACTGACATTATTTCTTCTTCTTGCAGGATACGTGATGACTATTCTTTGAACTTTTATCACTCGACTATGCCAAGAAGTGGACATCTTTAGGATGAGAATTGTTACTCATAAGAGTGCATTGTATTCCTTTTTGTATATTTATTCTTTTTATGGATGATGTTTTCAGTCTTAAGTTGATCATAAACCCAAGTGACTCGTTTTCTTTTTGAGTAAAGAAATTCAAGTTTGTAAACAATCTTTGACTTCGAAGGCAATTCAGAAGTTGGTGTATTCTATTGAATTTCCATGAGTTTCTGAAAGTCAATGTATTATGTTCCTCACGTGTTCGTCCTTTGCAGAGAACCGTAAGAAAGATAACCTGGGATGGTAAAGTTGTGATCGTTCCAATGGAATCAATTTATTCTGAAACTGATTTGTTCATACATTTTCCTGCAGGAGAGAACTAAACAATTTTGACATTGGTATTTGAATTAGATCACAAGCAAATACTCTCACAAGTCTTGATCTTGGAATTCAAAGGAATGAGAGTCCAACTTTGATATTGATTTCTTCGGAAACTCGCACTCATGAATTTAAACGACACTTCCGACATATCGCCTTCCATCATGTCCCAAATCTTTGAAGCTATCAAATATATAGCATTAAGGGTTGAAAAGATCACTGGCTAGATTGCATTTGATCAGCTTCTGGTGACGGGAGTTCACTACCTCAGAGACTCATAGCTTATTCAAGCCTTAAGACAGCATCGTGCCTCATCAAAGAATGGATCTTTTGGGATGCAATCCAATGTTGACGTCCTCAATGAGAGAAGAATTTTTTTCACTGGTTCTATTTAGAATTTGGATAAAGTCATTGCACGCTAATATACTCGGTATAGCATGCTGGATTTTTGGGCTTTTATCTTCATGATCTTACACATGATTGTTGGAAAAGTTCCGATGGTCGGGAGAAGATTAGTGCAATTACAAACCAATGTCCTCTTGAATGGTAGTTGCCAACCATAACGTCCACTTCTAGAGAGTCAATGTACCTAGACGATCTCTCCATAGATGGAAATGAATATACTCAGATCAGTGCTATCAATTGGAAAACGACCATTGAAGAACATATTACATGGGAGGTTCATGATTCCTCACTCTTTGAAACTGAAAATCAATCCTTGATGAGGACTTGAAGTGCCTTAAGCATGTATGGAAGCTTTGCTAGTACCAATCTTCCACGGAGGCTAAATGAAGCCAAGTTCTGTTCTAGGAAATTCCTTTATTTGGAGGTCGGATGCCAACATCACTAGACTTTTGGCGAGTTTTATCCATCGATGACTCACTTGCTCGTGAATTGGCATCACTAATGCATCTATCATATTTGTGTGCTGCTTCGAATTATGTCCTGGGGAAGATTAACCATATGAAGCCGCCTTACTAAGAGACATCGAAGGTCATCCATCGTCAATTGACCGCACCAATCTTAGTTTTGAAAATGCACTGGATGTGCTTTGTTTTGTTTCACTTCATAACCAAGAGCTGTTGAACTTTAGTTATCTCAATTTCCAGTCATGAAGACTTGAAGCATTCCCTACTCGGCTTTGTTGTGTAGTCAAGAAACACAAAATGTTTAAATCTGGTTTTAATCTCCTTCGGCATCAACTTTGTTTGGAGACCATCAATGCATCCCTCATGATTTGTGATGCAAAGTGCAGCTTTGTTATCTGCTTTTTCATGAGGAAATGAGGCAAGACCTTCAAATATCAAACCAGTCCGTCGATTGCTTTGCATGATGAGACAAAGGAAGGGAATTGCCAAGTATTCGAAAAGAAGACAGTTTGAGCACCAAATTTTATAATGTTCGAACAAGGCAACGAGGCATTCTCAAACCTAGTTGATCATGAGCGATAAAAAATTTGAACGAGGCGAAGATTCACTGATCCAACATGATAGAGCTATGTGTGGCAAAGTTATTCTAACTTCATAAGGCGCACATTTGAGCATTGGGGCAATATTTCCCCTTTCTCTGCAAAAGATGCCTTAAGATGTTGAGCCGTCTGATTTTGAAAAGGGGTGTATTTCGTTCCTAAATTTGATACTCTTTAGTATAAGGAAATGACACGTCCTTTTCTTTGATGCAGGGTAAATTTGAACGAAACAAAAGCCCAGCAAATGAGCATGACAAGGCACAAGACAGGGCACAAGATGCTTTGGGATGTTGAGCCGGTAAATTTGAATGAAACAAAAGCCCATCAAATGAGCATGACAGGGCACAAGATTTCAACATGTGCCAGAGCAAGATATGGTGAAGCTTAATTACATGTCTTAATGTAAAAGACATTGGAGCAGCATTTGACTGTCGGGCAATATCTCCTCTTCCTCACCAATGACGCGTGTTGGGGCAAAAATTCATTACAAAAGGATGTATCGTTCCTAAATTGAGCCCTGATTAAGTAGGGAGATAATACAATTCATTTTCTTTTGTCACAGGGCGATCATCAACACAAGTCACTCAAAGCATAGTGAATCACACCCGTGAAGCATGATGAAATGGAGTCAATCAATTCAATGCTAAAAGGATGTATCATTCTTAAATTAGTCCAATTCAATGTTGGAATGCAAATAACATGTCCCATCTTTTGTAGGAAAATATGTGCATTGATGCGGGAGTAGTGTCTTCCACCAAAGAAGCACGTTAAAGCTCAATCACCCATTTTGGTGTAAAGGATGTATTTCGTTCCTAAATGATTTCCAATTGAGTGTGGAAATAACATGCCCAATCATTTTCTTCACAGGTGATAAATGGGGCAAAGCATCCAAGAAGTAATACCCTCAAATGTCACAGCATAAATGCTCATACCTGAAAAGCAAAGGACATGAAGGGTAAATTGTATCGATTCCAACTGCTCATGTTGATGTTGTCTCTAAAATGATCCATTTTTCCTTTGATAGGGAAACATCAAATGCACAAAAGGAAAGATGCCAAAGAATGCAAGTGAAGGATAATTTGGGGTTGCCAAATACCCAAGAGAATGACGTTGGCACTTGAGTGATAAATCCGAATGAAGGGTGATGATGTATCGTTTCCAATTTTCAATCCTCGAGGATTCTTGCACTAACACCTTCTTTTTATTCTTTACAGGGTTACTAAGTCGCCATGTTGCAGGTAAGTACCCTTCTTCTCAAAATCAAAGGAAAAACAAAATTGAGAATTTTCATCCAAAAAAATTCAGCATTTTACTGTGAGCAAGTAAAAAAAAAAGAGAGAAAGAAAGAAAGAGAAGAACAAAGCCTCAAATTGGTAGGTTGCTCATTTTGAATCAAAATTCTTCATGGAGATTAATATACTCAGATGATCTCGACTAAATGAAATTGAGATGTTTAATCATGCCAAGCAAGAAATGCTTAAGACGATGAAAGGCAAACAATTCCCAAACACGTCCTTTAAACACTGTGAGAACTGAGCGAAAAAAAAAAAAAAAAAAAAAAAAAAAAAAAAAACCTATGTTGTTTAAGGACAAAGGAATCATTTGCAATTGGTACACAGACCAAAATGAAAAGAGGCATTTCTCTTCTCTATCTTAAACACCGCAGTGACCATAGTCAGCCCCTTTGAGCCTTAAATGTGAAGAAGTCAAAAATACCCCTATCAAGAACCACCCCACAATGGGGCAAATTTGGAAGGTCTGGTTGGCATCCTATGGTGAAAAGATGAGAAAGACTTCCTTGCTTTCACTTGCATTAATCTTTTTGTGGTATTTTCAGGTGAATTCTTATGAAGCCCGAAACATCCCAAGGTGAAGAAGAGCATTCTTTTCTCTATCTAAACACTGATACCCTTTGCTTAAACCAAGTCGAGCCTAATTGTTCATTCCTAAAACCCAAGTGGTGATTATCTCCCCATCTTGAGGCAAGGCACATGATTGACAAGCACAATAGGCATTTTATGTGAAAATGTGGGAAAAACTCTCGAAAGTCCTAAAAGCTCAAAAAGTTCAAAAGAGCAAAGTCCAATGAAAATTAAGGGGCATGAAAAAGCAGTGTGCCTGGTAAAAGCAAGGCCAATGCCCGTGAAAAAAAAAAGAAAAAAAAGATTTACATCAGGGGGCAAAAAAAAAAAAAAAAAGACTCCTATGTAAAAAAAAAAAAAAAAAAAAATTTCAAATCCAAAATGTTTACATTGAAAAGAAAATCGTTGCAAATGCAAAGAAAAATTGAAAAGGGCAAAGCTCTTATTTGATTAGTCAATGGACTTTCGAGACAATTCAGATTCCAAAACTCAAGTGCTTTAAAAAAAAGATTGAGTGATATGACCATGATGTCATGATAATCACCAATTTTCAACCATTTTTTGTGAAAAATTCTGAGCCTTTCGAGCCATAACCAAACCAACATTACAACCCTTCCCGAAGTCTCTTCAGATTGGGATGATTCAAGCGAGAATAAGGATTTTCCCAAAGAAGCTACCGCTCAAAGAAGTGGGGGCAAGGTTGTCTTATCTCATCTTAAGGTTTCTTGACTTGTAAACCCGGCGAAGATGTTGGCAGATAATTGTTTCAATTCATGACCAATGATGCATATCCATTGCTAAAACCATAACCAAACCCGCATTACGGTCCCTTTGAAAGACCTTTTGGATTGGTCAATGTGTACTTATTGCGAATGATTCTCAAATCCTTCGACATTGGAAATGTGAGGTAAATTGAGTGATCAAATCACTTCCCACATGAATGGATGGGATCAAATAGCCATTTCTTGAGAGCGTGTGATAAGCCTTTTCTAATTAAGAACTCTTGCTTGGCATGCTTAATAAACCTCTTTCATGAGTATGATCATTTCGATATGATTTTTCTTTTAAAGGAATTTGATGATCGATGATATCTTCCAAGCTTGATGACAATTTTGTGGTACATGATACCAAAAAAAAAAAAAAAAAAAAAAAATCAAAAAATCAAATGTTTTCAATTTGATCGGACTTAGCTTGATTCGCTTATACAATTGATGCTACAATGTTGCGAATGCATTTTTTCGATACTTGTCTCTAATGACATTTGCTCAAGTTGAATTTGACAGTTAACTCGGTGAAGCCGTACAATCTCAAATGGTTCATGGTCAACCGGAAAACCATGCGATTTCTAAAACGGTTCGTGGGTCTATCCTTAAACCACAAAGGTCTAAAACGGTTCGTGGGTCGCGACAGGCAGGCGACTCCACTGGGGACGACGGTGGCAGTAACGTCAGGATGGAGGAGCGGTGGTGGCGCCGGTCACGTTGCGCCGCTTCCGGGTGCCGCGGCGAGGGTCGGTCATCGCGAGACCAGCCGGCGTAACGACGACCGGCGGAGGCAAGAGCGGCAGCCGGCGGAAGCAGGGCGATGGCTGGCTTGGACGATGAGAAGTTGGGCGGATCTCGAATCGGGTTGTCGTGGGACAGCACGGACGGCGGTCTTGGGCGCGGCCGCCGAGGGGAGATGGTGAACAAGCGGCGTCGGGGGGCTGGTTGAGCGGTGGGAGTGTCGTGGGTCGGAGCGGCTACGGACGCGGACGGTGGGAGGGAGCGGATTGCTGGCCACCGGCAGGCTTCGTCGCCGGTTGTTGAACGGCGGTGGTGTCGCGAAACCTCCCTCTCTCTCAGATCTCGCTTTTTGGTTTCGCTCTCCCGGTCGCTTCTCTCTCGTCCTGCGTTTTTTCTTGCTGCGTTTTTTCTCCGAAAACCCAGAAGAATCCCTCGAGCTCTCTCTCGCCAGCACCTTCTCTTTGCTCAGTCCATTTCCAAAACCAGAAAACAGCCCTCCATTCCTCTCGTTCTCACCATCGTCTCCCATCCGATTCTCTCTTATGCTCTCTCTCAAAATCGTCCCTATAAAACCCAGAAATCAGCTTCCATCTCTGCCCTCCTTGCTCTTTCTCGTCCTCACTCTCGTTTCTTTCTCGAAAATCGTCACCGCCGTGAGAGGGGGTCGCCGGACAAACCGTCTTTGGTTTCCTTCTCTCCCGCCGGTCTTCTCCTTTTCCAGATCCGTGTGCCTCGCGCGTACGTGTCGCCGTTCAGATCTGCCTCGGCAATTCTCATCTCCACGGTGGGGGATGCGTGCGGCGTCGTTGGCCGCCGGCATGCTGTCCGGCTCCTCCCCTCTCTCGGGCCCTCTCGAGCTCGGTTTCTTCTTCGCTATGCTGTTTCCGACGCCGGAGCCGAGGGACGACGGAATGTTGCCGGCCGTGGATAAAGCATGGCTGCCGATCCACTTTTCTCTTCCTCCGTTCGCTCCCCGCTTCTCCGCCGTGCGTCGCCGTTCTTCTCCTTCTTTTCCTTGATCTCTCTGCCCAGAATCGACGCCCCCCCTCTGCCTCGTCGATCCCTCTTTTTTCTCTGTCTTCAGCGTTGGAGTTGAGGCACGGCGAGGGTGGTTGGCGGCAAGTCCGACGTGGCGCCGGCGACCTATCACTCCATCCGCTTTCTCTGCCTCCCCTCCGCCTTTTCCGGCGTTCCTCTCCGTCTCCCCCTTGTGCGTGCGTGCGTGCGAGAGAAGACCAGAATCCCTCGGGGAATCGGGCCGAGCTGGAGAGAAAATCCCCAGCTAGATGGGCTGGACCGAATTTTTTTTTTTTTTTTTTTTTTTTTTGAAATTTTGTTTCAATTTTTTGTTCTTTTCTGTAAATTAATATATATTTATATATGCAAAAGATAGATGTGCATTTAAAATAAAAATTCGGGTGTCAACAATAATCTAAGGGGATCCAATCTACCTCCAACGGTCAAAAAGACTTACTTTATAAAGTCTGTCCAGGAAAGGGAAGATGAAACTCTCAAGGAAAGAGCCAACGGTCGAGTATGGCTTGGAGAGTATACAAGGATAGGATGAGACCTAGGAGATAGAGTGGATGAACATCATTCCAAAGTTGATTCAATTCTTCAATTGTTGTTCATAGTGCACATTTGAGTGATCTAGGTGCTTTACAGAAAGAGAGTGACTTAGTGAGACAGATCATCACCGAGTACTAACACTCGAGAGTGTGTAATCACCGTTGATCATATAGTGAAATACAGCCGATTGGCTGGTCGACCGGAGAGTGGACGTAGGCTTGTCTAAAGCCGAACCACTATAAACTGAGTTTGCAATCTTCTCTACTCTCTCTATTTAATTTCAGTTTATAGATTGCAAAAGATTGTTATTGCTTGCGCATAAAATTCCTATACACCTATTCACCTATTCACCCCCCCTCTAGGTGTTAATACTAGTTCCAACAATTGGTATCAGAGCCTCATGCTCGAGATCTTGAAGTGTTTATTACTTCTGAGTTAAAGATCCTCTATGGCTAATATTCTTGCACCAGGTTTAATTGAGGGGCAGAGCAACACTCGTCCACCATACTTCGACGGCAAGGATTACAATATCTGGAAGAATAAAATGAAGGCTTTTCTCAGGTCAAAAGATCCACTGGAATGGGATGTGGTTAATAGGGAATTGAGCCCACCGATAACGCCGAAAAGATGTCAAAGAGTACCGATGGAAAAGAACCCGAGTAACCATCAGCCACTCTCTCTCCAGAAGAGATAACAAAGAGACAAACTATTGATGCAAAGGCTATTTACTCTCTATATTATGCTTTATCACCTAATGAATATAATCGTATATCTTCTTGTGATATAGCAAAGGAAGTATGGGACAGACTACATGTGACATATGAAGGAACTGATCGAGTCAAGGAGACCAAAGTAAACATATTACTTGGTCAATACGAATCTTTTAAGATGAAGCATGGAGAATCCATAGGAGATATGTTCAGTCATTTTACAGAAATTGTAAACGGATTAGCATATCAAGGATAGCCTATTCCTGGACCAATGAAGGTCAACAAACTGCTGAGAGGACTGTCAAAAGAATGGAACAATGTGAAGACATCTATCAGAGAAACTCTGCGAATTTCACCTCTAACTGTTGATGAGCTCGTTGGTACCCTACAGTCCTATGAGGCTGAACAAATGAACGAAGAAGTGGAATCCAGAGGTAAAAAATCCCTTGCTCTTAAGTCTAACTCTGATTCTGAGGAAGAACTGGACGACGAGGAACTTGCACTGCTGATTAAAAAGGTAAAGAAATTAAACAGAAAAGGCAGAAAGTTCAACAACAGAAACAAAACAGCATAATGGGCAACGCAAAACCGATGACGAGGATGATTATACCAAGGATGTAATTTGCTTTGAGTGTAAGAAAAAGGGACATATTAAACAGAATTGTCCCAAACTCAAAAGAACAAAGGGAAATTCGAGAAGTACAAGAAGGCTCTCAGAGCTGAAACATGGAGTGACACAGAAGTTGAGGATAGTGAAGACGAATATGGAAACATCTGTCTTTATGGCATACTCAGACTCAGACTCTAAAACTGATTCGAGCATACGTACTCGAGACGAGAGAGATCGAGGTAAATCATTCTGAGATCTCTATAGAAGTTTCACATTATATAAATGAGCTTTGTTCTAATCTAAAATCTACTTTAAAAAGGATTTCCAAATTAAAAAGGAAAATTACAAGTTGAATCAACAGAACGTTTCTTTGAAAGGAAAAATGGATGATTTCAAAAGGAATTTTTGGAAATTAAGGAAAATCGAGAGTTTCTATTAAATGAGAATGAATCTATTAAAAAGGAACTTTTGGAAACTAAGGAAAATCGAAACTCTTTACAAAAGGAGAATGATTCTTTCAAAAAGGAATTCTTAGATATTACCACAAAATTTTCCAAAGGGTCAAAAACTCTACAGCATATACTTTCCATTCAAATTTCTTATTATGATAAGTCTCGGACTTGGTTTTTATAAGGAAAATGATTCCCCGATTGATTTTCCTAAAGTCAAGGAAAGAATAAGACAAAGACCTCCTCGACAAGTTTATAGAAATCATTTCAAAAACAATTTTGTAAGACCTATAGGTAGAAACAATCTCAAATGTTCTAACTGTGGAGAAAAAGAACACTTTGAAAACAAATGTCCTAAAGTCTGGAGACATGTTCAAAAGAAATGGATAGAAAAAGCTTATACTACTAACTTCAATGGACCCAAGAAAATTTGGGCACCAAAGAAAAAATGAGTATTTGTAAACATTGCAGGTAAGTTTCAAAAGTAAGAAGAAATGGTATTTGGATAGTGGATGTTCAAGACATATGACAGGAAATTCAAAGATGTTCATTGGATACGACAGAATCAAAGGAGGAATAGTTTCGTTTGGAGGAAACACCAAAGGAAACATTATAGGACTGGGAATTGTAAAGATCGGTAGCTTAATCATCAACAACGTTTCTCTAGTCAAAGGTTTAAATTATAATCTTCTGAGCATCAGCCAGTTATGTGATGCCGGTTTCAGAATAAACTTCAAAGAGAACCTATGTTCTGGAACAAGCAATGACTCTTCACAGACTTTTACTGGATGAAGACATGGGAACATTTATCTTCTGGACATAAATGAAGATACCGCGAAATGTCTATTATCAGTCCAAGACGAAGCAGATATGTGGCACCGTAAACTTGGGCATGTCAGCATGAAACAAATCTCCAAGCTTGCCAGCAAAAAGCTTGTTCGTGGCTTGCCGTCACTAAGTTACAAGAAAGGCGAGCTTTGCTCGCATGTACACCGGGGAAAACGGGTTAGAAGCTCTTTCAAATCTATAAAACAAATTTCCACTAATCGTGTGTTACGGCTTCTTCACATGGACTTATTTGGACCAACCGTAACCCAAAGCATTGGAGGTAAGAAATACTGTATTGTGATAGTAGATGATTACTCTCGATACACATGGGTATATTTTCTAGCAAATAAAGGAGATACCTTCTCATATTTCTCAACATTTGCTAAAAGAATCCAAAATAAAAAAGATTACTCTATTTCTAATATCAAAACAGATCATGGGGGAGAATTTGAGAATCAAGACTTCTCAAACTTTTGTGACAAAAATGGCATATATCATACATTTTCATCTCCTTACACTCCAGAACAAAATGGAGTTGTGGAAAGAAAGAATAGGTCTTTGCAGGAAATGGCCAGAACATTGCTTATAGAAAGCAAAGTGGCAACTCGATTCTGGGCAGAAGCAGTTTTTACTTCTTGCCATATTATTAACAGAGTATTTCTTAGACCAATTCTTGAGAAAACCCCTTATGAGATTTTCAAAGAAAGAAAACCTATTGTTTCCTATTTTCGAATCTTTGGTTGTCCATGCTATATCCTTGAGAATGTTAATCATCAACCTAGTAAGTTTGAAGAAAGGTCAGATGAAGGTATGTTTCTGGGCTATTCAAACTCTAGTAAAGCATACGTGAGTGTTCAATAAGAACACTCGGGACAAAGTGGAAGAATCCATGAACGTAAAGTTTTTGGAGAAAGAAGTTACAAGACAGAGCAGTTCAATAAATGAAGAATCAGAATCAAATGTAGCTACTGAAAGATCTGGTCTCAACAAAGAAGCAGAATCTTCTCAGGAAATAGTTAAAGAAGCAACTTATGAAGAACGACTAACTCAGCTTGATACTCCTGCATTAGCAGAAGATTCTGATAATAATGAAGCTCCAAACAGAAACTGGAAGCATAAGTCCAGTCATCCCAGGGAGCTTGTGATTGGAAACATAAACGAAGGGATTCAAACCAGATCAAGAAACAAAAAGGACACAGGTATTGTTGCACTGATCTCTGAAATAGAACCTAAAGGAATTGATGAAGCACTGGAAAATGAAAGCTGGATAGAAGCAATGCAAGAAGAGCTTCAACAGTTTAAGAGAAATGATGTATGGGAATTGGTACCCAAACCAAAATGACGAACAATCATTGGAACCAAATGGATTTTCAGAAACAAAGTTAATGAACTTGGAAAAGTCACCAGAAATAAGGCAAGGCTCGTGGCAAAAGGCTATTCTCAATATGAAGGAATAGACTATGATGAAACCTATGCCCCAGTTGCAAGACTAGAAGCAATCAGACTATTACTTGCTTATGTTTGATATCAAAATTTCAAGCTATATCAAATGGACGTGAAAAGTGCTTTTCTAAATGGGTTTATCAAAGAAGAAGTGTTTGTAGAACAACCTCCTGGATTCGAGGAATCAAGAAAGCCTAACCATGTATACAAATTAAAAAAGGCACTTTATGGTCGAAACAGGGCTCCTCGAGCTTGGTATGAACGATTGAGCAAGTTTCTACTAGATAACAAATTCAGAAAAGAAATGGTAGATACAACCTTGTTTATTAAGAAAGAAGGTAAAGATATTCTACTGGTATAAATCTATATAGATGATATTATTTTTGGTTCATCTAATGAGCACTTGTGCAAGATCTTCTCAAAGTCTATGCGGGGAAGAATTTGAAATGAGCATGATGGGAGAACCGACATTCTTCCTAGGACTTCAAGTTAATCAAACGAAACGTGGAACTTTTATCAATCAAGAGAAGTACGCCAAAGACTTGATTAAAAAATTTGGAATGGAGAACTGCAAGAGGACAGAAACTCCAATGGCAACCTCCATCAAACTTGATCAGGATGAAAAGGGGAAGAAGGTTGATCAGAAGAATTATAGAAGCATGATCGGTTCTCTTCTCTACCTTACTCCATCTAGACCAGATATTTTATATAGTGTTTGTCTTTATGCGAGGTTTCAAGTAGATCCTAGAGAATCACATCTTTCTGCTATTAAACGTATAATTAAGTATATAGCCACTTATCCAAACTTAGAGCTATAGTATCCAAAGGAAACATATTTTACTCTTCTTGGCTACTCAGATGCAGATTTAGCAGGATGCAAAGTAGACAGGAAGAGTACTTCTGGAACATGCCAACTTCTGGGAAAAATGCTAGTTTCATGGTTTTCCAAAAAGCGAGAATATCCGTGGCTCTATCAACAGCGAAGCGAGAATATGTAGCACTTGGAAACTATTGTTCACGATTCTCGTGGATGAGACAAAGAACTAAGAGACTACGGGAAGGAAGAATGCTGCACATAAATAAGATGTGATAATATGAGTGCTATAAACCTCACCAAGAATCCAATTTTACATTCCAGGGCCAAGCACATTGAGATCAAACAACACTTTATTAGAGACCATGTGCAAAAGGGAGATATATATGTGGAATTCATTGATTCTAAGAATCAATTAGCAGATATCTTCACAAAGCCGCTGGACAAAGGTACATTCAATTCAATATGTGGGTGTTTAAATATTATTAACCCTTTCTTATAAATTCTATGAGAACAGGACAAAGTCTGACAGTAGAAATCGTCGGGTCATTGAAAAAGGAAATAATGATATAGTGTGTTATTTTCTTATTGAAATGTGGTAATTATTTTAGTAAGTTTTTGATCTGGTTGATTGATTTGCATATCTTCTGGCATATGTCTATGGTGATTAAATATTCTTGTTAAATTTAGAATAACTGCCATTTTAATTTATTTTGGGTTGCGACTATTCACTTGTTCTCCTAACAAGGATATAAAAACATCCAAAAGTCGAGTTTTTTCCTCACCACTCTCCAGAACGTTTGTTTACAAACCCTAACTGAGAAAAACGCTTTCTAAATCAATCTTCGTCCAAAACCAACCTTCTTCGAACATGGCCTCGAGATCCTCCATATCCAGATCAAGATCTCCATCTCCTAGAAGAAGATCAAACAGAGTTGCTGGAAGAGGAGGAAGAAGAATCGAGGGAGGGCAGACGCATTTCGACCTAACACAGACTTTCGAAGATACTCAAGGACAATCTCCAAGAGTTT
The DNA here is from genome assembly GCA_014182735.1 of Corymbia maculata. NCBI lineage: Eukaryota > Viridiplantae > Streptophyta > Magnoliopsida > Myrtales > Myrtaceae > Corymbia > Corymbia maculata. The sequence goes on along the minus strand of CM024686.1, from coordinate 23,732,034 downwards.
CTCCTCAAAGAAACCAAGAAGATTATGAGGAATCTCCAAGAACTCTCTACTCACAATCTGAAGAAAGGAGTGTCTCACGTAGAGGTACGTCTGGATTAACTCTACCGACACTAACTGAAAATCCTCATGTAATTATGAGGAGATATGAGAAGTTAGTCCGAAGAAATGTCGGGAAGATGTGAAACTGTTTTTCTTGAGAGAATGGGTTTGCGAATGAATTCCGTCTCATTCAAGCGCAAGACGACAGCTGCCGAATCGTCATCTACTCATAGAGAACGAGTTAGTGATATAGGGAGAAGTAAAGATAAGGTGAAGGAAGATGATGAAACGATCTACATAAATTTTGAAGTAAGAATGGGAATAGCTGCTGTAGTCCGAAACACAAGGCGAGAAATTATTTCGATCCAAAGAACACAAGACTTTCTTTAACAACTGTTGGATCGAGGAGTCATGAACCATAGAATTGTTGATTTTGATTATCCGGATGCCGCTGATGTGAATGCGAGAATGCTTTGAGAAATTGCAGATGGACAAATTCTGCACCGATTCGCGTTGTTTATCCCGAATTAACAACATATTTTTACTCGAATTTGACATTTCTATCTCCGGCATTGCATCGCAATTCGGTGTGAATGACAGGTTTTATGAGGTTAGTTCGATACTCTTACCGACATTATAAATGTTGAGAGAGGAGCATTCAAGTCAATAGATGTCCCTTATGAAACGATCGTAAGTTTCTCACAAAGTCCGTAAGGGCCACTATAACTTATCCTCTTTTAACGTCTGCAAGAACTATTCTACACAAGATCATTATCAGCTGTATTCGTCCAAAAGCATCATCCAAGACTGATGTGTCCAAATTTGAGGCCAAACTGATGTGGGCAATTGAAAGAGGAGTATTGTTCTCACTGCCTCACACAATCATTTTGCATATGTATCGAACAGTCTCAAAGGGAAAAGGACAGCTACCCTATGGAGCTTTAGTCACAAGAATCTTTGATCATCTTAAGATAGATATACCCAAAAGATTCAGTACTAAAACTCTTCCAACAATGATCATTGATATGAAAATGATCAATAAGATGAGACTGAAGGATGTTGCAGAAACATGGAGACGAAAAGAAAATGAATTGGCTATAGCAGAGACAGCAAAAAGAAAAGGCAAAGAATCAGCTGCTGATGAGCCAAGTTCTAAAAGGAGAAGACAACTCCTACTGATAGATGAGGAAGATGAAGAAGAAAGCATCTCCGCAATTCTGGCAAATATGCGTCAAAATTCTCAGAGAATGTCTGAACCAGAAAATGAGAAGAATGCAGAATATGAAGAAATGGATGAGCCAGAAGAAGCAGAAGAAACAGAAGCAGAAGAAGAACAAGAAGAAGAAGGAGATAAGGATAGAGAAAAAGAGGGGCAACAAGGACAGAATAAAGCATCAACTCAGGGGGAGCATCATCATGAAAATATTGACATTCAAGTTCCCGCAGCTTCATCTCGGGAATGCTGATTATCAAAAGATCTTAGAACTTTTAACGAGAGATCGGGGATCGATGTGTACATATGGAAACCTTCTTCAATAACAAAACGGAAACTCTTGAGAAGACAAAGTCAATCGGTGTATTGACAGGATTGAGAAGTCTGCATCAAATATGGAGGATTTCACCCTTGTTCGAACCCCAAACAAGAAAACCACTTAAAAAGATCTTTTCGAACTAACTAACTCTTTTTGAAGTTGACAAAAAGGGGGAGTAGATATAGATATGGCTTTTTGGCTTGGCTTTTTTGATTGAATTTCGATGGATTTATCATTGTGCTGATGTTATCATTGTGTTAATGCATGACAGTTGGATGACAGATGGTTTTATCATTGTGTTAATGCATGATAAATGATTGATGATATTTTCTTATTGGCTGATCACACAGTACTGATAAAGTCTGTGTCTTGTTGAGCTGTAATTATGTTATGCAGGGTTGATATGAGCTATACTTATGAGTTGGGCAGGATAGTTGGAAACAGGTTTATTTAACCATATTTTGCAGGGACATTAAGCCATATGTTTAAGATGTTTTGTCACCATCAAAAAGGGGGAGATTGTTGAGAAAACTCCTAGTTTTAATGCTAACAAAACAGCTTATGAATGATATTTATATCAATCTCTTGAAAGAAAAGGACACAGAATGACATAGGCTTTAAAGTATGCTAGTTGCAGAAGATAAAGCATGAGATGTCTAAGAGTATGACCGTACCAAACGGAAAGACTCATCCAGACTGAGATTTTAAGTCTGAATGAACCAGACTGAGATTTTAAGTCTGAACGAACCAGACTGAAAATCTAGGCTGATTCAAAACTTAAGACCATCAGACTTAAGAAGGACCTATACGATAAGATCACCAACGGTAGAGTATTTCACTTACCTTTTTAATATTGATCTTGTTATACTAATCTGATTGACATGATCAATTAAAGAGCAACTTCCAATGAAGAATAGAGTACTTATAGAAGCTCGGATTCTGGTTGTATGGGCGAACAGAATCTAAGGGGATCCAATCTACCTCCAACGGTTAAAAAGACTTACCTTATAAAGTCTGTCCAGGAAAGGGAAGATGAAACTCTCAAGGAAAGAGCCAACGGTCGAGTATGGCTTGGAGAGTATATAAGGATAGGATGAGACCTAGGAGATAGAGTGGATGAACATTATTCCAAAGTTGATTCAATTCTTCAATTGTTGTTCATAGTGCACATTTGAGTGATCTAGGTGCTTTACAGAAAGAGAGTGACTTAGTGAGATAGATCATCACTGAGTACTAACACTCGAGAGTGTGTAATCACCGTTGATCATATAGTGAAATACAGCCAATTGGCTGGTCGATCGGATAGTGGATGTAGGTTTGTCTAAAGCCGAACCACTATAAACTGAGTTTGCAATCTTCTCTACTCTCTCTATTTAATTTCAGTTTATAGATTGCAAAAGATTGTTATTGCTTGCGCATAAAATTCCTATACACCTATTCACTCCCCCTCTAGGTGTTAATACTAGTTCCAACATCTATCAACCAAGAGAAGGGGTTGTCGCAAGCTCGAGAGTTGGGGCGTGACACTCAGTGTGCTACTGAGGGTTTTCCTAATTTCCGGTACTTCCTGGACCTATTCTTGCTGGCTCTACTGGAAGAGGAGTGGCTGAAGATAGGCGTGCTGCTTATCTAGAAGCTTTAGAGTTGTTGAACAGGGGAACATAAGGTGGATTTGCTGCAAGACAAAAGTCTGAAGCTGCTGAACGTGGAGTTGGGATAGCTACTTATCTTAACATAGTAGCTACTGCTAGTGGAGACGCTAATGGAGGGGCTGCTACTGGAGACACACCCGAGCTGCTAAGGGTCGGAGGAATAGGTGGGGGAGCTGCTGTCATATTTTCCAGCGGGCTGGAATTAACCGGCACTTCAAGTGGGCTGGGAAAAGGACCAACAATTTGCTCCGGGTGGCCTGAAGAGACCTCAGGGGGATTGCATCGATGGCTAAACATACCACATAACATGCAGCTAATCGGCCTCCATTCATACTCAACTGACACCCTCCTAGTTGCTCCTTTCAACTGCACCAACACTTCATCCTATCTACTATCTGAGGCAGATAATGCTGAGAAAACTCCTAGTTTTGATGCTAACAAAACATTTTATGAATGATATTTATATCAATCTCTTGAAGGAAAAGGACACAGAATGACATAGGCTTTAAAGTCTGCTGGTAACAGAAGATAAAGCATGAGATGTCTTAGAGTCTGTCCTTACCAGACGGAAAGACTCATCCAGACTGAGATTTAAGTCTGACCGTACTAGATTGAGATTTAAATCTGGTTGTACCAGACTGAGATTTTAAGTCTAAACGAACCAGACTGAAAATCTAGACAGACTCAGAACTTAAGATCGTCAGACTTAAGATGAACCTACAAGATAAGATCACCAATGGTAGAGTATTTCACTTACCTTATTTATGTTGATTCTGTTATACTAATCTGATTGACAAGATCAATTAGTGGGCAACTTCCAAAGAAGAATAGAGCACTTATGGAAGCCCAGATTCTGATTGTATGGGCGAATAGAATCTAAGGGGATCTGATCTACCCTCAACGATCAAAAAGACTTACCTTATAAAATCTGTCCAAGGAAGGGAAGACTAAACTCTCAAGGAAAGAGCCAACGGTCGAGTGTGGCTTTGGTTAGTATTTAAGGATAGGTTGAGACTTAGGGGTAGATGAGATGAACATTATTTCAAAGCTGATTCCGTTCTTCAATTGTTGTTCACAGTGCGTATTTGAGTGATCCCAGTGTATTACAAAAGAGAGTGACTTAGTGAGACAGATCATCACCAAGTAAAAACACTCGAGAGTGTGTAATCACCGTTGATCATATAGTGAAATACAGCCGATTGGCTGGTCGTCCGAAGAGTGGACGTAGGCTTGTCTAAAGCCGAACCACTATAAACAGTGTTTGCAATCTTCTCTAACCCTCTCTACTTGATTCCAGTTTGTTGATTGTGAAAGATATATATATATTTGCGTGAATAATCTCTCTACACCTATTCACCCCCCCTCTAGGTGTTTATACTAGTAATATTAGATAATTCAACACAAACACGCGCATATGATAGCATCTTCAGCTGCTCTGTATTTTGGTCTACATAGAGGGGATTGCCAATCACACTTGCTATGCCACTAATGCCACGAGAGGACCACAATGCAAATGGGATATTTCTCAACCTAGAACTTTGGAATGGCTACCTTTCTTCAACTCTAGGAGCGGGTGCCATTGCTGAAGGATCAATGGCACTCGAGCAACAGTGATAGGACCACTATCAAGTAGTTTCCTTCTAAAGTCGGCATTAGGGATTCTAAAGAAGAAGAATCCTTGATCATCAGCTTTAACATCAATCAATTTAGGGCCCCAAGCATTTTTTAGTGCAGCTTCCACCAATTTAAAAGGCAACTTCTTGCCTATAAGATATCCCACCATGCATTCAAACCACATAGGGTCCGCGGCATCAACAATATCATCATCAAAATCAGCAACCAAGTCCTTCTCAACACGAATTGGAGCAAAATAACTCAAGGTATAACCTTTCAACACAATCTGAGCTACATTGGCCCACGTTTGAGGAGATGCAGCATGTATTCCAGACTGTATAGAAGCCTCATGGGCTTGAGAAAACCTTCCATGTGCAGCAGTAGGAGTTGCCGGTCGGGATTGATTGCCGCAGGGGCCCCTACGCTGTTTGGTCCCGACTGGCCATGAGAAGCAGGGCGGTAAGGAGGAGGCCTACTACGGCTCCTTCGGCGGCTGCTTTCTGCCTCAATGGGTGGTCGATTTAGAGACAAGGGTTCTCCATCAACAATCAGCAACTCGACAACAATAAGCCAGCAAGCAGGAAGGCATTTGCATAAACAAGCCCTAAACTCAGATTTGTCCAATAGAGTGATCTAGGCATACCTGGAGTGAATGGTTTGAAGGGGACGAAGACCAGCTGGGGAGGAGTAGTTCCTCTGAGTTTGGCCGCAAATGAGCCCCTGAGCCGGCTGGAACAAGCACTCGAGTCGCCGTGCGAGCAGAGCCACGGGGGTAGGGGATTTGGGAGAGAGTGAATAGTGCACCGAGCGTTGGAATCCAGCCCACTACAGAAAAGCCTCTAGTGATGTTTGTGTTGGTTTCACTGTTGTGATTTCTTTTCTCTTCACTATTCTACACGCCTTGGTGGAGCTATGGTCGCCAATGTGAGTTGATGGATGGCCGGTGGCGGATCTGACGACCGGCAAGCAGTATGCATGGTGAAATTATAGACATTCTGGTTGTTTGTGTGAAGGATCCTGTACACACAACTTGCAGAAAGAAGAAGAGCTGAGAACGGGAGATAACGAATTATGGCTTCGGCACTTGCTTGGGCTAATAATTGTCGAGGTTGCGGTGGCATTATACATCTTTGCCAGATCTATGGATCCTCCTCAGCTAAGTTTCTTAGCAATTCCGATATTGGTTGCAGGCCTGATCAAGTCTGCCGAAAGGACTCCGGTTCTCATATCAGCCAGCAGTAAGAAATGCCGAAGATCCCTCCTTCGGCATCCTGACCCCTGCCCTGATTATGCGAAATTCACGGAGGAATAAACCTCGAAAGAAATCCAGGGGCACGACCTGTCTCTGACTGACACACCACCTCCTAATGCAAGAGGGCGACGCATTGATTATTGCTTATGACTATTTCTTGCCAGGTGCCTGTTCCCCGATCCTCATCCTTAGCTTCCAGGATCTCCAGAAGAGCCGACCACTCTTCCCAGAGAAGTTCATGGGAACAATGCTTTCAAAGTGATTGAAATGGAACTCGGATTCATGTATGAAGTGCTTTTTACCAAAGCCACGATTGTACATCATTTCTGTGGCGGCATTCTCCGATCGATCAGCTTTTCATCTACCCGCCGCTGCTTTATCAGCCTTCTGCCTGACCGATTTGTCTGGCTACCGTTCTGCGAGTGTGATAACAAGTCTCTGCAATTGAGAAGTGATGAAGCTTCGGGCCACAAGAATGAGCTACGAAGGGGAATTTATCCAGCTTTTGCCTCCAATTAGGAAAATGAAAAGCTCCATAAGCTTCCTTGTTTCGGCTTGGTGATGCTTTAGTGGCATAACCATAAAATTGCAAACGGCTACCAAATGCCAGTGAGCCTGCGAATCAAGATTGACAGACAGTTCAATGGGTTTGATACTGCCCTAATGTTATTGATCCAAGGTCAGTTTTTTAATACATGTATCAGAAATTATGTTCTCATCAAAAGTTTGGCACATGAAATCCTCAGTTGATAACGGCTTTGACTTCCAAAAATATAATGTTCATGTTGAGTAAGGACCTTATATGTGGTTTGATTTGTATGGTAAACTATGATATCCATAAGATTTTTCGTACATCTGATCTGAAATCTTCGACTGTCAAGGCATTGGTCTTCACAGAAGGAATGGCATCTGATAGCTTCTTTGAAAGCTTAATCTTACTGTGGGAGGAATGGGAGCTGCGGTTGCTCATCCTGATGAGTCTCATTTTACGGATTGTCCTCATTGGTTTGGGCAACAGAAGAAAGTACTCAGCTGGGAATAAAATTGCATTCGTCTTATGGCTCGCCTATTTATGTGCAGACTCAATAGCAATCATTTCCCTTGGCATCCTCTCCCGCAGCCAAGGCGAATGCAGTGATGCTTTCCTAGATCTGGACTACGTAATAATGGCCTTCTGGGCTCCATTTTTGCTCCTCCAACTCGGTGGCCCTGATACAATTACAGCATACTCATTGGAAGACAATGAGTTATGGCTTCGGCACTTGCTCAGGCTAATTGTCGAGGTTGCAGTGGCAATATACATCTTTGTCAGGTCCATGAAGCCTACTCAGCTAAATTTATTGGCCATTCCTATGTTGGTTGCAGGGTTGATCAAGTTTGGCGAAAGGACTTGGGTTCTCAGATCAGCCCGCAGTAAGAAATTCCGAAGATCACTCCTTCCACATCCTGACCCTGGCCCTAATTATGCAAAATTCATGGAGGAATACACTTTAAAAGAAATTCAGGGGTACGAATTGTCTCTGACTGATATACCACCTCCTAGACTTGCGCCTCTTGATGACACAATGGCACTAGATAGCCACTTAATGGAAGAGGGTGATTCATTGATCATTGCTTATGACTTTTTCTTGACCTCTAAGCGCCTGTTCGCCGATCTCATCCTTAGCTTCCAGGATCTCCAGAAGAGCCGACCATTCTTCCAGAGAATTACCTGCAAAAATGCTTTCCTAGTGATTGAAATGGAACTCGGATTCATGCATGACGTGCTCTTTACCAAAGCCACGATTGTACATTTCTGGGGTGGCGTTCTCCGATCAATCAGCTTTTCATCTACTGCTGTTGCTTTAACAGCCTTCTGCCTTATTGATCTGTCCGGCTACTCTTCTGTGAACGTGATGATAAGTCTAATCTTGCTGGTTGGAGCGATTGGTCTGGAGATGTATGCAATTCTTGTGCTCCTTTCATCTGACTGGACAATGCTCTGGATGAGTAGGCATAAAAATTTAAGAGCAGAAACAAGGAGGTTGATTTCTCGCGTTCATTCTTTGTCTATCAACAAAAGGTCGTCCAATTGTGTCACGCAATACAATATGTTATCCTCTTGCTTGGAGAATTGGACGGTCAGGTGCTGTGGCCTTGTAAATTGGATACATAAGCAGCTAGAAGACTACCAAGACGATCAGGTGGAGCCAGTTTCGGATTATTTAAAGAAATCGGTCTTCAACCAGCTCTTGGAGAAGTCTCTTAAGGCTTTGGATTTCAGACTTTGCAAGGAGCTATGCTCTTATAGGGGTAAATGGGCGCTCGAAAAACATGAGTGCATCGAGAAACTCGGATGGAGCATAGACGTGGAGTTTGATCAAAGCATCATCATCTGGCACATTGCAACTGATCTCTCTCTCGACGACGATAGTGGTAACCAGAATCCAGATAATGTGAATAGCTCACGAGGTGAAGCAATCAGAGTAATATTGAATTACATGATGTTCATATTAATGAAGCGTCCTTTCATGTTGCCCGATGAAATCGGGCAAATCAGGCTCCAAGACACCCATGCCGAGGCTGAGGATTTTGTCCAAGAAAGGAAAATAATAGACAAGAGCGACGCATGCAAGAAACTGCTTGAGGTGGATACCCGGATTTCGCCAATCGATGTAAAAGGAGATTGGAGCAAGTCCGTGCTGTTCGATGCGTGCATGCTCGCCGAATCGCTGCGATCACTGGAGACGGAAACTGAAACAAGTAGGAAGTGATGATGGAGGTGTGGATAGAGATGTTGTGTTACGCGGCGTGTCATTGCCGGTGGAATCACCATGCTCAGCAGCTTAGAAGGGGAGGAGAGCTGCTCATTCACGTGTGGATTCTCATGACACATCTCGACATATCCGAGCAGTTTCAAATCTCACAGGGTCATGCCAGAACCAAACTGAGAGTGCAGTGATCTTCTACTCAGATTTCTTGTAAATGCCTAGCGCTTTTGCTCCAAGAGCCCGCCCTTCCCTATTTCCTCAATCACTTCAAGACCCCTTTCCCGCCGGCTTGCAATATCACCGGAATGTTCATTTCTTTAAGGGTTAATATCATGAAAAACCTTAAATTGGTTCACCAGTGATAAATTTACCATTCTCAGTTTCCGTTATATTTTACTGTATTGGATGATATGTGGCAGTTACTGAGTATATCAGTTTAGAGTTTTACCCTCCATTTGTCATATGTGTAAGAATTTGTGATTTTTCGTGATATTAATCCAATTTAACATAAATTAACGGATGTAAATTTGTTACAAATGTACTAATTTAAGATTTTCCGTGATATTAACCTTTTTTTAAAATTAAGGAATGAACATCACATACATATAAAAAGTCTAGGATTTAATTTAAGGTGCACGAAATTCCCAAGGCAAGGAATTCTAATTATTAGAGTCCACATTCTTGACTCTTTGTAGGTCATAGAACTTGGTAATTTTTTTCTATTTTGGGCCTAGAAAATGGCTTGTCTCGACTCTCTTTAGGATGCTTTCGTTTGGCCTAATCTTTGCAGTCGTCGACAAATTAACGCTATTTTGATAGTTACTTTATCATATTATTATTAGACAATAGCAACGAAATAAATAAATATCGATCATTCAATCTTCGACGAAGTAATGGTGAATTGGGAAGAGCTCCCACAAGAGCTCCTTGAGCTCATCCCTCGATGGCTAGCCGTAGACGACTTTCTAGCTTTCTGAGTAGTGTGCACCTCATGGCGGTCGGCCAACGCCAAGGAGACCTACAGTGTAAAGTCGAAAGCCCCGTGGCTCATGGCTCATGTGTGCGAGGGGGCGAACTTACCAAGTGAAGTCGCTGGGAACTCAAGCCTGGACAGGATGGATACTTGTGTCGAGCTCGGATCATGAATACCATATCTTCAATCCGCTTTCACGCGTCATCATCGAACTCCCCACCTTGGAGAAGCGTTGCCACAAGCCACCAGTGTGGAACTCGACGGGCTGGTGCGGCTCCTGAGCGGCCGCCCAAGGATCAACAGGATTGCATTGTCCTCGAGCCCTTCTTTGTCCAGGAGCTACGCGGTCATGATCACTATGAATTTTGGACTAGGATGCCTTGCCTTCCACAGATCAGGAGAAGATGCGTGGAGTTTGACGCCGCGTCTTGCCTTCTCGGATTCAAGCCGAGCCACGTCTAATTCACAGATTATGCAAATGACAAGAAGGACAAGAAAACAGACATCCTCCGATCCAACTAGTCGTGACTATCGGAGCCAATGGTTCCAATTTGATTTCTGATTTTTTTTCCCTCCTCCTCTGTATAAAGATTCTGATGTCAAGCCCAGGTCTAGCAGGTTGATTTTCAGGACGGTTTGCAGGAAACAGCAGCTACTTTTCACTTGCAATTGTTCTAACAACTACCATCAGCAAGAGGGGAATTCTACGATACACTAGGTTTCAAGTATATAATCATTGGATCAAAAGAAGAATCATGCGAAAATTTGGAGTGCTTTAGGTATGGAAAGTGTATATTGAATATCTTGCATAAATAATCTTTAAGATTGATGTTCAATCAATTTTTTCAAAATAATAATATCACGCCCTAACTCTCGAGCTTGCGACAACCCCTTCTCTTGGTCGATAGAAAGCGACGTCCCAGGACTCGTCAATGACCATTCATTTTAATCTTTCGTTATGCGCAAGCGGAAGACGAACCATCCCCAGTCTAACAAACAATCAATCAATCAATCAGGGATAGAGGGATGAACAGCAAGAATAATCATCACTATTCATTTATACAGTTACTAGATTAACCAACGGAGGATCGTTTTCCGATTTACAAGCCTGACAACAAGGGCTGATCCATCCTCTAAGCCAAACCAAAAAAGAACTAGGCTAAGCTAATCCAGCTGTACAAAATGAACCCTCGGGTTCAACACCACGATCACTCAGACCCATTGGACTCGACTCTGTCAAGTTGATCACTGGAGAAGCGGGGGCAAGATTCTCCACTGTGGGTGCGCCATTCTAGGGGCCTAAAAATGGTTAACCACGACGGGTTGAGATAAAATCTCATTGAGTTCTTCCCCTAAGCCTCGGTTAGTACAACAACTCAACCTGGGGTATCTCTCCAGAACCATCCCTCACTCAATCCAACCACAAACAACCAGCAATCAGTAATTAAACCAAAGACAGGGTCAACCAACAATCAAAAGTCGGTTCACATGCAACCTTACTCGGTATGCCATACCTTACACGTTAAACCTTATTCAATGCAAGCAATGCAACCAACAATCGAATAGTTGGTTCACATGCAACCTTAACCGGTATTGCCATACCCTACACATTATAAGTTAGCACAATACATGCAATGCACATGGCCATTAGATGATGTAGTTCATCAATCACATGTGAGTCGCGTCACAAGCGATCTCACCTTGCCATTGCCACACCCTGCACGTTATCAATTTATGCGTGCGTGCCATAAATGATGTGATCATCTCATGTATAATTGGAACCAATGATGCCATGTTTTCTCATGCACTCTTGCATCCACACGTGTTCCGATTATTACTGCCTCACAGGGCCACAACCGAGGCGCAACGGCGCTATGGCGCCCTTCCTCCGCAGAGGCGCAATCGTGCCCTTCCGTGCCCAAAAGACGTCAAGGGATACTCTCTCGAGACCGCATGCCCAATGAATGTCAAGAGATACTCTCCCGAGACCGCATGCCCAATGAATGTCAAGAGATACTCTCCCGAGACTGCATGCCCAAAAGATGTCAAGGGATACTCTCCCGAGACCGCATGCTCACATAACGTCAAGGGATATTCTCCCGAGACGGCGGTTTCAACTTAGTGATCATGCAAGCATACAATCACAACCCACTTATTATCTTTGAGCATTAGCCAATGCACACATGCTTGCATATGAAACCTCAAATCATTTCCGACAAAAGCGGTCCATTTCTAATGTCCCTTGGACAAACCATTTTCCCCACCTTTCTCATAAAAGCAGTCCATTTTTAGTGTCCCTCGGACAAATCACTTTCTTTCTCATAAAGACGATCCATTTCTGGTGTCCCTCGGACAAACTATTTTCTTTCTTTTGTGAAAATCACACAATTTAAGCGAATGCTTATGCAATACCACATTCAATTCACTTCATATGATCAAGGCACATGAAATTATGCACAATTTCACTTCCGAATGAACAATGCCGTGAACAGTGCACTTGAACAATAATCGTGAACAGTGCACATGAACAGTGAAATTTTCGAATTTAATAATTAAATCATTTAATTCATAAATCACATAATTTAATCAATAAATGTAGAAATTAAATAAATCAATTAATTAAAATAATTAATCAGTTTAATCAAGCAAAGCATGCTTAATTAGCACATAACACACAATTAAGTATAATTAAACAAGATTAAGCTAATCTAATCTTAACCCTTAATCTAACCACCTATTTTAGGGCTAATGCACTTAATTAAACATCTTAATCAGCCCTTAGCGCTAATTAACCCAACCCTAAGTAAGTTTAGGCACTAAATAGGGTTTAGGAACTAAACTCACCCGTTAAGCGGGCCAGTGACCCGAACGTGGCGGCGGCAATGAATCCAACACCAGGGGACCTCCACCATAGCGATCCAAGGCGGTCCCGGGGCAGAAACAACAGCAACAAACTCTGGTTCCCTCAGCAACTTCTGAAAAACTGACTGCATAGGAGGAGAATCAGGTTGATCGAAGCAAAACTGCTTGGCCGGAGCTCCGGTAAGCTGGTGGCTAGTGACCAGAGGCTCCAGGGGGTCGAGGGGGAGTTGTGGGTGGCTGGTGTGGGCGGTGGTTAGGTCGAAAATGGAGGAAAACAGGTCAAAAGGCGGAACACAATAGAACTAGTCGCTACAGTGACAATCCGGCGAGCAGCCGGCTTCCGACTGCCATACGGATCGGACGGCGGCTCCGTTTGACGAACGGCCGATGCCATCTATACGGATTCTCTCTCCCGAGCGCAATGGTGGGTGGCACAACCTGAGATTCCACCGGGAAGGCAATGAACAACTCAAAATTCGGTGATAGGTCAGAAGCTAAAATTTACAGGAAGAAGGAAAATAAGGGGAGAGAGGGGCTGCAATTTTTGGAGAAGATGAAGGGGGGAGAGAGAGAGATGAGAGCTGGTCTTCAAGCCTCATTAATGCCATTAAATGGCTTGCTTCAACCCCCCAACCAAATGACATCATCTTCTCTCTCTTCCTTTTGACTTTTCTTCAAAATATCCAAGGGCATTTTAGTCATTTCCACCTTGCACATTTCCCAATGTGCCCTTGGGCTGAAAGTGAAAGGCGGGCCTAGGAAACATGCTTGAAAATGAATAGGAACGGACTCGGGAATTTGTTGGGCTCGAATCGTCTCAGGTTTAGACAATGGGCTAGGATGGGTGAGGGGTTGGTCAGGTCCAACGGCTTGCTCGTTGTCTCAGTCTTCCACTGTGGCCGTCCCACCTTGGGCATATGGCCCACACTATTCTTGCTCGGCCCACGTTCTCGTAGGCTCGTTTCCTCGGTCCGAAAATCCATTTCCCAAAAACTCAGCTCAACTAACACTGTTGACTGTCAAAGCACCATCCAAAAGTCCATCCTGGACATTCCCAAAAATTCGAACTCTAATATTGGATTCTCATGCCTTGTCAATTTCGCCCAAATGTCATTTTGGTATAATTCAGACTGACAGGCGGCTTCGAGGATTCACGCGTAACCGACTCATGCCAAATCACGTTCAAGACTTCTCGACACATGGACGTCATTGACGACATGAAATTGCGAAGGATAGATTCTTATTTCAAAGTACACGATTATCAAGGATCGATATAGGGCCATTCGCGGGTTCAATAATAGTAGACGGAATTACCCGTTGTGCCATTATTTCTGTCCGCGAATCGACTTCTATTCATCCTTGAAATCGGCCTGCATGACTATAGGATCATCCTTACGCAAGTCTCATGGTCGAGTCGTTTTCCCATATCAAGTTCTTTAGTCACACAAGTTCTGTCCTCAGTAGCCTTTCCCCTCAAGGTCAGTATCTCGGAAATGATTGGGTCCGAGCGAAATCAACCAACAATGTATTGGCGAAATTCACATTCACTCATCCCTAAAAGGGCTCGAATTTCAGGACGTCACAATTCTTCCCCCCTTACAAAAATTTTGTCCTCGAAATTTCCAATCACAAACAAATCCTCAAAAAGATGGGGGTGCTGATGCTTCATCACTTCTTCGCTTTCCCATGTTGCTCCCTTTGTTCCGTGATGCTACTAGATCACCTTAACCAAGGCAATAGTCTTGTTTCGGAGTACTTGCTCTTTACGGTCCTCTATTTGTATCGGCCTCTCCACGTGCGACACCCTGTCATCTACGTCTAGTTCTTCAAAATTCAATACATGAGTCGAGTTCAGTTCATACTTTCTCAACATGGACACATGAAAAACATCATGTACTTGAGCAAGTTTCGGTGCAACGCAAGACGTACGCTAATGCCCAAATCCTTTCCAAAATTTCAAAGGATCCAACGTACCTTGGACTTAACTTTTCTTTCTTACCAAATCTGGAAGTACCCCTCATCGGCGATACTTTCAGAAACACATGATCGCTCAACTTAAATTCTAATGGTCTACGACGCTTATCTGCACAACTCTTATGACGACTCTAAGCTGTCTTTAGTCTGTCTTTGATAATCTAAACTGCATTCAATAACTGCTAAATCAATTTTTGAACCAGCAATTCCCAATTCTCTGACCTCATTCCATAGACTGGAGTTCCACAAGCTTGACTATATCTCGGCTATACCATTCCAATAAAATCTTATCCCACAAACACTCTCTTTTTGCACAGTGCGTAGATCAATTCATTTCCGCCCTTTTCAACATCCTAGAAGCCTACCAGGAGTCGCTCTTTGCTCAGGCACTCTGGCCCCGGCGACCACTCTCCACCCTCGTCGGATTAGTCGTATGGGCATCTTCGAACTGCACCACTACTAGTCCCTTTTTGATATGCACCATCACATAGAGGTATTATTCACTTTGGCCTATCCCATACCAAGCCTCATGGTTTTAACCTCGTCCGAGCACGTCAAAGTGCAAAACTTTTTCTAGCTTATCAATCCATGAGCTCGTTTCCATGGGGTCACTTATCGACACTTGAAATCTTATTCACTGAATTTCCATCGAACTGCTATCCGAATTCCACAAACCGCCGATTTTTCTTTCAACATTCCTTTCATGTCCATTTAATAACCAAACCAAGAATTTGCCTCACCCACTTGAAAATTAGTGCAAATCAAATGTCATTTATCACACTAAAGGCTTTCGAGTACTTCTTCAAATCCTTTATGATTGATCATCCATCTACGGATGGTACGCCGTACTATACTGTAGTTTCGCCCCCAAGGCCGACTGCAAACTTTTCTAGAAAGTTGCCACAAACTTAGGATCACGGTCAGATGTGATCATCACTGGAACTCCATGTATGCGCGTAATCTGATGTATGTACAACTCTGCATACCTATCCAACATAA
Source organism: Corymbia maculata (assembly GCA_014182735.1). Classification (NCBI taxonomy): domain Eukaryota; kingdom Viridiplantae; phylum Streptophyta; class Magnoliopsida; order Myrtales; family Myrtaceae; genus Corymbia; species Corymbia maculata. Next base: position 23,716,387 of record CM024686.1, on the reverse strand, counting down.
AATATTTTCTTACCGCAAGGAAGTGAACTGCCTTCGTCAATCTGTCAACCACTACCCAAATCAAATCATTGCCTCGCTGACTCCTGGGCAATCCCATCACAAAATCCATCATAATGTGTTCCCACTTCCACTCAGGAATTTCAAGAGGTTGCAGTAGTCCACCAAGCTTACAATGCTAAGCCTTTACTTGCCGGCATGTCAAACACTTAGCCACATGCTTCGCGATGTCCAACTTCATACCATTCCACCAGAAGTGTTGCTTCAAATTCTAATACATTTTCGTACTGCCAGGGTGGATGCTATAGTTACTACGATGAGCTTCCAACAAGACTGCTTCCTTAAGCTCTACATCTTTCAGAACGCACAATCGCCCTTGAAACCTCAATGTCCCATCCTCGGACACTTGAAAGTCTGCTTTCCTCTTTGCCTGATCCATTTGTAGGATCTTAAGAATTTCAGGATCAGTCGCTTGGACACTTCTTTTTTCTACTTTGCATCTCGGGTTCCACCCTAAGAGTGGCCATTAGACTAGCAAGTTGGTCAACATTAATTTTAAAATCTGAGTCCCTGACTCCCTCCAAAAGATCCATTCTAGTACCATCATTTGTGTAATCGTTGACTTTCGACTGAGCACATCTGCCACTTTGTTCGCTTTCCCCAGATGATACAAAATCTCACAATCGTAGTCCTTAATGCAACAACCTTACCATGGTGCATTAACACATAGCCTAGTCCTTTATACAAGTGCGGTAGTCAGTTTATCCTTGAGCTCTTGGAAACCACGCTCACACTTGTCCATCCAAAGGTAACATAAAGAATGCATTTAGAAAGAATAATCCTCTTTTGCACCTTTTTGTCTATATCGGCAACAGAATAGAAATGGCTTTGATCATGCCACATAGGAACAAGAGGTCGGTGCTTACCAAAATGGATCTTTTGGCAAAGGTTGCATGTGTAAGATATCCCTTATTGTTATTTGCATTTTATTAATAATATCATTTTTTTCTGGCATAGTGAGGGAATACAACATGATCAATTCTCAAATCATCTTTTGTTTGTTATATTGCCTATTTGCCCTGCAAAATGGAAGCAACTTGGAGGACATAATCATCTTTCCAAATCACAGTTCAATAATTTCCAAAGACTGCAACTTTAAAATAATCGGAAGTTAGTCATTGCACATGTGGTTCGCTCCCCTCCCTCCCAAAATTTAAAAATAGAGTTAATACCACAAAAATCCTAAATTGGTACTCTCATGATAAATTTACCTAGAAATAATTTTTCAACTATCAAAAACCTTAAATTTGTATGCTTATAACAAATTACTTCAAACTAATATTTTGACCACAAAAAACCCCAAATTGATACATTTATGACAAGTATACCCTATATATCAAATGGGATTAATACAACAAAAAATCAAAAGCTGGTATTATTGTGACAAATGAATAGTAAAATCCCAAACTGATGTACTAGTCAAGTGTCTTATATCTTCTAACTGAGCAATTTGACAGTACAATTTGATGCAAACTAACAACTGATAAATTTATCATAAATGGACAAGTTTGAGGTAAATTTGTCAAGGTATACCTATTTGGGGCTTTTGGTGTATTTATTATAGATTTACCAAGTTGAGATTTTTTTATAGTATTAACCCAAAAAAATACACCGGCAATAATATATGAAAATACCATCAGCTATCCAATGAAACGCCTCTTTCTCCTGAAAAATCAATCAAAATGTTTTTTTTCAATTATATTTATTTCATGTATTGTACTTTCAATTTCCTTAAATTGTAGCTTCGGATTTATATCATCGATTAGATTCTGGCAGTTATATCTACCCTGGTGTCGTGTCATTGATTAAATTCCAGCATGACATTTTTATGTTCTTAAATTTTGTTGTTAATTAAATTTCGGTATAGTTTGATCTTAACGTGTTGTGTCATTGAGTTTGTAATTTCTAGCCCATCACTATGGATTAAATTCCAATTTGGGTTGTTGAAGTAATGGAAATTGATTTCTCCTTTGCAACGTCTGGAGGGTCCAGCTCCATGGGATCCCAGTCGTCGTCTTCAGGGCCCCTGCCGGGCGGTCCATCAAAACCTCAAAGGGGACTAAGCAGCATCTCGTCCTACCGAATGTACCACACTATGAACCGATGGGGTACCCATTGCTCCGGCCCTTCATCTACCCAGATGGTGGTGACATACTTCTCATACAGATGGACCCAGCTCGAAAACCGATGGTACGACACAATGGTCTCCCAATCCTGGGGGACCTCAAATTGCATTGGCGGCACCATCCTAAGGGCCTGAAAAGGTTTTACCATGACGAGTTGAGATAAAATCTCAGCGAGTTCTTCCTCTAAGCCCTGGTTAGTACATCAACTAAGCCCGAGCTATCTCTCTAGAACCACCCCTCACACAACCCAACCACAACAATCGGCAATCAGCAATAAAATAACAAGCAGGGTCAACCATCAATCAAAAGTCGGTTCACATGCAATCTTACCCGATATGTCATACCCTGCACGTTACATATCAGCACAATATATGCAATGCACATGGCCGTTAGATGATGCAGTTCACCAATCACATACGAGTCGCGTCACAAGCGATTTCACCTGGCCATTGCCACACTTTGCACGTTATCAGTTAATGCGTGTGTGCTATAAATAATGATTTGATCACTTCATGACGTGTTTCATTGGGCCAAGATGCTACAATGCCCTTTCTCTGTAGAGGTGCAGCCGTATCCTTCCGTGCAGGCTAAGGCGCTACGGCGCCCTTCCTCCGCAGAGGCACAACTGTGCCCTTCCGTACCCTCTGAGGCACAACGGCTGTGACATCCTGGATTTTCCGATCCATGGCGGATTTTATGAGTGTGTAGCATCAATGCATTACTAGTCGGTCTCGCTATGAACTGATCACTCACGAGCAACTAACTGAATGGGAGAGACTACTAAAGATTTCGCAGACACGCGATTCTTGAAAAAGTCACCCGTTAGTATGAAACACACTGGAATTGCGATTGATTGACTTGGCCACGATTTCTATTCAAATTCAGATATCGGACTTTCGGACGTCGGGTTTAATTATTGGACTTTGACCTCATTATTTTCCAATTTTCGGGTTCTCATAGACGTCGGACATAGGACTGCCGCGCCAATTTCGGACCCAAGACCCGCCGTTTTTCCCTCTCTTTTCCCTTTCTCGTTTCCCACGTGCGCCTACCCCCTCTTCTTTTTCTCTCTCCTCTTTTCCACGCCTGTCCCCTCTCTCTCACGTCCTCTCCCCCTGCTCTTTCTTGTCCTCTCGCCCCGCACCGCCCGCCTCTCTCTTTTCCCCCTTTTTCCGCCCGTTTGAAAGTCAAACGGCTCTCTCTCTCTCTCTCTCTCTCTCTCTCTCCCTACCTGCGTCGAAGCCGCTGCTCCCTTCTTCTCCTTTTCTTCTTCTTCTTCGGTTCTTCTTCTTCGTTGGAGAGCTGCTGCCGCTGCTGCTGTGCTGCTGTTCCTCCACCGCCGTCGCCACCGTAGCTCCACCACCACCCTTTCTCACCGCCAGTCCGCCGATCTCGTCGTTCGCCGGCCCTGCGAGCCAGCTGCACCGCTCCTCTCCTCCTCAGCTTCGTTTGACGCTGCCTGGACGTCGGAGCGACGGGGCCGCCCGCCGCCCCCGCCCGACTACCCCAACTCAGCCGCCGTCGCCTCCGCTTGTCTCTCTCTCTCTTTCGTTCGGGTTGGAGCCGGGGTGGCCACTCTCCTGTTCGGCCGCCCTTCGCCGCCGTCCGGCCGCCCGAGACCGCCGCTGGGAGCCGTCCGGGAGCCACCCCAGCAGCCGCCGCCGTCGCCATGCTCTCTCTCTCCCTCTCGGCCCCTCTGGCCGTGACTTGGACACACGGCCAGCAGCCTCGCCGCCGCCCGCCGCCGGCGGTCACCACCGTAGGCCGCCGAAGGATCGTTCCCGAGCCTCCTCCGCCTCATTGGAGCCACCACAGCCGCCGGTTCCTTCATTTCTCGGCTTCTCGCCGCGTGGACAGCTGCCCTCGGCAGCCGAGATCCGGTCCCGGGCCACCTCATCTTGACGCGCCGGAAGTTCCCGTGCGTTCGCCTCGTCGCCACCTTTGTCGTGCCGGTATCGTCGTTTTGTTACCGGGTGAGTTTAAGTTCTAAACCCTCGTTTAGTCCGTTAAACTCGTTTAGGGAAAATTAGATTAGGGTTAATTTTAGTTAGGAGGCGGATTAGAGTTAATCGCGATTATTGGTTGTTTATGAGGTTAAACGTGTTTAAGGATAATTAACGGTGATTAGTTGGGATAATTGAGGATTAGTTGAATAATCCGTATTAGTATTACTGTTATTAAAAAGAAATAATTTATTTTTAATTATTATTTATTAAATTCCGAAAATAAATATTATTTATTAAATTCCGAAAATAGTTATTATTTACTAAATTCCGAAATTACTATATTATTTATTAAACCCAGAAATTATTATTTTTTATTGGAATTCGAATTATTAGTGTTTGTGGAAATTCGGAAGTAATATTATTTGTGGAAATTCAGAATTAATATTATTTGTGGAAATTCGGAATTAATGTTATTTGTGGAAATTCGGAATTATTATTATTTGTAGAAATTCGGAATTATTATTATTTATTTTAGTAATAATTGAATATAGTTTAATTATGAATAACGCGGTTTATTTATAATTAAATTGTGGGAATTATTTGATGTGTCATTTATTGTGACAGCATATTGGATTGTTATATGGATTAATTACTTTGCGATAAGTAATTGTGGTAATTAGTGATTTACGGGAATTATCGGTCGTCACATTATTGTGAGACAAATATTGTCTGAGGAAATAATTGCTTATTTATGCCTTATTGATTGAAGCACGTATATTCCAGGAATTATATGGTATTTCCTTATGAAATTGGTTGATTATTGGATTATCGCAATGTGGCGATTCATGAATAATATGTGGAATACTTACTGCTTCGTATGTGGACCTCACGCATGTCGTGTGTGGATTATGACGTGCTTGTAAGTCCACTTGGGCCCTGAGATGTGTTTACACAGGGAGATAGAGGAGATCATGCCCTGATGTGTGTTTATATGGAGAAAAGGTGACATGCGGACCTCTGGAGTGCCAAAAATTGGCACAAAGGGACACTTAAGTGCCAAAAGTTACAAAAGGTACACTTAAGTGCCAAAATCGGAGCAAAAGGGATCACCTAAGTGCCAACGGCGAAAAATTCCGGCCAAATTACCATGTGTCCATTTTCCGGCGACTTCATTTGCGACGGAGCTTTTTTTTTTAAATAAAAATACATGTGGCATTTTTTCAAAAAAAAAAAATCCACGTGGCAATTTTTTTTAAAAAAATCCATGTTGCCACGTCGGATTTTTGAAAAATTAAAATCGATTTTATTTAAAAAAAAAAAAAAAGGAGGAGGGGATCGGTGAGGACTGTGCAGCCCTCGCCGCCGCCGTCGTCGCCGCCCCACCTCGTCGGGAAGGGCCGACGACGGTAGGGGAGGGTCGGCCAGGGTCGTCGCGCCCCGGCCACGAGGGCTTACGCGCCCTTGTCCAGATTCGGGGCGAGGGTCGCAACCCTCCCCCGGATCTGGCGAGGGTTGCCGGCCCTCGCCCAGCCGGGCTAAGGGTCGTTGGCAAGGGCGCGACGACCTCGGGCCGACCCTCCCCTACCGTCGCCGGCCCTCCCCGGCGACAGTGGTGGTGGCAAGGGCTGCACAGCCCTCGCCGATCCCCTCCTCCTTTTTCTTTTTTTTTTATTAATAAAATCGATTTTATAATAATATATTTTTAATTATTTAATATTATTTAATTAATAATTTTTAAATCCACGTCAGCCAAAATGACGTCGTTTGGCTGATTTTTGGCCGATTCAGTTTCCGGCGAGCTATATAGGATTTCCGGCGGGGTTCCGGCGACTTGGCACTTAAGTGATTCAATTTTTTTTAAAAGTGGCACTTAAGTGTACCTTTTGTAACTTTTGGCACTTAAGTGTCCCTTTATGCCAACTTTTGGCACTTGCGTTGTACTTTCCCCGGTAAAAGGTAGAGCCTTGAGATGTGTTTACACGGGGAGGTAGAATGCTTGTGCCCTGAGGTGTGTTTACACGGGGAGGTAGAGTATTTGTGCCCTAAGGTGTGTTTACACGGGGAAAAGGTAGAGTCTTGAGGTGTGCTTACACGAGGAGGCAGAGGAGATCGTGCCTTGAGGTGTGTTTACGTAGAGAAAGGTGGAGCAAAGACGCGATCGATGGATTTCGAATACCCGATGGATTTCGAGGAAAGTGTCACTGATGGATGTGCATAATTGAAACACGCATGAGTGCAAGAGTGCATGAGAGACAAGTTGACATTGTGTTCTAATTATATTTGTGCTTGTTGCACCATTTATGATATGCTTGAGTTGGTACCGTGCAGGGTGTGGCAATGGCCAGGTAAGATTGCCTGCGATATGATGTGCTCGTCGATGTGCTCAGGATATTATTGATTGTATTAAGTCATTGCCTAAGATGTATGGTTGTTCTGCTATTGACCTGCTTGAGGTATTAGACCGTGCCATAGGTACCTGAGGCGAGTTGGTGTCCTAGCCGGGGATTAGGGCGAGAACTCACTGAGACTTATATCTCACTGGTTATTGAATAACCATTTGTAGGTCTATTGGAGGCAAATTCGACAGGTGGTGCGTTTTGGAAAAAGTAGATTAACCCTGACCTATTTGTTCGGTTGGCTCTATAGGAAGTAGCCCGTGGTAAAGGCCTGTATGTGTAGACTTCCTAAGTATAATCAGAAGATGAATAAATTGGTATCATTGATTGTGTTTCTCTTTGTTTTCCTGGCTATCCCATTTCGTTAAATTATACGGGGATTAATTATCATTTCCGCATGTGCCTAATTGAAAAATAAAAAGAATGGTCAGCGATGCGTCCTGGGACGTCGCATCCAAATGACTGTAAGTGGAAAAAGGGGATCATCGCGTGCTCGAGGGTCGAGGCGTGACAATGGCGCCCTTCCTCCGCAAAGGCGTAATCGTGCCCTTTCGTACCCTCCGAGGCGCAACGGCGCCCATCCTCCGCAGAGGTACAACTATGCCCTCTCTTTGGTGATTCGGACTATCGTAGCCAATGTACATATATTTACACATACACTTGCATTTAAAATCTTAAGTCCTTCCTCATAAAAGTAGTTTATTTTCGGTGTCCCTCAGACAATTCATCTTTTATACACATTCAATTCACTCCGTAAAATCAATACACATGAAATTACACAATTTAATTTTCGGATGAATAGTAATTTCAGAATTTAATAATTAAATAATTAAATTCAGAAATTAAAAATAATTAAATAATTAAATTCCGAAAATTAAATATTTAAATATTTAAATACATAAATTAATTAAATCAATAAATTAAAAAATTAATCACATTAATCAAGCAATTAAGGCAAAACATGATTAATTAGCACAAAACACTCAATTAAGCATAATTAAGCATAAATAAGCAAGATTAAGCTAAGCTAATCTTAATCAATTATCTAACCACCTATCTTAGGGCTAATGCACTTAATTGAACACTTTAATCAGCCCTTAGCACTAATTAATCCAACCCTAAGCTAGTTTAGGCACTAACTAAGGAATTAGGAGCTAAACTCACCCGTTAAGTGAGCCGGAGATGCGGACGCGGTGGCGACGGCAAGGGCAACACTTGAGGACCTCGAACACGACCCTCCAAGGCAGTCCCGGGGTAGAAATCATAGTAGCAACTTTTGCTCAAACCCCAAACTACAAAGGACAGCACTGTAGTGGAAGGAGGCTGCTGGTCAGAGAAAAAATAAGCTAGCCGGAGCTCCGGCAAGCTGGTGGTTGGTGGCTGGTGGCTGGTGGTTCTAGGGGGTCAAGGGGTTTGTATGTGGCTGGTGTGGGTGGTGGGTAGGTCAAAAATGGAGAGAAACAGAGGAAAAGCCGAAGCTAGGCAGGAGACGCACTATAGTGACAGACGGAGGACCGCTGACTTCAGGCCCCCGTATGGGACAGCCGACGACCGGGTTCCGGCGATTGGCCAATGTAACTTGTATGTATTTTCTGTGCTGAATAGGTGGCTTGCCTGAGATTCCACCGGGAAGGCAATGAACAACTCAAATTTCGGTGAGAGGTCCAAAGTAGAAATTGTAGGAATGCAAGGAGAAGCAAGGGGAAGAAGGGCTGCGATTTTTTGTGAGATCAAGTTGAGTGAGAGAGGGGTATTCAGTAGCTCAAAATCCTACATCAATGCCATTAATGACTGCTTCAATTTCCCAAGCACATGACCTCATTTTCTCTCTTCCTTTTGTCTTTTCCCAATAATATCTAGGGACAAAATGGTCATTTCCACCTTGCACAATTCCCAAATTTCCCTTAGGCTAAAAATGAAAGGCGGGCCTAGGAAACAGGCTGGGAAATGGGTAGGAATAGGCTTGGGAATTTGTTGGGCTTGAATTGACTCAAGTTTGAATAACGGGCTAAGAAAGGTGAGGGGTCGGTTGGGTCTAACAGGCTTGCTCGTTTGTCTCGGTCTTCCATGGTGGTCGTCCCACCTTAGGCGTGAGGCTCTCACTGTTCTTGCCCGGCCCACGTCCTCATAGGCTCGGTTTCTCGGTCCAAAATCCCTTTCTCAAAAACTCGGTTCAACCAATACCGTCAATTGTCGAGGAAGCATCGTCTGAAAGTCCATCCTGGAAGTTCCCGACGATTCAAAATCCAATCTTGGGTCCTCATGCCTTGTTAATTTCTCCCTAATGTCATTTTGCTACGACCCATACTAACCGGCCGTTTTGAGGATTCGTGATTATTCCCTCTCAAAAGGGCTTTGAATTTTAGGACGTCACATGGAGGACATAGATACTTTAGATAATAGAGAAACATGTATTTAATCAATCAAAAGAGAGCGAATTCAAAAGAAAAAAAAAATCAAAAGAGAGGGTAATTTTCAAAAATTAGAAAATGTTGGAAACACCACCTCATTGTAAACACCTTATTTTTGTCTATGGAAACGAAAATAAGGAAAAAAAAAGTGTTGAGCAAAAAATATTTGAAATTTTCGTTTATTTAAGAAAATAGACCTGAATTCTTTACAAAGTAAGGAGGGTTAAACTCATCAAAACATATGACGTAGATTTTAATTTCAATTATCATTTATTAAATAATATATACAGGCTTTTTATGGATTTTATTAAAAAATAATTGGAACTTAAACTATCTTTTAGATTAGCTGTATTCTATAGAAAGATTTGAATTTAAAACCTCAAACCAAGAGTAGCTATATCTTGCCAACCACCACAAAGAAAATAAAAAGAAGCGATAAGGTTTGTGAAATAACATAAGATTGTGGTAATCCTATGCCGAAAAGGAATTGGATCCCCAAAAGTTGTCTTTCCTCGTATAAGAAAGGATCCGCTCATGTTTTGAGTTATAAATTCATAAAGAAGCTGCACACCAGGCAGATTGATCATTCAATCTAGGACGAAGGAATGGCGAATTGGGAAGAACTCCCCCAAGTGATCCTAGAACTCATCGTTCGTCGACTAGCCATGGAAGACTTTTTAGCTGTTCGACAGGTGTGCACTTCATGGCGGACTGCTGCTGCCAAGGAGACGTACAATGCGAAATCGAAAACTCCTTGGCTCATGATTTATACGTACAACCAAATAGCTAAGTTCGCCAACCCCTCTACAGGGAGAATTTACCCAGTGCAGTTGCCAGGATGTCCTGGCCAAAGCTTGTCCCCACCAGCATGGATTCTCGTGTCTAAGAGGCTTAGTGAGTACCGTCTTGTCAATCCATTTTCACATATTAGCATCCAGCTCCCCACCTTGGAGAAGCATCACCAATTCCATCACATCCACTTTATCGCGTTGTCCTCAAGCCCGTCTTTGTCCAGGAGCTACTCAGCCATGATCTCTTATGGCTTATCGCCAAGGTTTGCCTTCCTCCGATCAGGAGAAGATGCATGGACGGTAGTGAATCTTGCGAAGCCTCTGCGTCGGTGCAGCGTCCTTCAACTCATTTATTACAATGGATTATTTGTGGCCTTGGATGCGCATCGTCGGATAATGACTTTTAATGAGAGAAAGAGTCACATGGAATCGTGACTAGTTGTAGGGATGCATTGTTATATTGATGGTGATCCTTATCTCGTTGAATGTTCGGGCTCATTGCTAGTGGCTTGGAAGATATGGGATGAAAAGTATGATGGATCCGTGAAAGAGATTCGAGTTTTCAAAGTTGATTTGGAGAAGGGAACTGAGGAAGAGTTCAAAGGCTTTGGTAACGTGTCTCTCTTTTTTAATGGCAACTCTTCGTTCTCAGTGGAGTTCAACGCCGAGTCTTGCCTTCCTAGGATCAAGCCAAACCGCGTCTATTACCCGGATTACAAAGACAATCAGATGAAGAGTTATAGCATGGAGGATGCAAAAGTCGAGACATTCCCCCATGCAACTAGCCTCTTTGGTGCAAGTCTATGTGATACAACTAGCGGGCGTCGTATCAATCAAGCCAAATGGTTCCGACCTGATTTTTGAACTTAATATTCCAGTTTTTTCTCTTCCTCAATATGAACATTTTGATGTCAAACTTGGGTCCATGGCTTATCCCCACCCTTGATTTTAAGGGCCCTACACATGTGATCCACGGGATTAACGGTCAGTACAAAAAATCCCTCATCTACCTTTTTTGCTAATAGAATATATGTTAGTTGAGGGTGTCAGTTTAGATTTTTAGTTTTGTTTGACTAATTTCTTGGCACAATATGGATTTGAATGTTTTAAGCGGGAGATTACGAATATACATCTCAAAATTAAGGACATGTGCGCAAATGAAAATGAAAGATTAGTTAGGTAATCATCTAGAGATATCAAATTTTAATTACAAATTGATATCTACAATTCTCTTTACGTTTATATAGTGAGATGAAATAAGGAAACTTTGGTCATTGAAAACTGGTTTCACATAGTAGAGATAGACATAGATGACAATAGATTAAGAGAATTTAGCAACAGGCTGAAAAAATTCCAACGCTTATCTTATTTTTCTAACTAATTATATAAGAAAATATAAATTATTCTTTGAACATATGTAATTCGACTACATGGAAAGATAGTTCGAAACCTTGGATATCTAACTAGATGTTTGGTTATTTTGAATCATCATTTGAAATAAAAAAGGAAACTAGAAAAAGGGCCTAATCACCTTTTCAAATCATAGTAATAAAAAGGCCAAAGTAATTTTCCCTCATGGCAATTCATGGCGCACTTTGATCTTATTTAAATTACAATCTTTAATGCAAACATTAATCGCATATAGTCAAATAAAAATCACAAATAGGTTGCTAGGTTCACATTCAATTTGCATTTGAATTTCAACAAAAAGCATTTGAAATTTGTGAGTGTTATCAATTATATTGATGGAAGTTGCTAAACATGTCATAGAAATGGGAAATAGATACACTCCAAGTATTTTGTAACATCCTGAGAATCGACCCCATTTTGGGATTTTATAAAATGGCAATGTTAGTTGAAGGCTTGGTTAGTACAAATTTTCCGAACTGTGTTAGTAGGATAACGGATTACAAAGGGGCGCCATTTGGAAACGATACGCGTTCGATTCACAATTTTGATCAGAAACGAACCCTTCGACCATGAGGACCTGGGAGGGAACGATACCCTCTAAGTATTAGACTATTAAGGAAATGGAAATAAATCAATTCGGTAGAAGTACGAAATCGAACTGCAGGTGATTTTCATACGATGTCGATACAAACTATGAATGACGTTATACCGAATCTTTTTCATCTAGTGCTCGGGATTATCAATTGAGCCCCTAGGTCCACACGACAATCGAGGGACATCTTTGACTCGAGAATTGGTGTAAACGTGGATCAAAGAATAGATGACCACGGGTCAAATGTGAGAAAAAGTTCTAAAAGGGCGCCCGATAATCCAAATTGTACTACAGTCTCAATCGACTTATTTAGCCCCGATTCTGGGAACCGACTTCTCCATGATATTAGGACTAAATATTTGGACGTCGCCTCATTTATTTTTGGATTTTCCATTGGATGCAGAAGTGTTGGAAAAAGGAAAATTGGACCGAATATTGGGCCCGCGGGTGGGCCGGCCTAAGACCAGTGGCCCAATGGGCCTTGCGCCCATCCAGCCCAACCCAAAGGGGGCCTAAGCTAGCCCAAGTTCCTCTCCCTCCTCAGCCCATGGGCTTCTCTCTTTTGGCTTTTCCTTTTGTGCCCAAGTGGGCTTTGTTTTTGCTTGTTTATTGTTTATTTTTGATTGGTTCTTCAACAAGTGTCTTGGCCCTTATCCAAGTCTCCAGCAACCCCTTCTCTCTCCTCCTTTCTCCCCCAAATTTGTGCATCGGCTCAGTCCCTCTCTCTCTCCCTTTTTCTCTTCATTTTCCCTTCCATTTCTACTGTTTCTTGCTGTCATTACTATTTCCAGCTGGAAAACAGCCTTGTCGCCATCACAGGAGCTGCCACCACTGCCTAAAGTATAGCCACGGAAGTTAGGAAGCTAGCCACACACCCTTGGTCACCCCTGGTTGTTGTTAGTCGCCCGTTTCGGCATTTTCCACCTTTGCTGGTTAGTTCCACGTGAATAGTAAACTAGTATTGTTTTGACCTGTTTCGGCCATCATTTATCATCCGTTGTCATCCCCAAGCTTACCCTTCATAGCCCTCGTTCCCTTCTATGCACCGGTGTCGCCGGATTTCTGATTCAAGTAAGTTAATTCTCTAATCCTTAATTTTGCTTAGGGGTAATTAGTGTATTTGTTTATTTGTGTTTAATTAGAGTTAATTAGTGGATTAGTCTAGTTAATTAGGCTAATTGAGATTAGTATTATGAACTATAGTTAATTAATTAAACTAACTATAGTTAGTTTTAAAAGTAATCAAGGTTAAAAGTTAATCATGGTTAGGTTAGATTAACTAGGGTTAAGTTAATTAATTAACCATGGTTAGATTTAATTTTTTTTATTGTTTAATTAATTAAATTCGGAATAAGTACTGTTCATTTATAATGTTCACGCACTGTTCATGCAGAAACTAAAAATTGTTAGAAATTGATGTGTTCTTGGTTGTATTGTTTACTTGACGTGTCGATTGTTATATATACTTGTGCAATATGAAGAAATGCATGATCGAAAACCGATTGATATTAAAATAGCTTGGTTTATTGAATTTCTCTTTGATTAATTGGATTGTATCGTGTATGTGAAGGACATTCGTTACCATGTTTCATTATACATGTGCAATTGTAACTACATATTACGTGAGCATGGAGGATGTTGCATTCATGACCAAGCCAAAGCAAGGACAAGAATGAACTGTTTGTAGATGTGTTGCATGGTTAGATTAAAGTTGATAGCCTGATATAGCCGGATGACCACCAATCCTTTAGGGTTGTGCCGTGGCCATTGGGTCGTCTGACAGTGGTCAGATGCAGAGTTGCGGTTGAGGCCGAGCCCATGCTCCTTAGGGAATGTCGTCGGTGGGGGAGAGCCTATGACGTTGTCGTGCCTCAAGAGGGAGGATGATGCTTGGTCTACGACTAGTTGACCGCCAACTATGAGGTTGTGCCATGACATTGAGGGTCGTAATAATCGAAGCATGTGTGGGCATTAAGATATGAGAATAATTGTGCAATGCTCTGATTATTTGCATGTTTCCTACTGCTATGATGAGGTGATTAACAATTTCTACAGGTCACGTGTGCCAAGGCCAAGTAAGGTCACTTGTGATTGCACGTGTTTATTAAACTATCATCTGCTGTCATTTTCTTTGAGGTGGTGTTGGTTGATTTGATGGATTAGGTTATGTGTTAAACACTCGAGGCGAGCGAAGTTCCTAATTGGGGCTTAGGGCTTTTGTCACGCCCCGACTCTCGAGCTCGCGACAACCCCTTCTCTTGGTCGATTGAAAGCGACGTCCCAGGACCCGTCGACAACCATTCATTTTATCTTTGATTATGCGCAAGCGGAAGACGAACCATCCCCAGACAAACATACAATCAAACAGGGATAGAGGGATGAACAGCCAGAACAACAGCAACTACTCATTTATACATCTTATTGGATTAACCAACAGAGGATCGCTTTCCGAATTACAAGCCCGACAAAAAGGGCCGATCCATCCTCTAAGCCAAACCAAAAAGGAACTAGGCTAATCCAATTAAACAAGAAGAACCCTCGGGTTCAACACCACGGTCACTCGGACCCATCGGACTCAAGCTCCGTCGAGTCGATCACCGGAGAAGCGGGGGCAGGATTCTCCACTGTGAGTACGCCATTCTAGGGACCTGAAAATGGTTACCACGACGGGTTGAGATAAAATCTCAGCGAGTTCTTCCCCCTAAGCCCCGGTTAGTACGCCAACTCAACCCGGGGTATCTCTCCAGAACCACCCCTCACTCAACCCACAACAAACAACCAAAACCAAACAACAGCCAACAGACAGGGCAACCCACAATTAATATTCGGTTCGCATGCAACCTTACCCGGTATGCCATACCCTGCGCGACCAATCTCATACAATGCAAGCAAGGCACATGGCCGTTAGATGAAACAGTTCATCAACCACATGCGAATCGCGCCACAAGCGATCTCACTTGGCCATTGCCACACCCCGCACGACTGCCAACTCATGCGTGCGTACCACAAATCATCACGACATTAAGAGCATGCGAATAATCGAGCATCTCACACAACTTTCTCATGTCTCGAGATCCACACATATGCTCCGATTATTACGACCCTCTAGGCCACGGCACAACCTTATGGTTGGCGGTCAACCGGTCGTAAACCAGGCATCGTCCTCCCCGTGAGGCACGGCGACGTCATGGGCTTTCCCCCACCGACGGCATTCCATAAGGAGCATGGGCCCGGCCTCAACCGCGACTCCGCATCGACCACCGTCAGGCGACCCAATGGTCACGGCACAACCCCGAAGGATTGGCGGTCATCCGGCTCAACCGGGCTATCAACTTTAATCTGACCATGCAACACATCAGCAAACAGTTCATTCTTGTCTTTGCTTTTGCTTGGTCGTGAATGCAACATCACTCATACGCTCATGCTCATGCGACATGCCATTTCAGATAACCCACACGATATGTCATACAATCTCACTCGACAATTTCCAAAATTCAATTCAACCAACATTCGATCACGCATTTCATCAATATTCACGAGTATAATTAACAATCGGCACTTCAATTAATCATAACAATCAATAGCACATCAAATTCGAGACAAAATTTAGCTTCGGATGAACAAAGGAGTGAATGTCGTGAACGGTAATTATGAATAGTGATTTTTCCGAAATTCAATTAATTAAAACATTTAATCCAGAAATTAAACAAAATATTAATTAAAACAATTAATCAACCAATTTAAGCAAATCATGCTTAATTAAACACTTAAACACAATTAATCACAAATTAAGCACAATTAAGCCTAATAAGCAAAATTAAGCTAATCTAATCTTAACCATCTATCTAACCACCTATCTTAGGGCTAATACAACTTAATTAAACCCCTTAAACCAAGATTAACACTAACTAACCAACCCTAAGCAAGTTTAGGCACTAAATAGGGATTAGGAGCTAAACTCACCCGTTAGGCGGGCCGGCGACACGGACGCGGCGGCGGCAACGAACCCGACACCCGGGGACCTCTACCACAGCGATCCAAGGCGGTCCCGGGGCTGAGAACAGCAGCAACAAACTCGAAATCCCTCTGCAACTCTGAAAAACTGACTGCACAGGAGGAAAGTTGCTGACCGGAGTTGAACGGGCTGCCCGGAGCTCCGGCGAGCGACGGGCCAGCGACTG
This sequence comes from Corymbia maculata, assembly GCA_014182735.1. Lineage (NCBI taxonomy): Eukaryota > Viridiplantae > Streptophyta > Magnoliopsida > Myrtales > Myrtaceae > Corymbia > Corymbia maculata. The sequence goes on along the minus strand of CM024686.1, from coordinate 23,700,477 downwards.
GCGGCACCTGGGGGTCGAGGGGGGACCACTAGTGGTTGGTATGGGTGGTGGTTTGGCCGGAAAGGGAGGAAAATGGCCGAAACAGCAAAACAGAACAGCAGTAGGCGGTCAGAAAACGGTCAGGCCGGCGGTGGCTTTCGGCCGGAATACGGGTTACCAACAGCTCCTTCCGGCGATCGGCCGACGCTATTTGAACGGAATTTCTCTTCTGAACACAACGGCGGGTGGCACGAGACGAGATTCCAACGGGAAGGCAATGAACAACTCATATTTCGGTGAAAGGTCAAACTGAAAAATAGAAGGAATGAAGGAAAACCATGGGAGAGAATGGTGTGCGGTTTGGGGAAGATGAAGAGAAGAGAGAGAGTGAAGTAAAGGCTGAAGGATAAGGCTTATCAAAGCTTTCAATGCTTGCCCCACTTGTCAAGAAAATGACCTCATCTTCTCTTTCTTCTTTTTGACTTTTCTTCAAAATATCCAAGGGCATTTTGGTCATTTCCACCTTGCACATTTCCTAATCTGTCCTTGGGCTGAAAATGGAGGGGCGGGCCTAGGAAATGGGCTGGAAAATGAATAGGAACGGGCTCGGGAATTTATTGGGCTTGAATCGGCTCGGTTTTAAACAATGGGCTCGGAAGGGTAAAGGGTCGGTTTGGCCCAACGGGCTCACTTGCTTGCCTCGGGCCTTCCACGGCGGCTGTCCCACCTTGGGCGTGAGGCCCACACTGATTTTGCCCGGCCCACGTCCTCATAGGCTCGTTTTCTTGGTCCGAAAATCCCTTTTCCAAATACTCGGCTCAACCGGCAAAGCAGTGTCGATGTCTAAGAAGCATCGTCCAAAAGTCCTTCTCGAACATTCCCGAAAATTCGAAGTCCAATACTAGATTCTCATGCTATGTCAATTTTGCCCGAATGCCATTTTGGTACCGTTTAGGCGACGGGCGGCTTTGAGGATTCACGCGTAACCGACTCGTGCCAATTCACGTTCAAGACTTCTCGACACATGGACGTCCTTGACTACATGAAATTGCGAAGAATCGATTCTTATTTCAAAGTACACGATTACTAAGGATCGACACGGGGCCGTTCGCAAGTTCGATAATAGTAGGCGGAATCACCCGTCGTCCCATTATGTTCCGCCCACGAATCGACTCCTATTCGTCCTTGGAATCGGCCCGCATGACTACGGGATCATCCTTACGCAAGTCTCACGGTCGAGTCGTTTTCCCAGGTCAAGTTCTTTAGTCGCACGAGTTCTCGTCCTCATTAGCCTTTCCCTCAAGGTCGGTATCTCGGGAGTGATCGGCCCGAGTGAGATCAACCAACAATGCATTTATTTAAATTAACGCTCGTTCCTCCCTAAAAGGACTCGAATTTCAGGATGTTACAACTCTTCCCCTCTTATAAAAATTTCGTCCTCGAAATTTGTAGCTACTTGACAAATCCTCAAAAGATGGGGGTGTTGATGCTTCATCACTTCTTCACTTTCCAATGTAGCTCCCTATGATCCATGATATCGCCAAATCACCTTAACTAAGGCGATAGTCTTAATTTGAAGTACTTGCTCTTTACGGTCCTCTATCCGTATCGGCTTCTCCACGTATGACACCACATCGACTATGTCCAGTTCCTCAAAATTCAAAACATGCGTCAAGTCCGGTTCATACTTTCTCAACATGGACACGTGGAAACATCATGTACTTGAGCAAGCTTCGGTGGCAACGCAAGATGATACGTTAAAATTTCGATCCTTTCCAAAATTTTAAAAAGGGTCCAACGTACCCCAAACAACTTTTCTTTCTTGCCAAATCTAGAAGTACCATTGTCGGCGATACTTTCAAAAACACACGATCGCCCACCTTAAACTCCAACGGTCTGCGATGCTTATCTGCATAACTCTTTTGATGACTCTGAGCGGTCTTTAGTTTGTCTTTGATAATCTGAACTGCATTCAATAACTGCTAAACCAATTTTGAACCAGTGATTCCCAATTCTCTGACCTCGTTCCATAGACTGGAGTTCCACAAACTTGACCATATTTCTGCTATACCGCTCCGATAAAATCTTATCCCACAAACACTCTCTTTTTGCACAGTGCGTAGTTCAGTTCATTTCTGCCCCTTTCGACATCCTAGAAGCTGCCGGGAGTCGCTCCTTGCTCGAGCACTCGGCCCCGCGACCACTCCCCGCCCTCGTCGGATCAGTCGTCACGGGCATCTACGAACTGCACCACTACTAGCAAAGGTCCTTTTTTTGACATACACCATCTCAAAGAGGTATTATCCGTTGTGGCCTGTCCCATACTAAGCCTCACGGGTTTAACCTCATCCACCTCAAAGTGCAAAACTTTCTCCAGCTCGTCAACCCATGAGCTCGTTTCTGCGAGGTCACTTATCGACACTTAAAATCTGATTCACTGAATTTCCATTAAATCGCTGTTCGAATTCCACAAACTATCGATTTTTCTTTCAACATTCCTTTCACGTCCATTTAATAACCAAATGTCATTTATTGCACCAAAAGCTTTCGGGTACTTCTTCAAATCCTTTCTGATACCTCAAGAAGAAATCATCGACAATGCCATTTCCTCACTCATCCATCTAGCATCAAGGGATAATTAATTCTTAATCCACCGAAGACAAAAATCCATTCCTCACATCCCTATTTCATATATCTCTTGAAATAATCCACCTTGGGTAAAATCATAGCTTAATCGAATCTAAGACTTCGAGCAATAAATCATCCACCGTAATCCTTATCAAAGATCATCACCATTTAATAGATCATCTCTTATGATCCCATACCTACAACTCCTCAAATCATTAAGATAAAACTTATCTTACTTCCATTAAATCCAAGGACCTCAATTGTCGTGACGCGTAAGCAACCAATCTTCCTTGTTACCTTACCACGTAGTCAAATCCCTTATACGACACCTCACTGCAAATCTCGTATTCTCCAATAATAGACTAAATCCTCAAAACTGGTGCGATAATCAGCTTATACTTAAGCTCTTAAAAATTTCACTTATTTGTCCATTCAGATTCTTACGTCCTTCAGTAACCTTCGTATCAAAGGCGTAGCTATCGTAGAGAACCTTTCTACGAATTGTCTGTACTAACCTGTCCGACTTAGAAAACTTTGAACCTCTGTCACCGTCATAAGTCTCGGCATATTCATGACTGCCTTGATCTTAACGGATCCATAGAAATTCCTTCGTCCAAAATCATATGACCAACAAAACAACGCGAGTAAACCCAAACTCGCACTTATTAAACTTGGCATACTGTTTATGCTCTCGAATGGTCTATAGCACCACCCTTAAGTGCTGTCAGTGTTCCTCTAAATTCCTCGAATAATCCAATATATTGCTCACGAACACAATTACAATCAATCCAAATACGCCTTAATCACTCAATCCATCAAATCCATAAAAGTAACTGGCGTATTAGTTAATCCAAACGGCAGTACAGTAATCTCGTAATGACCAGATCACACACGATATGTCGTCTTTAATTTTTCCTCCTTTTTAATCCTCAACCACTGATAGCCCGTTCTTAGGTCTATCCTGGGACATATCGAAGCTCCTTGAAGTGGGTCAAACAAGTCATCCATCCTTGATTCTTCAACTAACCAATTAACCTCAGTTGTCCAATAACCTTAGCAACTTTCGTCCAATAAACAAGTTGCTTCCAACGACGAATTTCAAAGGGGTCAAGGGTCCTCCTCGATTTCCCACAAACTCAAAACTGTTACGCACTACTGGGTTAAACTGAATTGTCTTTCCATGACAATCCACTTTCTATTGAGTGGGATGAGATTCCTTCTCCCCATCATTGGTCCCTTTCCAAACCGACGATTGTCTCTATTAGGCACGAACCGCGAGCCAAATGCGGTCGTCCTCTCAATCATATTCTTCTTGATTATCTGGGCCCTCTCGTACATCTCATCAAAACTCTTTAAACTCAAGGGCACCAGCTGGCTTTCAATTCCAGTTTCAAGCCATCTCTGAACTATCTCGCCCTATCCAAGGGTCCTCCACTAATCTCGGCTTAGTATATGCCGACTTGGCAAACTTTGCCTCATACTGATCCACTGAAATCTGATTTTGACGAAACCGTTGAAACTCGCCATCTTTGACTCTCTCGCACCGTCCAAGAAGTATCTCTCATTGAAAGCCTCACGAAAGGCACCCCAAGTCTCGAGCGTGCCTTCGGGAACACTCTTCCTTGAGTGGCTTCCCATCATGTACCTTGACATTTCCTTGAAGCCGATAAACCGCCGGAAGCACTCTGTCTTTCTCTCGAACACCTCAACACCGAAAATGGTCCTCTCGAAATCCCTCATCCAAAGGGTTGCAGCTTTAGGGTTGCCCACGCCACCGAACCTCGGTGGCTGCAATCTCGGGAACTACTCTACCAACCTAGGCATCGGTCTCTCGCTGCACCTCTCCTCTCACTAGGGGAACCACAAGGACCACAAAGCAAAAGCACACACGGCTTGCTGTCCTAACAAGGTCTCTAGCGCCGTAGGATCCCAACTAACCTAGGATCCGCCACACGCTACCTCAAGCACCGGTTTGACCAAACACGCCCTACGCCTAAGGGTCGATCGCTCGGGATTGCTCATCACGGGACTATGAGCAACCCGCCACCACACGAAACCACAAAAGCAATCACGGGCACGTAATTAAAAGCCATCCCTATCTCACTATCCCAAAATCCCACGCACCTTATCACTCCAAGTCTCGACCTCGCCCGATACCAAAACCGGCGGGGATGTCACGCCCCGACTCTCGAGCTCGCGACAACCCCTTCTCTTGGTCGATTGAAAGCGACGTCCCAGGACCCGTCGACAACCATTCATTTTATCTTTGATTATGCGCAAGCGGAAGACGAACCATCCCTGCACAAACATACAATCAAACGGGGATAGAGGGATGAACAGCCGAACAACAAAGCAACTACTCATTTATACATCTTATTGGATTAACCAACGAGAGGATCGCTTTCCGAATTACAAGCCCGACAAAAAGGGCCGATCCATCCTCTAAGCCAAACCAAAAAGGAACTAGGCTAATCCAATTAAACAAGAAGAACCCTCGGGTTCAACACCACGGTCACTCGGACCCATCGGACTCAAGCTCCGTCGAGTCGATCACCGGAGAAGCGGGGCGGATTCTCCACCGTGAGTATGTCACGCCCGACTCTCGAGCTCGCGGCAACCCCATTTCACTTGAGGTCTTAAAATACGACGTCCCAGGTACTGTTGTCGACCAATTCATTTTATCTTGTAATTAAGCACATGCAGAAACGAACAACTCCCAAACCAAACAACAGGGATAGCAACAACAGCAGCAGAGGAAAGACAAACACCATTTTATATATCTGAAGGTTAGCCGGCACACTAGCAAATACATACACGCCTTACTATAGGCGACAAGCTAAGGCCTACTCAAAAAGAGACCGGCCTGGCTAACCTAACACTGTACAAGTGTCTACTCGCGGCCTCGAGAGGGATCACTCTCTTCGATCCTGCACGCATCATCTAGGGCCTGAAAATGTTAACCACGACGGGTTGAGATAAACTCAGCAAGTTAAAGTCCTAAGCCCCGGTTAGGAACTTCGCTCGCCTCGGGAGTTTAACATACAACCTAATCCAGCAATCAGTGCAATACCACCTCAGAGAAATAACAACAAAAGACAGTTTAATACACAGGTGCAATCACAGGCGACCCTACCTGGCTTTGGCACACGCGACCTATAGAAAATGTCATTTAATCCATCACGACATTAAGAGCATGCAAATAATCAGAGCATCTCACACAACTTTCCCATGTCTCACACTCACGCATGCTCCGATTATTAACGCCCCCTCCTGGGCAAACGGCACAACCTTATGGTTGGCGGTTCCTAGCTAAACCAGCTTCTTCCTCTTTACCTCGAGGCACGGCAACATCAATGGCTCACTCCCAAGATGGCATTCCTGAAGGAGCATAGGACCCGCCCACTACCGCAGTCCCACATAGAACCCCTCCTTGTCAAGCAACTGACCGAAGTCAGGCGACCCACTGGCCACGGCACATCCTCATAGGGATTGGCGGTTTTCCAACAACGCTGGGTTCCCTCTCTTAATGTGATCATACAACACATCATCAAGCAATCCATTTTTATCTTTGCTCTGTCGTGAATGCAACATCGCTTATGCTTATGCGACATGCCATTTCAGCTAACCCACGCAATATGTCATGCGGTATCACTCGACAATTCCAAACTTCCAAATTCAACCAATCAACAGTCACGTACATTCCCTAATTCTCGGGAATAACTCAATAAATCAAACACTTTCACTTCCATTCGGTCTTCGATCATGCGTTTCATCATATTTCACAAGTATAATTAACAATCGGCACTTCAATAATTCATAACAACCAAGAACACATCAAAATAAACCAAAAGTTAGCTTCTGCATGAACAGTGCCGTGAACAGTAATCCGTGAACAGTGATTAGTGAACAGTAATCCGTGAACAGTAATTTGTGAACAGTAAATTCGTCCGAAACTAAATAAATAAATAAAAATAAATAAACTTAACCATGGTTAACAAATTAACTCAACCCTAGTTAATATAACCTAACCATAGTTAAAATCTAACCTTGGTTACTTTTAAAACTAACTATGGTTACTTTAATTAATTAACCCTAGTTACTTTAATACTAACTATGGTCAATTAACTAACCCTAGTCAGCTTAATTAACTCAGCCACCATTAACAAACTAACCCATAATTAACCAAGCACAAAAATTAAACTAATTAACCCTAAGCAAGATTAACCCCTAAACAAGGATTAGGAAGTTAACTTACTTGGATCGGAAATCCGGCGACACCGGCGCGTAGAGGGGAACAAGGGCTACGAGGGGTAAGCTCGGGAATGGCAACGGATGACAAACGATGGCCGAAACGGGCCAAAACAGCCCGGAATCACTGTTCACGCGGAACCGGTGCAGCTGAGCGGAAAAGGCCGAAACGGGCGGCTAACGGCGACCAGCGGCGACCGGGGGTGCGCGGTTGGCTTCCTAACTTCCAGGACTACACTTTGGGCGGTTGTGGCGGCTCCGGTGACGGCGGCAAGGCTGTTTTCCGGCTGGAAAACAGTATGGACAGCAAAGAACACCAGAAATGGAAGAGAAAAGGAAGAGAAAAAGGGAGAGAGAGGAAGGCTGGGCTGGTGCACGAATTTTGGGGGAGAAAGAGGAGAGAGAAGAGGCTGCTGAAGGCTTGGATAAGGCCAAGGCAAGTAGGCAAGCCACTTGCTTGAAGAGCCAATCAAAAACAAAGCAAAACAAGCATAAACAAAGCCCACTTGGGCACAAAAGCAAAAGGCCAAAGGGAGAAGCCCATGGGCTGGAAATGGAGGGGAACTTGGGCCAACTTGGGCTGGGCTAAATGGGTGCAAGGCCCATTGGGCCGCCGGTCTTGGGCCGGCCCACCCGCGGGCCCGAAACCCGGTCCAATTTTTTCCTTTTTCCGACGCTTCCGTGTCCAACGGAAAATCCCAAAATAAATGAGGCGATGTCCAAATATATAGTCCTGACATCACTGAAAAGTTGGTTCCCAAAATCGGATTAAAAATTGGGGCCAAATTGAGTCAATTGCGACCGTAGTACAATTTGGATTATCGGGCGACTTTTTAGGACTTTCCTCACTTTTGACCCATGGTCAACCATTCTTTGAACCACGTTTACGCCAATTCTCGAGTCAGGGACGTCCCTCGATTGTCGTGTGATCCCGGGGGCTCAATTGATAATCCCGAGTACCAAATGAAAAGGATTCGGTTTACCGTCGTTCGTAGTTCGTATCGAAGTCGTGCGGAAATCACCCGCAGATCGACTTCGTACTTCTGCCGAATCGATTTATTTCCGTTTCCTTAATAGTCTAGTACTTAGAGGATATCGTTCCCGCCCAGTCCTCATGGTCGAAGGGTTCGTTCTCGATCGAAATTGCGAGTCGTACGCGAATCATTTCCTATCGACGCCCTCCGTAATCCATTATCCCACGAACACACAGTTCGGAAAATTTGTGACCAGGCCTTCGACTAATATTGCCCTTTTATAAAATCCTAAAATGGGGTCGATTTTCAGGATGTTACGAGTACGCCATTCTAGGGACCGAAAATGGTTACCACGACGGGTTGAGATAAAATCTCAGCGAGTTCTTCCCCCTAAGCCCCGGTTAGTACGCCAACTCAACCCGGGGTATCTCTCCGTAACCACCCCTCACTCAACCCACAACAAACAACCAAAACCAAACAACAGCCAACAACGAGACGGGGCAACCCACAATTAATATTCGGTTCGCATGCAACCTTACCCGGTATGCCATACCCCGCGCGACCAATCTCATACAATGCAAGCAAGGCACATGGCCGTTAGATGAAACGGTTCATCAACCACATGCGAATCGCGCCACAAGCGATCTCACTTGGCCATTGCCACACCCTGCACGACTGTCAACTCATGCGTGCGTACCACAAATCATCACGACATTAAGAGCATGCGAATAATCAGAGCATCTCACACAACTTTCTCATGTCTCAGATCCACACATATGCTCCGATTATTACGACCCTCTAGGCCACGGCACAACCTTATGGTTGGCGGTCAACTGGTCGTAAACCAGGCATCGTCCTCCCCCGTGAGGCACGGCGACGTCATGGGCTTTCCCCACCGACGGCATTCCATAAGGAGCATGGGCCCGGCCTCAACCGCGACTCCGCATCGACCACCGTCGGGCGACCCAATGGTCACGGCACAACCCCGAAGGATTGGCGGTCATCCGGCTCAACCGGGCTATCAACTTTAATCGACCATGCAACACATCAGCAAACAGTTCATTCTTGTCTTTGCTTTTGCTTGGTCGTGAATGCAACATCACTCATACGCTCATGCTCATGCGACATGCCATTTCAGATAACCCACACGATATGTCATACAATCTCACTCGACAATTTCCAAAATTCAATTCAACCAACATTCGATCACGCATTTCATCAATATTCACGAGTATAATTAACAATCGGCACTTCAATTAATCATAACAATCAATAGCACATCAAATTCAGACAAAATTTAGCTTCTGGATGAACAGTGCCGTGAACAGTAATCGTGAACAGTAATTATGAACAGTGATTTTTCCGAAATTCAATTAATTAAAACATTTAATCCAGAAATTAAACAAAATATTAATTAAAACAATTAATCAACCAATTTAAGCAAATCATGCTTAATTAAACACATAAACACAATTAATCACAAATTAAGCACAATTAAGCCTAATAAGCAAAATTAAGCTAATCTAATCTTAACCATCTATCTAACCACCTATCTTAGGGCTAATACAACTTAATTAAACCCCTTAAACCAAGATTAACACTAACTAACCAACCCTAAGCAAGTTTAGGCACTAAATAGGGATTAGGAGCTAAACTCACCCGTTAGGCGGGCCGGCGACACGGACGCGGCGGCGGCAACGAACCCGACACCCGGGGACCTCTACCACAGCGATCCAAGGCGGTCCCGGGGCTGAGAACAGCAGCAACAAACTCGAAATCCCTCTGCAACTCTGAAAAACTGACTGCACAGGAGGAAAGTTGCTGACCGGAGTTGAACGGGCTGCCCGGAGCTCCGGCGAGCGACGGGCCAGCGACGGGCGGCACTGGGGGTCGAGGGGGACCACTAGTGGTTGGTATGGGTGGTGGTTTGGCCGGAAAGGGAGGAAAATGGCCGAAACAGCAAAACAGAACAGCAGTAGGCGGTCAGAAAACGGTCAGGCCGGCGGTGGCTTTCGGCCGGAATACGGGTTGACCAACAGCTCCTTCCGGCGATCGGCCGACGCTATTTGAACGGAATTTCTCTTCTGAACACAACGGCGGGTGGCACGAGACGAGATTCCAACGGGAAGGCAATGAACAACTCATATTTCGGTGAAAGGTCAAACTGAAAAATAGAAGGAATGAAGGAAAACCATGGGAGAGAATGGTGTGCGGTTTGGGGAAGATGAAGAGAAGAGAGAGAGTGAAGTAAAGGCTGAAGGATAAGGCTTATCAAAGCTTTCAATGCTTGCCCCACTTGTCAAGAAAATGACCTCATCTTCTCTTTCTTCTTTTTGACTTTTCTTCAAAATATCCAAGGGCATTTTGGTCATTTCCACCTTGCACATTTCCTAATCTGTCCTTGGGCTGAAAATGGAGGGGCGGGCCTAGGAAATGGGCTGGAAAATGAATAGGAACGGGCTCGGGAATTTATTGGGCTTGAATCGGCTCGGTTTTAAACAATGGGCTCGGAAGGGTAAAGGGTCGGTTTGGCCCAACGGGCTCACTTGCTTGCCTCGGGCCTTCCACGGCGGCTGTCCCACCTTGGGCGTGAGGCCCACACTGATTTTACCCGGCCCACGTCCTCATAGGCTCGTTTTCTTGGTCCGAAAATCCCTTTTCCAAATACTCAGCTCAACCGGCAGTGTCGACTGTCTAAGAAGCATCGTCCAAAAGTCCTTCTCGAACATTCCCGAAAATTCGAAGTCCAATACTAGATTCTCATGCTATGTCAATTTCGCCCGAATGCCATTTTGGTACTACTTAGGCGACGGGGCGGCTTTGAGGATTCACGCGTAACCGACTCGTGCCAATTCACGTTCAAGACTTCTCGACACATGGACGTCCTTGACTACATGAAATTGCGAAGAATCGATTCTTATTTCAAAGTACACGATTACTAAGGATCGACACAGGGCCGTTCGCAAGTTCGATAATAGTAGGCGGAATCACCCGTCGTCCCATTATGTTCTGCCCACGAATCGACTCCTATTCGTCCTTGGAATCGGCCTGCATGACTACAGGATCATCCTTACGCAAGTCTCACGGTCGAGTCGTTTTCCCAGGTCAAGTTCTTTAGTCGCACGAGTTCTGTCCTCATTAGCCTTTCCCCTCAAGGTCAGTATCTCAGGAGTGATCAGTTCCGAGTGAGATCAACCAACAATGCATTTACGAAATTAACGCTCGTTCCTCCCTAAAAGGACTCGAATTTCAGGATGTTACAGCTTTAACTTGCTGAGTTTATCTCAACTCATCGTGGTTAACATTTTCAAGCCATTTTAGGCAAGCCTTCCCCCACTTGTACAATGTTAGGTTAGCTAGGCCGGTCCCTTTTTGAGTAGGCATCAGCTTTTCGTCGTAATAAGGCGTGTTTATATGTGCCGTAGTTCAAGCTAAATTTTAGATATATAATATGATGTTCTCTTTCCTCTAATGCTGTTGTTGTTATCCCTATTGTTTGGTTTGGGAGTTGTTTGTTTTCGCATGTGCTTAATTACAAGATAAAATGAATTGGTTGACGATAGTACTTGGGACGTCGTACAACTAGACCTCAAGTGAAATGGGGTTGCCGCGAGCTCGAGAGTTGGGGCGTGACAACCTTGTCGATTTTGGTATCAAAGCCTAGTTGGCTGATGGAGTGATAAGGTGTGATAAGTCTTGTGTTGTTGTGTGGGGATAGTTAGTAGGAAATATAATTTCTTTACTTGCATGTGATTGACTGCAAGATCCTTCGTGGTCTTTTGTTTTAGGGTTGTGTCATTTTCTAATTCTATGTTGGGGAATTGAAACGCAGGTTAGGAGAGTCCTGCAAAATGAGCAATCCAGATCCGAGTACCCTTAGTTTGAGGACCTTAGGTTAGAGGGGTCAGAGAAGGAGGACGGCACAAGCAATGAGCTACTATGGGTTGTCGGGGAAAGAGAATTTGATTCAATCTGACTGGAGCTAGTAGTTTCCAATTTGTAGGGAGCCGATGAGGGTCATTGATTCCCTTAATTTATTCTTTGGAAGCAACTAGGTTGTTGGGGTAAGCATGTCGGGGTTATTTGGCATCTGTGAGTGATATGTTGAAAGAAGGACCGAAATTGGAGGACATCGTGGTAGTACAAGATTATTTTGATGTCTTTCCAAAGGAATTGCCAAGACTACCCCTAGCTAAAGAGACAGAGTTTGTGATTGAGTTGGCTTCTGGGATGGAACCAATCTCGAAGGCATCGTATAGGATGGCATTGTCAGAGCTGAAGGAATTGAAGGTGCAGATGTAGGAATTATTGGACAAGGGCTTCATTCGCCTGAGTGCATCGCCTTGGGGAGCGCCGGTCCTATTTGTCAAGAAAAAGGATGGTTCATTGCGGTTGTGCATTGACTATAGACAGCTTAATCAAGTGATGATTAAGAATAAGTATCCACTATCGAGGATTGATGATCTACTCAACCAACTCCAAGGAGCATCGATATTCTCTAAGATAGACTTAAGGACATGCTATCATCAATTAAGGATCCGAAAGGAGAACATACTGAAAACAACTTTCCGTACTCGTTATGGTCATTACGAGTTTATGGTAATGCTTTTTGGATTAACAAAGGCCCCTGCCACTGTCATGGATTTGATGAACCAAGTGTTTAAGGAATATTTGGATCGGTTTGTAATCATGTTTATCGACGACATTTTGGTGTATTCGAAGAGTCTAGATGAACACGAGCAACACCTAAGGACTGTGTTGTAAATCCTAAGAAATCACGAACTGTATGCAAAATTTACCAAGTGTGAATTTTGGTTGGCTCGAGTGGCTATTCTAAGCCACGTGATCTCAGGCGAAGGGATTTCTGTGGACCTGACCAAGATTGAAGTGATCATAGATTGGCCAAGACCGACTTCAGTAACCGAGGTTCGTAGTTTTCTGGGATTGGCTAGTTATTACAAACGATATGTGGAAAGATTCTCTTCAATAGCTATGAATGACGCAGTTGTTGAAAAAAGGACAAGAAATATGAGTGGACGGATAAGTGTGAGCGTAGTTTCCAAGAGCTTAAGCATAAGCTGACTACCGCACCAGTTTTGACTATTCCGTTAGGTTCAAGAGGATATGAGATTTTTAGCGACGCATCATAAAAGGGACTCGATTGCGTTCTGATGTAATATGGTAAAGTGATAGCACATGCTTCTAGCTAGTTAAAGCCTCACAAGCTGAATTATCCGACGCACAACTTAGAGTTGGCAGCCATAATTTTTGCTTTGAAAATATGGAGGCATTATCTCTATGGAGAGAGATTCCAGATTTTTACGGATCATCAAAGTTTGAAGTATATGTTTTCTCAAAAGGAACTGAACATGAGACATCATAGATGGATGGAACTTCTTAAGGATCATGATTGCAATATCCTGTACCATCCAGGCAAGGCAAACAAAGTGGCAAACGCTTTGAGTCGCAAGTCATTGGTTGCTAGTATGGTAGTTTAGGAATGGATTTTGTTGGAGGGAATCCGTGATTTAGAATTTAGGCTCGAGGTATGTCATCTTTCTAGTTTGATGGCTACCCTTAGGATTGAACCTGAAATTCAAGCCAAGATTAAAGCAATGCAACCTTTGGACATTGAGATCCAAAAGATTCTTCAAATGGATGCGACTAAGAGAAAGTCAGATTTTCAAGTATCCAAGGATGGAATCTTGAAATTTCGTGGACGGTTATGTGTACCAAACGACGCCGAAATTAAGGAGAGGTTGTTATCCAAAGCGCATCACAACGACTATAATGTGCATCTAGGCAGTACGAAGATGTATCAAAATTTGCGACAGTATTATTGGTGGAACGGCATGAAACTCGACATCGCCAAGCACGTGGCGAAGTGTTTAACTTGCCAACAAGTGAAAGCACAGCATTGTAAACCAGGAGGGTTACTACAACCTCTTGAAATCCCTAAATGGAAATGGGAGCACATCACAATGGACTTCGTGACAGGATTACCGAGAAGTGAGCGGGGTAATGATGTAATTTGGGTCATAGTGGATTAATTGACAAAGTTAGCTCACTTCATCACTATAGGCGAGGATTTTGCTTTGGAAAAGTATATAGAATTGTACGTGCGACAGGTTATTCGTCTGCATGGGATGCCAATAACAATTACTTCGGATCGAGACCCCAGATTTATGGCTGCATTTTGGAAAAGTCTACAGATTTCGATGGGAGCAAAACTGCAGTTCAGTACGGCTTACCATCCTCAAATAGATGGTCAATCAGAGAGAACAATTCAAACCTTAGAGGATATGCTGAGAACCTGTGTATTGGATTTCAAAGAAAGTTGGGAGGAACAACTTCACCTCGTGGAATTCGCATACAATAACAATTATCAATTGAGTATCAAAATGGCACCGTTCGAAGCTTTGTACAGTAGGCCGTGTAGGACTCCAATTTGTTGGGATGAAGTCAGCAAGCGAAAAATTACAAGGCCAAAGTTAGTTCAGTAATCATTAGACGCCGTCAAGATGATTCGAGAAAGGTTAAAGACAGCTCAGAGCAGATAGAAAAGTTATGGGGACAGACAACGTAGGCCATTGGAATTTCAAGTGGGCAATCATGTGTTCCTTAAAGTATCGCCGATGCGAGGTACATCGCGATTTGGAAAGAAAGGAAAATTGAGCCTGAGGTACGTCGAACCGTTCGAGATTCTAAAAAGTATCGGGAATTTAGCCTATTGTCTTGCGCTACCGTCTTGACTTTCTCAAGTGCATAACATATTCCACGTGTCGATGTTAAGAAAATATGAGCCGGACCCAACACACGTGTTAAATTTTGAGGAGATAGAGGTGGACGATAGGGTGTCATATGTGGAGAGACCAATTCGGATTGAGGATTAGAAAGAATAAGTGCGAAGAAACAAGATGGTCTCCTTGGTCAAAGTCATTTGGTAATGCCATGGCATGGAGGGAGCTACGTGGGAAAGCGAAGAAATCATGAGGCATCAAGACCCCTATCTTTTTGAGGATTAGCATGTCAGTTTAAATTTTGAGGACGAAATTTCTACAAGAGGGGAAGAGTTGTAACATCCTGAGAATCAACCCCATTTTGGGATTTCATAAAATGGCAATGTTAGTTGAAGACCTAGTTAGTACAAATTTTCCAAACTTTGTGTTCGTGGGATAACGGATTACGGAGGGACGCCATTAGAAAATGATACGTGTCCGACTCACAATTTCGATCAAGAACAAACCCTTTGACCATGAGGACCTAGGAGGAAACGATATCCTCTAAATATTAGACTATCAAGAAATAGAAATAAATAGATTCGGCAAAAGTATGAAGTCAAACTGTGGGTGGTTTCTGCATGACGTCGATACGAACTACGAATGATGTTATACCGAATCCTTTTCATCTAATACTTGGGATTATCAATTGAGCCCCCGAGTCCACACAACAATCGAGGGATGTCCCTGACTCGAGAATTGGCATAAATGTGGATTAAAGAATGGATGACCATGGGTCAAATGTGAGAAAAAGTCCTAAAGGGGTGCTCGAAAATCCAAATTGTACTACGGTCGCAATCGAATCAATTTAGTCTCGCTTTATAATCCGATTTTGGGAACTGACTTCTCAGTGATATTAGGACTAAATATTTGGACATCACCTCATTTATTTTTGGATTTTCTATTGGACGCAAAAGTGTCGAAAAAAGGAAAATTGGACTGGGTTTCAGGCCCGTGGGTGGGCCGGCCCAAGACTAGCCGCCCAATGGGCCTTGCACCCATCCAGCCCAGCCCAAAGGGGGCTTAAGCTGACCCAAGTTCCTCTCCCTCCTCAACCCATGGGTTTCTCTCTTTTGGCTTTTTCCTTTTGTGCCAAGTGGGCTTTGTTTTTACTTGTTTATTGTTTGTATTTGATTGGTTCTTCAACAAGTGGCTTGCCCACTCGCCTTGACCCTTATCCAAGTCTCCAGCAGCCCCTTCTCTCTCCTCCTTTCTCCCCTAAATTTGTGCACCAGCCTAGCCCCTCTCTCTCTCCCTTTTTATTTTCCTTTTCTCTTCCATTTCTGTTGTTTCTTGCTATCTTTACTGTTTTCCAGCCAGAAAACAGCCTTGCCGCCATCACCGGAGCTGCCACCACTGCCCAAAGTGTAGCCATAGAAGTTAGGACGTTAGCCCCACACCCCCGATCACCCCTGGTCGCCGCTAGCCTCCTGTTTTGGCCTTTTCCACCTCTATTGGTCAGTTCCACGTGAACAATAAACCAGCATTGTTTTGGCCCGTTTTGGCCACCATCTGTAGTCCATTGTCATCTCCGAGCTTACCCCTCTAGCCCTAGTTCCCCTCTATGCGCTGGTGTCGCCGAATTTCCGATCCAAGTAAGTTAATTCCCTAATCCTTGTTTAGAGGTTAATTTTGCTTAGGGGTAATTAGTGTATTTGTATATTTGTGTTTAATTAGAGTTAATTAGTGGATTAGTCTGGTTAATTAGGCTGATTGAGATTAGTATTATGACCAGATTTAGTGTTAGATTAACTATAGTTAATTAATTAAAGTAACTATAGTTAGTTTTAAAAGTAATCAATGTTAAAAGTTAATCATAGTTAGGTTAGATTAACTAGGGTTAAGTTAATTGATTAACCATGGTTAGATTTAATTTTTTTATTGTTTAATTAATTAAATTCGGAATAAGTACTGTTCATTTTTATTGTTCACGCACGGTTCATGCAGAAACTAAAAATTGTTAGAAATTGATGTGTTCTTGGTTGCATTGTTTACTTGACATGTTGATTGTTATATATACTCGTGTAATATGAAGAAATGCATGATCGAAGACCGATTGATATTAAAATAGCTTGGTTTATTGAATTTCTCCGTGATTAATTGGATTGTACCGTGTATGTGAAGGACATTTGTTACCATGTTTCATTATACATGTGCAATTGTAACTGCATATCACGTGAGCATGAAGTATGTTGCATTCACGACTAAGCCAAAGCAAAGAGAAGAATGAACTGTTTGAAGATGTGTTGCATGGTTAGATTAAAATTGATAGCCCGATATAGCTGGATGACCGCCAATCCTTCGGGGTTGTGCCATGGCCATTGGGTTGCTTGACAGTGGCCAGATGCGAAGTAGTGGTTGAGGCCGGACCCATGCTCCTTAGGGAATGTTGTCGGTGGGGGAGAGCCCATGACGTCACCATGCCTCAAGGGGGAGGACGATGCTTGTTCTACGACCAGTTAACCGCCAATCATAAGGTCGTGTCATGGCCTTGAGGGTCATAATAATTGAAGCACGTGTGGGCATTGAGATATGAGAATAATTGTACAATGCTCTAATTATTTGCATGTTTCCTATTGGTATGGTGAGGTGATTAACAGTTTCTGTAGGTCGCGTGTGCTAAGGCCAAGTAGGGTCACCTGTGGTTGCACCTATTTATTAAACTATTATTTGCTGTCATTTTCTTTGAGGTGGTGTTGGTTGATTTGATGGATTAGGTTGTATGGTAAACTCTCGAGGTGAGCGAAGTTCCTAACCGGGGCTTAGGGCTTTAACTTGCTGAGTTTATCTCAACTCATCGTGGTTAACCTTTTTAGGCTCTAGATGATGCAATACCTGAGGATCGAAGAGAACAATCCCTCTGAGGCCAACAAATAGGTTGCTGTGGTCTATTCCCCCTTTTGGCGAGCCTTCCCTTAGTTGTACAGTGTTAGGTTAGCTAGGCTGGTTCCTTTTTTAGTAGGCCTCGGCTTTTCACCGTAATAAGGCATGTTTATATGTGCTGTAGTTCGGGCTAACTTTCAAATATATAATATGATGTTGTATTTCCTCTGCTACTGTTGTTGCTATCCCTATTGTTTGGTTTTGGAGTTGTTCGTTTCCGCATGTGCTTAATTACAAGATAAAATGAATTGATCAACGACAATACCTGGGACGTTGTACAACTAGACCTCAAGTGAAATGGGGTTGCCGCGAACTCAAGAGTCGGGGCGTGACATATTTAGACTGAACAATTGAACCGACTAGATTGGCACTAGTAAAATTGCGTTTATGCCCCTTATTGTGCCCCTAATTGTGCCAAGACACAGGGGTTACAGATATGTTTGTGCTGCATGTAGTTTTCTGAAAGTTCTTTTTTAGCCTTTCTTTACTTTGGACTGGCATTGAAAATAAAAAAAAAAACTTTTCTTTGCATGGTAATTACACCAATGTCACGATAATTGAGAATGGATCAATTTGGTATTTTATTCACCTGCTATGATATTATAAAATTGCATAAGTGCATGAACTTAGGGTCGTCAGAATCAATTTTTATGATGTACTTTTTTTCTAATCTAAATCTTGCGTTACATGTATTTGACTTTTTTCATAACTAGAAAATTTGGAAATATGCAACAATTGACATATATAGATTCACATGCCACCTTTTCATAATTTTTTGAAACTTAAGTAATATTTTTCAATTTTATCGCAAACCCAGTAGGAAGAATTAGAATAAGCTAGACCATTCCTAACGAACAATTAAGAATCTTGTCATACCGGAAGAATCAAGACTTGTCGCTTATCCCAAGTCATTCTTACGTAGAACAATTATCATGGAGGGTAAAAACTGCACAAATTTTTAACAGGGGCATTTATTAGTAAATTAAGGATATTATAACAAGATGCGGTATATTTAATTATTTTAAATATAATAAAAAGGATAAAATTACGCATTAACACTATAAAAAATTGCATGTCACTTTCTTCATTCTCTAGTTTGCTGTAGTTGTCAAAATATTTTGGCCTAGCCCTCCTCCGAAAAGACGCTTCCTTGAGTCATTGACCAAACAAGTTTCAGTTAAAAAAGTTGAAAATCAAATAGAGAAAGAGACTTTATTTATTTATATATTTATTTTTATGTAGCCTTGGTGAATAGCCCCGCATGATCTCAGATGATTTCACAAAGAATAAACAAATCAAGAAAGTCATAGGTTAGCCTTGAGTACTGGGGCACCAAAAATGCTTGGAAGTAAAACTTGTTCCATATGATATAAAAGTGCTTGAGAAGTGAGTGACTCAGTTACCTGAAGGATCACGAGACACCTCACAAATTTTAAGAATCGGTTGAATCTAAATCGTTGGCTGTGAAACCGTCACCTTAAACAGTTGACATGAAGTTGATAGGACTCTCCAACTCTTGAGCTGGTCTTCTCCTTATATCTCAACTAACTGTGTCCACCGAGTTAAGTTACTGCATATTCTTTCTCCATATATAAATACTCAAGATCCAAACCTCAATCCAATATGCATCCGGTCAAGCAGTTGCACTTATTCTTGGATATCATTCATTCAATTGTTTTGGCTCCTTTTTTTAATACATAATGCTATGATGGAGTCATGTTGCTTCAACTACTGTTCTTTCTTCACTCCAGTTTACTCACTAGTGACAGAGGATATGTTTGATAAACTTACTATCGTACCGTTCGACCTAACGATTAATGTAAAGCTCTCAATCCTAATTTTCTATTGGTGCTACCATAAAGGAAGTCCACGTGGATGAAATCAGCTTAATTGGGGGAAAATTACCAAATTGATCCTAAATCTATTATGCGGATGTCAATTTAGTCATAAATTATTCAATTTTGCTAACTTAGTCCTAAACCTTTGTGAAAAATTTAATGTAGTCCTTTCGTTTAATTTTCACTGAAAATTGCTAACGTGATGCTATACTATTTGGATAGCTGGCGATGATTGGACCACGCATTAGCAATTTTTCCACGAAAATTTCCTAAAAGGGCTACATTGAAATTTCACATAAAAATTTATGATTAAATTAGTAAAATTAAAAATTTTATGATTAAAAATTTCACATACAATATGTTAAGGACTAAGTAGGTAACTTTCCCGCAAAATTAGTTTATTTCCTTAGGGGTATACATGTTGGAAGAGGCATTTCTTTTAAAAATGATCTTTAGAAGAATGACAGATCATGCGTATACCACGTGATCTCACAAAATAGACATGTGAACAGCACAATTTCCCCTTATTTGATGGATGAATCTAAAGCCAATGAAATGGGGCTCTAGAGTGGAGATAGTTAGCATGCTTTGCCTTCAAAATAGTTAAACTGACTTCATGCATTTCTGAGAATGATTGTCTGAACACTTTTTTCCACATGGAATAGGATTTTCTGAAATTAGTTGTAACATTACACATTAACTTTACGTAAACCTTGGTCAAACAAAACCTAAAAATCTTAGGTCCGGTGGTTCAGTTACATATGGAATGAGTTAGTATTATATGATACTCGTTTGGTATCGCTACCCTCTTTTGATTGACCACAATTTCTATCTAATTTTTCTAACTATTTCTAGAAGAAAACGAAAAATATTCTTTGAACACAGAATGTTGAACTGCATGCAATGATGCAACTACAGTGTGAAACGTCGGATAACTAGATCGGTGTTTAGTTGATTTAAATCCCCATTTGCAATACCGAACGAAAGCTACTAAAAGGACCTGATAAGTTTGCAAATCACAGTGATACAGCGAATTAATTTTGCTTGCATTCGCGTGTTTCACCGTAATCCATGGTGCTTTACGATGTCAATTAAACTACTATCGTTAATATGAACGTTATGCGATGATGAGACAGATAGATACACAGTAATAGCCCATACAGTTAGTTGAACCTGGTAATTTGTTCATGTTTTCAATAACCCTGGCAGCTCTTATCGGGAGAGAGATAAGACAGATTTTGTTCTGTTGACAGCCTATACAATTACTCAAAAAACTTAATGGATCTGTCCATAAACATAAGCTATCATTAAACATCGAACATCAAACATATGCGCGTCAGATATGGGGACTAATATATGAGTAAAGATGGTAATAACAATAATACACTTCTTCCAATAGATTGATTAGAAAATAAACAAAAATATGTTTTATTTAATCAAATTCATGGATGTTAATTGTGACTTTTGAAGTAGACATTTTTTTAACCAAGAACTAGTACAGAAAGGGGAAACATGGTACCAACGGTCACTCAGCTGGACAACATGTCGCTGGAGTGGAAGGGTACCGCATATACCAAGAAAAACAATACAACAAAGCTAGAGCTACACGGAACTGAGAGGAACCTAGTTCCTAACCTAACTGATCTTAGGCTCCAGAGCAAAAATACGAGGGTCTAACCCCCAACTGCACTGCAACCTTCTATTCCTGGGACAATCTTCAACTTTCGAGAAGGTGAGGGCTTTATCTTTCACTGTCTTGAAGAGATGTAGCTTTAAAGCCGGAACAAAAAGGGTATGCCCTTGAAAGAGAATCTCATTCCTAGTCTTCCAAATGAGTTGGCAAAGGGAGCCAATGGAGAAGCAGGCTATCTCCTAGTAGAATCCCTTTCCAGACAAAAATTTTATAACCCAGAAGAGATTGTCTATCTCGGAGGAATTGCGCCAAGGCAGGTTACATTTAGCAGCCAGAATACTACTAGCGATTTGGAGGCGAAGCAGTCAAAAAAGAGATGATTCACCGAGTCAGGCCTAGACTTACAAATAGGGCACTCGGCACTTGGTAGTTTGCCATACGTCATAAGGTATACCTGAGTGGGAAGACAATTCTTCGTAATGAGCCATAGGAAGAATTGATGTCCGGGAGCAAAGGTCTTGTCCCATACAAAAGAGGACCAATGGACTAAATTGTGTTTCCACCGAATAGCATTCCAAGCCGAAGCCATCAAGTATTTGCCAGAGGGGTCCTCAATCCAAGTGAGGGAATCTTGTCCAAAGGAGAGTTGGGGAACCAAAATATGCCATAAAGCCATCTCTTGGAGAAGTTGGAAGCCATCCGGGGAATAGAGGTCCTTCACTTTTGCTTGACTAGGAAGGTCTAATTGGAATATATAAGAGTTTGAAAATAATAAGTTGAGCGGACCGTAGTCAAGCCAAGGGTCGAACCAAAGTGAGGTAGTCTCACCATCTCCTATTTTCCACCTGAAGAGGGGTTGAAATTCATCCCTCAAGGCAAGAATCTTCCTCCAAGCCCAGGAGCACAGGGATGGAGTCAGTGAAGACCAGAAGTTCTTCCTTTTGAGGTATGTAGCATGAATCCATTTGCACCATAAGGATTCTTTATCGGTGAACAGGAGCCAGATGTGTTTTGCCATGGCAGCCTTATTGCTATCCTTGATTCTTCTCACTCCAAGGCCTTCTTTCGAGATTAGGAGGCAGATATCCACCCAAGACACATTTGCACTGCCCGGGCCATAGAGGGACCCTTCCATAGAAATTGTGTACAGATTTGCTCAATCTTGTCCACCACCGAGGTAGGAAGCCAGAATATGGAAGCCCAGTAAGCTTGGATGGCATGTAATACCGACTTAATAAGCTGAAGGCAACCTGCAAATGAGAGGAAACGGTGTGTCTAAGATTGGACTCAAGAGGTGAGATGGCAAACAAGTGCATTACAATCTTCCTTATTCAATCGAGTTGTTATGATAGGCACTCCTAGATAACGTACTGGGAATGAACCCAAAGAAAAGCCAAGGGCTTGTACAATCTGATCCTTGACAGTCTTAGAGCCACCCGAAATAAAAATCTCACTCTTGTTCGAGTTCGGGATCAAGCCACTCCAATTAGAGAATAAAGTGAGCCCGTCTTTGATGCGGAAGATAGAGGGAAGGCTCGCTTTGCTAAAGATGAATACATCGTCCGCAAAGAAAAGATGGGAAAAGCGGGAGGCCTTACATCGCCAGTGATATCGAAAATCTGGGTGCTGAGTATGAGAGTCAATGATCCCAGAGAATACCTCCATAGCCAGGGTGAAGAGGTATAGGGATATAGGGTCACCTTGTCTTATGCCTCGCTCACTAGAGAAGAAACCATGAAGTTCGCCATTTATCAAAATGGAAAACTTACGGGTGTGAATGCAAACCATAATTAGTCTGGTGAAATGATTGGGAAAGCCAAATGCTAGTAGAGTTTGCTCAAGAAAATCCCAGTCAAGGGTGAAAGTCAACCTTAACTGCACATTTTGAAACATTGGGCTTATTGTGAAACCCACAAAAGAGTTCTTAGGCAAGTAGGATATTGTCACTGATTCTGCGGCCCTTAACAAACGCAGTTTGAGCCGGATTGATCACATAAGGAAGGGTGGCCGCAATTCTAGACGATAGCATCTTGGTTATGCATTTATATATCGTATTACAGCATGCAATAGGACGGAAGTCTGATACTGATGTTGCATTGGGGACTTTAGGCACCAGTGCGATGATTGTATTAGTAATCTCCTTGAGAATACGACCAGATACAAGGAAGTCAAGGACTACTTCAGTGACTGAGGAGCCTACCTTATCCCAGTTCTTTTTAAAGAAGTTCGCGTTGTAACCATCAGGGCCAGGAGCTTTGTTTCCAGCAATGGAGAACATGGCATCACACACTTCAGATAGGAGAAAAGGTTGGGAGAGAAAATTTGCCTGGTCTTCCCGAAGAGGGGATTGGATAACATCAGAGAGTTCCTGTATAGATGGCCTTAAAGGCATATTAACCAGGGCAAGTAAGTCTTGGAAATACGAGACAAAGACCTGCTGAACTTCCTCCATTTCTGTAGTCATATAGCCTGAGCTGTCCCTAACTGATATAATACGGTTGCGAATATGCCAGTGATTTACCGAGTGATGGAAGAATTTGGTATTGCGATCACCTTCGTTGAGCCATCGGATCCTGGACTTTTGTTTAAAGAAAGACTCTTCAAGGGAACGGAGATCAGAGTAGGCTTTGAGTTGAGAGTTTTCTATTTCCGCCAAGGAGCTACTTTTAGGGTCTTGGTGAAGTGCTTCTTGAGTATTCACCAAAGCTCTCTTGGCTACAGTCACCCGCATAGAAATATCTAGTGATCTCTATTTAGGGACTTAAGCTGAGCTTTTAGAGCCTTAAGTCTAGCACAGAGTGTGAACATAGGGGTCCCTGTAACTTGTGTCTCCCATGCCTGATCTACCAGCATTGTGAAATCCGGATGAGTGAGCCAAAAGTTAAAAAACTTGAAAGGAATCCGACGGGAAGTGGGAGCAAGTATCCTGACAACCATGGGAGAATGGTCTGATATACCAGGAGCCAAGAAGGACACTTCAGAGAAAGAAAATGCCATGCACCAGTGGTTATTAACCAAAACTCGGTCTATTTTCCGCTGCTTCCTACGGATGCCCGAGGAAGTGGACCAGGTAAACCTGAAGCCCACATAGCGGAGATCAACCAATTCAGCTTGATCTCGACAATCCTTGAACTCATCGAAGGCAGGGATCTATATGTCCGGGCTGCCCAAGCGGTCTGAGGAGTCCTTGATGGCATTGAAGTCTTCCCCCACCATCTAGGGGCTATCCTTAAGGGCCAAACTCATATCAACAATGCTGTTCCAAAGGGGTCTCCTAGCCACAAACGTATGCTCCCCATATACCACAGAGAGGGTCAAGCCAAGACTGGAGTTCAAAGACTTTAATTCTCCATGAATAAGTTGATTAGTGCAAAACAAGGCATTAAAGCTTACCAAAAGCGGGTTCCAGCCAACCCAAATGCGCCCTCGAGAAGAGTGTTCATAGTTTGAAATCCACTCCCAACTAGGGATTATACCAGAAGAGACAATGTCAAAATTTGCAGCTGAAACCTTAGTTTCCAAAATACCAACACAGCAAATATTATTGAGGCAAACAAACTGTCTCACTTCAGTTTGTTTAATAGGATTCATTAGCCTCCTAATATTCCGATAGCCAAAAAACATGTGAGTTGTCTAGTCAAAAAATAGGGACAGGAGGGCTACCTCCTTTTGGGATGCCTACCCCGAGCTACAGTCTTCTTGACAACAAGAGTTCCAGATGACGGCCGAGATCCACTAGCTTGCTTAGTGGATTTGGTCTGGACAGGCGGAGTTGCAACCTGTTCTACTCTTACCTCAGTGAGTTGCAAGCCAGGAGCGTCATCCTCTAGAAGAGGGTCAACTCGGGTCCTCAACATGGTCTGGTCCACTAGGGCAATAGGCTCTTCATCGGGGTCATCTGTAGAGCCAAAGGAATTTGGGGATGATGGTTCCTTAACAACATCTATCTGGTTTGCAGGGGAGGCAACACTGTCCTGCAAGATCTTCATGGTGATTGCTGAAGGTTTGGAGGGAGAAGGACGAATGGGCGTCGGCTGCAGGGGAATCTGACCCGAACTGCTCTACTAGTTACTGCTAAGCTAATGCAGGTTGCTGCTGTGCTGCTGTTTACTGATGGCCTACGGCTGGCTGCTGCTGGAAACTAGCTGGAAGTTGCCAAGTTGCTGCTAATGACTGCTGGTTTGCTACAGTTCCTATAGTTTCTGATGCTTGGGAGGTGCAGCTGGGTGGAGGGCAGCAACAAGAGCTGATGGTTCTGTTGCAGGCAACTGCTGTTGCCTTCTGGTGACCGACTACCAACCTTCTTCCATTGCTTCTGCTGTCCTGCCATCTGTTTGGCTGCTGTCTTCCACGCCTAAAGTAGAACCAGGGAGGGGGCCAACAGATGGGGCTGGAAGGGAGGAGGAGCTGATCCCAACAACAGGTAAGTTTGTCTGCTCTATAGCCCTATGCAGGGGATCTGATCTAGAGGCCTTTGGGGCAGTTTCAGTGCATCTATGACCAAAGATACCACATCTGGGACAAAATATGGGTTTCCATTCGTATTCAACATCTATAATGTGAGTAACACCATTAAGAAAGACCTTGATGGTGTCATGGCAGGGTGAAGAAGTAGAAAGTTCAACACAAACCCAAGCAAAAGATATCATTTTCAATTATTTAATGCGTTGGTCAACGTAAAGCGGTCTACCTATGGCACTTGCTATTTTACTTAGTCCCGTGGCTGACCATAAGCCATAGGGAATGTTTTTCAACCTTATCCATCCCAGAATTGATGAGTGCTCTCCCTTTTTCAACTCCAACATGGGCTACCATTGCTCGAGAATGAGAGGCACGCGTGCCATAGTTAACGGGCCTCCCTCAAGCACTTCCCTTCTGAATTCAGGATTAGCAATGTAGAAAAAATAAAAACCTTGATCGTTTGCCTTGACTTCTAGAAGTCTTTAGCCCCATAGATGTTTGAGGGCCGATTCAACTAAACGGAAGGGAAGTCTTTTCCCTACAAAGTAGCCGACCAAGCATTGACGCCAAATGGGGTCGGCTCCATCTAAATCTTCCTCAGTACAATGCACAGCATTCCCCTTCTAATCGAGGGGGAAAAAAGGACAGGGAGTACCCTTGCATTGCAGCTCTAGCTACATTAGCCCAAGAGCGGGTAACTTGAGGTGGATTTCCCACACGCTAAGGTCTTGAATCTTGACCTTGGTTAGTAACTGCAGAGCTCTAATTTAGGGACTGCCCTAGTTTCACAAAGCCAGAGGAAGCTGGTTCTAATCTATTGTCATGGTTGCACTAACCATCTGCAGAGAGAGGGGCGGGGTTCTTGCCCTTAATAACCCTGACTTGCGAGGGATTGCGGCTGCCCGGGGCCCTACTACGGCTCCGGCTTCTCCCATAATCCATCCCAGACACAGATTTCAGTCTATCCAGCCCCTTTTCCAGAATGAGCTAACCAGACCAGAAAAACTAGCAACCTAGCAACCCTAACATGGCAAGCAATTTCGTGAGGATGTGAGCTTACTAGAATAAGAGCTTATGCGGATGAGGGGGCTGGCTACAGCTTGATACTTCCTCCGAATCGCTACTTTGACGGGGAGTTCAAATCCGAAGACAGACAGGCACCACAGAGAGGGTTCGAGCCCGAGCAGGTCAGAAACTAAAGACTAGAGTGGAGGGCGACTTCACCTCACTTTTACACCAAGTCTCTGCTTGATATGGAGCTCGAATCTGGCACCGTAGGGAAACCTCTGAGCCGGAGCTACAGGGGGTAGGGAGGTCAGAGAGGAGATGGTGAACAGTGTTTGCCCATTTGGTCGTCTTTCTTTTTTGAAGTAGACATTGTTCCTTCGCAAATGGAGGGAAAAAAATATACAGTTTATCTTCAAATTTTAGCTAAACACCGAGAAATATTTTTATTTTTTTGAAAAATGAAATCTTGAAAAACATTTTCCAAAAATGTCAACCTTCTCGAAAAATCAATGGAACATATTACTAATCAATTTATAGTTAATTTGAAACAGGAATAGAAATAACATTACTACTTACTAATAGCTGAATTTTGTTTAATGTTGAATGGGAAATCGAGACCCTCTCCGAGAATTTAGACTGAACAATTGAATAGACTGGTTGGCATTAACAAAATTATGCTTGTGTCCCTTATTGAGCCAAGACGCTAGAACTCTGTGCCTGCAGTCATCTTTTTCGGTAAGTTCCTTTTTTAAAATTTCCTTTACTTTATTTTTTCTTTCTTTGCCTCACTTCATCTTCCTGTGCCGGGGCCTCGGCAATGGTTGAGGACCCTTGTTGTTAGGAAGTGTGTGGCGACCAGGCGTGCGCTTTGGAGAACCTGTTGAAGCACTCCGCGAGCTTCGGGACTTTGTTCCCTGCAATTTCTTTGATGTGCGAAGCTCATCTCCAAGTTTGTTTAATAAGCGTGCAAGCTTTAGAGAGAGGATCTTCGAGGACTTCAGCTATGACGGCCAAGGGTGTCACGATCCTATTTGTAGGGAGGGGAGTGGTGACAAGTCATGCACGTTGAAGTGCCTTTTGGAGCACTCCGCGTGCTTCGAGGGCTTGTTCCTAAACAATTTTTTCAACTTATGGGGCTCAGTTCTGAGCTTTTATTTTGTTTTTGTTAGTTTTACTTTATGTCTATTCTAATTCTCATTTTTAGATTTTTGTTCTACTTCTTTATAATGTGTAAGAGTCGAAATCCATATCTAAAACTAAATCGTCGCCACCCTAACCCTCTTAAGAAAGTGGGGATTCGAATCTTCCACCTCCTCATTCTCATGTGAGAAGGGTGGCTATTGAGGCAAATCCCAGTATCTTTATCACTTTTCGCTTCGCTTCATCAACTATTGATACATTCCCTTATGTAGTCCACACTCTCACTAAGGGTGTAAATGGAGACAGACATGCCTCGTAGACCTAAATTCAATGAACCGAATTGAATTTGATTAGAATCGAAATCGAACCGACATGCCCCATAGACCTAAATCACTTATAACATACACTGGAAAAAAATCCAACGTTAAGGACAAATCACTTGCGCTCACACATTGCATAAATAAAACCCGCTGAAAAGTGGAATGAGTACCTCAGACATCATAAGGCTTGGCGTTGCATATTGATTTTGCATATTGTGACATTGCCTAGAAAAAGAGCATACATTTTGTATATGGACAGAAAATAATATGTCGGGAAAAAATATTTGAAATTTGCGTCAATTTTGGACAATAAGCCCGAACTCTTTTACAAAATAAAAAGGATTTAACTCATCAAAACCTGTGATATAGATCTGGATTCAAATTATCATTCACTTAAATAATATACATGGGCTTTTTATATATTTTAATAGTGAAGGCTTGGAAATAAAACTATCTTATAGATTACCTGTTCTTTTTAGAAAGATTTGAATCTTGAAACCTCAAATCAAGAGGGAACTATATCTTGCTAGCTACCACAAAAAGATAGTCATTCAAGAAATAAAAAGAAGCGATTAGAATCTTGACATAATATGTTGAAAGAGATGGTTAGATTGGGTAATCCTCATCGAAAAGGGAATTGAATCCCCAAAGAGTTGTTCTTCCCCACATAAGAAAGGACCCGCTTCGCATTTCGAGGAGGAAATTCATCTAGTTGCACACGAGGCAAATCGATCATTCAATCTAATGATGAAGTAATGGGGAATTGGGAAGAACTCCCTCAAGATGTCCTACAACTCATCGCTCGTTGACTAGCCATAGAAGACTTTATAGCTCTCGGAGGGGTGTGCACGTCATGGCGGTCCGCGGCCATCAAGGAGATGTACAAGGCGAAATCAAAAGCCCCGTGGCTCATGAGATATGTGGGCAACCAAACACCTGAGCTCTTCAGCCCTTCTAAAGGGAAAATTAACCATGGGATGTTGTCAAGATCTCAAGGCAAGACCTTGTCTCCACCGGGATGGATATCAGTGTCAAAGTGGGACATTGAGTACCATATATTCAATCCACTTTTGGGAGTCAGCATCAGACTCCCCCACTTAGGGGAGCTTCACCACAAGTCAGGTCTCGGTGTGGAACATGACCGGCTAAAGAGGCCCCAGTGCTTCCTCAGGATCCACACGACAATTTTCAGACATATATTTCGTCGCGGGAATAATACCAACGAACTAAGTATTTATTTAACCTAAATTTTATGGCACATGCATTTGAATTTTTTTTTCCTTGAATTGAAACACTCGAAAAACATGCAAATGGACATATCTACATTCCTGTGGGATTTTTCTTTTTTCATAATTTCCTTTTGCAATTAGAATCATATTATTCAATTGTATCCCAAACACACTAAAGGGCTAGAGAATAAGCTAGACCATTCCTAATGAGCCCGGCTTTGAACCCACTAAATCAACCACTTTAATACATTCGAGTCAAATAAGAATAACCTAGAACCCTATGTAGAGCAACCTTCATGTAAGGTAAATCTGTTCAAATCCCTAACAAGGCATTTATTAGTAAATTTGAGAAATTATAACAAGATAAGATATATTTATTATTTATAAATATAATAAAATCATAAAACCATAAAATCATGCATTAATACTGTCAAAAAAGTTGCATGGTGGCTATATTTTTCACTTTTTCTTCATTGGCCAGACAAGTTGCTGCAATAAAAGTTGAAAGTCAAAATAGAGAAAGAGACCAAACGATTTTTTATTAATTTTTATTTTATTTTATGAAGCCATAGTGAAATACCCGAGCGTGATTTCAGATGATCCACAAAAAAATTAAACAAATTAACAGTATGCAAACACATGATTCGCAATAAAAATCATATAAACTCTTACCTTCCAGCAAAAATCAATCAGAAAATCATAAACAGAAAATGCTCCAATTCAGAAATGACGATGCAATTTAAGCCTTGAAATCAAACTCAGGTTCATTTCCACTCGACAGGACATATCATATTCAATCTTCGGCTGAATTAAAACAATGAACTTCAACACGGACGGCTACTGGACTCGTTCTGGAGACTGAACTTATTTGATAGAAACAAACGGAGCACAGAACTCTATCTCGGTCAGATTGGAACCTGAACGAACGCTACCATCGTAGGGAAATTTCATTGAGCGCATGATATGCATTTTCAGTCCGATGATCCGGATCCCGGAGAATATCCAGGATCTACAACAGATATACCAAAACATCATCAAAGCAGACTCCGATCAAAAGTAGATATTTTCGTACAAACCATGACCAAAGTCTCGGCCTCTGTTACGTATGAAGAATAACTGAACCAGAGCGTTTGATCTTTTACCATAGTGAGGAGCGATTACCGGTCACGAAGGGTTGCTCAACTAGAAAAAGGAAGTTCTGGAAGTCTCTCCGGTGAAAATTGACACCCGCGAAGGGCCTTCATAAGAAGAATGAACTGCTTCGAGCTTCTCGGCCAAAATACAGAGCCGAACAGAGCAAGATGAGGAGCGGTGAATGCTGTCGACCGGCAGCGGCCTAGGCGATGGCGGAAAATTGTCCAGGAATTCTCTGGAATCCGATTGTGAAATCCGTTTTTCACATGAGCTAGACTAACGCACCCCGTATTTGGATTAGTGGGCTACACGAATTGGACCAGGCCCAAGTAAATTGAAGCCCAAGTGATTAGATCAGGGCCTTTTCGTATTGACCGAATTGAAGCCCCTTTTTTATTATTCTCTCTTTTTCTTTATTTGTTATATATTGGGCATTTATATCTATTATGCATATTCTTCATTCTATTTCACTATTTTTTTTTTAACAAAAAATGTATATTCGATTTGTTGGTAAAAGTTTGCATATCCATAGTCCATTTGATTTGAGCAATCCGCCTAACATGTCCATAATGATGATATTTGAATTCTTAGGTACATAAATGCTCGAATTCTTTTTCGCATAGCATCATTCGTTCGCTTTGCATTTTCAATTAACATGTTCAAATTCTCATCTGCTTGACATGTTTTTAATAACTGAAAAACACACCTACTACGAGCTACAATTCTTTTATGTGACGAGTAACTTTATACTAGAAAAATTAATGTTTGATCTTTCAATAGTAAGCAAATTTTCTATGCCGGTATTAACTTTTCATAAAATAAAGTAAGTTTGACCTTATGTCTTAACATAATGAATAACAAATTTTATGTGCTGGTATTAACTTTTCATAGAAAAAATCGACCATTTAAATAAATTTCAATTTTTCCATAAATTCTAACATGAGGTATAACAAATTTTATGTGCCTAGTAACTTTTCATATACAAGTAATGTTTATATGTGATGTGTAGTTTTTATGTATGTTACAGAACATATGCACATGTTAGAAGCTTTTTATTTTACAAAGTTATATTCAGATTTGTGTGAAAGACTTGTTCAATATGGCAAACGACACCAAAAACTTTAAATTATGCCTACCGTGATATGAAAAATCCCAAACTCATAGTTGTGTGACACATTTACTCTCTATCAAGATTTGCTCAATGAGCATCGTTAAAAATCTATCTCCATGCTAAAAAGTAAATGGTGATAACATGGTGCCCATGTTACTTATATGAAATAACAACGGTGTTGTTTTGACTAAAAAATTATTTGATAGAATCTCACAGAGGATTATGTGTCACATAGGTACAAGTCTAAGATTTTTTATGTCATAAGAAAAAAGTTCAAAATAAATGTGTCACAGTAAGCATAGTTAAGATTTTTTTATGTTACAAAAAAAAATTTTGTCACAGTAAGCATAATTTAAGATTTTGATGGTTTTTTTTTCCATTTCGAAAAGTAATGATCTGAATTTTGGTTTGGCTGCATATGAAAGCTAAATTAGATCCAGGGAGGGGTTGGATTTGTAAAAATAACTAAGTCTCAAGAGCCCATAATAATAAGAGCGCTTTTAAACCAACTTAAAGTCGAGCACAAAGAAGAAGGGGCCATGTAACGTAGAATAATTCTGTCATTAGTCTAGAAAAAACATTTCTATTTTTTTTTAATTTGTAAATTTAACAAATATTTTCAACAACATTAATAATCTCTTTTTTATTGATACTATTTTTATAATCCATGTCATTTTATTTTACTAGTTTTTATTTTTCCAATTAATTTGGTCTTCCTTTATTTCTTTTTCTTATATAAAGATTCCCACTTATGCAAGTCCCTATTGAGACTTTTTATTGGTGACTTTCTAAAGAAATTGAGAAAAAAACTCAAATTGATATATTTGTGACAAATTTATCCTCTATTAATTTTCATGAAATCTTATTATCAAATTGCTGAATTGAATGACATGTAACAGTTGATTAGTGATTAGTTTGGGATCTTACTCTCCGTTTATCACAATTATGCTAGTTTTGTGGTTTTTTGTGGAATTAGTACGACTTAACGAAATGTATATTTGTCAAAAAATTGTAAGAGCTTCGGGTTTTTGGCGACTAAAAAATTAGTTTTAGGTAAATTTGTCGTAACTACAATAGTTTAGGCTTTTTAATGGTTTTCTAAGGTAAATTTGTCATAGGTGTATAAATTTGAGATTTTTTTGTGCTAAAAAAATAATTTGAAATAAATTTATCATAAATATATTAATTTGTAATTTTTGTGATATTTATTTAAAAATAAAAGGTAGAGAAGCCGCCGTTACTTGAACGGTACCGTTAGTTCATCATGTCCCTTGTCGGAAGCAACCGGCATGTTTTGTCCGGAGAACGAAGAGAACGCGTCCTTTTGTTTTAGCAATAATTCGCGTCCGTATGCGTGCGAGCGAACGAAACCTGTCCTGACAAATTCAAGAAGAGCGCGCGGAACAAAATATATAAAAAGCAAACCTTCCCCAACCAAAATTCAACGCAGAAGAATCCCCAAAAAGGAAAAGAAAAGAAATATTATAAAAACACATAAGTTCCACTCTACTTTTAAGTGCTAACTCGTGCTATCTCTCTCAACTTTTATATGTGTGAATATGTGCGACGATTATTGATAGAGGAATTCTATGCATTTCAATTATTTCAAGCCATTTTCCTGATTTTTTAAAATCATGTTATTTCTGAGTGGTTATTTGCAATTCAAGATACGCGCTTTGGAAGTAAGTTAGCGTACATGGTTGACTTAGATTTATGGACATAAGATAATTTCATAATAAAAAATATTGTTAGGGATATTATTCGTTTCTTTATTTTCTGGATAGCTGTTTTTTCTTTGTTAGATTAATCTATTTTCTTTCCTACACGTATTCCGTAAAACACTAAAAAGTCAAGTTATTGATAAAAATGTAATTTTGACTAATTTCTCTCATCCTCTTTCTTGAAGATTCTAGAGTATTTATATATAGCAAGCCATTCTCGTTGAATTTGATCTCCGAATAATGAATTTCATTTTTCAATCAAGATATTATTGTTGTTCAATTGAAGGTGAGCTTAAATATCAGTGTTATGAATTGGAGTTCTCGTAACAATGCATGTCTCCTCTTTAGAAAAAAAAGTTTACTTAGGTGTTGTTGACCCACTGACAATTCTGGTGAAACTCCTTGTCAATAATGTGATTATCAAAAATTTCATTCACTGTATATAGGGAGACTTCAATTTGCTTTTCTTTTGTTTACATAAACGAGGGAAGTCGACATGGTCAGAAAGATAGGGCAATTTTGCGAATATGCAGAGCAAGTGGATCAAGTGCAAGATTTGCGACAGAAAATTCACTGGTGTGGCATTTCCAAATTAAAGTTGTATTTATCTGGAATTAAAGGCCATGGTATACATATATGCACTAAGTTCCCAAAAAATGTTCAAGTTGCTGTTGCTAAAGCAATTTCTAGTACTAATAAAAGAGCTAGGTTGAGCCTGTTTAGGTAAGACCAAAGAGTTTTCACCCAAAATGCTTATCAGTAAACACAGTGTTATGTTAGATAAATTGCTTGCTAAGTAAATGTAGATGATGTAGATGTCAATAAGCTATGTTGTTGTTCTGGAGTCAAGACAAAGTTGTTGCCTAATTTGGGGAAGGAAATTGGAGAGCATGTGAAAAATTTAAAGAAATCATGGGGTAGAACGGGTTGCACACTCATGTCTGATATTTGGTGTGACGAGGGGATTCTCCATTAATATTTTTGTCCATTCTATTGATGGGACGGTACTATTGAATGCATTAGAAATCCCCAAAGCTAAGTTAAAAAGTGGTTTGTTGTGAGATATTGTATATTTTATCACTGAAAAAGTAGGGGCGAATAATGTCCTACGGTATATAACCCACTATATTGATGAAGAAGGGTTATTTGAAATTATGCTCAGTGACAACCATTCCCACGTATACGAAACTAGTTGTGTTGTCAATGAAATACATCTACTTTTCAATAATATTTATGATAATATCAAATGAATTTGAAAGGGATTTGATCGAGTAAGAGTGATTGCTAGTACAATTCACAAGTATGATGGCATCTTATCATCAATGAAGCAGTGCACAAAAAACTGGGCGTCCAAAGAATAATAACAAAATTTTAGTCAAACTATTATATGCTCCAATCAATCATGGGGTTGAAAGTGAGCTACGATGGCTTGTGGTTTTCGTTGGGTTTTGAGAAAGATGAATTAGGCATAGAAGTGGGAAACAGCATTCACAATTCTAAGTTTTGGATTGAAGGGAAAGAAGTCTTGCATGCTCTAAAATCCATATTTCAAGTATTTTGTCTAGTTAATAGCTATGGCACTATATCTGGTTTCTTGTATGCAGCTGTGGAAATGGCAGGTGATGCTATTAGACAATTATATGAGATTAATATTGGATGTTACAGAAGATTTTCAAGAAATAGCAACATCCAATACATGCTGCTACAACATTTCTTAACCCTACTTACATGTGTAGTGAGAAGTTCGTAGAGAAGCAAGTAATAAAAGATGGCATGGATTTCATATTAAAAAAATTTAGTGGGTGGTGAAGAAAAGGAAAAAATTGTGCAAGAAATGCAGTAACAGAGTGCCAAAATTATTCACTAGTATAGTAATGAAAATGTTAAGAATATCTCTCACCCTTATAAAAACATTTATCTTTTAACCAATTAACTGCCTTAATTTAATTTCATATCTTAATCATTTTGATTTTCAATATGTAACTCATATACAAATATTGTTGTTTATGAAGGTGACTAGTTGTTTAATCTAGTGAAGGTTATTCTAATACTTGTGAGATGATACAAATGAGAGAGAGGTGACCCCTATTTATACAAATGTTCCCCTAATTACAACCGTACATCTTCTTTTTTATCTAACGGTGAAGGTTTTATCTACCCATTTACCAATTATCTGCATAAATTACTAGAAACTCTAGAATAGTGTACATTTCCAGAATTGTCCATCCCTAAGAATATTCTAGAGTACACAAGAAACCCTAGGACTATAGGCTTGTTTGGTCTTTATGCATCGAGATCCTTGGTCTGTCTAGTGTTGGAAACCTCTAGACCAAGACTCAAGGTCAAAGCCTATTCAAGTAAGACTTTGCCCAAAATGCTTGTGAGTAAGGATGTCATTATGCTGGATAAATTGCTCACTAAGTTCATCCTATTGAATGATGTTGTTGTCATATTGTGAAGAGGTCATCCCTCATTGACTTAGTGAATGATGTGGCTGAACATGATTATTAATAATTAGTTGCCATATTTTTAAGTAGTCAATCAAAGTTAATGCCTAATTTGGAAAAGGAAATTATAGCAATGGGGAAAACAAAGAAATCATGGGATGGAACCGCTGCACACTTATGTATGATATTTGGTGTGATAAGGAGAGAGCCTTCATTAACATCTTTGCCTATTCCATGAATCAGTTTTATCAAATCAATTTTGTATTTTCATTTTTGTTGAAAATACATATAAAAATAGTCACATACATGGGGTGTAATATATGGTGCATTAATTCAGTCCATATTTTTGCTAGCCAAGTCCAAAACTCAGCCTATGTTCTCAAAGTTCAGCCCACCTTTTTCTGTCCTTCTCTAGATGATCACGTTGAAGACAATAAGGCGAACGAACAAGAAAAGAGAAAGAAGACGACGTTTGCTAGCGTAGAAGGAGAGAAAGAAAAAAAGGGAAAAATCTTTGCGCATAGCTGATTTGGATACCTCAACAAGCAGAATCAACTACAAATTGCAAGGCCAGGTAAGTATTCAAGCCTATTATTTGTTTAATCGAAGTAACTTTTGAAGTTAGATCATATAAAAAAATAAAAAGAAGTGATAAGATCTGTGAAACAACATGTTGAAAGTGATAGATTGGAAAATCCTCACCAAAAAGAAAACTGAATGCCCAAAAAGTCGCTTTTCCCCACATAAGAAAGGACCCGCTTTGCGTATTGAGAAGTAAAATCATCCGGTTACATAGCAAATTCAATCTACGATGAAGTAATTGCAAACTGAGAAGAACTCCCGCAAGATATACAACTCATAGCTAGTTGACTAGCCATAGAAGAATTTTTAGCTGTTCGACGGGCATGCACCTAATGGCAGTCCGCCGCCGCCAAAGAGGCATACAAGGCAGAGTCAAAAGCCCCGTAGCCCAGGTTTAATGTGTGCAGCCCAATAGCTGAGTTCTTCAGCCCTTCTAGAGGGAGAACTTACCGAGTGCGATTTCCAGAATATCGATTTGAGACCTCGTTTCCACCAGGGTCGATTTGAGACCTTGGCTCAGGTTTAATCTTCGATACACTCTCGCACGTCAGCATCAGACTCTCGACCTTTTTCTGGGATCCAGGCATTAATATATTTTAATAAGTTATATTACTGTTAATGCAAATGCTTCCAATGTCTATATGCTATGCAATTTAATTAATGTTTTTATTTAGACACTCGGATCGATCTCTAATATTTATGTAATAAAAGACTAACTAGATCACCAAAATTTAGGTGTTAACAAAGTTAACATGGCTAATCTATTTTAAAATTGATGTTGTCGGAAGCTAACCAAATTAAAAAGAAAAAGTGGTATAAGACAACATCAATATTAGAAATTACACTAAAAATAAGTGATGTGATGATAATCTCTACTTTAATCAATTAATTAAATTGTTCTATCTTTCATATATTTGGCTATAATATTCCATGCTATGACATGTTTTGAAAAATCACTTTAATGAATTGATTAAATTGAAGACTATTGTGCTGATCTTTCTATTTTCTCACTTTCTCCACTCTCGCACTATCTTCATTACTTTCATAATATTTTAAAAAAAATTAAATAAGAGCATGAAGTGAAGTGATTTAAAAACTTGAATAGCAAAAACAAGTGGAACCCAATTACCAAAATTTCTCTAAGAACAAATTAACGCAAAAAAGAAAAATGAATATCCGAATTCCTCCCATTAAAAATCCAACATCGCCATTTTTGAACTAGCGGGAACCATCATATTTCCATTACTAAGAAATCACAAAATTCTACAATCCCCAACCATTTATTGCTCACGGTTGAAAAAGAAACAAAAGTTTCAATAATAAGGCCACTAAACATATTGCTAATTCGAGTGAGCAAATCGAAAGGTGGTGTTCTGTCGGTTGATTCAAGAATTAGAAGAAATTTTGACTTTGATCATCTGCAGTGACGAGTTCTGGCGAGGCCAACCTGGGGAAGACAGAGCACAAGGGCCTAAAGAATAAAGATCGCTCTCAAGGCATTCGTTGAGATGAGATTGTGCTTTGTGCAGGAGTGGGCAAAAATGTCCTACAACTATGACGAAGTAATGGCGAATTGGGAAGAATTCCCACAAGATGTCCTACAACTCATCACTTGTTGACTAGCCATGGAAGACTTTATAGCTCTTGTACACCTCGTGGTGGTCCACGGCCATCAAGGAGATGTACAAGGCGAAATCGAAAGCCCCGTGGCTCATGAGATATGTGGGCAAACAAACACCTGAGCTCTTCACCCCTTCTAGAAGGAAAATTAACCACGGGATGGTGTCAAGATCTCAAGGCAAGACCTTGTCTCCTCCAGGATGGATATTCGCATCAAAGTGGGACATTGAGTACCATATCTTCAATCCACTTTCGGGCATCAGCATCAGACTCCCCCACTTGGAGGAGCTTCGCCACAAGTTAGGTTTCGGCGTGGAACCTGACCAGGCTAAAGAGGCCCCGGTGTTTCCTCAGAATCCACGTAACAACTTTCAGTCAAAGATATTTTGTCGCAGAAATAATACCAACGAAATAAGTATTTATTTAACCTAAATCTTATGGCACATGCATTGGATTTTTTCTTTTTCTTAAATTGAAACACTCGAAAAACATGCAAGTGTACATATCTACATTTCTGTGGGATTTTTCCTTTTTCATAATTTCTTCTTGCAATTAGAGTCATATTATTCAATTGTATCCCAAACACACCAAAGGGCTAGAGAATAAGCTGGACCATTCGTAATGAGCCCGGCTTTGAGCCCACTAAATCAACCACTTTAATACATTCGAGTCAAATAAGAATAACCTAGAACCCTACATAGAGCAACCTTACCTTCACGTAAGGTAAACCTGTTCAAATCCCAAATAAGGGCATTTATTAGTAAATTCGAGAAATTATAACGAGATCCAATATATTTATTATTTATAAATATAACAAAATGATAAAATCAGGCATTAATACTGTCAAAAAAGTTGCATGGTGGCTATATTTTTCACTTTTTCTTCATTGGCCAAATAAGTTGCAGCAATAAAAGTTGAAAGTCAAAATAGATAAAGAGATCGAATGAGTTTTTTATTAATTTTATTTTATTTTATGAAGCCTTAGTGAAATACCCGAGCGTGATTTCAGATGATCCACAAAAAAATAAACAAATTATTAGTGTGCAAACACATATGATTCGCTATAGAAAGCACCATAAACTCTTACCTTCCAGCAAAAATCAATCAGAAAATCATGAACAGAAAATGCTCCAATTCAGAAATGACCATGCAATTTAAGCTTTGAAATCAAACTCAGTTTCATTTCCACCCGACAGGACATATAATATTCAATATTCGGGTAAATTAAAACAATGAACTTCAACACGGACGGCTACTGGACTCGTTCTGGATGAAGGAAGACTGAACTTATTTAATAGGAACAAACAGAGCACAGAGCTCAATCTCGGTCAGATTGGAACCTGAACGAACGCTACCATCGTAGGGAAATTTCATTGAGCACATGATATGCATTTTCAGTCCAATGATCCGGATCCTGTAGAATATCCAGATCCACAACAGATATACCAAAACATCATCAAAGCAGACTCCGATCAAAAGTAGATATTTTCGTACAAACCATGACCAAAGTCTCAGCCTCTGTTACGTGTGAAGAATAACTGAACCAGAGCGTTTGATCTTTTACCATAGTGAGGAGCGATTACCGGTCACGAAGGGTTGCTCAACTAGAAAAAGGAAGTTCTGGAAGTCTCTCCGGTGAAAATTGACACCCGCGAAGGGCCTTCACACGAAGAATGAACTGCTTCGAGCTTCTTGGCCAAAATACAGAGCCGAACAGATCAAGATGAGGAGCGGTGAATGCTGTCGACCGGCAGCGGCCTAGGCGATGGCAGAGGAAAATTGTCCACAGGAATTCTCAGGAATCCGATTATGAAATCCGTTTTTCACATGAGCTAGACTAACGCATCCGTATTTGGATTAGTGGGCTACGCGAATTGGACCAGGCCCAAGTAAATTGAAGCCCAAGTGATTAGATCAGGGCTTTTTCGTATTGACCGAATTGAAGCCCCATTTTTATTATTCTCTCTCTTTTTCTTTATTTGTTATATATTGGGCATTTATATCTATTATGCATATTCTTCATTCTATTTCACTATTGGTTTTTTAACAAAAAATGTATATTCGATTTGTTGGTAAAAGTTTGCATATCCATAGTCCATTTGATTTGAACAATCTGCCTAACACGTCCGTAATGATGATATTTGAATTCTTAGGTACATAAATGCTCGAATTCTTTTTCGCATAGCATCATCCGTTTGCTTTGCATTTTCAATTAACATGTTCAAATTCTCATCTGCTTGACATGTTTTACAACTGAAAAACACACTACTACGAGCTACAATTCTTTTATGTGATGAGTAACTTTATACTATAAAAATAAATGTTCGATCTTTCAATAGTAAGCAAATTTTCTATGTCGGTATTAACTTTTCATAGAAAAAATCGACCATTTAAGTAAATTTCAATTTCTCGATAAATTCTAACGTGAGGTATAACAAATTTTATGTGCCTAGTAACTTTTCATATACAAGCAATGTTCACATGTGATGTGTATTTTATATATATATTAAAGAATGTATGTACATCATAGAAGCTTTTTATTTTATGAAGTTATATTTAGATTTGTGTGAAAAACTTGTTCAATATGGCAAAAGACACCAAAAATTTTAAATTATGCCTACCGTGATATTAAAAATCCCAAACTCACGTGTGACACATTTACTCTCTGTCATGGTTTCCTCAATGAGTATCGTTAAAAATCTATCTCCATGCTAAAAGGTAAACAGTGATAACATGGCGCCTGCGTTACTTATATGAAATAACAATGGCGTTGTTCCGACAAAAAAAATCATTTGATTGAATCTTATAGAGGATTATGTGTCACACAGGTACAAGGTTAAGATTTTTTATGTCATAAAAAAACATTTCAAAATAAATGTGTCACAATGAGCATGGTTAAGATTTTTATGTTACAAAAAAATAAAAATTCTGTCACAGTAAGC
The DNA here is from genome assembly GCA_014182735.1 of Corymbia maculata. Classification (NCBI taxonomy): domain Eukaryota; kingdom Viridiplantae; phylum Streptophyta; class Magnoliopsida; order Myrtales; family Myrtaceae; genus Corymbia; species Corymbia maculata. Next base: position 23,659,800 of record CM024686.1, on the reverse strand, counting down.
ATAATTTAAGATTTTGATGGTTTTTTCCCATTTCGAAAAGTAATGATCTGAATTTTGGTTTGGCTGCATATGAAAGCTAAATTAGATCTAGAGAGGGGTTGGATTTGTAAAAATAATTGAGTCTCAAGAGCCCATAATAATAAGAGCCGCTTTTAAACCAACTTAAAGTCAAGCACAAAGAGTAAGAGGCCATGTAAAGTAGAATAATTTTGTCATTAGTCTAGAAAAAAAATTTCTATTTTTTTTTGTAATTTGTAAATTTAACAAATATTTCTAACAACATTAATAATCCCTTTTTTATTGATACTATTTTTATAATCCGTGTCATTTTATTTTACTAGTTTTATTTTTCCAATTAACTTGGTCTTCCTTTATTTCTTTTTCTTATATAAAGAACCCCACTTATGCAAGTCCCTATTGAGACTTTTTATTGGTGACTTTCTAAAGAAATTGAGAAAAAAGCCCAAATTGGTACATTTGTGACAAATTTATTCTCTATTAATTTTCATGAAATCTTATTATCAAATTGTTGAGTTAAATGACACATAACAGTTGATTGATAATTAGTTTGGGACCTTACTCTCTATTTATCACAATTATGCTAGTTTTGTAGTTTTTTGTGGAATTAGTACAACTTAATGAAAGGTATATATTGTCAAAAAATGTAAGAGCTTCAGGTTTTTGGCAATTAAAACATTAGTTTTAGGTAAATTTGTCATAACTATAATAGTTTAGACTTTTTTTATGGTTTTCTGGGATAAATTTATCATAGGTGTATAAATTTGGGATTTTTTTGTGCTAAAAAAATAATTTTAAATAAATTTATCATAAATATATTAATTTGAAATTTTTGTGATTTTAATTCAAAAATAAAGGGTAGAGAAGCCACCGTTTTGAACGGTGCCGTTAGTTCATGAAATTCCTTGTCGGAAGCAACCGGCATGTTTTGTCCGGAGAACGAAGAGAACGCGTCCTTTTGTTTTAGCAATAATTCGCGCCTGTACGCGTGCGAGCGAACGAAACGTATCCTGACAAATTCAAGCAGAGCGCGCGGAACAAAAGATATAAAAAGCAAACCTTCCCCAACCAAAATTCAACGCAGAACAATCCCCAAAAAGAAAATGAAAAAGAAACAAATATTACAAAAACACATAAGTTCCACTCTACTTTTAAGTGCTAACTCGTGCTATCACTCTCTCAACTTTTATATATGTAAATATGTGCGACGATTATTGATAGAGGAATTCTATGCATTTCAATTATTTCAAGCCATTTTCCTCATTTTTTAAAATCATGTTCTTTCTGAGTGGTTATTTGCAATTCTAGATACGCGCTCCAAGCAAGTTAGCGTACATGGTTGACTTAGATCTATGGACATCAAATAATTTCATAATAGAAAATATTGTTAGGGATATTATTCGTTACTTTATTTTCTGGATAGCTGTTTTTTCTTTGTTAGATTAATATAGATAATTCTATTTTCTTTCCTACATGTATTCTTCAGTTGTAAAACACTAAAAAGTCAAGTTAATGATAAGAATGTAATCTTGACTAATTTCTCTCATCCTTTTTCTTGAAGATTCTAGAGTATTTATATATAGCAAGCCATTCTCGTTGAATTTGATCTCTGAATAATGAATTTCATTCTTCAGTCAAGATACTTAAACTTTTATTGTTGTTCAATTGAAGGTGAGCTTAAATATTGGTGTTATGAATTGGAGTTCTCATAACAATGCCTATCTCCTCTTTGGAAAAGAAAGTTTGCGTAGGTGTTGTTGACCCACCAACAATTCCGGTGAAACTCCTTGTCAATAATGTGATTATCGAAAATTTCATTCATTGTATATAGGGAGACTTCAATTTGCTTTTCTTTTGTGTACATAAATGAGGGAAGTCGACATGGTCAGAAATAGAGGACAATTTTGGGAATATGTAGAGCAAGTGGATCAAAGGCAAGTTTTGCGACAGAAAATTCATTGGTCTGGCGTTTTCAGATTAAAGTTGCATTTATATGGAATTAAAGGCCATGATACACACATGTGCACTAAGTTTTACAAAAATGTTCAAGTTGCTATTGCTAAAGCAATTTCTAGTCCTAATAAAAGAGCCAAGATTGAGCCTATTCAGGTAAGACCAAAGAGTCTTCACCCAAAATGCTTATCAGTAAACACAGTGTTATGTTAGATAAATTGCTTGCTAAGTAAATCTTCTTGTATGATGTAGATGTCGATAAGCTGCTATGTTGTTCTGGAGTCAAGACAAAGTCGGTGCCTAATTTAGGGAAGGAAATTGGAGAGCATGTTTGATATTTGGTGTGATGAGGAGGGATTCTCCATTAATATCTTTGCCCATTCTATTGATGGGATGATACTGTTGAATACATTAGAAATCCTACAAATAAGTTAAAAAGTGGTTTGCTGTGAGATATTGTATATTTTTTCATTGAAAAAGTAGGGGCGAATAATATCTTGCGATATATAACCATTATACCGATGAAGAATGGTTATTTGATTATGCCCAATGACAATCATCCCCATGTGTACAAATTATATGAGATTAATATCGGATGTTATAAAAGATTTTCAAGGAATAGCAAGAACATCTCACCCTTACAAAAGCATCTATCTTTTAACCAATTAACATCCTTAATTTAATTTCATATCTTAATTATTTTGATTTTCAATATGTAACTCATATACTAATATTGTTGCTTATGAAGGTGACCGGTTGTTTAATATAGTAAAGGTTATTCTAATACTTGTGAGATGATACAAATGAGGGAGAGGGGACCTCTCTTTATACAAATGTTCCCCTAATTACAACTGTACATCTTCCTTTTTATCTAATGGTGGAGGTTTTATCTCCCCATTTACCAATTATCTACATAATTTACTAGAAACTCTAGAATAGTGTACATTTCCAGAATTGTCCATCCATAGGAATATTCTAGAGTACACAAGAAAACCTAAGATTATAGGCTTGTTTGGTCTTTATGCATCGAGATCCTTGGAAACCTCTAGACCAAGACTCAAGGTCAAAGGCTATTCAAGTAAGACTTTGCCCAAATGCTTGTGAGTAAGGATGTCATTGTATTGGATAAATTGCTCACTAAATTCATCCTATTGAATGATGTTGTTGTCATATTGTGAAAAGGTCATCCCTCATTGACTTAGTGAATGATGTGGCTGAACATGATTATTAATAATTAGTCGCCATATTTTTAAGTAGTCCAAACAAAGTTAATGCTTGATTTGGAAAAGGAAGAAATCATGGGATGGAACCACTCACTGCACACTTATGTATGATATTTGGTGTGATAAGGAGAGAGCCTTCATTAACATCTTTTCCTATTCCATGAATCGGTTTTATCAAATCAATTTTGTATTTTCATTTTTGTCGAAAATACATATAAAAATAGTCACATACATGGGGTGTAATATATGGCGCATTAATTCAGTCCATATTTTTGCCAGCCAAGTCCAAAACTCAGCCTATGTTCTCAAGGTTCAGCCCACCTTTTTCTGTCCTTCTCTAGATGATCACATTGAAGACAATAAGACGGACGAACAAGAAAAGAGAAAAAAGACGACGTTTGCTAGCGTAGAAAGAGAGAGGTAAAAAGGGAAAAATCTTTGCGGATAGTTGATTTGGATACCTCAACAAGTAGAATCAACTACAAATCGCAAGGCTGGGTAAGCATTCAAGCCTATTATTTGTTTAATCGAAGTAACTTTTGAAGTTAGATCATATAAAAAAAATAAAAAGAAGTGATAAGATCTGTGAAACAACATGTTGAAAGTGGTAGTTAGATTGGAAAATACTCACCGAAAAGAAAACTGAATGCCCAAAAAGTCGCTTTTCCCCCACGTAAGAAAGGACCCGCTTTGCGTATTGAGGTGTAAATTCATCCGGTTACTTAGCAGGTTCAATCTACGATGAAGTAATTGCGAACTGAGAAGAACTCCCGCAAGATATACAATTCATCGCTAGTCGACTAGCCATATAAGACTTTTTAGCTGTTCGGCGGGCATGCACCTCATGGCGGTCCGCCGCCGCCAAAGAGGCATACAAGGCGGAGTCAAAAGCCCCGTGGCTCAGGTTTAATCTTCGATACACTCTCGCACATCAGCATCAGACTCCCGACCTTTTTCTGGGATCCAGGCATTCTGAGATTGTCCTTGACCTACCTTTTAGTCGTCGGTTCCGAAGTTCCACAACTACAAAGTCGCCGAATGAAATATTTCGAAGGGAAAGATAAGAAATTAATGAAATTTTAATTTATTAAATTTTTAAAGCAAACTTTAATAGTTCTATATTTTTAAAAGAAAAAAATATTTTAATAAGTTATATTACTGTTAATGCAAATGCTCCCAATGTCTATATGGTATGCAATTTAATTAATGTTTTTGTTTAGACACTGAAATCGATCTCTAATATTTATGTAATAAATGACTAATTAGATCACCAAAATTTAGGTGTTAACAAAGTTAACATGGCTAACCTATTTTAAAATTGATGTTGTCGGAAGCTAACCAAATTAAAAATAAAAAATGGTATAAGACAACATCAATATTAGAAAGTACACTAAAAATAAGTTATATAATGATAATCTCTACTTTAATTAATTAATTAACTTTTTCTATGTTTCGTTTATTTGGCTATAATGTTCCATGCTATGACATGTTTTGAAAAATCACTTTAATGAATTAATTAAATTGAAGACTATTGTGCTCATCTTTCCTTTTTCTCACTTTCTCCACTCTCCCACTATCTTCATTACTTTCATTTTATTTTAGAAAGTATTTTAATAAGAGCATGAAGTGGAGTGACTTTCTCAAAATAGGGCCCAAACTAGACGTCGTCTCATATGAGGTCAAGAGTCAACTAATTTTATCTCAACTAAGGGCACGAGGAGAGGCAAACTTAGTCTTAAATAATACCCCGAACTTATCTATCAATCATATTTTAATATGTCTAAGGGCATTTTCATCCAAATTCATTTTCTTTTTGTTTTCTTTTTCTTTCTTTCTTCTTCATCTCTTTCCTTTTTGTTTTGTTTTCTCCTTTTTTTCCTTCATCCTTCCGCAACTTGACCGCACGTGCTCTAAAATAAATTAAGAAATGAGACTGCGTGCCCACGGCAATGAAACCCAAGCTCAGATAAAAACTTGAATAGCAAAGAAAAGTGGAACCCAATTACTAAAATTTCTCTAAGAACAAATTAACGCAAAAATAAAATAAAATAAAATGAATATCCTAATTCCTCCCATTAAAAATCCAACATCGCCATTTTTGAACTAACGGGAATCATCATATTTCCATTACTGAGAAATCACAAAATTCTACAATCCCAACCATTTATTGTTCACGGTTGAAAAAGAAACAAAAGTTTCAATAATAAGGCCACTAAAAATATTGCTAATTCGAGTGAGCAAATCGAAAGGTAGTGTTCCGTCCGTTGATTCAAGAATTAGAAGAAATTTTGACTTTGATCATCTGCAGTGACGAGTTCTGGCGAAGCCAACCTGGGGAAGACATAGCAAAAGGGCCTAAAGAATAAAGATCGCTCTCAAGGCATTCGTTGAGATGAGATTGTGCTTTGTGCACTATATATTTAAATGAGTGGAGTGGGCAAAAAAATTGACAGTCAAGAAGAGACAAAGAGAACGAGCTAGTCTTTGATCCAGGGTGAAAAGAAACTGACTTGTCCCATTGTTCAGTCCTGGCTATTAAGAGCGCAATCTAAAATAAAGACAATTTTATGGCTAGTGAGTGTCGAAAAATTTGTTGTTACTGTGTGAAGAGAAGTTCTCCTGGGCCTTTGCCTGAACCAGACAGGAATCCACAACATTGGCTATGATTCCGTTTTACAGGATATCTGATCATGCGGATGACATTGAAAGCAATTGAACGCAGCAAAACTCAATTTTTCACCCTCAGTTCATCATGAAACGCGCTCTTCGGTTCCTCTGTGCAACAGATTTGAACTTGAGAACAGGAACGGGGTTAGATATAGACCAAAAGCGAAGAGAATGTTAGAAGTCCACATGATGGGTGGTGGCATCTCCAGTCCAGAATAAGACTTGAATAACTGTTCTCCTCGTCCTCGTCCTCCTCCTCCATTCATACCACAGAGCTTTCTTTGCTCGGGCCTTTTCACGAGATGGATTCTCACCCGGTACTGCCTTTTCTTCAAATCCTTCTTCACGTTTGCGTAGACGAAACTCAGTCATAACAGCCTTCATCGTCATGTGTCTCCTTCAGCTGGCGACACAGTCACTTTCTCATGATGTTTCAGGCTTCGTGGAAAGAAATGCTTGGATCGTCCCACATCGGAATGATATAACATACGCACACTTAATAAGCCCGCGCACGGTAGGCTGTGTTCAGCTTTGTGATGGCTGATGACTAGCGTTATTGTAGCTTAATCTGTCTTTGACCATTCAAAGTGAAATAATAACTAACCATTGCATTTTACTCATTTTTCGTCATACAGTGTAGTTAGTTGTCTTGCCGGTCTGCCTGTCAATTGCCCTAGTTTTTCATTATTAAATGTAGTTAGTCAATTGCCAAATTTTTCATTTGTGCTTGTCAATTGCCCAGTTTTTCATTATTAAATGTAGTTCCATTCCGGGATAGGCGGTTCGTGGGGAAAGAAAAGAGAAGAACCAGAACCCTTATTTATTCAAATGAAAGGTCAGGCCGGAAGGGAGTAAAAAATCAATAGCAAAAAGACCTTACTGGCCGACGGGCTCAAACTCGGATTAGGAAGAGTGCACTTCCCTTGAACTGGAGATCAACCATAATAAGCAATACAATAAAAGATATGGGTTAGACAATTTTGGAATTGACTAACTACATTTAATAATGAAAAAATAGGAGCAATGTAAGACCGGTCTTACATATATGATCTCAGTCGATCATCCAATACAAAGTCAATTGTCCCTATATTCAGTTTGGGCAATGTAAGATCGGTCTTACATATACAATCTCACATATGATCTCAGTCAATCATCCAATACAAAGTCAATTGTCCCTATATTCGGTTTGTTTACATACAATCTTAGATATGATTGCCCCTATTTTTTCATTATCAAATGTAGTTAGTCAATTGCCAAATTGTCTTGCTGGTATGTAAGACCAGTCTGCTTACATATACGATCTCACATATGATCTTTGTCGATCATCCAATACAAAGTCAATTGTCCCTATATTTTCATTATCAAATGTAGTTAATCAATTGCCAAATTGTCTCGCCGGTTTGCTTACATACAATCTTAGATATGATTGCCCCTATTTTTCATTATCAAATATAGTTAGTCAATTGCCAAATTGTCTTGTCGGTATGTAAGACCGGTCTACTTACATATACGATCTCACATATGATCTTGGTCGATCATCCAATAGAAAGTCAATTGTCCCTATCTTTTCATTATCAAATGTAGTTAATCAATTGGCAAATTGTCTCACCGGTCTGCTTACATACAATCTTAGATATGATCCCGGCCGATGATCCAATATAAAGTTAGTCAATTGCCCCTATGTTTTCATTATCAAATCAAATGTAGTTAGTCAATTACCAGATCATTTTGCCGGTCTGCTTACATACAATCTTACATCTCTTGCCCCTATTTTTTCATTATTGAATGTAGTTAGTCAATTGCCAAATTGTCTTTGCCGGTATGTAAGACTTGTCGGTCTACTTACATATACAACCTCACATATGATCTCAATCGATCATCCAATACAAAGTCAATTGCCCCTATTTTTTCATTATCAAATGTAGTTAATCAATTGCCAAATTGTCTTGCTGGGCTGCTTACATACAATCTTAGATATGATCCCAGTTGATGATCCAATATAAAGTTAGCCAATTGCCCCTATCTTTTCATTATCAAATCAAATGTAGTTAGTCAATTGCCAAATCATTTTGCTAGTCTGCTTACATACAATCTTACATCTCTTGCCCCTATTTTTTCATTATCAAATATAGTTAATCAACTGCCAAATTGTCTCGCCGGTTTGTTTACAACAATCTTACATATGATCCCGGTTGATGATCCAATACAAAGTTAGTCAATTGCCCCTATCTTTTCATTATCAAATCAAATGTAGTTAATCAATTGCCAATATTTTGCCAGTCTACTTACATACAATCTTACATATGATCTCGATCAATTATCCAATTCAAAGTTAGTCAATTGCCATATTGTTTTGCCGGTAATGATTCAATACAAATGCACCTAAGTACATTGAGGAATATATCTAAGAATTGATTGGTAATGCATTATCAAGATCAAATCGATGACATCGGATATGACAGATGACTCTAAAGAGACACCGCTTCCAAATTATGTGCTAACACAACGTTTCGTGTGCTAATCAATGATGTTGGATGTCAATACATCCAATGAGAAAATGCCATTCTTAGGTAGACACGAGGACATAACATTGGAATTTAATCGACAATGCTGAACAAAGGTTAGATCATGTTGGAGTTTAATCAATAGTACTATCGAGGATATGACATTGGTGGAAATCAAATCAATGACGGGAGCCTAAAACTACAACTATGCTAAGCTAAGATAACTAAGGAAAGATAAAGAGTTTTGTGTGTTGTTCGGGAGGCTTTTCGTTGGAGAAGCTCGGGTATTTATAGGGACACTCCAATAACCATCAAGCAGTTACTAATTTGAAATCACCACCTTTAGTCTTTAGCACATTTCCTACTCTTCCGTTGGTTCATCCCACAACTATTCTAATTGTGCTTCCATTTATTAATGATAACATTCCAATTTGAATTTTTATCATCCATGGCCTTCCTTTCGTACCTTTTGACATTTACAATTTACCGCCAAAATCTATGTCTTGAAATTCAGCTACATGGTTTTCTAATTGTTGATAGCTTAGCCTCCTTCTAGATGCCCATTGATGATCAACATCAGGGCCTCATATGCCATTTTATTAGGCTTTGAGGAGAATTTTTCTCATGTGACTGCCATGTGAGACGTATTCAATTTTGGGTGCCAACCCATTCAAGAGCCTACTTACATACTCACATAGGATCCCAAGTCAATGATCCAACACAACTGCACCTAAGTACATTGAGGAATATATCTAAGAATTGATTTGTAATGCCATATTATGATCAAATCAATGATGTCGGATATGACAAATGACTCTAAAGAGACCCTACTTCCAAATTGATGTGCTAACAGAACATTACATTGGTGTCGACGATGCTGAATAAGAAGACTTAATTAAGGGGTACACTTCTTTATGATCAATGCCTAAATTCAATGTCAAAGACTAGTCAACCCCACAAGATAGTGAAATAGCGCGAGCAAATGTTGCTCGAATGTGGATCAATGGACACAATGTCAGAATCTAATAGATGATGTTGGATAAAGATGGACCACTAAGGACCTTACACCTAAATAGATATCAAAACGCAACATTAGAATCTAATCGACGCCATCTTGTGAAGATAATACTACTAAAACGACATTGTCCTTAGATAGGTATGTTGACAGAACATTAGAATCTAATCGACAACGTTGGACAAAAATGGACCACCATAAAACTTTACCACTATATGGATATGAAAATTCAATATTGGAATCTAATCAATGGTGCTGGATGTCAATACCTCCACCGAGGAAATAACGTTCCTAGGTAGACATGAGCACACAATGTTGAAATTTAATCGACGCCGCTAGACAAAGGTCAGATGGTGCTGGAATTTAATCAATGCCACTATCTGAATATGACACTTGCTAGAATTGAATCAACGACAGGAGCCTGAAACTACAACTATGCTAAGCTAAGATAGCTAAGGAAAGATAGAGAGTTTGGTGTGTTGTTCTGGAGGGCCCTTTCATTGGAGAACCTCGGGTATTTATAGGGATACTCTAATAACCATCGAGCAGTTACTAACTTGAACTCATTGCCTTCCATCTTTAGCACATTTCCTATTCTTCTGTCGGTTCATCCCATAACTGTTTTAGCCGTGCTTCCATCTATTAAGGATAACTTTCCAGATTGAATTTTGACCATCCACCGCCTTCCTTTTGTGTCTTTTGACCTTCACAATTTACTGCCAAAATCTATGTCTTGATATTCAGCCATGTGGTTTTTCGGTTGTTGACAGCTCAACCTCCTTCTAGATGCCCATCGATGATCAACATCAGGGTCTCATATGCCATTTTATTAGGCTTTGAGGAGATTTTTGCTCACATGACTGCCATGTGAGGCATATTCAATTTTGGGTGCCAACACAAATAAAAAGAAATAAAATATGCGTTCGCATCTTTTGACAAGGACACTGTTTACCATGTGAAAATTTTTAATAGGCATCATTAGGCCAATCTAATGTGAGCACTAAATTTTCATTACTAATGTAGTTAGCCAATTGCCAAATGAAAATAAATAAAATATGCGTTCACATCTTTTGACAAGGAAACTGTTTACCATATTAAAAATTTTAATAGGCTTCGTCAGGCCAGTCTAATGTAAATGGTGCTTGGAATGCGCTTCTGGTCTATGTTCACTGAGAAAGTCCTATTAGTCAGTTATATTATTTATCTTGTGACGTTTTTAAAATAGGATTGTGTTAGCTAGTACGTTTGATTGTTTTAAGATTTCAAAAAAAAATTATGATGCAGTTACCATCCTCTTGCGGTGAAGAAGACAAAACAAACATGGAGCAGAACAATGCCGAAAATGATCTAATTAAAGAGTTGCACTTAAGATATAGAGGAATTTATCAGCAAGTACTTTCGTAAAACTCCCGCTAAATAAGTATTGTCGTGATCCTCTCCAAGCAGTCTAGAAATATGGTGTTAGAGGTAATGTCAAAGGTGGACCAATGGTTTTCAATCAGCGCAAGTTTTCTCAAATCCTATCCTTGTGTGACATTGAGATTTCAGTTTAGCTTGCTTGACCTTTGACGGTTCTACGTGAATGAGTCGCCACAGCCTTTTTGATGTTAGACTGAAAACCAAGTGAAATGTGAGAGAACCATCACACTCCACTACTTTTTCACTTTTTCATTACAATTGCCAAATAAAAATAAATAAAATATGCGTTCGCATCTTTTGACAAGGAAACTGCTTACCTTTTGAAAATTTTTAATAGGCATCATCAGGTCAATCTAATGTAAAGGGTGCTCGGAATGCACTTCTGGTCTATGTTCACAAAGAAAGTCCTATTAGTCAGTTGTTGTATTTATCTTGTGACTTTTTTAAAATAGGAATGTGTTAGCTAATATGTATAATTGTTTTAAGAATTAAAAAAGAAAAATTACGATGCAGTTAGCATCCTCTTGCACTGAAGAAGACAGAACAAACATAGAGCAGAACAATACCGAAAATGATTTAATTAAAGAGTTGCACTTAAAATATAGAGGAATTTATCAGCGAGTACTTTCGGAAAACACCTGCTAAATAAGTATTGTCGCAACCCTCCTAAAGCAATCTGGATATATGGCGTTTGACGTAATGTCAAAGGTGAACCAACATTTTCAATCGGCGCAAATTTTCTGAAATCCTTACCTTGCACGACATTGAAATTTTCAATTTAGCTTGCTCAACCTTAATAGTTCTATGTAAATGAATCGCCACTAACTTATTGAAGTCAAGACTAAAAACCAAGTGAAATATGAGAGAATAGCTCTCTTCCCAAGCAATTAGAGAATCTAAATACATGGACTTGATCATGCTAGTTATTTTGACTAATGCTCTTTCCTTACCCTAACTTGATTGGTTTGTTATTTAAGTGTCGATGCAGTCTTTTATCCAATTATAATAACTCAGGCTCTTTGTCCATTAAGTGATCATGCCCCGGTCATGTGTGATCATTGTGGTCCCAATATTTAGCCTAACCATTTCACTAAGCTAAGGAAAAAGCACAACCAAGAAACTGAAGAAGGACATTAAGAGCCCAAAATGATTACTGACGTGATATAATTTAAAAGTGCCATAGTTTACTTGAAAAGAAGAAGGGGGTAGTTAAAGATCTCGAGCATTCAGCAAGCTCATATAATTCTTCCTGTCATTGTCCCGCGCAAAATAAGAGTCATCAAATCACCATCATGGTTTTCCGACAAAAAAAAAAAATAGTCACCTTCATGTTCATATATTTTTTTAATTCCAATATGTTCAAAAGATCAACTATTAGCGGTATGTGATAATTAATTGTACTCAATTTTGACCCGCTAATTCATTTGCACAGCGCTTATTCACCATCAGGAAAGACTGGAAATCCGGTAAGATAAGAAGGGTCTGGTAAGAGGCAACTAACGTGCTAACAGCAGCCTATTATGATTCGCGTGGCAAAAAGCCTGTTCTATTAGTCCCACAGCTCCTTACAGAACACTTGCTACCGAAGGAGTACTGAAGAAGCTTTCATTTTCTCTTAATGTTAGCGCGAAAAGAGTAAACGTATTCCCCTATCATTCTCTAGGGATTCATTAAAGGACCTATATTTATCCCTGATTGGCCATTGATAGATCAGATTATCACCTCTTTTTGTTATGTATTAACGATATCATGTTGTTAGTAGAGTAAGACTTGCGAACCGCCGTCAAGTTTAAAAACAAAATAACCAATGAAAATTTCTTGAGGAAGATTGACTAAGAAACTTCAACTTACCAAAAACATCATCACAGAATGTATCCGAGTGTCAGATTTTGTCTTGGTTTTGAGTAGGGGTGTCAAATGGGTGGGTTGGGTTGGGTTTGGGTCGGGTCAAAAATGGTCCGACCCATATCGACCAATTTAACTCGTTTTGATCCATTTTCATGCAATATAATTTTGATGATCCATACCCAACCCGACCCATACCCGACCCATACCCGACCCATATTACTAATACATATTAATTATTTTAACTTAATTTAAGAAAATCTACTCCCATTTATTTAGTCCACTTTAAAATTTTCACGTATAAAAATGCGGATACCTCTAAATTGAAATAGTTTTTGGAAAATAATTTTTAAAAAATTGATTTTTTTATTATTTTATTTTATTTTTTCTTTCTTTCTTTTTCTTTTTCTTTTCCCTTTCTTTTCTTTTCTCTTTTATTTCTTCTTCCTTCTTCTTCCCCCTTTGTGTCGCTCGACGATGACTTGCCAAGATGCAGGCCGGTGAGCCCGAACTCAACCAAGGCCGACGAACTTGAGGTTCAGCCGATCTAGGTTCCATCGAGATCACTAGCAGTGGTCAAGCTCGAGTTCGCCCGGATCGGCAAGCGGCCAGCAAGTTCGAGGCTCGTCTACCTAGACTCGAGCGATCCGCGAACTTTGTTGCGGCGAGCGAGTTCGGGGCTCGCCTACCTAGATTCGGGCGAGCCGTGAACTTTGTTGGCTCGCCTACCTAGATTCGGGCGAGCCACGAACTTTGTTGCGGCTAGCGAGTTCGGGGCTCGCCTTCAACCAAGTCGCGAACTTTGTTGTGGCTAGCGAGTTCGAAGCTCGCCTACCTAGATTCGGGCGAGCCGCAAACTTTGTTGTGGCTAGCGAGTTCGGGGCTCGCCTACCTAGATTCGGGCGAGCCGCGAACTTTATTGCGGCTAGCGAGTTCGGGGCTCGCCTACCTAGATTCGGGTGAGCCGCAACTCGGCCAAGGCCGATGATCTCGCGGCTCGCCTGTCTAGATCTAGGTCGAGTTCCGATTAGCGAGCTTAGGGCTCACCAGTCGAAGCTCTGTTACGGCTTGCCTGCCCAAATCTAAGCGGAGTTCCAGTCGGCGATAGCAAGCTCGGGATCGATGATGGTGATGGCGGCGTGATGGCGAGAGCGGCAACGGAGGTCGATAACGCATAGAGGAGGGGATGGAAGGAGAGAGATAATGGGTCTACTCTCAACCCATATTTGACTCATATTTAACTTTCACTTGACCCATATTTGACCCATATTTAACTTTCACTTAACCCATATTTGACCCATATTTAACTTATACTTGACCCATATTTAACTTTCACTTGACCCATATTTGACCCATTTAACAAAAAGTGAGTCATAATATGGGTTTATGACCCATATTGACACCTATAGTTTTGAGTACAAATTGATTCCATTAGCTAAGTCAAAGTATACAAGATGAAAGATCGGACGAAAAGTGGAGGGAGTAGTTACATGGAAAAGTGAGCCAAATTTTAAATAATTATGAGTAACTTAACCGCGCATAAGAGAAGGCTAGGGGATTGAACAGGGACACACGCTTGGCCAAGACGGCAATATCATGAATTTTCGTTTCGATGTACTGCGACTCCAAATTATTCCAGTTCCAATCAATTGATATGTTTACACTTAGTTCGATGTAGGACTCACAGTCCATCCAAGCCCCATTTTTTCGGTTTGTGCTCGAGTATGAAATCACGGAATGATCTTGATCACTCTTCAATCGTTTTAAGTTGGATATCCTTGTCGCCTCATTCATCGTCAAAACCTCTTTTGGCACACCTAAACAGATTGATTTTCACCAATACAGAGAAACAAATTTTGATTTACAACATTAGAAATGATTAGAAATTTTTTCATATCTTTCTTAATTGTGCATGTCCTTGATTTATGATAATTTATTTTTTGTCAAAGGAACAATTGACTCATTTCTACAAAAATACAAGAAAAAAACATTGTAGTTTAATTACAAACAAAGAAAAAATCTCAAACACTTCAAAACAAAACAAGCTTCCAATGACAAACATGAATCATCGGAATAAAGTAACCAAAATCAATGGCTACTTACTAAATCCATCTTCAGTAATAAGCATATACCGAGATCTCCATCTATGGCTACGGCTTCACCTTTTAGCAGTGCGCACCTAGGTTCGACATTTCCAACATCATTACCATTTAGAGATATAAGGATAAACAAGCATAGATCTAACATTTGTGAGAGAGAAATCTTTACAAAACTCCTCTAATCTCCTTTTTTTTTTGGGACTTGTACACCAACGAAATGTGAAGGAAGTGAAACCCCAAAATCATATATGCAAAAATCCCAAAACCTAAATTAGATTAGGATAAAAACTACTGGGAGCTGATAGCTATACTTGGGGAGATCGCCAAGAGAGAGCCTAAACTCGAGCTCGTTAATATATCTAATTAGACCTACATTCACTCAAAAGCTTAAACTAGTGAATTATGGTTTAACTAGAATATATTAACTACTAACACCACATTAATTCTCCGATGTGGGACTTTTCTAACACAGCTCACACCTATAACCTAACAATCTCCTATTCACGTGTGAGTTTCAGTGTTAGGTCAACTCTCCCTTAATATAAGTATCATTCTAGCCCAACTAAAACATTAGAGGTTTATGTTGTTATACCACAATGCCTACCTGCCCAAAAACCGCAACCATCGGCTCTAATACCAGTTGTTGGGGATGAAAATATACAAAAAAAAAAAAAAAAAAAAAAAAACAAGCAAGAATTTTTACATGGAAAACCATTCCAAAAATTGGAAAGGAAAAATCACGGTGCTGCACTAATCAATCTCTTCACTATTAGTATCAGTGTTACAAGTTCATAATTATAAGTTTCAACGTTATAACTATAAAATAAATAACCCTATTTATAGCAAGAGTCTAGGGCACACATAATTGAGATGAAAACTACATATATATCAGTAACAGTAATAAAAACTCTATCATCTACTTTAACACGCTAGGATGGGTGATCTACTGGATCCTAGCGACCTACTAGGAAATGTCTACCGACAATAGTACTTTTCTCTTCAAGTTGGGTGACCTACTGGGAAGTATCTACCTACAATATTATTTTTTCTACCAGACTCCACAACTCCATCAAAAACCTCCCGAAAGGCCGGTGAAGCTTCTAGAAGCTTCTAAATCTAGACAAATCAAAAGAGAAAAGCTCCACAAAACAAAAAGAAAGCAAGTAAAACAAAATAGAGAACTAAAATCAACCAAAGACAAAGGAAGGAGAGGGAGAAATCTAGCTCAAACTCTTTTCTCCATGGATGTTGAAGAAGAAAGTTTCTGAAAATTAGAGGGAAAGAAAAAACCTATGTTCCATATTGAAAGAACCAGAGCATTTTGATTTTTTTATTTATGGTAATTGATTATCATTAATATTGCAATGTCTTGATAGAAATAATTAGGGGATTCTCTTTATATCCCTTGATTATCTCTTACATACAAAGATAGAGATTGCAAAATTTCATTGGTTATTACTTGTTAAACGTATGATCTACTTATTTGAATATTCGTTAATAAATACAATGAATTAGACTATATAGTCTTTTTTTATAGGAAAATAAAAGGATTATTTTGTCTCCACAATTGATCTACAGGTGCACATTACTTTATGTATTTAGACAAGGCAATTTGCATGTCCTATTCATTGGGGTCTGTCGAGTCAAAAGATTCGACTGCCCCCTCATTCTGAAAATTGAAAGCAAGAGCCCAATCGACAGATCCCCTTATTCTGAAAATTGAAAGCAAGAGCCCAAAACAATAGCTGACCTTATATAATGTAAAAACTCCATATTTACTTTAAAAAAAAAGAGAGAGTTGTAGGTAATGATCACGAGTAATCTCCAAGCTCGTCTAATTTTCTTCCTTTTGATTGGCCCTCGCAAAATGTTGTCAAGTCACCTTCATGCCCTCTTTTTTTCAATTCCAGTATGAGCAAAAAAGATCAACGACTAGCGGCATTTGATAATTAATTGTACTTATTTTAGTCAATATGTATAATGAAATCATGCTGTTTGGTAGAGGACAATTTACGAACGGCCATCAAGTTGGTTAAAAATAAACTAATCGAAATTCCTTGAGGACCGTTGACTAAGAAAATTCAACTTACGAAAAACTTCGTTACAGGGTATCTTCAACCATCAGATTGTCTTGGTCTTGAGTACAAAATGAGTGCAAATTGATTCAATAAGCTAGGTGATTAAGCCCCAGTGAATAAAGAGAGAAAAAAGTTTGAATCCTATTACGATTGATAAGCTCTAATTTCCTTATCTTTGATTCTTTATTTTGGGATATGTTATACACAACAATTCTGTGGAGAGTAGCTCAAGTGTGTTTGTTTGAATGTTTGAGAGATAATCTAAGTGAGAAATTGGGAGATTAATGCTATATCTATTGTGTAGTTCAATCAATCTATGACACCATTGGGCATAGAGGATCTGCACCCTATGACACCAAGGCAATTGAATGGAGATAGCAATTTCCTAGTTTAATTTAGGTCATCATCTAGATTTACGCAGTTTCCCATTCTAGTTTCCAAAGAAAATCTACAAATATTGTATGCATATCTCATCTAGAATTAATTAATTTCATAAATCCCATGTTGTATATTACATGTTGCTTAGTAGTCTTATGCTTTAGGGTCATGTCATAATTGTATCTCATGCATTGCATACAGTTTTGCTTTCCATAAAAAGAAAACACACAAAAAAATAATCTCACATAGTTGAATAATTGGATTAATTCATGATTAATCATATTTCATGTCATTAGAATGGCATATAGGTTGCGTTCAATCCAATTTAATTGACATAGCATACGTGTCACTTAAATATATTTTGGTTCATAAATGCATGTTAATTTAGGACATATAAATCAAATTGGATGTCATGTTAGATTAGCTCATAATTCTTTTGTCCTTCATTAGGATTAGTTTACATGTAGAGTGCATTTGTTTAAGAGAAAATGGATGATTTGGCCCCCATGACCCTTGCGCTTCAAGGGGAAATCTTCGTTTTGACTTAAAATGCACGTGTTGTTTTTATGCCGGCGGGGTGCGGGGCCGGGTCACAAAAAAAAAAAAAAATGAATAAATGACATGAAGATGTTTAGCCATAAATATTGTTATAAATAAAAAACATTTTTATTGACTGATTATATTAAGACATACAAGTAATCATTTCAATAAAAATATTTTTTAAATCATTCATTTTTAGCAAAACAAATGGAGTCAAATTAGATTTAAATTCATGTTACATATAATTGGTTTGAATTAGAATTCACATAGACATTGTGGTGGCTAACAAATTCACCTAGAGGGGGTAAATTTTTATTTTTAGAAAACATGACTAAATAATGCGGAATTGTAAAAGCCGATTTTGATATAAATGGAATAAATTGATGTGAAAAGAATTAAGTTGTTATAAGCAAGAACAGGTGATTATATCAAGTGCAATGTGTTTCTATCAAATAATAATAGATAAGAGCAAAGACGTAGATAACAAAGTACGTAGATGTGACATCTTGGATTAATTAATAGATGTATTATTCGTTTTGACCCATCCCATATCGAGTCTCACGGTTATATCATTTGGCATATAGACAAGCACTTTCTTAGGAATTCACCCATCTTGGCAGTGCTTCGCTTAAGCTAGCTTAACTTTGGAGTTCCAAAGCAAAACTTGTTGTTACATCAAAAAGTGTCGCTATGAGTTAATACCAATCTTCACATATATATCCCAGAATTCCTTCTATTTGATACATAATTCGGTTCATTCTTGCCTCCTTCGACATCCTAAAAGCCTACCGAGAGCCGCTCCTCATCCAAACATTCTCTAGCTCCGACAACCACTCCTCGCCTTCATTAAACCTAGTCATTACAAGCCCACTAGTTTCTACATGGTTTATCCTCGAACCATCCACCTACTAGAGGGGGTCCCATTATGATACCATAATGTGACATCCTGGATTAACTCATAGAAGTATCGTTTGCCTTAGCCTATCTCATACCGAGTCTCATGATTTTATTCTTTGGCATATAGGCAAGCACTTTCCCGGGAGGTCACCCATCCTAATAATGCTCTAGCCTAGGCTTGCTTAACTTTGGAGTTCCAAAACAAAACTTGTCGTTATGTCAAAATGCACTTCCATGAGTTAATTCCAATTTTTACTCTCCCCATGTTTGATGCACAATTCAGTTAATTCTTGCCCCTTCACCATCCTAGAAGTTTGCCAAGAGCCGCTCCTCATCCAAGCCCTCTTTGGCCTTGGCAACTACTCCCTGGCCTCTTCGGACCGAGTCGTTGCAGTAGAGCTTTATAGTGGTTCGACTTGGCATAAGCCTACGTCTATTATTCGAGACCAACAACTTGGGGATGGATTTCATTAGCAATCTTCAAGGAATTACAATAGTATGTACTGCTTATACTCGAACTTCTTCTTGAATTCGATATTGCTTATATTCAAGCAGATAGATCTCGCTATCACGCAACTAAGCACCAACTATACCACTAATATGCTTCTCAACTAGATTACACTTTCAATACAATCAATGACAAATTTCTTTCTATTGGTTCTCTTTTTCATGAGTTGTTTAAATTGCTAAACGTCTATCAGGTATTGACTTAAACCATTGATATTTATTTATACAATCATAGTCTCAATTAAAAGGGTGGAGATTATTTCGAAGATTATTTGTTAAGGGCACAAAACCCATCTTTCTAACATACCCGACCATGGAAAAAAGCATTCCAAAGAAATCAACGTGACTATCTATCATAGCAAAAGATCAAACATAAATCTTCCACAAAGTAAAACATACATCCTTTATGAGATCGGTGTCTCCAACAGAGGATCTCATCCCTACAAAGCATACAAAGCAAACTAGAAATGAAACATGTCATAAAGAAGAAATCAACTCCACAAGGGTCTTGAAATCAGCTTGAACACTTCCTGCAGGCCCTGAAGCGTCCACCAATCTCTCTCTAAGCTCACCAACCTTCTTCCTCATCTCCTTCCCGTCCTCACTCCTCAACACCACCTCTAATGCCTTCACCATCCCACTCTTTGTAATGGTCCCTCCCTCCACTCCCACTCCAATTTTCCACCATTCCTTCACCAACCTTCCATTCATCATGTTGTCCACCCATAACGGCTTGCATATCATCGGCACGCCCCCTGCCACGCTCTCAAACACCGAGTTGTACCCGCAGTGTGTCACATACACCCCGCACGCCGGGTGGCTCAACACCTGGCTCTGCGGGGACCATGGCACTATCTTCCCATGCTTCGCCGTCCTCTCCAAGAACCCTTCAGGCAAGTGGACCATCATGTGCTCCTTGATAGACCATAGGAATGGGGTCCCGGTGGATTCCAGGGCCTCAGCGAGAGCGGATAGCTCAGTAGGTGACAGTACAGCTACTGTCCCGAAGCACACATATGCCACGGTCTGAGGGTCCCTGGTGTCTAGCCACATTAAGCAACCGGTAGGATCTGAGACCGAGCTTGTTAGCACCGGTGGTGCTGAGAAAGACACTGTGGGGCACCCTACGTGGAGGAGAATCTTGAACCTGGACTTGAGGTCTGCTATTAGAGGTGCCGGGTTCGCTTCCACGTAGGAGTTCATGATGATGGCCTCGGCACAAGGCAATATGCGCACTAACTGTTGGACAAAGCTTGACACGGGCGACGTAGTCGGGTCTTGTATAATATCGTTGGGGATATCTGACATGCGAAACGTTGATAACGCTGGAACCATTTCCAGGGCCTTGTCGTCGGCCTCGGCCTCTGCCATGCCAGCGCAGGAGGTTTTGTGGCAGAGCTGACGAAGGACCTCGGCGTGGATATAAGCAGACAGAAAGCACGGAGACGAGACCCAAAACGTCACCCACGGAACGTGCATTTGCTCGGCGATTTCGCCTGCATGAAGTAATAAAGCATCGGTTAATAGACAACTCACCTTCTTCCTTGCATCTCGCTCCGCAGCATCGATGGCAGCAAGAAAACTCTTCGGAGAGTGTTTTTGGAACATTTTCATTTGCTCTATCAGTTCCTCTATCGTCGCTCCATGATGACTGGCCGACAATCCAATGTCGATGTCATAGACCATGATGTTGGGCGGTAGGTCGGCTCTCAATAAAGGGGGGAAGAGATCGCGGTTGGACATAGCCGTGTTTAAGAAAGAGAAGTGGACGTTCGTGACGGTTTCCGCCAACTTACGGAGGAGCTTGGCGAGAGGCAGGGGGTGGCAAGTGAATGGAAACGCAAGAACGGCAACATGCTTTTCCGAGGACATGTTGAGCCCGATCCAATCTAAATCTTCAAGATCACAAATATATATGGAAAAGAATCGTCAAAAATAGTCTGAGCTCAATTTGGACGATCATTTCTATCAAAATACTTCCACAGAAACTAAATATAAATGTACTTCACAACCAATATATACACAAGAACAAGTTCACTTACTATCAACAAATTTCGAGCACAAGGTGACTTCCACAAACTACTTCCGGTTTCTTCTCTGCCTCCTTTCTGTCAATGTTTTCTCTCTTCTTTGGTCTCGCTTCTCTCTTCTTTTATATTCGGCCGTGACCGTCTCTTCTTTTTCTATGATTTTTTTTTTTTCAAACCCCAATGCTTCCAGAAAAAGACCGGAGACACAAACTGTTTACTGTAAAATTACAAGTCAAATCTCCTTAAATGTTGTCAACAATTTAAGGAGATTTGAGAAATTTGACAGATATGGCTATCTTACTACTTAATTTAAAATTGGCAAATTTACTATAATTGAGAAATTTATTAGCAATACTTATAAAATATAGAAGTTGGTACACTATTAATTAATTTTTACGTTGGTATATCTATTAAAATGTCTATAACTTACGGGTGACACTTACAAAAATGATAAGATTGCTAATTTATTTGAAATCAATAAATTCATACAGCGTTGGTAACTTGCTAACTAATTACTTGACAAGTAAATCACTAGTCTTATTTTCTTTAAACCAAAAATATTTGAAAGGGGCCGGAGAAAATTATTACGTAGTTCATACAGGAACAGGAACTGCATATCCGTGCTGCCAATACCAACCCATTGACCCAACCGCCCAAAAAAGAAATGATAGTAAATAATAAAGAAATGAACAAACAGTCGTCAATAATTTTAATTACAGAAAGAAGAAAGCGTTATTATGTCTGCCAACGGCACGCATTCTTCTCGTCAGAAAACGAAGCGTTCCAAATGTGGAAACGGCGAGCTAGATTCTTTCTTTCTTATTTAACAATTCCACGTGTAAATAATTACTATATCGTGGCAAAACCAAGGAACTAGTCAAGTAATACGCGTGTTCTTCTTTCTTATTTAAAATTTAAGTTTGAATCACTAAACTTGCAAATCATTTTAAGTCCAATCTCAGGAAGATACCCACATTTATTCGGTGGGCATGCTTATTATATAAATATTAAAACACACTTTCATTTAATAATTTAAAATTTTTTAATAGTTAGTAGTGATCTCATAAAATATCACATAATATCGTAACAGAAGTTTCTGAGTTAAAATCTTTGCGGCCCTTATTTACCACCCCAATTACATATTTCTAAACTTTAGGTTTAGGTCAAAATCCAAAATACGCATGAAGAGGAGTGTCAGAATATTTAAATGTTAAACTATAATTTTATATGATAACTTAAAAATAATTGATAGTGATTTTACAAAATGCCACAGTGTAATAATAGAGGCATGTGATATTATCTCTCTAAAGCTATGTCTTCGTTTGAGTGAAAATTCATACCTCTTGGAACAAATTCTTTCTTATGCTATGTTCAATCACAACTACCAAAGCGATAAGATTATGTTCTCCTTCAAGTATAATGGAAGAATATATGATGCGGAAAGATAGTAAAACTCATTGGAGCCCACGCAAAAATTAAAATGGAGAGTTCTTGTGATAGCTAGAGCATCAAACGAATTCACAGAGTACACGAGATCAATGCACTAAATAATGTGTCTGACTAAAATGGAGCTTCAAGTAAATAGGCCGTATTTTATGATCAATAACAGTCTGACGCGCATAGTATCCGCACTTCACGAAGTAGAGATATCTCCACAATTGCCTTGAAATCAGCCTCAGCGCTCCCATGAGGACCAGCTGCCTCCGCCGATCTCTCCCTCAACTCTGCAGCCTTCTTCCTCATTTCCTACCCTACTCCCAACACCACCTCCGATGTCTTCACCATCCCATT
Organism: Corymbia maculata; assembly: GCA_014182735.1. NCBI lineage: Eukaryota > Viridiplantae > Streptophyta > Magnoliopsida > Myrtales > Myrtaceae > Corymbia > Corymbia maculata. The sequence continues at coordinate 23,636,836 of CM024686.1, read as the reverse complement.
CTTCGGCTACGTTTCACTGAGCTTTGGGAATAGCGCAAAGTCATTTCCCAAAAATCTTTGGCTTGAGCATATTCTGCTCAAAAAGCTATACTAGTTGGACGGTGTGGTTTTGCAAAATAGCTTTAAAATTTAAGAAAAAAAAAAAAAGTCACAAAAAAACCTGACCTTTATTCACTATGTCACATTTATATAAAACTATTTTTTTGTGATACTAAACACCCCAAACTTATACCCATGTGATACATTTACCCAAAACTTTTTTTCACAACACCAAAAGGCCTAAATTTTTTTGTACCATAAAAAACTCCAAACTTTTTTTGTGATGCAAAAAACCTCAAACTTTTTTCTATGACACCAAATTTTTAAAGTAAATGTGTCACATAGATACAAGTTTGGAGTTTTTTATGTCATAGGAAGAAGTTTGGGATAAATGTATTATACTATATAAATTTAGAGTAAATGTGCTACATTAGTACAAGTTTAATATTTTTGTGTTATAAAAAAATATAGGATAACTGTGTCACATTGTACAAGTTTGAGATAAGTATGTCATATTAGTATAAAGTTAGGATTTTTGGTGTTACAAATAAATTTAGGGTAAATATGTCACCGTAGGCATAGTTTATGATTTTTTGAGGCTTTTACCCAAAAAAAGAAAAGGAAAAAAAGGGCATTATCCGTCATCTTCATTGTCCAAACAGAGGACTACGGTTTGCAGCATCCCTCTCCTATCCATCATTTATCTACAAATCCTCAATCAAAAAGCCGTAATCCATTCCCCCATGTCGGATCGATTTTGTGATTCTCGATCTTTATGTCCTCTTGGCATTCCCCCGAGTACTGAAAGTGAAAAATGGAACTTTCTTCTTCTGCTGGTCTGGCTTTCGTCCCCCATTTCTCTGCAATTCATCAATCCAAAAGCCCTAATTGATTTGCTCATTTCGGATTGATTTCGCAATTGTCAATCTTATGTCCTCCTTGCATTCCCCGGAGGTCTCCCTCCGGCAGGACTACGACATCAGCGACGAAGCTACGGACTCCACCTTCGCCAAGCAGGGGTGCCGCTTGGGGAAATTTGGCCTCTGATTGGCCTAACGGTGATTTAACAAACGAATTGGATCTTGAAGGTCGCCCCCTGACTAATCCTTTTTGATGTCTCCGTCTAGTCCGTCAGCCCAAACCTTTGTAAGTGCATATTACAAGCTTTACACTGACCGTACCGTCGATGAAACATTTCCTTTGCCATTAGTGAGTAAACCGAAGTAGAAAAAGGTAAAAAGTATAAGCAATGCGAACCCTTCACGATATAATTGAATGAGCTCCAACAACGTGCGCAACTGCTTGACCGGATGCATTTTACGTTGACATCGGAAAATTCTTGACTATTTTTGATTGGCGAAGAGAACATGGAGTCGACTTCTTAGGTTGGCACAATTTATTTGGCACAAGGACAATTTCAACTTGGGATTTGGAGATGACTTGCTCAAGTCCTATCAATTGAGTGTGAACTCCTCAGAATAAGAGTCACTTGCCCAGGTAAAAAGTCTGGATTTAATCAGCTCTCGTAACTTGTAGGATTTTCATGGTTCTCCAAATAGTTGGGCTTTTGACCCGAGTGGGGGCACCAATGCGGTGGGACATGGGCTTGGATTCTTTGGGTGGGCCCACATGAGGCTGCTTCACAAATTTGTGCCTCCCGCTCCTGTCAGCGGAAGGATTACGGGCCTGTGCCATACAATCCCACCATGTTTAATTGGCTGAGTCTAACTCAAGCACCACTTTTTATTTTTCCCGCTTTTCAACTTAATTTCACATTAAATTTTATTCTAAATCTAATTATTTATTCAACGACTGCATAATCTGTTGTTGTAATCTCCTAAGGTGAGTGTTTTTTTTAATGAGATAAACACTTTATTTAAATTAAAATTTATTTTAATTTGTATGAATTCGAAGATTCATATAAGAGTGGTATCAATATGACGGATTCCATCATTCTTGAAATTCGACCGAGCATTCCTGGCCACAAATTCTGATGAAGCAATATGAGAAATTGGTTAGATTCTAATGTTAGTGGAAGAATAGATTTTTTAAAATACCTTAAGCAATTGTGGCGAACCTTAGAAAAGAAGTAGAAGAAGAAAGTACCCAAGAGGATAGCTAGGAAAATTGTTCAAAAAGTTATGAACCTATTACACTTCTGTTAATTTAGTCATAAATCTTTCAATTTTACCAATTGAGTCATAAATCTTTTCGTCTTTTGCTGATTGAGTCAATCTTACCAATTTTGGCTAGAATTCGCTGATGTGGATATTGAATATGGCATGTTGCCATTGGCGTGGATATTTTTTGATAAATTTTTAATAATTTGATTGTTTTTTTTCTTTTTTTCCCCTTTTGTCCTTTTTTTTTTTTTTTTTTTTTGGTGGGATTGGAGGGGGGGAAGTTTTAGAGTTAGGGCCTACAAGGATTGCTGGTTGACCCTTGCCACTTAGCAAAGGCATTGCATCCCTTGCAGACCTCAAACGAGGGCTACCAAGCCCTCGCTTAGCCAGATCTAGCTAGGGCATCATAGCCCTCACCCAAAGCCGATGAGGGTTGACCAACCCTATCTATAGTTATCCATCCCACAGTCAAGAAATTATCCACCAGCTCAAGATCAAGGCGTTGAGCCACTCCCTTTCCTCTTCTAGGCTATCACTTGGCCACGTGTTGAGTCGAACTCTTTCGATTGAGGCTCAAAAGTGGCCACTGCACTGGTAGAATTCCAATGTCAGGAGTACTTAGGTTTATAAGTAGCTATATATTTATTCCATAAGGGCTTTTTCGATGCAATTGTGCTGCATAATTCTTTAAAGGACTCTTGGATGAAATGATAAAAAAAATAAAGAAAAACCCCGAAATCTTATCCATCTTTCAAAGCTAGAAGAAAGAACAAATCACCCCATTAATATCCAAGCTCATTAACTTGCCTCCATCTATATAAATGATTCATAAAATTTTTTGTAGAATTGAGAATGAGATTTTCATTACTTGCATGCATGAAGTTGGAATTACTAGTTACCGCCAAGACTTTTTTAAAAGAGAGATCACCCAAGGAAAATTCTCATGTAGCAATTCATACCATCCGTACATAGTGTTTTGAACTTCATGAATTCACACCTCTAACTAATTTGACTCGATGGAGAGATATTTTCGGATGGATCCATTCAACGCTAGAAAATATCATAATGTGATAAAAGAATTAGTTAAAAAAGATGGTTGACAGGCAATTACTAACGCTTCAACTTCATGTAGGTTTCGGGATTGGGCACAATGTAAATAATTTTGGGGTGCGTGCAAGGATTCGGCGTGGCGGCCAGCATGGCTAACGCGGATGATGAATGCATTGAAGGCGCTCTTGCAAGGGATGCCATAGTTGAGGCGCTCTTGCAATATTAATGATAATCAATCACTATAAATCAAAAAATTAAAATGCTCTATTTCCTTCAATATGGAATTGTTTACACTCAAAATTACCCATGTCATCATGTGTTGGCCACAAAGGCAATAATAAGTGCAATACGCCCCATTTTGCTCGCAAAAAGCTAAGGAAAAGCAAGCATTATCAAAGGCATTTCGGGCTAGGTGTCGACATGATTCCAAACAAATATACATAAGTCGATGGCAAGGTAATTAATTGCCACGTGTCAAATTATAGAAATAATACATTGGATTTGGAATTTGAGCAAAATTGGCATTTAGTCCCAAGTGAGAATAACTGCTACGTGGAAGCTGTGTGAAAATAGAAAACACAATTATTTACTCGATGGACATGCCATACAAGCTTCGTTGATAAGTCAGGAGACAACTGGATATGGATACAGTAGTCAAAGAAGAAGAAAAATGTGGGAAAGTTAAGAACGTTGTCCAAAGAAAACAATCGACCAGGTTACCTTATAAATATCACAAGCCAAGCAATTGAGAGCCCCCAAACAACACAATAATTATCTTTACTTTATTGCATTTTAGGTTTAATTTTCAAGATACCCATCATCCAATTAAATTCCGGCATGTATCCTTATCCATATCAACATTGTTGTTTAAATTCCGGTGTTATTCCACAAGCTCAACGTTGCGGATTAAATTCTAACATTGTGTTTCCTATCCAAAGGTATTACTATTGATTAAATTCCAATTATACACCTAAACAAGCTATGTTGTTAATTAAATTCCGACATAGTTTGAGTCAGAAGTATAAACTATACAATCAACTGTGGTCAAATTACATCATTGATTAAATTCTTGTGTAGCTTGTTCGCAAAGGTTATTAGCTATCGATGCATTTTGGCATTGGTTATCAGAGTTGTAATATATAGGTCGGGAATAAGATTCGCATTTGCATTCGATATTCTTTGTCTGAATTCAACATAAAAACCTAAGTCTCCAAAATTAAAAATCGAAATGCATTGTTCGGTGAAAGATTTTTCATTGGAATTAAAATCGGTGAAACATCTTTTTGGCATGCCTGGTGGGACATTTATGTTGAGTTGAGAGAGTGTTATGCTATGAACTTGAAGCCAAACCAATCTAAATAATGTTATTGACAAGCAAATACCATTGATGGCTAAAGATAAGCACATGCTAAGTCATCATTAGCCCAACTTCCTCACACCGAAGTTGCAAACCAAGTTAAAGAAGGAGGTGCTGATATTTCAAGGCAACATATCAAAGAAAGAAGATAGGCGGACCTCACATCAGTCGTGCTCGCTATTAGCTATTGATACTTAAATTTTAGTTGACACGTTGATAAAGGTAGAAAAAATCGAATTAAGGGTTCTCAATCATGACAATGCTCATTTTTCAAACAAAAAATGTCGTCTTTCAATTCTATCTATTGCCTTAGCTTCAAAAAGAAATTTCCTATTCACTTCAAATAAAAACCCGAAAAGTTAAATGGTTGACTTTATGGTTGATTTTTTTATCAATCCTTTGACTAAAAGTCAATCTCAGGTCAACTTTTGGCTTTTTGCACCAAAATGTCCCTTTTGAGTTAATTTTACTTTAGAAGTAGAAATTTTGAAAAAATTTAATGATTTGACCACAAAAATAAGCTCCTAGTGAAAAGTCAATTAGGGTTTGACTTTTGGTCAAACCTTTGACAAAAAAATTGAAAATTGCAAAAATGCAAAAATTATCTCATTTTAGCTTCAATTTGACTTTAGCATCAAGAATTTTGCAAACATTGATCAAGAACCTCGTTTTTCAAATTTTTTGGTTTTAGGTTCAAAATCAACCAAAAATGAAATTACTTTCGTTTTAGTCATAATTAGGTTTAGTTCCTATTGCGACATTTGATCTAGAGAAAATTATCCATTCACTCATTTGATCAATTTTGGGATTGGGCAAAGTGAAATGTGAATTGACATTTTTGTCCCTAATTAGGTGCCCAAATTTATTCTTCATGAATTACGAATGAACACTTTCATTCTAGTCAATTTAGTGAGTTAAGTCCAAATTTGGGGTCAATTTTAGCAAATCCACATGCCAACTCATTGATTTTGGAGATTTAGCTTAGTAGGCTTTTAAAAAATAGTGTTATTGAGCTTCAATTCAAGAAATTCGAATCGATCTACTCATGATTAGGGTTTAATTTGATGAATTAAGGTTCAATTTAGACGTTGGCCCTCAATTTAAGTTTGGTGAAAATGTCATGTTATCGATTAAGGGTCAATTTGGATGCAATAAGTTCCCCTAGGCATGGACAATTAAACTAATAGGTATCTCGCAATTTTAATTGAGTTCAATTTCAATTAATTTACAAATTGAGACCAACAATTAGGTAGAATTTGTCCAATTTAAGGCTTAGAAAATCCAATTTGGCATGCCCATGGTACGAGTCCAATGATTTTCACAACAATTAGACAATTAAGTTAATAGAAAATCACGAAATTGAATTTTTGTGATTTAATTAGCCTAATTTGTTTGAAATTGGCCCGTATCTCTTCAAAATTGGACCATTTTCCTTCTAATAAAACAAAATTTCTTTTCAACACAAACCAAGAAAAAAATTGGTCCAAATCACCCCAAGAATTAGCCGAACTAGTCGAACTAGTACAAGACCGGTTTGATCGGTTAGACCGGTCACTAGCAAAGGAGGACGGTTCAGCCATCCTTTGGCTGGTTTTTGATCAGCAACCACTACCACATGGCCCAGCCTAAATCTGGCTCTTCCATAGCCTTACATTTCCTAAATTTGCAAAACAGTCCCCAGGTTTTGGTAAAATTAAAAAAATTTCTCCTAATTAGGTCTTTAATCACAAGAATTTCATGAGCCATTGATTGTATTAAATCTCAACATTCAAATTAGATATATTAAATGTGTTTATCATGCTTAGAAGCCTAAGGTATTAGTTAGGAACATGGGTTAATCCCTAGCTCCAACAGCTAAGATTTGAGATTAGGGAAGGGGTATATATATCATTTTCCCTCCAAAATTTGAGGGGTGGCCATTTTTCAAATCTACATTCTCTCTACAGAAAATTCTCCCTAATATCTCTAAACTCTCTCATTTCCTCTCTCTCTCTCTAAAAAACCGACTAACCTCCCTCTAAAATCACCACAAAAACCGAGCTCCGGTGGCCTCATCCTGACATCCTTATTGATGGTGCCTCCCCGACGGCGATCCTCCTCCTTTCCCCGATGTTCTAGTGACCGGTGCTCTCTCCGAAAATTTCTCGATCAAGCCATTTGGCTTGATCTTCCTCTTGGTGTCAAGAATCGGCCTGTTTTGAGACCGGAAGGTCCGGAACAGACCAGTTCTGTGCAATAGCAAACCAGTGCTAATCTGACGTCTGTTCTTTCCCCTCTGGTGACCAGGACGTGCTCAGGTGTCCCTGTGCTAATCTTGTGGTGGCTGGTGGTCGATCTTGTAGATTTAGGCTTCATTTGTCGATCAAACATTATTAAAGGTAGGTTTCCTTGACATGAGTTCGATGAAGTGGGATTGCAATAGACGATTGGGACTAGAACTTGAGTTTAGGTTTGATTCTGTGATTGATGAGGTTGCTGCGTTTTTTCATGATGTTCATAGATTGATTTGCATGAGTGAATGTGATGTGATTAAGCTTGATTAGGTGATTGTTCTTGATTTGTTGAAATTGGATTCCAGACTAACAGATCTAAGAAAGTTCTTCATTTGAGCTTGAAAAATTATTAGAATGAGTTTGAATCCTCTTTGACTTTTAAAATATACTTGGTGAGCTTTTTGATGACCCATAAAAAATTCTGATCGGCCTTCATTTGGTACCTGAAAACTATAATCAAATTCGCATATAGGTTCTGTGAATGCATACTAATTATTGATATTCTATGATGGATCTAACTTTTGCCGCTTGATTTTTTGCCAATTTTTGTGATTGAAATTTTGAGATGATTCCTTCATGAAAAATGTTCATGACATATTAATCTAGAACATATATTTTTGCTGAAAATTTTTTAGGATCTTCATGATAGGACGAACAGCCCTAACATCACTGTCACGTATGCTGATTTCTGGAGTTTTTGATTGCATATATCAGTTTCATGAATTTTTTCTGATTTTTGTGATAGGAATATGATCTGGAATTCTCCATAAAAGTTGTGAATATGGATGAGGTCATAACATACTTATATCTCAAAATTTTCCAATGAGCACAACTAGGTTAAATCTTTCAAAACACGTCCTCTGTTCTGTTGGTCTGTATATTTTAGAATCCGAAATTCTGACTTTGCTGATTTTATTGTGATTCTTCCCGAACTCTATTTGAGTTGATTCCATGTAAATATTTCTTCATCTGGATGTAGGTCCCGAAATATATTTTTCTCATGATTTTTAAATGTCGTTGACTGTATAAAATCCACTGAAAATCATCTTGACCCCTATATTGCCCTATGCAAACTCAAGTATGCATTTGTGTGTGATTGTGCACTTAACTGTGATTGTTTATCTATGAACACTTCATGAACGTCATTGCATGTTATAATGTCACCTTAGGGACACTTATCCATGCTAATCAAAAACCATTTCATCCCGCCATTATATGTTCAATATATGTCGTCATTATCATTTTCGCATCATGCTTAGTGATTGTATTAGGGCCTCGATCCCCTCAATGAAAATTGTTCTTGGCTTGATACTTGACCTATATGATTTATCTCACACTTTTTCATTGTCATATAGGAAAGTTAAATCATGTAATTTGTTCATGTGCTCACTACTCTGAATTAAGTCAATTTGCATGTTCATGAAAAGGTCCATGATTGAATGAGTAAATGACCTTAATTGATCATGTCATCTCTTAGAAAGTATTAGGAAATTCATTAAGCTTTATAATGACACCAAAATTAAGCCATTTGCATGTCAATTAACCCATTTTTTCCATTTTTACAAAGTTGCTCTGTAATCTGGAAAATCACAAAATTCGGAATACATGCTTGACCACTTGTATGTCTGCAATTTGCTATTTTTGTTGGGATTTTTCTGTCATGATCTGGAACTCAGACCCCATAAAATTTGTTTTTCATTCCCAGGACTATCAAGTGGTAAAGTTTCAGGAATTTTCAACATTATTAACATGTTTATATCCTCATAACATTGCATCCATTTGTTATTGCCCTTTTCTGTTCTGATGCGTTTTGTCACGTTCTTGGATTTTTATAAATTCACACATAGCTCATAGTAAGAAGTTGTCTTCATGAAAAATGTTCTACATTGAGTGTATTATACACTGTAATTTTCGTGAAGCTGATTACTCAATGGGTTTATGTTCAATTGCCTGCTCCTTTTCAAGGTGTTATAGTTCTCCTGTTCTGTTTGATTGTGATATGTGTGCATTCTGTGATTTTTAGAAAATGATGCATGAAGAAATGATTCATGATATCTCTATGACTTTTGATTTTATTTTCTTGAAATTTAAATCAAAAATTCTCAATAAATAAAAAAGGCCATTGAATACATGTTTGACAATTGAAATTGTGATTAATGCATGTTTGATGAGTGAAGTGAATTGGTGTCAATAAACTTACTGTTTGATTGAATGGGAAATAAGGCCTTTGGGCCTGCTCATGTGCTTATCTTCAAGTTCAATGCATGTGATTATTAATTACTCACACAAACCTGAGGCATACTCATGGATAATCTTGGGGTCATACATTAGAACTCGACTTCAGAGGTTATGACGTTAGTCACTATAATTGAATACTTTTGATGATTAATGATTATATATTGTGTCTAATAATGAATGGAGGTAACATTTCATGGCACGTTATGTATGTAACTTCAAAGGCCAACCTCGAGGCCCTTTCTAATTCATTGGTCGAATGATTTTTGTTTGTTCACTTGCCATGCCTCGTGTGCTTTTGTTTCAATCATCTTTTGTCTTCATTGTAAACTGTTCATTTGGAACTAGTCTAGAATCAAGGTTAGCAATGAAGGCAACCTTGAGGATGGTGATGGCTGATATCCTTTTCAATGCAATCTTGTACTATTTATTTGACACCCGACACATGTCTAGGGTTTTTCCATCATGTTGTATAAAAGCCTAACAAGTTGTGGGTCCTTTTCCTTTCCTTCCCTTTCTTTTATATGCACCTTTTAAATATTGCATGTTTAGGATTACTTTCCTTGGTTGTTTACTTTCCACATTGCAATTTCAATTAAAATTATTTTTGTAACACCCCGACCCTTGAGCACACGGCAACCTTTTTTTTTTTTTTTTTTTGGGTAAAGGTAAGTGTTATAAGATTTTTAGCCAAACAACTTTACAAGGGGTGAGACCCGGAACCAACACACACTCAACGAGATAACATATCACTGGAGTGGGGGGGTGCCAAGTTCACTATATAAACCCAACATCTACAAATAGCGGAGTAAACAAAATAAATCAGAATGGACAAGTCTGCCCTTGTCACATCTCCTCGCCAAAAATATGAGAGTCAATTCCCCAGCAGCGTTGTAGTCTTTTGTCTCGGGGAGAGGCTACAACAGATTTAAAGGATAATGCTTTGTCCTTGATCGCTTTGATTAGGTGTTGCTTCATGGATGGCACAAATAAGTTGGTAGCTCGAAATATAAGATCATTCCTGGTCTTCCATATCGCATAGCAGAGGGTAGCAAAAGAAAATCGGACCATATCAAAATAGAAACCATTACCTTCAAAAGTGTGTATAGCCCATCGAAGGTTTTCAGACCAAGATTGATTTCTCCAAAGAAGATTACATTTTGCAGCCCAAAAGGCAACAAGGGAATTTAAAACGTGGCAATCAAAAAAAAAAAAGATGATCAATAGAGTCAGGGCGTAAGTTGCAAAAAACACACTGTACAAAAGGAATTATGCCATAAGACATTAAAAGAACCTGATGTGACCCTAGCGAGTTGCTTACAGATAACTAACCATGCTGAGGCAATGGAGAATGTGCCTGAAGAGTGAGGCACCCAAGTGAATGAATCTAGCATTTGGTTAAAGGGAGGGATAATAAAATGCCATGCATGGAGCTCCTAGAGGAAGGCTTGCCCATTTGGAGTCAATAAATCAACAACCTTTGCATCTCTTGGAAGGTCCGATTGGTAAATATCGGCGTCAGTGAAAACCAAGTTAAGGGGACTCATTTCCAACCACGGATCAAACCACAAGGAAGTAGACTCACTATTTCCTATCTTCCATTTGAAGACGCCTATGACTCATTTCCAACCTCTGTTCTCTTACGGTCATTTAGATGTGACATCCCAGGACTTGTTGCCAACCATTATTTTTATTTTTTAATTAAACACATGCGGAAGCGAATCACCAACCCCATTCAAATACAAAAGCAGGGATAGTAGGAAAACCCAACAAGAACACATTCAAAAGTATTGCTTTATTTATCTACTGATTAACTCTGGGAAGTTTACAAATACAAGCTCTTACCAAGGGCATCTTCCTAATGAGCCAATGAAACCGACAAGCTAGGGTTAATCTACTCCCTTCAAAGATGGCCATGAACCGTAACACGCGTTGATTCTTCAACCTACGGAACTGAAAATGGTTAAGCAGGACGGGTTGAGATAAACTTAGCAAATTAAAGTTCTAAGCCCCAATTTGGAACTTTGCTTGCTTTGGGAGTTTAACATACAACTTAATATATCAAATATCAAACACCACCTTAGAGAAATAACCATAGAAATGCAACCATAGGTGACCTTACCTAGCCTTGGCACACAGAACTTGCAGAAACTGTCAATCACCTCATAACAATAATAAGAGACATGCAAATAATCAAAACATTGCACAAAACTTTCTCATATCACATTGCCCACACACATGCTCTGATTATTATGACCCCCAAGGCCATGGCACAACATTATGGTTGGCGGTTTTTGGCCAAGCCAACATTGTCCTCTTTACCTCGAGGCACGGTGATGTCATGAGCTCTCTCCCACTGACGACATTTCCGAAAGAGTATACGACTCACCCACTACCGTAATCTTGCAACTGACAGGAGTATGGGATCCGCCCACTACCGCAGCCCCACAACCGACCCCTCCTCGTCAGGCATCCGACCGAAGTCAAGCGACTAAACGGCCACGGCACAACCCCAAAGGATTAGTGGTCATCCAGCAACACCAGGTTCTCAATTTAATGTGATCATGCAACACATCATCAAGCAATTCATTCTTGTCTTTGTTCTGTCGTGAATGTAACATCCCTCATGCTCATGCGACATGCCAATTCAGATAATTCATATAATATGTCATGTGGTATTAATTGACAATTTCAAAATTCAATTTCAACCAATCAACAATTACGTACATTCCCTAATTATCGGGAATAATCAACAATTTGCACTTCAACAAACCTTAATAATCAATAACACAACAATTTGAGACCAAAATTTGCTTTTATATAAATAGTGCCGAGTGAATAGTAATCGTGAACAGTAAATTCATTTGAAATTAATAAAATAAATAAAAATAAATCATCCTAACCATGGTTAAAATCTAATCTTGGTTACTTTAAAAATAACCTTAGTTACTTTAATTAATTAACCTTAACTACTGTAATACTAACTATGGTCAATTAATTAACCCTAATTAGCCTTAAATAACAGTATAATCGACCAATCAACCTTAATTAATCACAAGCACACAACTACACTAATTAACCCTTAGCAAGATTAACCCCTAAACAAGGATTAGGAAATTGACTTACTTGGATTGGAAATCCGACGACATCAGCACATAGGAAGGAATGAGGGCCACATGGGGTAAGCTTGGGGACGGCAACGGATGAAAAACGGTGGCCGAAATGGGCTAAAACAGCCTCTACAACACTGTTCACGCGGAATAGATGCAACGGTGCGGAAACGGTCATACAGGCGATTAGGGGTGGCCGGTGGTGTGTGGATGGCTCCCTAACTTCAATGGCTACACGTTGGGCAGTGGTAGCGGCTTCGACTCCGGCGGCAAGGCTGGTTTCCGGTGGGAAAATAGCAAAACATAACAAATACAGCAGAGATGGAAGAGAAAGGAAGAGGAGAGAGAGAGAGAGCGAGAGACACAGCTTGGCGGCCACGGATGGGTGGTAGCACAGGGGCTTCGAAACAACAGCAAGGTGGCCAAGATGGCGGGTGAGGATGGTCCGGTTGGTCAAGAGGGCATCCAAGGGGAAGAACCAAGAAGAAAACTAGAGGAAAAGAGAGAAAATGAGGGAGAAAAAGTGAGGAAGAGGGGGAGAAACTTGGGAGTGGGCTGCAACCTTGGGGGGGAGAGAGAGAGAGAGAGAGAGAGAGAAAGCAAGAAGCCAAGTCCAATTTCCCTTCCAAAACATCACTTCCTTTCAATTTTCCTTGACTCTTCTTGGCTTGTCCTCCAACATTGAATGCCACTTCTAGAAGGGGGCAAAATGGTAAATTCCTAAAGTATAGTATACCTTAATATACACGTACATGGGCCAAGATTCCATATGGGCCAGAAGAAAATCAGTTTAGGCTCAAATTGAAGAAAAACGGGCTAAAAAATGCTAATGGGCTCAAAGGCTTGAAGTTGGGCTTTCTTGGGCCCACTTGGCCGACCCCTCATAAGCGCAAGGCCCATTAGGCCTCCGGTCGGTCCAATTCCTCTTGGTTTCAATTTTTCAGCCCGTTGAATCCTTTTCCGATAATTATTGGGATTACCGATAAATTCGAGAATCAATGAGGCAACATCCAATACTTTAGTCTCGACATCCTTGAAAGTTCAATACCTAAAACTGGATTAAAAATCAGGATTAAAATCCGTCGATTGCGACTCTAGCACAATCTAAACTACCAAGCGACTTTTAGGATTTCTCGTGTGTTTGACCCGTAGTTGATAGTTTTTCAATCCACAATCGTGTATATTCAAATCAGGACGATCTTCAATTGTCATCTAATCACAAGGGGTTAATTGCTCACGCTGAGTACAGGGTTAAAAGGAAATTGGTTTAATGTTGTTCGCAGTCAATATTGAAGTCATGCTGAATCCCCGTAATTCAACCTCATATTTCCCCTGAATCGATTTGTTTCTGTTCACTAATTGGCCTGCAATAGTGTTGTATCATTCCTCTTTGATCCTTATGGTCAAGCGGCCTATCCCTAATTGAATTCACTAGTTGTACGCATATCGGTTCTTAGTTGCCTTTTCGAATAGGTCAATTACCATTGAGTGATTAATTCAAGGTAGTCATGATTAGCAGTGCATCAAGAAATAACCCTTTTCGTATATCCTGAGATGGGTCGAAATTCAGGATGTTATAATTTTCCTTTGTTTTTTCATTTGTTATAATTAGAACGTCACAAAACCAATATCCACGTATGATTATTTTTCCAGTTCTAAAATGACAGAAAAAACGTAAAAAGACACGCATGGATACCTTAGGTAAAACACGATGATTGTTAGGTACTGAAAGGGCACTGATAGAAACAATTAGCATAACCTAAGTCCTTAATTCTATTGCTTTGGTTGCGTAGGAATCAAGAGAACCTCTCTCGACCCTCGATTGGGCTTTCTAGCCAGCCTTTAAATTTAGTGGTGACTCCATAATGTTTATCTTAGGTTGTTAATTAAATAAAATGAAACTTCCCGCTGTTACGTAGGGTATGAGCTTGGGCTTTCTAGCCAGCCTCCAAATTTAGTGGTGACTCCATAATGTTTATCTTAGGTTGTTAATTAAATAAAATGAAACTTCCTGCTGTTAAGTAGGGTATGAAACTTCCCGCTGTTACGTAGGGTATGAGCTTGGGAGAGACCGCACTTGCGAGAGATGAACCTCCTGGTGGATATGGTTGTCATTGATGATGTGTTAGAATCATCTTTGACAAGTCTTCCTCTGAAGATTGTCACGTGACTAAATACTCCTAAACTCCATCCCTCCCTACATTGATCGTCGCTGAGGGTGGGTTGCGACATTATGAGGCGAAAAATTGAGAAGAGTCAAAATGAGTTTGTTAATTATATGATAAGGCAAATGACTAATGTCATCAAGCCTTTAATCTTCAATACTTATCACAAATGTGCCCAAGGACAACATGGAACCTCAATAGGACCAGTTCAACCATAAACAATGTCCCTGTTTTGACTAGGTGCATTTCTGTATCATTTGCTTCTTAAGTAATATTGGATAATGCAAGACAAAGTGTACCGGCTTGGCATCCCTTTAAAATCTTACAAAGGGGAGAAGTTCTTGCCACCGCGCAAACCGATGGATCTATCAACAATAATGTCCCTACCAATGTTAATCAAGCTCTTCCAATATCCATTTCATTAGTGACTCAACAAAATACATCCCTTGAAAATGCCTTAATGTTGTGACCCATCCTCGATGACGGTTGATGTCAAGAGGGATGGAGTTTAGGGGTATTTGCTTGCAAGCTTGCACTCAAGTCATATCGACTAAAGGCATCATCACCTCGCCTTTTGGTCTCGACCCATTGAGCTTGAGGTTTACATGAATGCAAGTTCTTCCAAACCCATGCCTCACGCAACAGCAAGAAGGTGACTCATTCCCACAAGAACGATAAAACTTTAAAGAAAGGAGATCGAGTATGAGAGATGAGTTTACCGATATTTTTAACCACGAAAGGCCTCTCAATGGTACATTAGTAAAAAATGATGGCATCACTTCATCCTCATCGACTACACCACATTGAGTATGCTAAATTGTAGTTGGTGTTCAACGAGACCCATATCCTGCATGACGGGTTTGTTTTTATTTTCTAACTTGATCAAAACAACCTAAGATAAGACTTTTAGGAGTTGCCACTAACCTCGATTTTTGGGGGCCAACCAAAAACCCAATTGAGGATTGAGAGTTGTTATAGACCTTAATCAGGGCCTAAGCTATGGGTTATTTTTGTGATATCCCAAGCTTATTGCTCTAGCAAATTCATTTTATATTGTTTATATACACATGTGGAAGCAATAATAGATCAACCTCGACAATTAATAAGAGGGGAATTGTGAGAACAAGGCAAACACAAACAACTAATATATTACATAAGCAGTACTCAAGTACAAGCTCATTTTAGCCTTGATCTATTTATGTAATACAATAAGCTTGGGTTTCCTATCTCTACTACGTTGGTGGCTATCCAAAATTGGTAACCCATCTGTTCCAATTGCTATTAAAGGCTAAGAGCCATCCCATTGGACATTGCCTCGTCAATAGCATTGGCTAGTTTGTCGAAACCTAACAAAGGTCAAACCCCATCACTATCAAACTAGGCATACCATATGTTGAAACGGAGAGGAACCAACTCACCTAGCTCTTCGTCTATCCAAATAGTGGACATGTGCTTGCGGAATGTAATATCCGTCTCGATTCTATCACATCTACAATAGAGCCTTCTATCTTTACACAGTAACCGAAGCGTTCAGTAGCCATACTTAATTACTTGAAAAATGAGGGGATGAGTCTTAGAAAACTTAGTAAGCAAAGTTCTTAATTTCAATTAGCAAGAGAGATCCTTTTCACAAGAACCAGTCCAAGTTCACAAGCAAACAATGTCAAATAGATCAAAATAACTTTACATGACTTGATAGCCAACAAAAGCGGAAATTCAAACATAACATGCTCATGCAAGATTGACTCCTCATGCATTATCTAACTCATTTACCGTTGTTGGGAACTTGAACCTCGATCCTTTTTGGAACCGTCTTGAGACTTCAACCCAATTCAATTTGGGCTTTTATCTGGTTTTTGGGACTTAATTCCTAGGCATCTTGGGACTCAAACCCAAGGCATCTCAAGGCTAGCAATCCTAAGGCATTTGAGGCCATCGTGAGACTTGAACCCATTTCAATTCACGCCTTTAAATTCTAACATCCAAGACCCAAACCCAAGCATCCTATTCATTCAATGAAGCATTGTCACCAATGCTATGTGGTGATGGCGTTGTTCATCCATTTAATGTACACACATATAAATGCATCCTACATGATCGGTTATTATCTTCCATTTTGGCCGACTCAATCATGCATTAAAGCTCCCATAAGGGCATGCATATGCGTAGTGTGTGATGTGTCTTACGACTCAATTCTATCACCCAAGAATGAATCTTGACCAATGGCTTTCTCTAATCGTCAAGTATTTAAGATCCCTCGCACCAATCCAAGAGACAATGACCAGCTAAAGGGGAGGGCCGGTAGCTGGACTGAGGCTGCCTCTAAAGTGGATCGGCGAGCTCACCCTTGCCTAGTGATGGTGCCTAGCGATGGCAATGTAAGCTTACCCAGGCCAACTGTCTCAATCCAGCAACCGGTCGCCTCAATCCAATGATCGCGCCTCCCCTTTGGCCAGTCATTGGAGCCAAAGAAAGGAGGGAGGGGAGGAGGGAGGAGGGAAAATAAAAAGAGAGAAAAAAATGAAAAAAAGAAAAGATAAAAATTAATAATCTCAAAAAATAAAATATTATTAAAAAAATTGTTGCCGGCACTGGCCCTTAAAAGATATGCAAGTGGAGTGATTCAAATCTAAATTTTGAACGAGAAAGATGGTTTTGCCACGATTGTAAAAGAAGAGACGACCACGGCCGTGTATAAAAGAAGAGAGAAACGAGACCGAAGAAGGGAGAAAACATCGACAGAAAGGAGGCAGAGAAGAAACCGGGAGAAAATCACGGAAAAAATAAGTTTGTGGAAGTGACTTTGTGCTCGAAATTCGTTGAGGGTGAGTAAACTTGTTCTTGCGTTTATATATTGGTCGCGAAATACATTTATATGTAGCAGTTTTTGTGGAAGTATTTTGATAGAAATGATCTTCCAGATTGAGCACATCCTATTTTTGACGATTCTTTTCCATATATGTATTCGTGATCTTGAAGATTTTGATTGGATCTGGCTCAAAATGTCCTCGGAAAAGCACGTCGCCATCCTTGCGTTTCCATTCGGTTGCCACCCCCTGGCTCTTGCCAAACTCCTCCATAAGTTGGCGGAAACTGTCGCGAACGTCCACTTCTCTTTCTTAAGCACGGCCGTGTCCAACCGCAATCTCTTCCCCCCTTCGTCAAGAGCCGAGCTGCCGCCCAACATCATGATCTATGACATTGACAATGGATTGCTGGCCGGTCATCATGGAGAGACGAAGGAGGAACTGGAAGAGCAAATGGGTATGTTCCTCAAGCAAGCTCAGAAGAGTTATCGAGCTGCCATCGCTGCTGCGGAGCGAGAGGCAAGGAAGAAGGTGAGTTGTTTACTTAGTGATGCTTTATTACTTTCCGCAGGCGAAATCGCCGAGCAAATGCACGTTCCGTGGGTGACGTTCTGGGTCCCGTCTCCGTGCTTTCTGTCCGCTTACATCCACGCCGAAGTCCTTCGTCAGCTCTGCCACAGAACCTCCTGCACTGGCATGGCAGTGGCAGAGGCCGACGACAAGGCCCTGGAAATGGTTCCAGTGTTATCATTGTTTCGCATGTCGGATATCCCGAACAATATTATACAAGACCCGACTACGTCGCCCGTGTCAAACTTTGTCCAACAGTTAGTGCGCATGCTGCCTTGTGCCGCAGCCATCATCATGAACTCCTGCATGGAAGCGAACCCGGCACCCCTAATAGCAGATCTCAAGTCCAAGTTCAAGATTCTCCTCTATGTAGGATGCCCCACGGTCTCTTTCTCACCACCACCAGTGCTAAAAAACTCAGATCCTACGGGTTGCTTAATGTGGCTAGACACCAGGGACCCTCGGACCGTGGCATATGTGTGCTTCGGGACGATAGCTGCACTGTCGCCTCCTGAGCTATCCGCTCTTGCCGAAGCCCTGGAATCCACCGGAACCCCATTCCTATGGTCCATCAAGGAGCACATGATGGTCCACTTGCCCAAAGGGTTCTTAGAGAGGACGGCGCAGCGTGGGAAGATAGTGCCGTGGGCCCCGCAAAGCCGGGTGTTGAACCACCCGGCATGCGCGGTGTACGTGACACACTGCGGGTACAACTCCGTGTTTGAGAGCGTGGCGGGGGGCGTGCCGATGATATGCAAGCCGTTATGGACGGACAACATGATGAATGGAAGGTTGGTGACGGAATGGTGGAAAATTGGAGTGGGAGTGGAGGGAGGGACCATCACAAAGAGTGGGATGGTGAAGGCAATAGAAGTGGTGTTGAGAAGTGAGGACGGCAAGGAGATGAGGAAGAAGGTCGGTGAGCTTAGAGAGAGATTGGTGGATGCTTCAGGTCCTGGAGGAAGTGTTCAAGCTGATTTCAAGACCCTTGTGGAGTTGATTTCTACTTAATGACATGTTTCATTTCTAGTTTGCTTTGTATGCTTTGTGGGGATCAGATCCTTTGTTGGGGACACCGATCTGCATAAAGGATGTTTGTTTTACTTTGTGGAAGATTTATATCTGATCTTTTGCTATGATAGATAGCCAAGTTGATTTCTTTGGAATTCCTTTTCCCATGGTCGGGTTAAGTTAGAAAGATAGGTTTTGTGCCTTTAACAAATGCTTTTTTTTTTAGCAATTGGTACAAGTATATAGTTCATGTTACTGCAAAATAATCTTCACCCTTTTAATTGAGACTATGATTTTACAAATAAATATCATTGGTTTAAGTCAATACCTGATAGACTTTTAGCAATTTAAACAACTCATGAAAAAGAGAACCAATAAAAAGAATTTTCTCATTGATTGTGTTGAAAGTGTAATCTAGTTGAGAAGTGTATTAGTGTTATAGTTGGTGCTTAGGCATGTGATAGTGAGATCTATCTGCTTAGGTATAAGCAATATTGTATGAGAGAAGAAGTGCTTAATTTTAAGCGGCACAAACTATTGTAATTCCTCAAGGGTTGTTATTGAAATCCGACCACATGCGGTCTTGAAAAATGGACGTAGGCTTATACCAAGTCAAACCACTATAAAGCTTTGCATACATTGTTCTCTACATCTCTACTCTTAGATATTACTATTTGATAGAAGTGCACTACACTTGATATAATCACTAGTTCTTGCTTATATTAACTTAATTCTTTTTACATCAAATTATTCCGCTTCTATCAAACTTGGTTTTTACATTCCACATTAGTTAGTCAAGTTTTCTTAAAATAAAAATTTCACCCCCTCTAGGTGGCATTGTTAGCCACCACAATGTCTATGTGAATTCTAATTTAAACTAATGACATGTGACATGAATTTAAATTCAATCTGGCTCCATTTGTTAGCGGAAGATGAATTATTTGGAAAAACATTTTTTTAAAAATGATTACTTATATGTCTTGAAATAATCAGTCAATAGAAACGCTTTTATTAATAACAATAGTTTATGGCTACACATCTTCGTAGGTGATAAAAACATATTTCCTTTATTCATATTTGTCAATGATAAAAACAATCATCTTGAGAGAAATGTTTTCCAATTATTCATTTTCTCTGAAACAAATGTAGCCTATATGTAAGCTAATCCTAATGATGGACAAAAGAATTATGAACTAATCTAACATGACATGCAATTTGATATATATATCCTAAATTAACATGCATTTATGAACTAAAATAAATCTTAGTGACACGTATGCTATGTCAATTAAATTGGATCGAATGCAACCTATATGCCATTCTAAAGCATGACTACTAAGTAACATGTAATATACAACATGGAATTTGTGAAGCTAATTAATTCTAGATGAGATGTGCAATATTTTTTAGTTCTTCTTTGGAAACTAAAATAGGAAACTGCGTAAAACTAGATGAAGACCTAAATTAAACTAGGAAATTG
This sequence comes from Corymbia maculata, assembly GCA_014182735.1. NCBI lineage: Eukaryota > Viridiplantae > Streptophyta > Magnoliopsida > Myrtales > Myrtaceae > Corymbia > Corymbia maculata. Next base: position 23,616,616 of record CM024686.1, on the reverse strand, counting down.
CTGTCTCCACTCAACTGCCTTGGTGTCATAGGCTGCAGATCCGCTATGCCCAATGGTGTCATAGAGCAATTGAACTACACAATAGATATAGCATTAATCTACCAATTTCTCACTTAGATTATCTCTCGAACATTGAAACAAACACACTTGAGCTGCTCTCCACAGAATTGTTGTGTATAACACATCCCAAACTAAAGAATCAAAGTTAAGGAAATAAGAGCTCATCAATTGTAATAGGATTCAAACTTTTTTTTCTCTTTATTTATTGGGAGTTAATGACCTAGCTTATCGAATCAATTTGTACTCATTTTGTACTCAAGATCAAGACACAATCTGACACTTGGAGTTACCCTGTAACGAAGTTTTTCGTAAGTTGAAGTTTCTTAGTCAACGGTCCTCCAGGAATTTCCATTAGTTTATTTTTAACCAACTTCATGGCCGTTAGTAAATTGTCCTCTACCAAACAACATGATTCCATTATACATATTGACTAAAATAAGTACAATTAATTATCAAATGCCGCTAGTCGTTGATCTTTTGCTCATAGTTAAGTCACTCTCATGAAGCTGGGATTTGAACTCTCGACCTTTTTGAACCAAAAAACCCAAGTGGGTGATTCTAGTCGTTGATCTTTTGCTCATACTGGAATTGAAAAAAACAAGAGCATGGAGGTGACTTGATAACAATTTGCTAGGGACAATGATAACAATTTGCTAGGGACAATGAAAGGAAGAAAATTAGAGGAGCTTGGAGATTACCCGTGATCATTACCTGCCCTTTTTTTTTTTTTTTCAAGTAAACTATAGAGGTTTCACATCATATAAGGTCAGTAATAGTTTTGGGGTCTTGCTTTCTTTTTTCAGAACAAGGGGACAGTCAAATCTTTTGACTCGACAGACCCCCAATGAACAGGACATGCAAATCACACTATCTAAATATATGGAAAAAGTGTCAAAAAGTCTAAAACTTATTACATCGGTACCATTTAGTGCTAAATTTTTTAATGGTACCAATTTAGTCCTAAACATTTTGACTTGGTGCTAATTTAGTCATTCTGATTAATTTTGGTAAGTACTAAATTGTCATCAAATCAAAAGAATTAAGACTAAATTGGCATTAGTTTCAAAAGGTATCAGCACTATTAAAAGGATTATGATTGAATTAGCATTGAGTAAAAAAGTTTAAGACTAAATTGGCACAAAGTCAAATGGTGTAAGATTAAATTGGCACATTAAAAGGTTTATGATTAAATTGACACCGATGAAATAAATCTAGGACTTTTCCAACACTTTTCCTTTAAATACATCAAGTAATGTGCACCTATAGATACACGGTGTGGATACACCATAGAGACAAAAAAAAAATCTTCTTTTTTTCGTATAAAAAAAGACTACATACTCTAATTCATTGTATAAAATTTCACAATCTCTATATTTGTACGTTAGAGATAATCATGGGACACAAAGAAATCCCCTAATTATTTCTATAAAGACAATGCGATAATCAATTACCATAAATCAAAAAATTAAAATGCTCTAGTTCCTTCAAAATGGAACGTTGGGTTTTTTTCTTTGCCTCTAATTTTTACAAGCTTTCTCCTTCAACCTTCATGGGGAGAAGAGTTTGAACTAGGTTTCTCCCTCTCCTTCCTATTTCTTTTTCGGGAGAATTGCCAAAAAAGTCCTAAACCTATTGGGGTTGTGCCGATTCAGTCCTAAACCTTTTTTTTTTTACCGATTCAATCCTAAACCTTTTAGGATTGTGTCAATTGAGTCCATCCGGCCAAATTTGGCCGGCCGGAGCTAACGTGGATGCCGGCGACAATATTTTAATAATTTTTAATAATTTTTTGATTTTTTAAATTATTTTTGATTTTTTTATTATTTCCCAAATTTTTTTATTGATTTTTAATTTTTCTGTTTCTTTTCTTTTCTTTTCTTTTTTTCTCCCCTCTCCTCCCCTCACCCCCGGCGCCGGTAGTGGCCAGCCACGCCGACGAGGCTGCCGACCCCGCGCGCGAGGGCCGCGAAGCCCTCGCCCGGACACTGGGGCCACCGGCGAGGGTCGCGGCCCCGCCTTCGCCTAGATCCGGGCGAGGCCGGCCGCGGCGAGGCGGCTTCGCCCGATCCGGGCGCCGGTCGCGCGAGGCGGCCTCGCCCGGTCCGGGCGAGGCCGCCTGTGAGGGTGGCCGGTCGACGGGGGCCGCGACCCTCGCTAGCCGCCGGCGAGGGCTTCGCGGCCCTCGTGCGGTGGCGGCAGCCTCGTCGAAGTTGGCCAGCCACCGCCGCCGACCGGGGGGGAGGGGAGAAAAAAAGAAGAAAAAAACAGAAAAATTAAAAAAATAATAAAAAATTCGAAAAAAAAAATTCGGAAAATAATAAAAATTATTAAAATATTGTCGCCGGCGCCGGCCGGCGTCCACGTCGGCTCCGGCAGGCCAAATTTGGCCGGATGGATTCAATTGGCACAATCCCAAAAGATTTAGGACTGAATCGGTCAAAGAAAAAGGTTTAGGACTGAATTGGCACAACCCCAATAGGTTTAGGACTTTTTTGGCAATTCTCCCTTTCTTTTTTACTTTGGTTGATTCTAGTTCTTGCTTTCTTTCTGTTTTGTGGGGCTTTTCTCTTTTGATTTGTCTAGATTTAGAAGCTTCTTTGTCATTTTGGGAGGTTTGTATCCCGATCTAATTTAGATTTTGAGATTTTTGCATGTATGATTTTGGGGTTTCACTTTCCTCAAGTTTCAATGGTGTACAAGTACCAAAAAAAAAGGAGATCAAAGGAGTTTCGTAAAAATTTCGCACTCAAAAGTGCCAGATCTATGCTCATTTAACCTTATTTTTCTAAATAGTGATGATGTTGGGAATGTCGAACCTAAGCACGCACTACCGAAAGGTGAAGCTGTAGCAATAGATAGACATCTTGGTATTTGCTCATTATTGAAGACAGATTCAAGTAAGCAGTCACCAATTTTGCTAGCCTTATTCAGATGACTCATGTTAGTTATTGAGAGCTTGTTTTGTCGTATCTGGGATTTTTTCTTAATTTGTTAGACTGCGATATTTCTTTCTTGTAATTTTTAGAAATGAATTAACTGTTCCTTTGAAAAAAAAAAAAAAAGATTACCATAAATCAAGGACATGTACAATTAAGAAAGATATGAAAAAATTTCTAACTATTTCTAATGTTGTAAATCAAAATTTGTTTCTCTGTGTTGGTGAAAATTAATCTGTCTGGGTATGCCAAAAGAGGCTTTGACGATGAACCAGGCGCCAAGACGATCCAACTTAAAACGATTGAAGAGCGATCAAAATCATTCTGCGATTTCATACTCGAGCACAAGCCGAACAGATGGCCTTGGATGGAACGTGAATGCTACATCGAACCAAGTGTAAGGATATATTAATTGATTGGAACTGGAATAATCTGGAATCGCAGTACATCGAAATGAAAATTCATGATATTGCCGTCTTGTCCAAGTGCGTGTCCCTGTTCAATCCCCTAGCCTTCTTTTGTGCAAGGGTAAGTTATATGTACCTGAAATTCGGCTCACTTTTCCATTTAACTATTCCCTCCACTTTGCGCCCGATCCTTCATTACGTGCCCTATGTCAGATCACACATGGCCAGGCACATGTCCCTCTTCTTGATATTGCCGACCTTTACATCTTAAACTTCTGCTAATCTAGCTTCACTTTCTTAACAAGATTAAAAACGAGTATTCTGCAGAAGAAAGAGACACGGAGTGGGAATCGGGTGAATCTCGAACTAAATGGATACCTTGGTGGCATATTCAGATGGCAAAAGTCAAACCTAGTCGAACCGGGGCTTAATGACTTAGCTTATATAATCAATTTGTACTCAAAACCGAGACACAATCTGACACTTGGAGACACTCTGTGATGATGCTTTTGGTAAGTTGAAGTTTCTTAGTTGACGTTCCTCAAGGAATTTTCATTAGTTATTCTTTTTTTAAACTTGATGGCGGTTTGTAAATCGTACTCTTAACAACATGATATCATTTATACATATTGACTAAATTTAGTACGGTTAATTATTACATACCTTTAATCGTTGATCATTTGATCATTGCTGGAATTAAGAAAATATGAACATGAAGGTGACCTAACGAGCTATATTTTGCTCGGGACAATGAAAGGAAGAAAAATATACGAGCTTGGAGAATACTCATGATCTTTAACTACCCCCTTCGTCTCTTCAAGTAAACTATGGCACTTTTAAATTATATCACGTCAGTAATCATTTTGGGCTCTTAATTTCCTTCAGTTTCTTGATTGTGCTTTTTCCTTAGTTTAGTGAAATGGTTAGGCTAAATCTTGGGACCACAATAATCACACATGACCGGGGCATGATCACTCAATGGACAAGGAGCTTGAGTTATTATAATTGGATAAAAGACCACCTAGACGATTAGATAACAAACCAATCAAGTTAGGGTAAAGAAGGACATTAGTTAAAAAAATTAGTGTAATCAAGTCCATGTATCTAGATTCTCTAGTTGCTTAGGAAGTGAGCTATTCTTTCATATTTCACTTGGTTTCTAGTACTTCAATAAGTTAGTGGCAACTCATTCACATAGACTTGTCAAAGGTTATGCAAACTATGTAGAAAATTTCAATGTCGCGCAAGGTAAGGATTTGAGAAAACTCACACCAATTGAGAATTGTTGATCCACCTTTGACATTACCTCTAACACCATGTATCCAGACTAATTTGGGAGGGTCGTGACAATACTTATTTAGCAGGTGTTTTCCGAAATTACTTAGCTGATAAATTCCAAAATTACTTGCTGATAAATTCCTTTATATTTTAAGTGCAACTCTAGTTTTGGTAAAGAATTACTTAATTTGAAGTGTAGCTTTTGCTTACTGAAACTTTGCCTAGGGAAAGAGCATACGTTTGTATATGGAAACAAAAATAAGAAAAAAATATGCTGGACAAAAAATATTTGAAATTATTCGGAAATAGACCCGAACTTTTTTACAAAGTAATAAGGGTTAAAAACATATGACATAGGTTTGAATAAAATTATGATTTACTTAAATAATATATATGTGCTCTTTATGGATTTTATTTGAAAATGCTTGGAAATAAACTATCTTTTAGATTAACCGTATTTTAAAGAATGATTTGAATTTTAAAACCTCAAACCAAGTGGAACTGTATCTTGCCAACAACCACAAAGGAATAGATATTTTAAAAAGTAAAAAGATGCGAGAAGATTTGTGAAACAACGTAATCGGAAGTAGCTTGTGGAAATCCTCACGGTTAAGACATTGAATCCCCAAAAGTTGTCTTTCCTCACGTAAGAAAGGACACCCTCGTGTTTCGAGGAACAAATTCATCTGGAAGTTTTACAACAGGAAAATTGATCATTCAATCTACAACGAAGAAATGGTGAATTGGGAAGAACTTCCACAAGTGATCGTAAAAATCATTGTTCGCCGACTAGCCATGGAAGACTTTTTAGCTGTTCGACAGGCGTGCACCGCATGGCAGACTGCTGCCACCAGGGAGACTTGCAATGCGAAATAGAAAGCCCCGTGCCTCACGATTAATGCGTACAGCTCAATAGCTGAGTTCTCCAACCCCTCTACAGGAGAATTCACCCATTGCAGTTGCCAGGATATTATGGCCACACCTTGTCTACACCAGGATGGATACTCCTGTCAGATGGGTACGGTGAGTACCGCATCGTCAATCCACTTTCGTGCATCAGCATTGAACTCCCGCCTTTGGAGAAGCTTCACCGCGACTTACATCACATCCACATGATCGCGTTGTCCTCAAGCCTTTCTTTGTCCAGGAGCTGCTCGGTCCATGATTTATCATGGCGCATCATCAGGGTTTGAGTTTGCCTTTCTCAGATTAGGAGAAGATGTGGGGACGGTAGTGAATCGTCCGACGCATATGCATTGGTGAATCGTCCGACGCATATGCATTAAGTAAAATAAACTGCTCTATAAAATAGCACGTACATTCTCCCGGTCTTTGAACAATAGTGAATTTGGTTTCAATCTTTTCTCTTTAGACTATAACAAGCACTTAATCCATGGCAAATAAAGTACATTCATTTTAGTGATATGCCTTCCAATCAATGTTACACCTCAAGCCCATTTTCACATTGGTTTTTTTGGGAACTAGTTGATCTTCCAAAAGGATGAAAAGTTATTTAGAACAAATGGATTCTCAAAATAAAGTGTAAAGTTGTTGGCTTAATTGGGAGATATAAGGCTCGCCTTGTGGCAAAATGGTATAATCAATATGAGAGAATTGATTATGAGGAAAATTTTTCTCTTATAGTGAGAATTATCTCAATTCGCTTTATTCTAGCAATAGTGGCTAATATGGATCTTGAACTACATTCTATGAATGTAAAGATTGTTTTTCTCAATAGAGAATTTTTAAAGAATTTTTCTAAAAGTTACTTCAATATTGAAATTTCTTTTTCAGTTTCACACCTAATTTCTCAACATTGCAAATTTTATTAATTCTGAAGATCTATGTTTCCATACATCTACAAAGCTAATTCAAAGTTTTAGTCTATATAATGTTCTTTACCCAAGAAGGAAAACAGATCCGTCTCTTATCTGCTTTAAATATTCCAAATTATTGTTGGTTGATGAGTTCACATCCGCTAAAAAGAATCCTGAATCTGTTCCATTTTGTCCTTCCTATCCAGTGCAGTTCTCGTGTATAAAACTATACTCACATTTCATAAAGCAAATTAAAACATCAGCTTTTCAAGCAAGGTCGATTTTGCCTCACTCAAATGTCTCTTCAGTGGACCATTGTGTAGGTCATAAATTTGCTGAGTGATGATTCATGTCAAGAAGGAACATGTCATGTTCTGGTAAATGCCTGATAAATCTCTCATAAGGTCTCAAAATGCCATGTTTAGTCCAGCAGAGATCATCGAATGGTGCAAATACGATATTACATGTCTGTTAGTGACGATAAGGAGTTATGAGTCACTGCAATAGAAATTGTAATGTCTGTTTGTTAGATCCTGTGCTTACTATTGTAACCTATAAGCTGAATTTGTAATCAATCATCTGTAAAATGCTCTAAAACAATGTGTTAAGTGTGGATTTCTAGACTGAACCTAGTAGTCCAAGAAACTCTCTCTATTATCCTTGCTCTCTGCCCCATCAATCATTGTTCCAACTATGGTACGGCCTTCGCTCAAGTGTGAAGTTAAGCTCATGACGTGGACGAATTTGAAGAAGACGAGAGGATGGAATGGTGAATCTGATAATTACTGGTAATAAGTTGCTGAATATTATTGATTCCTTTCCAAACATGGAATTGTGAATTCGTGATCGTCATTAGTAATTGAACCTCAATGCTAATTAGGAATATCGAACACAAACATGCTTAATCCTGTAAGTGTTGATTTTTTTTTATTTTTGATTTTCAGCGTTATTTCCATTTGTCCTCACTGTGTCTCTACTCTCAAGTCTCAACTCCTTGCCATTTTTCTCGGAACTCTCACTGTCCTGTTGACCTGCCGACCAGCACAGAAACCGGTTTGACGTCCACACACTTCATTACAACCTTTTCCCGCCACATTGATTAAAATCCCTGTGGCGTTTCATACCTTTGCCTCTTTGGCTTTCCTTCTCTGAACTCCTCATCAGGCTCTGCATGTGAACTGTGTGCCCCGTCTGGTTTCTGTACTCATCGATGAGTGCTGAAGTATTGGAGGGAAGGCGATTTTTGAAACGTACTCTGTTTATAGAAGCGAGGTCATATGTCCTTTGCAGGGATGATATCGGTGATATCTTGGGTCCTGTTTATAGAAGTGAGGTCATATGTCCTTTGCAGGGATGATATCGGTGATATCTTGGGTCCCTAGAGGAGCTTCAAAGGCGGTCCCCAAAGTGGCTGAACCGCCTTCCAAGGAGGAAGTTGAAGAGATTTTGCAGAGTGAAGTTATGGAAAGACAGTGAAACAAGGTCTCTCTTTTAAGTATGTTTGGCCATGTTTTCATTCCATTGTTGGGAACCTGCCATAGGGTTATGATTGGTTTGTATGATTTTAATGAGCAGAATGTGTGTTGGTACTAATGATTGATGTGAGGTTTGGCCCATGTATTTCAGGTTAAGTTCTTGAACTAATTGTTTAGATCAATAGTGACCTTTAAGGAGGACTGTCATTATCCTTCCGGCAAAATGAAGTTGAATCAGTGACCAAGAAGAGTGTGGTGGAATCGGAGTACTAGCAATTAGCAAGGTATACCCATTAAAGCTGTATAAGTATATTGTATTAGTTAATAAAGATAAAATAATGGTAAGCCTGTTTGGGCATGTGAGAATTGCATATATTTCCAAGACCGCTGATGGAAAAATTACGATAATGAGTTTATGGAGATAATCTTTGCATTTTCTTTCCTTCTGGTTTGATGCTGCTCTACAATGTTTGTTGAGGAGCTTATCTAAGAGAGATAGCTTTCTTTGCTTTAGTGAAATTATTGAGAGATAAACAGTCACTGCAGATGATCCTGTTGTTATGGTCGGTCATTGATTTTCATGCAGCGGAGATGGTGATGGTGAGGAGGATGATGTAAGCATGGATGCAATTGCTTCAGGAAAGGCTGATGAAATTCCACTGCATCATCTGCCGCTGCTGCACTCAGGATAAGTACCAAGACAACCAAAGTTTGATCTGGTTTTGAGGATATAACTGATGGTTTGAGGGAGATTTATGCAGATAATTAGGATGAAGAAGGTGAAGGGATGGCTAATTTCTGTTAGTACTTGGTTCTTATTTTCTTTTAATAAGTTTTTAGTTCACCAAAAGAAGTTGGATGGCTAATTCCTACTTGGATCCGGAAAAAGTTGCATCAGAATAGATTACATGCATTTGCCCCATCTAATACACAAGGACTTGTTTGATTGGCATGTCACTCTTCCTCTTAATTTCACAAACGAGAGCCAGCCAAACTGACCAGAACGAGTAATGGATGTATCGTGAAACTTATTAGTGTCAGAAATCCAAACATGGTCTACATGTGCTTTCCAAGCCAACTTCAAGAGCAAAGAAGGGAGGCTTTCCCTGTCAAAGCCCTCCTGAGTCAATTAAACTCAAAACGCTATTCCCCACTCATCATGCTTTATAAAGCTAATGAATGCTGCCATATCTGCTTGCTAATGGGCAATTGAAACATGTTGCTCATTCCAAAAACACAACCACGGAAAACTAAATAAGGAGAAATGAAATAACTATGCTTCAGCTTTCTACTGCTTAAGGCAGGCCTATTTTGACTTGCTGGCCACAGAACTAATTCTCTGTTTAGGAATATTTGAAGGAAAAAATGCTAATTTTTATGCCAATCCATCTTATTGCTCCTGTCCCTTTTAGGATTTCAATTTAACTTTGCAGATATGTCTAATCTTGTAGAAAATATAATCTGTGATTCTACAGTGAGTAATTATAGCTCCATGAATGGATGCTTGTATAGCAACAAGATCATTAGCACTAGTGAGAGGCCTTCTCCATTATCTTGAATACCTGCAACAACTTCTTCAGAAGACTAAATGCTGTGTGAGAACTTGGCCCAAGATTGCCTTTCCAATGGTCCTTCAATATCGTGTGAGATGCAGTACTAGCTAGCTAGCTTATTACAGAGCTTCTTGGGAAGTCAAGCAGCTAATGGTTACATGGAGAGCCTCTTGAGTGTGACTGGCAGCTCAATCTGTAGTTGAGACCCGGTATCTTATGGCCATTTCTATGGGGATATTTCAGGACCACCAGGAACTCGAGTCTGCCATTTGTGGTGGACCATCAAGCTGAGTAGCCTCAGTTGTGAGCCAAGAAGATCAACTGTGATATCATGTGCTGCTGCTGCTGCTGTCCCTGATGTGTCTTTTCCTTTTCTTTTCTATTTTTTTTATTTAGCTGTTGTATGGAAACAATGGCAAGGATTTGGTTATTTGTTTGTGTTTAGATGGTCCGGCGAGGTTATTGTTTCACTGCCACAAGCCATATGTTGTGCACATAATGTGTTTCCTTTGACCTTATGATCAAATTTGCATTTGTCGCCCTCATTCGTTGTTTGCAGCTTGACTCTTAAAAAACAATACAATAGTCAATTTGCAAGCTTGCTAGCTCATTTGGTGGCCAGATTATGGCTAGGTTGCGTTAGATACTTCCATGGCAAGGTTAATGCTTTTAGCCCTCTGCAACTCAGTGAATCTTGCAAGCTTGCAATTGGTGCATTTCTCTTGATCAGGTTATGCTTTTAGACTTTGCCATTTCTTTTGTTCAGTTGAGATTACACTCGTCTCAAAGCACAACATCAATAGACCCAAAACTTTTAACTCAAACGATAAACAAATCAAATACACCATAGAAATTCATGTTACTAGCAACTCCAAAACCAAGGTTACATTCATCAACTTTCCCCAATTTATTGGTTCCATTTGCACCTTGCACAAAAAGCTTCAAACAACTTCCTACAACAGTAGACATCGAACTGCCTACTACCACCATTCAAGGCAAGTAAGATCAAAGCCTCCTATCGACCTTCGACATTGTCAACACAATCAAGGCTCCTATGAGTGCTAATATGACTCTCACATTAATCTTCTCCTTCGGTTGCACTCTTGCAATTTCCATTTCCGTCTGTATCCTTTAATTCAAGTTGTTAATCTCTGCTACCTTGAGCTCGTCTTTCTTGTCCAGTATTTTGCCTTTGCAGAATGGCCGTTCTTGCCTCATTTCTTTCCAGATTTTCACCACAACTTTCAGCTTCTCATTCAATTCCTCATCGTCATTTGTCAATTGGGATAGGACTCCCTCTTTCGTAAATCAGACGTGGCTCAACCCATTCAAAGAAGCCCCCAATCATCAAATTACCAAATGAGCAAGAATCTATCAATCCATGTAGATAGTGAGCATTGATCGTTCAACACTTATCAATTCAAATTGATTCTCTCAGTGCAGCTACCGAACATCGATCTTTCCAGTTGAAAAAACCGAAATCAAATCGAATCCGATCAACTCAGTTGCCTTCAACAAATCGATAGTGCATTACCCTCTTCGTAGGATTCTTTGGTGTTCATCATGTGTACAGCACAGCATGCTTCCCATGTTTGCAGGAGATGTTTTCTTCCCTACAAGGTGAAGCTTTTCAAAGCACTGTCACCTTTATTGCTGCTTCCCATCGACGACATTGCTATTGATTTGCTCAAGAACTCTAATTTATATTTTTCGCCAAAATCAAGAACTCTAAGGAGCCCTAATTTCCTGCCCCAATTTAAAATGGCGCCCCACCCCGTCGGGTCAAACTTGTGGGAAGCAAAGAATATTAATAAAAGAAACTTGTAATATGTAAAACATTTTAGAGGGTTGAGCCAACTCAAGTCCAATCTTTCTCGCTTTGGTCCTTTGTTGTTATTCTATCTTTATTTACAAACCCTACAAAACTAAAAGAAATTAAGCAAACTGAAAAGGAGAATCTAAAACCAAAATCCAACCTTCCCCATTTTGCCCCTTTTCTCGTTCTGGAGTTGTTATTATCTTCTAGAAAACTTCTACCAAAACCTACCATTGATATTATTCCTTATTACGGAATGTGTTAAATGCAAATTGTGCAACTCAATCCACAACAATAATGAACATAACTAGATATGTTCTATTTATATGGGTCAAGTTTATCCAAAACAATAATGAACATGACAAAATATTTACCTATTTATAGAACCATTCATCTTTTAGCGCTCCAACATCTCATCTCTCTAGCATCTTTGAAAACCTCTTTTGCATGCATCCCCAATGATCATGTCTCTAGTACTCAAACCTTTCATGTAAATAACTATCGGATCAATGATTTACCAAAAAATGCTTCATTCTTGCTGATAGTTGAGTAGTTTAACCGTTATCAAAGATCTTCCCAATCAGTGGTAACGGAAACTACTTTAATTCATGATAGGTAACAGATGTCAACCCTTTCAACGTCAAATAGTAGTTTACCTATGCACTTTAGATTTTAATATATACATGCAATAGCCATGTTCAAGATCATGAAATTACCATCGATGCTTTCATCCATGAAATGCTTCATCCTAGGTAAGATATCAAAGCTTTCATCCATCAAATGCTTCATCTCTAGTAGGATATCTCTCTCTCAAATGATAATTATGATATCCTTGATCTTTTTTATTTGATTACCAGCACGAGGCACTTAGATGGCAGGGAGACGGAAAAGAACCCTTGCAGCAGTGGAGTTTCCATCCAATCGAAGTGCTACTTTGTTGCTAGACGATGACCGAGACTTCAATCCTTTTTGAGTAGTTGCTGTACTCGCCATCCTCTGTAGCTGAATGCATATGAAGCCGAGGATCAGGGAGATGTCCCGAGCTATATCCTCCAGTGGGTTTCCCAGTTTGAGGTTTGCCTAAGTTTCCAAGTTGTTGTCCACTTGGAATTCCTTGTCTGATAAAAGAGCTGCTGCTCTCCCTCCTTAGAAAATTATAGAGGAAGAGAACTTGGGAACAAGCTAAATGTTTGACATGTTCGGCATTCATGTATCTGATGTAAAATTGTACAAGAGCCGATCAAAATGAATGGTGTATGTGAGTTTCCCTTGATATTATATTGTAATGTTAGTATTCAAACATAAAATTAATTGTAATTGTAGTTACAATCCCTTCAATTATATGCTAGTCTATTTTCAATTAATGTATTTTGACCAAGAAAATAACCAAATCCAAGTGATGGTAAATTCTCTCATAATTGGACGACTAATCAAAATATTGACATGATCAATGTGGTCATTACATACAACACATTTCAGTTATGTAAGTATAGACTTTTAAGTGTTAAGCGTGGATTTTGAAAATTGGATAAACATCGGGGGTTATTCAAGTTGCTTTCCATTTTGATATCAAACCTGGCCCTACGACCAATTCAACCTTATGTGAGGGGACGCTGGTTCGACTGAGAGGGAGCCCGGTTCGGCGTGCCAAGGACCGGCAGTCAGAGCACCGAGTTCTTGAGAAAGATAGAAAGGGAGATCTGAGAGAGAGAGAGAGAGAGAGAGAGAGAGAGAGGCCTTTAGAGAGAAATCTGTGAGAGAAAAAAGCGTTAGATCTGAGAGAGAACCCAGTCAAAGAACGAAGGAGCGTCTCCCGGCGACGAGTCTGACCGTTGACTCACCGGCGCGACCCCGCTGCCGAAGCAAGCTCGCTGTGGGTGGCGCCCCGTTTTTTTATTTGTTTTGTCCAAGCTCGAGGTCGGCTCCCCAGTGATCTCGGCTCGAAGGTGTGCGGGGCGGATGGGCACGGTTCGACCTCCGGACCTGTCCGCCGTCCGACACCGCGAGCCGCGTAGGGGATCCTCGGCCGACCGCCCTGTCTCCGTGCTCTGTCTTACAACTTCCTCTGTTGCCCTGTGTTTTGGGCTCCCCGGACCGGGCTACCGTTGCCTGGTTCGTGCGCGTTTCCAGCCTTATTTGCGTGTGCGCTGTGGTTTCGAAGTCTAGTCCGTAGATTGCTCGACTCGAATCCAGGCTCAGCTGTTCGCGTTTCTCACCCCGCGGCTGACACACGCTACCTGTTTGCTGAAATGCCCGAGATGTATGCACGTGCATTCTCTTTGTTCATAGTCGACATTCGCCGTGCGTCGTTCAGATATGTGCAAATTTAAGCCTCGCTTGCTCTCTGTTTGTTGTTTTCGGTGTGAGTTCGAGTTTGGGATCGGCCTGTAGTCTATTCCCAGCCGGTGCCTGCCATGTGTTTGACAAAACGCCTAGTTGAGAGGTGGTTTCCACAACTCTCTCTGAAAGTCGAGACCCCTCTTTTCAAGTGGGTCCGGTGGCCGGCGGTGACCGATAAGTCCTACGCCAGAGGCGTCAGGCTGGTGATCAACGAGTGAGCGTTTCTTGTTCGTCGGAGATGTTGGTACTTGCGGCTGGAATTTTAGGAGGTCTTGGACGCACGTGTGGGGCGGGTGCAGGAAGAAAGCAAAAGGAAAACCAGGGTATTTGTCTCTTGGTGGACTTTGTCCCTTGGGCTTGATTCTTTAACTTGATAAATTTGGGCTTTGTTCACACCTAGAGAGTTTTCTGTAAGGTTGGGCTTAATTAAGTTTGTGGGCTTTGGGCTTCCTTTCTTCTAACTGTTTCGGTTGGGCCTTTATTTTCGTGGGAGCCAAACCGGGCTGGCGTCAGGCCCACGCCGACCACGGGTTGGGCGACCCAGATCAATTCCGACCCGGGTCCATTTTATTTTTTAAGAAAAAAAAAAAAATAGTCTTTGATTACTTTCTCCACAAATGCATGCGAAAATCCCTGAAAGAAAAACAAAAAAGGAAATCACGTTTAATTTCTGGCTTGTTTCCCTTATTCCAATTGCACTCTCATGATGCGTGGATCTTTATTTCCTTAGTCTAGTTAGGAATTGAATCCTAAAACTCGTGATTGGTTTAAATTGCTGCATAAATGCTTTATCTGATGTTTAAACAAAAGATTAAATACTAAAAAGGACAATAGTGATTAACTAATGTAATCAAATCTCCGATCTCTATTTCTCTAGTTACATATGTATAAAATATTTTACTCAATATTTTATTGAGTTTGTAGTCAACTCACCCCAAATCGATTAGTGATGATTCATATTTGAAAATTAACATATAGATTAAAATTTTGAATCATAAGTCATGAATTAATAGGCTTGAGAAATCCTGAGTTAAGCCCTAAGGCTTAGGAGTCATTAGCCTTTGGACTTTGAAAATGAGGTGTGGCAGTCAAGTTAGAATCTCAAATTGACAAGATGTCTTAATGTTTATCATAAATGAATGTTTATATTACCTTATGATTCATGTTTAGTTTATTTCTTTGAAAATAATAATTTTTCTATAGGTTTTTATTTTTTCTAAACTCACAATTTTATGGGATTAAAATACCAAACATTCAATTGTGGAATCATTCAAAAGGGATAAATACAAATTATACACTGATATGGAGTTACTTCTAGTATGTGCAATTTTGGCAAATAGATGAAAATATAAAATACATAATAGAGACATTAGGAACCTTTTTCTTCTTACGCGAAATTTGTGTGATTCACCAATCGTCTCAAATTAGGTTGTGACCCCGGAGGACTGCAATGACCTTTTATTTGATTTTCCTTTGCAAGTAATATTCAATTGATTATATTATTCTACATTGAGAATTTTTTTTCTAGTGGATAAATGACCTATGAAGTATGAAGGGAAAATAACATATGCTAGATGTATCGATCGATTCCATCGTTTTTGGAAATCCTTCCGATCAATATTTAGTATTGTTACTTTTGATATATAATCAGAAAAAGATGTAAGTTCGACTTTACAATTTATAACTTTTGGCTAGAAATATTACTACACCATTGTCACAATAATTGAGAATGGATCAATTTGGTATGTTATTCACCAAATATGATTTGATAAAAATTGCATAAGTACATGAACTTATGGTCCATCCGAATCAATTTTTATTTTGCACTTCTTTCTAATCTAAATCTCGCATTAAATGCATTTGAATTTATTTCTAACTCAAAACATTTGAACTATGCAACATTTGACATATGTAGATTCACATGCAAACTTGTCATTATTTTTTAAAACTTGAGTAATATTTTTCAATTTTATCCCAAACCCATTAAAAGGGTTGGAGAATAAGCCGAACCATTTCAAACGAGCCTTGCTTTGGTCCCATTTAATCAAAGCTCTCTCAGACATCCTAATCTCATCGGAAGAACCTTGAATCTTGTCGCTCATCCTAAGTCATTCCTGCATAGAACAACTCTCATGTGAGTAAAACTGCACAAATCCCTAACAAAGGCATTGATTAGTAAATTCATGACAGACTTGTAATCTTTTTTCCTTTTACGAACATCTCCTCTACTCTTTGAACATTGTCACAAGCATGTGCACTATGCCATAGTAAATATTATACTAAGAACAATTTGAAAATCATCAAAATTAGATGTTTCTCCAACGATGTTGTCCGCTCTCATCATCTAAACCATCATTTTTTTCTTCATATTGTGAGTAAGTGAAGACGATAAAAGCGCAAAATTATATGGCATTGATCAAAACTTTCCTTAGTTTTAAGGTTAGTATTACATAAATGCTTTTGAATGTATATGACCTTTAAAAGAGAATGATTGAATTAAAGTATTTCCTTATATCGTAACAAAGTTTGGACAGTGTAATTGAAAAATGTTTGCATGTGAAAAACATAATATGGCCATGGAAAAGGATAAAAAAATTTCTTAAACAAAGAAAGGGGATCGGAGTGCATATACAAATTGACTTCACCTTCAACAAGTTATGTGAGGAGGTTGATGAAGTGAATACTTCAAACAAGCGAAGATAACGGAAGAGTGGAGAAGGTGAAAAGAAAAAAAAACAGAAAAGATGGCTACAATATTTTTCAGTTCGTTATAGTGAATTTTTCTAACAAGGAACTTTTTATGGCCAATAATGTTTTAACTAAAATTCCCTTCATAGTTTATATTAAGATAGTCTATATGATTAACGACTTTATTAATGAAGAGATTAAACTGAGATATCTTATTAAATACACTTTTTGATATTTATGATTCAATACAAATACCACAATAAATGCTTTATTATCATATTATCAAAGCCATATATATTTCAATATAAGTCATTCATATTCTTAACGTGGATGCTGAAAGAGGTTGAAAACATTAAATAAAACTCGAATTATTTAAAATAGGAATTCCAACATATTTGCTCTTAAGGAAAACAAGTTTCTTATTAAAATGGTATGTACATATATTTTAATGAAAAGTGTAAAATTTATAATAAATTATGTTTGAGTGGTATAAGTCAATTTACCTTCTAATTATAATTTGGGAAAAGTCAAAATGAAAAAGCCCTAAAACTTTCAAAAGTATAATTAAGTCCTAAAATTTGTCAAATTAATTCAATCAAGTCCTTCCGTTAATTGTAGTTTTTGAAAGTTTTTGAACTCAATTGCACTTTGATGACAAGTGATATTACTTTTAAAAAAAAAATTAGGACTTAATTGCACTTTCATTACCAATTTTAAGATTTCCAATATATTTATCCCTTACAATTTCATGCATCCTTTAATGTGGCACGGTTATCATTCACTTATATAATTTGTATAAGCCTTATGGGATTTCATTAATTTGTATAAGCCTTATGGGATTTCATTCTTGCTTTAAGATTTTCCGTATTTTATAGAAAGATTGAATTCTTGAAACATCAAATCTGAGTAGGCAATGTATCCTGCCAGCCATGACAACGGATATTTCATGATAAGAAACGAAGCAACTAGATTTGTAAAACAATTTGTTGAAAGACCGAATCACTGGAGAAGATTCTCTTTCCTATTTAGGACCTCCCTCATGTCACGAATAATAAAACTCATCAAGAAGTTGCTTACCAGGAAAATCTATCAGTCGACCTACGATGGCGAGTTGGGAAGATCTCCCACAAGAGATCCTAGAACTCATCGCTGGTCGGCTAGCCATAGAAGATTTCTTATCTTTTGGATCGGTGTGCACCTCATGGCGATCTGCCGCCACCAAAGAGACGTACAACGCGAAGTCGAAAGCCCTGTGGCTCATGATTCCCGTGGGCAACGGGACAGCCGAGTTCTTCAGCACCTCTAGAGGGACAATTCACCCAGTGAAGTTGCCAGGATGTCGAGTCCAGCCCTTGTCTCCACCGCGATGGATACTCGCATCGAGGTGGGGCCTCAATCACCGCGTGTCGAGGTGGGGCTACGAGTACCGCATCTTCAATCCGCTCTCGCGGGTCAGCATCGAGCTCCCCTCCTTGGCGAAGCTTCGCCACAAGTCACGTCTCAGCCTGCTGAAGATGCGCGGGCAGGGCGGTGCCCCTAGGATCCACAGGATCGCCTTGTCCTCGGGCACTTCTTCGTCCGGGGACTACACTGTCATGGTCACTATCTGTCGGGATCTTCGATTACTAGGGTATGCGATTCACAGATCAGGAGAAGATGCGTGGACGGGAGTGAGCCCAGCCACGAACCTGCCTCGGTCCAACTTCCTTCAACTGATTCATTATGACGGGCGATTCGTGGCCTTGGATTCTCATAACCGAGTCATGACCCTCGACGAGAGAGAATGTCGAATGCAATTGCGACTGGTTCTTGGGCAGACTTTCACGGGTTATCCGTATCTCGTGGAGTGTTCGGGCGCATTGCTGGTGGCTTGGAAGATATGGAGCCAAGAGGATGGAACCGTGGAACAGGTCCGAGTTTTCGAAGTGGATTTGGAGAAGGGAACTCAGGAAGAGGTCGAGAACTTGGGGAACGCGGCTCTCTTCTTGAACAGCAACTCCACGATCTCGGTGGAGTTCAACGCCGAGACTTGCCTGCCCGGGATCAAGCCAAACCGCATCTATTTTTCTGAGAAGAAAGATGAGAAGATGCACTATTACTCCATGGAAGATGGAGAAGTCGAGACGTACTCCGATGCACCTAGCGTTTACGTCCATGGAGCCACATGGATCCAACCAGATTTTTGAACTTTCTTAATATTGAACTTTTACGTCTTTAGACTATGGTACGAATAATAGTTTGTTATGAACTACAAATTCTTGAAGGAATAGGCCCCACAATAATTTATAATTAGTTATTATTTGGATAGTTCAAGGATTTGATTGAATATGTATTAAAAATTTAGGAATTATATTAAATAAATTAAAAGTTTTTTTTTTATCAGCAATAATATTCTTGCATTACAATCTCATAACGTGAGTTTGTGAAAGAGGGAAATCCATACATAATATTTGCAAGAGAGGATAAGGGGGTTGTAAAATCCCCGGGATCAATGGGCCCAAACCGCATCTATTTTTCTGAGAAGAAAGATGAGAAGATGCACTATTACTCCATGGAAGATGGAGAAGTCGAGATGGTCACTCCGGGGAACACAAATCTGCATTCAATTTAGTTTGAAGACGTCTGGTTTACGTCCATGGAGCCACATGGATCCAACCAGATTTTTGAACTTTCTTAATATTGAACTTTTACGTCTTTAGATCTTCATTGGTGGTGGAATAATAGTTTGTTATGAACTAAAAATTCTTGAAGGAATAGGCCCCACAATAATTTATAATTATTTGTTATTCATAGATCCATTAGTTCTAAGTGATTTGATTGAATATCCTTTGTCCAATACATAATATAAAAATTTAGGAATTATATTAAATAAATTAAAAATTCAAGATATAGCCCGAGGGCAGCCACTTGTCCTCCCTTATTCTAATACTTCTCCCGTCTCCAACTATCACATTTTATATTGAATTATACTAGTATTGAAAGACTACATTGAGCAAATCACTTGTCCTCCCTTAAAAGTTCATTAACCAAATTGCATATTAGGCCGTTGCTTGTTTTGTGCCGCCCAAAAATCTCCACAAGGGAAGTTATTTGTGTCATAATGCATTTATCTCTTTTCCCAACATGGCTTTATTGAATTTATCGAAAAACCCGAGTATACGATCTTTTCTAGATTTTAGATCCTCCCATTTTTTCCAATGAATCCCCCTCTTGCATGTTGTTTAAACTATTTTTGTTTCAATGGCCTTGCATATTGATAATTTTAAAAATTTATCGTACCATTGTTTTTAAATCTTGAGATCAACTTCTCTTTCCACCCTTCTAGTTTACTTTCGACCCTTGTGAGTTTCTAGTTGAACATATGTTTTTTCGTTTGCCCCCAATCAGATGGAAGACCAAGGTATTTTTGTTTTTTCGATCGGGGAACCCTCAATTCACCCGAGATATTGTTTTAGCTGTGGGCATTCCTTGCTTAGGAAAAGACCCGATTTGTTAAGATTGATGGCCTATCCCGAGGCGTAACAATATTGATTCAAGATGCCCGCTAGGTTTTGAGCTTCATTTACCGTCCCATTCAGAAAAAATATGGCGTCATCTGCAAAGTGTAGATGGGATAGGGTGGGGCAAGTAGAGTTCAGCTTTATACCCTTAATAGTGCCATCCTCCACAGCCTTAGACATCAAGGCAGTTAATCATTTGCTACAATGATAAAGAGGTAGGGTGAAAGGGGGTCACCTTGTCTGATTCCTCTCGAAGGAGCAAAGGCCCTAAAAGGTTCTCCATTAACCAGAGTGCTGAAACTTACTGTTGATATGCAATAATAAATCCATTGGACCCATCTCTCATCAAAACCCATAGTTCTCATATAATCACAAAGAAAGTCCCATTCAATTCTATCGTAGGCCTTTTGCATGTCGAGTTTTAGGACAGTCTGGAACT
Organism: Corymbia maculata; assembly: GCA_014182735.1. Classification (NCBI taxonomy): domain Eukaryota; kingdom Viridiplantae; phylum Streptophyta; class Magnoliopsida; order Myrtales; family Myrtaceae; genus Corymbia; species Corymbia maculata. The sequence goes on along the minus strand of CM024686.1, from coordinate 23,596,307 downwards.
TCCTTTTTCGTTTCCTGATTTTTAGTTAGTGTAGCACCTCCTGAACAATAAGAATGTTATCCTGAATTTGTCGTTCTCCCACAAAAGCACTTTGTTCCATTGATATAATACTGGGGAGCCACGGTTTCAGCCTGTTTGCTAGTACTTTCGCAATAATTTTATAGCTGAAATTACACAAGCTAATAGGTCTGAATTGGGAGAAAGTCTCTGGGTTTTTGACCTTTGGGATGAGGGCTATATTTGTCTTATTTAGGTTTGGGTTGAAAGTGCCTTGACTGAAAAAAGAATCCACCATTTTAAACAAGTCTTCATGAAGGACTGACCAATTTTTCTGATAAAAGATTCCATGTAGGCCATCCGGTCCCGGTGCCTTTGTAGCTCCTAGCTGGAAAGCTGCTATTTTTACCTCCTCTTTAGTGACTTGTTTTATCAACTCCTCATTCATTTCATTTGAAACAACTCGGGGACATTGAGTGAGAACCGGCTGGTAGTTTCTAGTGCCCACCGTAGTGAAAAGTTTGTGATAGAAATCTCGAATATGTTGTGTTAGGGCTGCTGGATTTCGGCACCAAGTTTGGTCATCTAACTTCAACATGGTAATATTGTTTCTTTGTCGTCGTTGAATAGCCATAGCATGGAAGTACTTGGTGTTTTGATCCCCCCATTTTAGCCAATTGATCCTGGAGCGTATACCCCAATACATTTCTTCTTGGCGCCATAAATGTTCAATTTGAGCAACTAGAGCTTTGTGCTCCTCCCTATGTGGTGCCCCATCAGCATCATTCATGAGTTGTGTTAGCTGTAACTTGAGCTGAGCAATCTGTGTATGAGAGTTCTGGAATTTTCTCCTGCTCCATTTGCTTATTTCTGCCACCACCTTCCTTAGTTTCCCAACTAGATGGTCCTGCCTTGTGTGTTCTACTGTCCATATTTTTTGAATTAATTCTGCACAACCCGAATCTTCCAGCCAAAAGACCTCTAACTTGAAGCATTTTTTCCTTGGTTTTGTCTGCTTTTCCAAGTCCAGTAAAATGGGGCTGTGATCAGACCCTATAGCAGGTAAAGCATATGCTTCAGCATGTAGGAAATTGAGGCACCATTCAAGATTACACACTGCCCTGTCTAACCTCTTTTTCGCTAGGTCAGCACCTTCTCTGTTATTTGACCAGGTATATGCACACCCCTTACTATCCATGTCCATTAGAAAGCAATTGTTTAGAAAATCTCTAAAGGCCTAAATTCGATAGCGATCTACTTCTCGACGCCCAACCTTCTCCCAGTGATAGAGGACTTCATTAAAGTCACTAATACATAGCCAAGGAAGGGTATTACTAAGGGTAGTACAGCTCAATGTTTGCCAAAGGTGTTGTCTCTCCTAAAAGTTCGTAGAGGCGTGTATAAATGTGATTCGCATGGTTTCTCCACTGTTGTAAATCGTGCCATGTATGTCAATAAAGTCCCCCGCGCTAGATTGGACTTCCACATTCACCTCCTCATCCCACATTAATGCTAGGCCACCCGCTATGCCAATCGGATCGATGAGGAAAGAGTAAGCCAGCTTTAGGCTTCGCCGAACCCTTTTAACAACATGTTCTTTATTCTTTGTTTCCATCAAGAAAACTAGGTTGGGCCTTTCCTGAGCCATTAAGGCTTTAAGGTGACGAACTGTCAAGGGTGTACCCAACCCTTGACAGTTCCAGCTCAATATCCTCATCGCTGCTGAGGTGGCTTATTAGGGCTAGCCACCAAAGCCCGTGATTGGACCCCTTCCTAGAGCTGAATTGGGGTATCCATTAGTTGCTCTTCATTCATCACCAAACCAATAGACGTTTTCTTCTCATATGGGTTGACTCGTTTCTGTTTCTTTTGCACAGGGGATTTGTAGGGAGTTTTTTCTCTCCTAGATTGTCCAGTAATTAAGTCACTATCTGTAGCCCTGTTGCAAAGTAATTGATTTGGGGAGATGCTTTTCCCTTTGCTTTTTGCATTCTGTTCAATCCCCTCCATATTAATGATAGTACTAGGTTGAACAGGTGCTGCTAAGACAATAGCCAGCTGATTTGGTTCATCTACTGCTGTGTTTGGACTTTCCTCAGTGAGGTCTTGAGTTGGCGTTGAGGCTACAACTTCATCGCTAGCTGATAAGTCAAGCTCACCATAGAAAGCCTTCCAGAATTGGCTTGTCTCTCTTGCTTCTGCCTTTAGCCATGATCCGTAGCGTCCCGGTTTATCTTGAGGTAGGCCTGATTCTTCATAGGGTATATCTGGATAGAAATTTGCATAGTGCCCAATTTTGCCACAAGAGTAGCAAAAGTGAGGAAGTCTTTCGTATTTAAAATCTAACCACCACTTCTTATCGCCAAAACTAATTAAAGTTCCTGTTTGCAATGGTTTGGACAGGTTCAGCCAGATCTTTGCCTTCCCAATTTTGCGGGAGTTAGATGTTTTGGCTTCGAATTTTATATCCTCAACTTCTCCCAGCTTTGCAGCAATTTGGCGCACTGAAGCATCATTAAGTTTGGCTCTAGGTAGACCTAGTATATGCACCCAGAACGCATAATGCGTGAATTCATAGCAATGTTCCGGTATAGTAGGGTCTCCTTCCTTTAGGACTAATAAGTTACTAGCAAAAGACCATGGTCCTCCATCTAATATTCTTTGCTTTTCCTCTACTGAATTGAAGAGAAATGTGAAGAACCCTAGTTCTATTACCTCACATTGTACTAATTCTGTTTTCCAAGCTTTCCTCATTGTGCTAATGAAAGCCTGGACATTAACATTAGGCTTTGAATACAATTTTCCATACAGGGTTCTGGTGTTTACCTATTGTTCTTCTACAGAGACTTCCTCATCCAGCTCCGTAATCACAGCTTCGGACCACATATCACCCATCCTTCGACACACGGCTGCCATATGAAGGTTGTTTTCATCCATTGCGAAGATTTCTTCCGGTATGGGTGGATAGTGACCAAAATTGTGGAGAATGAAGGAATGAAGGGAGCTCGGATGTTGGGCACTTCTTCTCTTCGGTGGAGCCGGCTCGCAGATGGTAGGGCCGCAGTGCAGAATCGCACTAGAAATTCAACAAAATGGCTGGGATTTGTGGATCCCACTGCTCGGTGAAGGGGTCCACAGACTAGGGCACTGAGTGGATGACCATTCTTCGGACGCCGGAACTGTGAGCATCCATTGGGTAATCAAAGCTAATCAGGGGGAGGATGGATTAGTGCTGCCATGAATTCGATTTGGAAAGGTAGGGTTGGAAGTTAGGGTTTTCTATCACCAAGTAGGGATAGGGAGAGAGCTCACACTTGGTGAGAGAATTAGTGAATAACACAATGCCAAAGGATTGAATTGAAGAGGATTGAACGTGCGTTGGTCAGATATCTACAAGAAAGCGAGCGAGCTTGTTGGTCAAAATCATCGCCATTTCGCGGACTGGCCAGCCGGTTTCTTTCGGCCATCCATCAATTGGAGCTATGGCTAACAAGGTCTTGGAAGAGGGGTAAATAAATTAAAAGTTCAAGAATCACATTTTATATTGAATTATAGTTGAGAGACTACATTGAGCAAATCAAAAGTTCATTAACCAAATTGCATATTAAGCCAAAATTTGAAGATTATTTGTGTCACTATCTCTTATAAGTATGTATAAGTGTGTAAGTGCATAAACTTAGCGCCCATATAAATTTTATCTAAATCTTACAATACACGCATACAATTTTTTTTTTTAACTTGAAACACTTGAAATTCATGCAAGTTGACATATGTAGATTCATAATGCGATTATATTTTTCATAATCTTTTCTTTTAAATTTGAGCAATGTTTTTAGATTTTATCCCAAGCCATTAGAAAGGGTTGGGAATAGGTTAGACCATCCCTAACAAGCCCCACTTAAAGCCCACTAAACCAAAACTCTCTAAGGCTCTATTCATTCAGTTGGGAAACAACTTCATAGAAAACATTTTTCGTATTTTCCAACATTCATTTCACGGAAAATAAACTTTTTAAGAAAACATTTTTCATCAATGAAAAAATATTTAATTGGAGGAAATTAGTTTCTTCTTTTCCATATTCTTTCCTTCACTTCCAAGCACCTTTTTTCATGAAACACCTTTTCCTTTTTCTTTCTTTTTTGAAAATTTCGAATTTTTAATCATTTAAAATTTTTATTTTATATTTTTTTCTTTTCTTTCCTTTTCTTCCTTCTTCTTCGCCTGATCAATGGCCACAGTATTGGCTAGTGACCAGCCTCAGGTGAACTTGAACCTCGTTACAGGCCAGCGAAGCTCTGCCTCACCTAAGCTTGCTCAAGGCTGTTAAGCGAGCTCAAGCCTCACTAGAATAGCAAGCTAGGTGGGGCCCAAGCCTTGCTTGAGGTAGCCAAAGGTTGGTGAGGCTCTAGCAACCTTGGCCTAGGCGAAGCCTCATGGGTATCTAGTGAGCTAGAGCCTCAATTTTTTGTGGCGAGTTGATTACTCCTTGGTGGTGAGTCAAGAATCACTCTATCATCGGTTAATGGTTTTCCTTTAAGTCCTAGTGGTGAGCTTCTCCTATCCCAAAGTCTTGTATCCTTGGCAGATAGTTTGTCCTTTAAGCCTTAATGGTAAATTTTGTTTACCCTGATCTTCTACCTTAGTTAATGGCGCTCCCTTTAGACATTGGTGGCAATCATATTTAATCTTGCATTATGCATTTCATCCCTTGACAACCATCCCCACACACATCATTCCCATATACTTAACCAAAAAATTTTCCCATCCCAAAATCACTCACCCACGTATGCATCCCATGCTAGTAAAGGTCCCAGGCAATTCACAGGGATTAGACAAAAACTTCAAGAAGGGGTATTCAAGTGGTGACCTTCACAAATCGATGTGTTGGCTAAATCGCCATTATATCAATCGTGAGGCCGAATTTCACCGATTGTCTAGATGAAGGGAAAGGTTGCTAAAGAGGTTGCTTATTTGTAGAAGACCCTCCTCTATAGATGAATATATGTGTTAGATAAGAGTTCTCCTTATCCAATTAATTATTGGATGTCGTACTAAATTTCTATATGTATTCCCACCAAGGAAGTCTGTGCAGGTGACATCAACTTAATTATATTATCTCTTCAAATGGACATACATGTTTGAAAAGGTTTCTATGAATATTTTTGCCAAGAAGAAACACAGCTCCTACTGTCATACGTATGCCATGTGATATCTGAAAATAAGCATATGACCAACATAAGTTTCTGCGCAGATGTAGCGATTTGTTCAAAGGTGATCCGTGGCAAGCGCAACTATCGCTGGATGAATTTAGAGTCAATGGACTATAGAACTGTAGAGTGTAGATAGCATACTTTTACTTCAATGGTTTAGATATCCAAGTATGCTTGATAGTTAGTTTCAAAATGAAAAAATAAAAATAATAATGATAAAAAGTTGCCAAAACATTTAGTCAATTTCATTAATGATCAACCAAATTATCCTCCATGCACAGGGGTGCGACTCGATTCATGTGTGTATGTGCATATGCAAGAATGTCGATTTAGATGCGACTTGCAAAGTTGAATCAACTATGAAATGTTATGATGATATTCACATGTGACATGACGTAGAAACTCTTACATCAACACAAAGTGAACATGACATTATAATAAGCAACATGGCATGGCTGTTTCGAATTGAAAACACGGCAGGAAAGTCACATGACTTCACCAAACTCAAATGCAACATGACCTGACAATTCCGAATAACATGATAAGGAAAAGACAAGAACTGGTTATTCTCAAGCCTTTGCCCTGTACTAAATCGTCCTCAACGATGGATGAAAGTGGAATTGCACTTTATTGTTACTTCCCTTAAGAATGGTCCAACTCCATTTGAATTGAAATGATCCCCATGACCAGAAGGGATTGGGTGAGTAATTCAACAAGTGTCCGGTATAGGAAAGTAATTCTTTGCGAATCCCTGTGTCGGCTTGGATGCCTTGATCTAACCAAAGAGAAGAAAATAATTTTGGCGTTATGCGCTAGCTTAGGATATCACCCGATCGTTTCGGCAAAGAAGAAAGATCCCAAGTAAATGACACTTTGTATTGATGTCTACATTACCAAAAGTTTGATAGAGTTGTGATTTAACCACCAACACAGAATAAAAAGAGTATGCAGAGATTTACTCAAATTCATTACAAAATAGATGTGACAACACATCGCATAATGTGAACATAGCAGTTGATTTGTTTGAACACCCTTTGTGACCTCAAGATATCTTTTTTGTAAACAATACTAGTAAAAGTTAGGGTTTCCTTCGACCTTATTCAATTGAAGTCCACCTAACCCAGCTCGCATTCTTGTTGAGCGGGGATAACCTTGTTTTCCTTTCTAATATCAAATTAATGTGGACCTCGAGGCGATAACCATCAAGAGTTGCAACGTTGACCATAATATTAAAAAAAAAAAAAAAAAAATTCCCTTTTGTTCGCTTGTTTATTATGGTTCTCAAAATTATTTTGATTTTTGTCTTCTCTAAAAGGATGCTTCCTTAAGGTATTGATCAAGCATGTGCAGTTACAATAAAAGTTGAAATTCAAAATAGAGGAGGAAACGTGAACTTTCCTAAGGTGGTTAAATACCCATGAATATGTTTTAGATGATCCCGTAAGTTGTTAAATTGAGATATGTCAGAATCTCAAATTTATTAATCAAGAATTGAACTGAATAGTAAGATTTGATGAGGTACCTAAAATTAGTATTTAGACACTTACAAATTTTATCTATAATATCGTAAGATATAAAAATTTTAGTGAGAATTATAATCTTGAAAAAAAGAAATCTTAATTTCAAGTGCATCAGATGATCCCTATCTATAAGAATTAAAATTAAAATTCTGTCACAAACCAAACACAACATATATCCATAAATATGACAAAAGTTACCTTATTTTGATCGGTAACATAAAAGAAATTGAATTGCTTCCGTCAATAATTACATATTGCATTGTAGATTGGTTAGTGTACCGAAAGATTCACTTGTGATTCTGGTAATAAGTGATTCGGCTAAGAGATATGGACTGCTAGCGTTTTGAATCAAATCAAATCTTACAATGGTAATACAAACGTATGATACTTCATAAAGAATATACAAATCAACAGTCATCCTCTGGCCTAAATTGGAGGACAAGATGGAAACTTTATGTTTCGTTTTGGACTTTTATAGGCTACGCATGCTCTGTGATGTTTTCCCTCTTTCATTTAAATCCAAGCCATTTTTATCATTGTTGATCAAAATAATTAGTTAAAAATTCCCAAATTTACAATTATCCATCAGCAGTAATGAAGATGCCTTGTGTGAACAAAGATTCCCACAGATTGTGCAGTGAAAAAGAGCCTTTTCTTTACATGATATGCATCAGTCGAGCATTTGCGCACCTTCTTAGATATCATCTAGCGCCCTCTTCTATACATGACAGACAGAATTCCAAAGTAGAAGAAACAGCCTGGCGAAAGGAGTATACAAATGGTTGTCTTTGAGCTGGAGTTTTTTCTTTTCTTCTTTACTAAATAACCCATTAGTAGACACTAGGGTAAAACATCTAGTAAGTATTGACTAATCCTAGGAATGTATTGGTTTGGAGTTTGAGTTTTTAGTTAATTACCGTTACAAAGAGCTTATTTGTTCTTGCATTAGACATAAGTACAAAATACTTTTTTGTGTTTCCTTCAAAATTTAAAAATTATCCAAAATTTGAAGAAAAAGAGAGAGTAAGAAATACCATATTTGACATTACATGTCAACATATATGTCATCAAAATTTCAAATGCTTAGGTTGAAAAAAGTGTGGCCACCATAAGATTTAAATAAAGGACAAATGTCAAAAGTAAAAGTCAATTTAGACAAGCTCAAAAGGTTTTTCTCATTTCATATGATTGTGTCAGACTTAAGATACGTATGAACATGCTCTATAATATCATGGAAATTGGATTGGTACACGTATAGCTTGTTGTGAAATAAAAAGTGAACTTCATAATAATTTATAATTATTTGTTATTTGCATATATATTGAAGTAATTTTTTTTCTCGTAATTTGTAGTAACTTTACTTGTATATGTAAGTATATTTTCATTAATTCACATGAGGAACTTTGCTATAGACAGTTAAAGCCGGTACAAGAAGCCCCGAGCTTGCTTAAAAAGTTTTTCATCCAATCAGTATGAAAATTGATAGTTATTTTCCGTATTTTTTACTTTCAAATGATGGAAAGTAATGATCTGACTTTTGAATTGACTGCAGATAAAAGCTAAATTTGATCCAAAGAGAAGGGTAGAATCTGTTAAAAGAGGGAAAAATAGCTCAAGACCGTCGTAAAGTTAAATCACAACAACGGGAAAGACGGGTCTACTAATGTTCGAGCAGCTTTACTGTTCGACCCTTGAGCGTCGGAAGCACCTGCACCGCAGATCTTTTGCTCGGTCAAACAAACGCGAGAAACGCAACTTGGGAAAGAACGCGTACTTACAGTTTTGCAACCATTCGCTCGTTCGAGACTTGAACGATTAAGGTGTCGTGCCGATTAAGGTGTCGTGCCATGTGAGAAACTTCACTTCCCTCCTCTTCTTCTTCACGCTCTCCTTGACTCGGTGTCCGTCGGTGACTTGGTCACTTGCTCTTCCTTCTTCAGGTCGAGGCCTGTGAGAAACTTCATCGGTGTACGTTGGTGATTTGGTCATTTGCTCTTCCCTCTTCAGGTCGAGGCCTGTGAGAAACTTCACTCCCCTCTGCTTCTTTCTTCACGCTACCATCAGGTCTCATCCTCTCTCCCAACTTTTGTGGATATGATATGAGCGACGATTATTGGTTGACGAATTCTCGACGTTTCAATTATTTCAAGTACTTTTCGTCATTTTGTAATCATGCTGTTTTTGAATGGTTAGTTGCAATTTTGAACACGTGGTACTGCTTTCAGGAAGCAAGTTAGTGTATAGCCTAGGAAGTAAATTTATGGATATTAAAGAAACTAGAAAATATTGTCAAAGAGATTATTTGATATAACGTCGTTTCCTAGAATAACTAGTTGCCTTGTTAGATTAAGATAGCTAATTCTATTTTCTTTCCCATACGAATTGTTCAGTTGTAATAATTATAAAGTTAAGTTATTGATTAAGACGTAATTTTTTAATAATTTCTATATCCCTCTCTCTTGGATAATCCAGAATATTTATATATAGCAATCCATTCTCGTTAAATTTCATCTCGAAATAATGACTTCCATTTTTTGTATGTTATAAATTGGGGCTCTCATATCAGTGTGTATTCATACTGGGAAAAAAAAAAGGATTCCTTAAGCCTTGTCGAGCCATCAACAAATCTGGTGAAGCTTCCTTGTTTTGATGGAGTGACATTAATGTGGATGTCAATAGCCTGATATTTAGTGCAGGCGTTTAATTATTGCTTTGCAAAGATGTCAGGGAACATGGAGGTGCTAAAACCTTAAGATCTATATGCATAGACTATATTATCGGTGTTGTCAATAATGTTGACTTTTCAAAATTTCATTCGCTGCATAATTCGCTCTTCGTTTGTGTATATAGGTCAGGGAAGTCGAGATGGGCAAGAAGAGAGATCGATTTTGGGAATATGTAGATGACAAGCATGAGTGCAAGTTTTGTCACAAACCAATTAGCAATAGTATGAAAAGAGTGAAACACCATTTATCTGGAATTAAAGGCGGTGGTATAACAAAATGCACCAAGGTGCCCGATGATGTTCGAGTTGCCGCTGCTGAAGCAATGTCTGTAACTAACGAAGGAGTCAAGACTGAAGCCTGCTCAGATAAGACTGAAGAGACTTCACCCAAAATGCTTAGCAGTAAGGAAGATGTTATGCTGGATAACTTGCTCACCAAGTTCATCGTCTTGAATGATATTGACGTCGATATTGTGCGGAGGCAATCCTTCATTAACTTGTGGAAAGGCGTGGCTGAACATGGCTCCCATTATAAGATACCCTGTTGCTCAATAGTCAAAGCAAAGTTAATGCCTGATTTGGAAAAGGAAATTGGAGAGTATGTGTCAAACGTGAAGAAATCATGTGATACAACTGGCTGCACAATCATTTCTGATATTTGGTGTGATAAGGAGAGATGCTTTGTTAATATCTTCGCCCATTCTATTGAAGAGATGCTACTATTGAATGTGTTGGATATCCACAAAGACGTGTTAACAAGCACTTTGCAGGAGTTTATATATTTTGTCAGTGAAGAAATAGGGGCCAACAACATTGTGCAGTATATAATCAAGGACGTTCGAGAAAAAGGGTTATATGAGAATATGCTCATTGGCAACTATCGCCATGTGTATGAGACTAAATGCGTTGCCCATGAAATACATCTACTCTTTGAGGATATCTACAATGGAGTTGAATGGGTTCAAAATGTATTTGATCAAGTAAGAGAGGTTGTCACTAAGATTCACAAGCATGATGGTATCTTATCATCGATGAAGCAGTTCACAAATAGTTTGGAGTTGAAACAATCATCCACAATCAGCTTGTACTCAAACTATTACATGCTCCGATCAATTATAGGGCTGAAAGTGAGCTGCGATTACCTAATTCATCATCAGAGCAGCTTTCCTCGGGTTTTGAGAAGGATGAATCAGAAATAGAAGTGGGTGGAATCATTCGCAATCCTAGATTTTGGAGTGAAGGGAAAGAAGTTTTGCATGCTCTAAAATCGATATTTTAGGTATTTCGTCTAGTTGATAGCTATAGCACTACTTCTGGCTACTTGTATGCAGCTGTGAAAATGGCAGATGAGGCTATTAAAAAAATATGTCAGACTAATCTACATAAGTATCAGAAGTTTCAAACAATGGCAAGAAAAAGTCATTCATCCAATACATGCTGCTGCAGCTTTTCTTAACCCTACTTACATGTGTAGTGAGAAGTTTATACGGGATCATGCAATGAAAAATGGGATTGATGTCATACATAACAAGTTGGTGGATGGTGAAGAAAGGGAAAAATTTACTGAAGAAATGAAGCTCTATCGTAACAAAGTGCCAGAGTTGTTCACTGGTACAGCAATGACAATGCTACGAACATCTCACCCTTGTAAGCATCTATTTTTTAACCAACTAACCCCATTGACTTAATTTCATATTTTATTCCTTTTCAATTTAAAAATTGTATATTAATAGTCGTTTCGTATAAAGGTGACTGGTGGGAATATTGTGGCGATGCCCTCCCTGTATTAAAGAAGTATGCAATTCGAATTCTAAGCCAACCCTGCAGCACTTCGTCCCGCAACCGGATTTTGAGTGCATTTGAAAATGCTCAAATCGAGAAGAGGAAGCCATCGGTGCCTGCAGTGATGTACAATTATCTATATTTGAGGACAAATGCGTTACTGATGGAGAATTTCAACGCAATGAAAGAAAAAATTGGGAAGCCACTTGATCTTGAGGAACTCTATGAACTTCCTGATTATCCAAAGTTTATCGATGGTAATTTTATTAGTGATCTATTGAATGAGACCAAAGTTCCTTTGTCAGCCGGAAAGCTAAATTGTTGGTAAGAATCTTTAAGGTGATACCCAAGAGATGTTCGCCATTAATATGCATGCCAAACTGATTTGTTACTAACAATGTGGGATGATTTACTAGAGTTAGGATCGACTACGACAGTAGTGAATAATAATGTCAATTATATGTTTTTGCTTCTTTTTTTCTTTTTACTAATATTCCACCACAATTCACCTTAAGTTTATTTGTATTACTGTTTAAACTAGCGAAATCCTTCCAAGTGTATTTCTATGTATCGATGACAGAGACAGGGACGGCATCATTTCTTTTGATCACGGGTATTGGTATCTATGCTTCTTTTCCATTCTTTAAAAGACTAAGCGAGATCAATGTGCTCTGATGGAATTGTGGAGTCTGATAGAGAAAGATATATTGTGGGTAGACACTTCCTAGTAGGTCACCCATCCTGAGATATTAAAGAAAATAGAGTTTATATTACTGCTAATAGCATATATGTAATTTCCTTTAATATGTATGCCCTAGACTCCTGTTATAAATAGGGGCAATTTCTTTTGTAGTTGTAACGCTGAAGCTTTGTAACCCTGAGCTTGTAACGCTGATACTGATAGTGAAGATATTGCCTAGTGCGGCACCGTGGTTTTTCCCTTCTTGATTTTAGAAGGGTTTTCCACGTAAAAGTTCCTGCTTGCCTTCTTTTTCTTCCCTACTTTATTTTCGTCACATATTCGCGTCCCCAACAACCGGTATCGAGCCTGGTTTTGGTGAAATAGTGGGAGCGAATATGGACGAAGGAAAGGTGAAGATTGATCGGTTCGATGGCAAGGATTTTGGTTTTCGGAAGATGCAGATCGAGGATATGCTATATCGGAAGAATTTGCATCAACCCTCGTCCGGAGAGAAACCAGAATCTATGAAGCAAGCAGAGTGGGAATTGTTAGATCGACAAGCTCTAGGTTTGATTCGTCTTACATTGGCGCGGAACGTTGCTTTCAACATTGCCAATGAGGCGACAACGGTGGATTTGATGGCGGCGTTGTCTGACATGTACGAGAAGCCTTCTGCATCAAACAAGGTATATTTGATGCGTCGTCTTTTCAATCTGAAGATGGACGAGGGTGCTTCTGTGACAGATCACATCAACGAATTCAACGTGATTACGACTCAGTTGAGTTCGGTGGATATCAAATTTGATGACGAGGTAAAGGCTTTAATTTTATTATCTTCTCTACCTGAAAGTTGGAGTGCAACTGTGACTGCAGTGAGTAGTTTGTCTGGTAAGAAAAAGTTGAAGCTTCAAGCAATCCGAGATTTGATTCTTAGCGAGGATATTCGTAGAAGAGAATCGGGTGAATTTTCGGGTGCTGCCTTAAATATTGAAGGCAGAGGGAGAAGCAATCAACGGGGACGAAACCAGTACCATGGTAGATCAAAGTCCAGAGGGAGAAGCAAATCGAGACCTCGTGGTGAAATTATTTGCTGGAATTGCGAAAAGAAGGGACATCTGAAACAAGATTGTAGAGCCCCAAAGAAGAAAATTCAATATCGAGATCGAAATCAAGATGAAGAAAAATCTGTGAATGTAACTTTTGAAGAGACTCAAAATAGTGATGCCTTAATTTTGAGCATTGATAGTCCAATTGAGTCGTGGATTCTTGACTCAGGTGCGTCGTTTCACTCTACTTCATGCAAAGAATTAATGCACAATTTTGTTGCTGGAAAATTTGGAAAGGTTTATCTTGCTGATGATGAACCTTTGGATATTATGGGAAAGGGTGATATTTATATAAAATCTACTAACGGATATCAATGGAAGTTGCATGATGTCAGATATGTTCCAGGACTTAAGAGAAATCTGATCTCTATAAGTCAACTAGACAGCACAGGTTATAGGACTATTTTTGGGGATGGCTCTTGGAAAATTGTTAAAGGTGCTCTGGTTGTAGCACGTGGAACAAAGTCAGGAACGCTCTACGTGACTGAAATCAATAGAGAAACTGCAGCAATTGCTGAATCAGAAATTGATTCTAAATTATGGCACCGCAGGCTTGGACATATGAGCGAAAAAGGAATGAAGATATTAGCATCTAAGGGAAAATTGCCTGATTTGAAGTCCATAGATATTGGTCTATGTGAAGATTGTGTTATGGGTAAGCATAAACGTGTTAGTTTTTCAAAGATTGGAAAAGAACCAAAGAAAGAAAAATTAGAGTTGGTGCATACAGATGTGTGGGGCCTAGCTCCTGTGCAATCCCTTGGAGGTTCGCGCTATTATGTCACGTTTATTGATGACTCCACCAGAAAGGTATGGGTTTATTTTCTAAAAAATAAATCTGACGTGTTTGCTACTTTTAAAAGATGGAAAGCTGAAGTGGAGAACGAAACTGGCCTGAAAATTAAATGTTTAAGGTCTGATAATGGCGGTGAATATGATAGCAAGGAATTCAAGCAATTTTGTGCAGAGAACGGAATCGAATGACAAGAACTGTTCCCAATAGACCGCAGCAAAATGGAGTTGCTGAGAGGATGAACAGAACTCGAATGAGCGTGCAAGAAGTATGAGGTTGCATGCGGGATTACCCAAGATGTTTTGGGCAGATGCAATTAATACGGCAGCATATTTAATTAATAGAGGACCTTCGGTTCCACTTGATTTTAAGTTACCAGAAGAGAATGGAGTGGAAAGAAGGTAAGTTTCTCGCATCTGAAAGTCTTTGGTTGTGTTTCCTATGTCCACGTAGATTCTGAAAATAGAGATAAACTTGATGCAAAAGCTAAAAAGTGTTTTTTCATCGGATATGGTTCTGATTATTTTGGCTATTGGTTCTGGGATGAACAAAATAGAAAAATAATAAGAACTGCTGATGTTACGTTCAATGAGAATATGTTGTACAAGGATAAATCCGTGGCAGAATCTAGTGTGAAGGAAAATTTGGTGAAAAATACAGAGATTGAATTGGAAAAGAATTCTAAAAGTGTTCTGGTTGAAATTCCTAAAACTGTTGTTGAACAAGAATCACGTACACCTGATTCCACTTTGAGAAGATCTAGTAGAACACCTAAACCTGTACAAAGATATTCTCCGTCATTGCATTATTTGCTTTTGACTGACGCTAGCGAACCAGAAAATTTTTCGGAATCAGTGCAGGTTGAAGATTCTGTTAAGTGGGAGTTAGCAATGCAGGATGAGTTGGATTCACTCGAGAAAAATAAAACTTGGGTGTTAACTCGGTTACCAGATGGGAAGAAGGCATTGCAGAACAAGTGGGTGTATCGGGTCAAAGAAGAACCCGATGGCAGCAAGAGGTACAAAGCAAGGTTAGTAGTAAAAGGGTTTCAGCAAAAAGAAGGAATTGACTATACAGAGATTTTTTCTCCAGTTGTGAAATTGACTACTGTTAGGTCAATATTGAGTATTGTTGCTGCAGAGAATTTACATCTAGAGCAGCTAGATGTTAAGACTGCATTCCTCCATGGTAATTTGGAAGAGGATATTTATATGGTACAATCGGAAGGTTTTCAAAATCCTGGAAAAGAAAATTATGTCCGCAAATTGAAGAAAAGTCGTATGGCTTGAAACAGGCTCCTCGACAAAGTGGTACAAAAATTTGACACATTTATGTGTGGTAACAGTTCACTAGAAGTGACATGGATCACTGTTGTTATTTCAAAAAATTTGATGACTGCTATATTATTTTGCTGTTGTATGTGGATGATATGCTCATTGCAGGATCTAGCATGAGAGAGATCAACATATTGAAGCAGCAATTGTCAAAAGAGTTTGAGATGAAGGACTTGGGCGCTGTGAATCAGATTCTTGGGATGAGGATCATGCGGGATAGATCTAAAGGAATTCTAAAGTTATCTCAAGAAAAGTACATTGAAAAAGTGCTTGACAGATTCGGAGTTCGAATGCAAAGCCCGAAGTACTCCTTTAGGAAGTCACTTCAAGCTCTCAAAGGAGCAGTCACCAAAGACGAATGAAGAGCGGGAGTATATGGCTAAAGTGCCTTATGCATCAGCTGTTGGTAGTTTAATGTACGCAATGGTGTGTACTAGACCGGACATAGCTCATGCGGTGGGAGTTGTGAGAGATACATGGCAAATCCAGGAATAAAACATTGGGAAGCTGTAAAGTGGTTATTAAGATACCTGAAAGGCACTTCAGGTATGTCATTATGTTTTATGAAAAATAGTGCAACTTTACAAGGCTTTGTTGATGCAGATCTTGGTGGTGACTTGGATCATAGGAAGAGCACCTCGGGTTATGTTTTTACCTTAGGTGGCACCTGCAATCGGTTGGATGTCTAGACTTGAGACTTGTGTATCTCTCTCAACCACCGGCGAGTATGTGGCTATATCGAAGCTGGTAAAGAGATGATTTGGTTGAAAAATTTTCTGAAGGAGATAGGCAAGGAGCAAGATAATAGTGTTCTTTTCAGTGATAGTCAAAGTGCTATTTGTCTTGCAAAGAATCCGGTATTTCACTCAAGGACAAAACACATTGAGTTAAAATATCATCAAATTCATCAGTTGATAGATGACGGGACATTGTCATTAAAGAAGATTCTTGGTACAGAAAATCCAGCAGATATGTTAACAAAGGTTGTCACCACTGAGAAACTGAGGGTGTGCATTGCCTCGTTGGCCTCCATGGTAAGTGATGAGGGGGCCGCCGCACTAGGACAATTTGGGTTGAAAAGATGAAGACTATAAAAGTTTATTGCTGTTTTTTGAAGATCAGCCTCCAAGTGGGAGATTGATGGAATTGTGGAGTCTGATAGAGAAAGATATATTGTGGGTAGACACTTCCTAGTAGGTCACCCATCCTGAGATATTAAAGGAAATAGAGTTTATATTACTGCTAATAGCATATATGTAATTTCCTTTAATATGTATGCCCTAGACTCCTGTTATAAATAGGGGCAATTTCTTTTGTAGTTGTAACGCTGAAGCTTTGTAACCCTGAGCTTGTAACGCTGATATTGATAGTGAAGATATTGCCTAGTGCGGCACCGTGGTTTTTCCCTTCTTGATTTTAGAAGGGTTTTCCACGTAAAAGTTCCTGCTTGCCTTCTTTTTTCTTCCCTACTTTATTTTTCGTCACATATTCGCGTCCCCAACATGCTCAAGCTAGTGACTGCTATAAGGCCGTAGGTTTTGATAGTCAATTGATTCCGATTATTATGTTAATTTGAATGACCTGCTAGAATGATTTCATATGTTGGATTTGGCCCTCGGCTTTTTTTCTTTTTTTTTGTATGACTGCCATTGGCAAGAATGCTGTCCTCATAGTGGGCATACTAGGGACTATCTTCTGCATTGTTGATTTCTCTTGCGTGAATCGTTAAATTTGTATTTCTAGTGACAGGTCTGCACCAGCGAGAACAGATAATGAGAGGGAAAAGCATTTACAGCTTCATTTTATAACTAAACTAGCAACGAGCCTAGTTAAAGGTAATGAGGTTAAGGGAGGGAGAGGAACTCCTATTCATGTCATATTGGTAGATTCCGTTACAGGTAGGGTTGTGCGATCTGGACCCTTGTCAGTGCTAGAATTGATGGTGACGGTGATTGAAGGTGACTTTGATGAAAAAGCTGGTAAAAATTGGACTAGAGAGTTCTTTGAGAGAAATGAAATAATGAAGCGAGAGGGAAAGATGCCACTCTTGAATGGTGTTCTCTCTATAATCCTCGATAAAGGCATGGGGACATTGGGTGCTATCACTTTTAATGACGTATCAAGCTGGACAAAAAGCGGAACATTCAGGCTTGGAGTCAAAACTATGTCGTGTTATTGTGAAGGAATCCGTGTCCTTGAGGGCACATCTAATGTCTTCGTGGTGGAAGATGGTAAGTCATTTATATATAGTCACTTGATGACATTATCCACTCTTATGTTATTTTTTCTTTGCTGTCATTGTTGAAGATGGGAAATTATGATTCGGGTTTAGACACTTGATCACAAATTACAATTGTGTTCTTCTTTCCTTGACATGAGACATCCAGGACCACCTAAAAACATACAAAGACTAGGCTAAGAGACTTACAACAACGGCATCTTATTTAATCATAATGTGACATACTCTAATTTAAAAAAATTTAGAGCAAAGTGGGTTCTGTGGTTGTCTGCATTTCAGGTTTGGTCGCTGTCTGCAGAATCCACAATCCTGGAAATGGATGGAGTATGCTTGAAAGAAACAAAAAAACGAATGAGCAGACTATGCATTGCCAGTCTGAATTTCCTAGTTCTGTGACTGGTGAAGCCTACTCATAGCAAACAAAATAGACTTGGAGTTTCTAAGGCGCTTTCTGAATCAGTTACTTTAGCAATAACTTTCGAAAATGGAATTACTTTGACAGCATTCGTGGCCATTGAATTGACGTGACTTTTGCTTATAGGAAGCTCTCTTTTGAGTTCATCTGAGATTTATAATAAACTTTAATTGTCATTTTAGCTTCTTAGGGTATGTTAAGATACGTGTACATATTGGATTTTATTAGAGTAATAGAATGGGGTATTCAGGTTTGAATTGTTCTTAGTTGTATCAATATGAAATTGACTTGCCTAAATCTATGTCAAATGCAATTAACATGGACATGTTTACTTTGCGTCAACAGATACGATTTAATTTCTTTTTTTCTTTTCTTTTCTATTTTCTCTGTTCATTGCTCACACAACTTGAAATGACAAATATCTTGGAAACTTTACCACTCTAGAAAAGCCCAAGTTGTTTAATGAAAGAGTGATTAATATTTAGATAGTATAGCCCTCCCTCTTGCTTATGAATAAGTTGGAATGTGACATAAGATAAGAGCGCGGAAATTGATTGTTGGAGAGGAAAGTGAGGGGCTTGAAGAGATTTAGACATGGGACCAATGTTCCGATATTGTGTGTAATTTTGTGGGACCCTTACTAGCTAATTTTAAGTTTAAATTTTTTGACAAATGTTTGGTTAATATGTAAACGTGGTAACAATCGCCTCTCCAATTAGGTTTTTTATGCATACAAGCAACAAGATATAGGAGTAATAGTGTCTAATAAGTTTAATTGATCAGTAAGCAATTTACCCAAGCATGCTTTTTTTCTATGTATTCACAGTTAAGAGGGCCGATCCCCCTGTAGATGCTAGTGATGCTGTCTCCCCGACATCTTCCACGCAAGAATTTCTGGGAAGGGTAAGGAGTTTTGCCTCCACAATCACCTGCACTCCATAGTTTTGTTGTTTTCCTGTCAGATAGACATTCTGTATGGCCCCTTAGAGGGGGAAAAAAGGCATTGTCATTGAGATTCTGGCCACTTGCAGCTAATGGGAGCACCTTTGGATGAACCATTGTCGTTATCTTTAAGGCCACATATCCAAGATCGGAACGCGTCTACCATGGACCTGATCAAGAACTCCGGTGATGCGCAAGAAGCTGCCTGCAGCGGAGTGAATGATAGATGTCAGCCTGAAATGGACCTGACCGGGATCATCGGTGATGCGCAAGAGGCTGCTTGCGACAGAGAGAATGATGAATGTCAGCCTGCTATGGACCTAAGCGGGAGCATTGGTGATCCGCAAGAATCTGCTTGCAGCAGAGTGAATGACTATGCTTATATGGACGGAGATCTGCGTCTTTGGGATTATAGTCCTTTGAAAGAATGAATATATTTCAAGAATCGTGTCTCTTTGAATTAAAACATTTATTTGTAAAACGTAGTCTCTTTGAATTTAAGAGGGGTCTCATGCACTCCATGGTTGAATTATGTGGATCCATTACATCTTAACTATTTGAATTAACGAGCCTATATAAGTTTATTCTACCTTCAAAGTAATCTATTTGAATTTACAGCGGATCCTAATACTCTACAAACAACCCAGATCATATGAGATATCTACATCATTTGACGATTTAACTTTTGCAGTGACCCTATATAACTCGTTTGAATTTTGCAATGCATATTTACATTCAATATACCATCTAAAGAAGTGCTACTGTATTTATGTTTTCATATTTTCTTTGTCGTAATTAATCCCGGAGGGACAAGATGTCAGGCGAGTGGCCCAACCTCCTCCGATGCCAACAAGTTCTTGGCTTTTGCCCTAGCATTACATTTGACTCCGCAGCAATTAGCTTTGACATGAAACTGGGCATTCGATTCCAATTAGAAAAAAATACCAAAAGGATACTCGAATTTTGATCTCAATACGTAATATATATACATCAATTTCCTTTTTTTTTTTGGTCGTGAAAAGAAGTTTTCATTTATAGTCAACCATAGGGAACATTACAGTCAGTTCCTGCATCTAAACATAACAAGGAAAATAGTTGTTGTGGCGGCAAGAGAACCCAATCGAGGGGGAGAGTCCCGGATTGATGGGTTTTGGCGATCCAGTCCGCGGCCCTATTCGCGCCTCTCGGTTCAAAAATCAGCTGGGTATTCGGCAGACGGCCCAACAACTCTCGGCAGTCCAGTATGAGGCTTCGTAAAGCCCATGTTGGCTCGGTTTGGCCCAGAATGGCCTGTACTGCAGAGAAGCAGTTGGAAGACAGAAGCACGTGCGGATCTCCTTCAGTTGGATGAAGTCTTCTCCAGTTAGAGTAGTTTGAGTTTCTATTGTCTTCTACCCACTTCAACCCCGCACGAACTGCTAGGGTTTCGGCCATCTCAGCCGATTGAGCATGGATCTCCATCGCAAAATCGTCAAGGAGCACCCCGTCGCTGCCTCTACAAAGCCCAGCTACTGAACCCTTCAGATCCGAGGCTGACCAGGAGCAATCGGTGTTAAGTTTCATTGAGCCGAACGCCGGAGGAAGTCACTGCTCGATGACAGCGCGGTGAGTCCTTGCTGATTTCGGTTTATGTGCGTTCCATTTCTAATGTAGCTGGTTAGTGATGATCGCCTCCTGTTTGATGTAGGTCGGATTAGGCATTCGACCCTGAAAAAGCAACGTATTCCAAGCCTTCCATGTTAACCAGAGGGCTGTCGAAAACAGGGCTTTGTCCTGCGCTGAAGCTCCCGAAGACAGGTACTCGTGCACCCATTTGCCAATTCATGTAATTAGTGCTAGATTAATAGGGACTCCCAAGTTTAAGTCTGTCCAAAGCTGATTAGTCCATCCGCACCCTGTAAACAGGTGTTCCGTTGACTCTGGGGCTAGGGCGCATATTGGGCAAATATCATCAAGCACAATTTGCCTCTTATAGAGATTGATTTTTGTGGGAAGGCTCTCATTGCACAGACTCCACATAAAAAAACGTATTCTAGGATTAGTCTGCAGTTTCCATATTGCGGTCCATAGGCTGTTAGGAACCCGATATGATGAGAAGGCTTGTTGCTCTATTGATTTCTCGTGCTGGTTGCGTAGTTGATTGTAGCCGCTTTTGACCTTGTATACACCACACTTGCTAGAAGCCCACATCAATTTGTCTGGCCTTGCATTTATACTAAGGGGAATTGCTAGGATTTGTTGTGCTATGTGGCTGTCAAAAATGCCAAAGATAAGTGGTGAGTTCCATTGTCGTAGTCCTGGGTTAATGAGGTCCACCACAAGTCTAGGCTCGTTTTGGTTATAAGGCCCTCCAAGTTTTCCTATTAGTAGCCACCTGTCTTCTGTGACTTTGATTTGCTGCCCGTCCCCAACTTCCCATCTTATGTTGGGTTCAATAACTACTTGGCCCCTCAGTAAACTTTGCCATCCCCATGATGGTCGAGTGCCTCGTTTAGCTGTCCAGAAGTCGTTAGTAGGAAAGTAGAGCCCTTTTAACACCTTACTCCATAGCGCTTCTGGGTTTTGGCACAGTTTCCACGCTTGTTTACCCAACATGGCATGATTGAAGTCGACTAGGTCTTTGAATCCAAGTCGCCCTTTATCTTTCCTGGTTTTCAGAATGTCCCACTTCTTCCAATGTATGCCTTTCCGATGCGCATTCTGTTTCCACCAGAAATTTGCAATCTTGTTCTCAATTGCTTTGCAAATGGAGATAGGGATTTTAAATATGGACATGGCGTAGGTTGGTAGGGCCTGTACCACCATTTTAAGTAAGACTTCTTTCCCGGCTTTAGATATTAATTTCTCCTTCCACCCTTCCAATTTTCTGTCTACTCGTCCAAGTAGTCCTGAAAACATCTGTTTTTTTGTTTGCCCCCAATCTGAAGGCAAACCCAAATACTTCCCAGTTTTCTCCAATATAGGTACTCGTAATTCTAAGGCTATGTTCCTTTGTAACTGTTGGGGGCAGCTTCTCCCAAAGAAAAACCCTGATTTGTTTAGATTTATGGTTTGACCGGAGGCAAAACAGTAGCAATTCAGGGTGTTTGCCAAATTTTGGGCTTCTTCCACTCTTCCTTCCAAAAAGAAGATGGCATCATCCACAAACAGAAGATGGGAAAGGACTGGACAGTAGTTATTAAGCCGGATTCCTTTAATTGTACCGTCTTGTACAGCTATAGCCATTAATGAGGATAGCACATTTGCCACTATGATAAATAGGTATGGGGAAAGAGGGTCGCATTGTCGTAACCCTCTTGTAGGAGAGAATTGTTGATAGAGTTCCCCATTCACTTTAATATTGAAGCTTACTAAGGAAACACATAATTTTACCAGCGAGACCCATTGCGCACAAAACCCCATTTGTAACATACAATCATATAAGAAATCACATTCCACTCTATCATAGGCTTTCTGCATATCAAGTTTTAGGACAGCTCCGAATTTTCTCTTTCTCTTCCTAATTCTCAGCTGGTGTAGGACCTCTTGGACAATGAAAATACTGTCCTGTATTTGACGACCTCCAATAAACACGCTTTGCTCAGGGGAAATAATCTAAAGGAGCCAGGTTTTCAATCGGTTGGCCATAACCTTTGCGATTATCTTGTAGTTAAAATTGCAAAGACTTATGGGTCTGTATTCTGTAATGCTTTCGAGGGATGCCACTTTAGGAATGAGGGTAATCTGGGTGTTGTTGAGGACTGGGTCAAAACTACCTTGAGTAAAGAAATTGTCAACCATCCTGAATGTGTCTTCATTTATGATAGATCATAGGTTTTGGTAAAAGATTCCATTTAGCCTATCCGGCCCCAAGGCCTTTATCGCACCCATTTGGAAAACAGCGTCTTGCACTTCCTTTCTTGTAACTGGTTTTATTAAGTCTGCATTTATCTCCTCAGTTACCACCATTGGACACTGTTCTATAACTGGGCTATAGTTTCTCGATCCCACAAAAGTATATAGGTTCTTGTAAAAATAAGTGATATGTTGCTTGAGAATTTTAGGGTCCCAACTCCACTCCTGCTCAGAAATTTTTAGCATGGTAATACTATTTCTTTGTCTCCTCTGAACAGCGATAGCAAGAAAAAATTTTGTGTTGTGATCACCCCACCGAAGCCAATTAATGCGAGACCTCATTCCCCAATACAATTCATCTTGTCGCTAGAGGCCTTCTAATTGTTCTTTAATGCTTCGGTACTCATTTCCTTGATCTGCTCCTTCTGTAGAGTTTGTAATATCCATGAGTTTGCGCCGACATTCTTCGATTTGCTTTGCTGCATTTTTGAATGTTTTTTGGTTCCACCTCCCTAAGGCCTGTTTAACTTTCAAAGTAAGACCAGTGATGCTTTGGTGGGTTCCCCTGTTTTCCTGCCATGCCTCTTTCACCACTGCTGTAAATTCTGGATGGGTCAGCCAATAAGCTTCAAATCTGAATGGTTTTTGAGTTTTCCTTCTTGGTGACTCCGTGCTGAGCAAAAGTGGACTATGATCGGAACCTATGGTAGGGAAAGCGTATATTTCAGCCTGAGGAAAGATTGCTCTCCATTCCATGTTACAAAGAGCACGATCGAGTTTTTCTTTGACTAGCTCATCTCCTTCACGATTATTAGTCCATGTAAAGGCACATCCTTTGCTTGCAATCTCCATAAAAGAACAAGAGTCAATGAATTCCCGAAACGCCATAACTCGATATCTCTCAACCTCTCGTCTCCCAACTTTCTCCCATTGATAAAGTACTTCATTGAAGTTGCCAATGCACAGCCAGGGAAAATTAAAGGGTGCATTGCATGTACGTACCATATTCCATAAGTTAACTCGCTGTTGAAAATTTGTAGGGGCATGTAACAGAGAAATATGCATATTTACTCCATTTTCTAGGTCCTCACATTTCACCTCCAGCCGGTCGGCACAGCTATACCCCACTGTCACTCTTACCATTTCATCCCATAATAGAGCAAGACCACCCGCCGTACCCACTGGATTAACCACAAAGGAGTTGCTGAACTGAATTCTCCTCTTAACACGATCCACAACATTTTCTTTATTTTTTGTTTCCATAATGAAAACTATATTAGGCCTCTCACGAGCTACCATGGCTCTTAGATTCTGGACTGTCAAGGGAGAGCCTAAACCTTGACAGTTCCAACTTAGGAGCTTCATTTTTGCATTGGTGGCTTATTAGGGCTAGCCACCAAAGCCCGTGTTTGTACCCCTTCCCAAATCTGAACTGGTGTCTCTGTAAGGTTGTCGATATCGACTAAATTAGCAAGGGATCCCTTTTTCACATAAGGGTTGAAGCATTTCAGTTTCTTTGCAACATGTTTTTTAGAGCTGAATTTTTCTGAAGTGACCCGACCTGTTGCTGTCCCATAATCTGTGGAGTATGGGGTCAGCTCTAGTGTTTGTTGGACCCGTTTGCCTTTGTTTAATGGATCATCCATTTCCCCCTACTGGATACCTTCTGGTTTGTATAGTATAATGGCTTGATTGGTATTGATGTGGCTGTAATTATGCAGGTTAGTCCCTGTTGAAACCTCTGGGGTTTCAGGCACCATTTCCTCTTCCTCCTAAGGTGTAGTAAGTTCCCCATAAAAAGTGTGCCAGCAGGGACTAAGTTCCCTTGCTTCTGCTTTCAGCCAAGAGCCATAGCGTCTCGGTTTATCCTGAGGTAAGCCTGAATCTTCACAGGATATTTTTGGACAAGTAGTTGCATAGTGGCCTATGTGCCCGCATGAGTAACAGAAATGGGGCAAACGCTCGTATTTAAAATCAATCCACCATTTGCGACCACCCAAATGAATAATAATGCCTGTTTTGAGGGGGTTAAGCAAATTCAAACATACTTTGGCTTTCCCTATTTTACGTGCACTATTATTCCTTGCTTCTATCTTAATGGCTTCCACCCGTCCTATCTTACCAGCCACCATTTCAATCGAAGCCTCAACGACAGCAGCACGTGGGAGTCCTACTAGTTGTACCCAGAAGGAGCAATATTGGAAATCATAGCAATGTTTAGGGATTTTGGGGTCCCCTTCCTTCAAGACCAGCAAGTTGCTAGCAAAGGACCATGGGCCGGTATGTAGTACTCTCTTCCTTTCCTCATCCGAGTTGAATAAGAACACAAAGAACCCAGGTTCAATCACTTCACACTTTACTTCCTCTAGTTTCCATGCCTTTCGCATTGTGGTTATAAAAGCCTAGAAGTTGACATTTGGCTTAGAGAACAGTTTCCCATTTAGTAGAAATTCACTTACCAAGTTTGTATTTGTAGAGGTAGCAGAATCCAAGTTCATGAGATCATCTTCGGACCATAGGTCTCCCATCTGCCGACATAGGGCCAGCACCCGGAGGTTATCTTCATGGGCTTCTTCCATGGATTTCGAATAGCTGAGAATCAAGGTATTGGAGTTGGTTTGGGGGTGAAGGGAGCTCTGATTTGAGCAATCAAGAGCAAATGAGTTGAGGATTGGGCAGTGTTTTCTTGGGTTAGAACGCCCCCCACCAGAAATGCGGGTGAATGGAGTGAAGAAGAGAGGTTGTTAATCAGGGAAAAGGACTCTAAACGCAGCCATTGAGTAGAATCAAGGTGCAGAAAATTAGGGTTAGGGTTTCAAATGGTAAAGGAAACTATCACCATAGGGATAGGGAGATGCTCACCCAAGGTGAGAGAGGAGTATCACCATAGCCCAACTGAAATTACTTAAATAACCTCACACCATCCAATCCCCGAGCTATTCACCCAAGTTGCCACCCCCTTCCTCCATCACCTCCGGTGTGAAATCTGGTCTGCAACTTCATCTCTCTATCTCGCAGGCGTGAGAGCCGCTGTGGCAGTCGTGACCCTTGAGGTTGTCACGCCATGGCTGACCGCAATCTGAGGTCGTCATGACACAATGGGCGACCATGGATTGAGCAGCAAGTTGCGGCGGCGTGCCTTGGTGCAAGACACAGATTGAATCGGCAAGGAAATAGCACAAGGACCACTCTTGGGCAGATGGGTTTGAGTGGCGTCGGAGGAGGCTGGGCCACTCGCCTGAAATCTCGTCCCTCCGGGATTAATTACAACAAAGAAAATGTGAAAACACAAATGAACTTGCACTTCTTTAGATGGTATATTGAAGGAAAATATGCATTGTAAAGTTCAAATTAGTTATATAGGCTCACTGCAAAAGTTATATCGACTCTTATACTTCAAATGATGCATATATCACATATGATTTGGGTTGTTTGTAGAGTATTAGAATCCACTGTAAATTCAAATAGATCGCTTTAGAGGCGTAATAAACTTAGAATTGCTAGTTTAAGTTAAAAAAAAATCGAGATGTAATTGATCCATCGAAGAGACTGTTTTACAAATAAATGTTTTAAATCTAGGTGAATCATATGGCCACAATGACACTCATTCTTACATTAGGTAAAGACATCGAAAGGTCTCATTTGACCTCATTGAAGAAGCGTATAAGACCCGCAAATAAATTTCTCTCGGATCCTTTGAAATCGAGAGATGGAGAGCATGCTTTGCATGCTTACTATCCATAAAATATTTCCTCCTCTTCTTATCCGAAATTCTCCCTTTTTTCTTACAACTACTATTTAAAAAAAGAAAAATATTTCTTCACACATGGCAAAACTTAAATTAGTTTACAAAACCAATGGTACAAATACATTTGATATTTCCGAGCTCTTTGCTAAAGTATAGTGGACATTCGATTGATTTAGTTTAACTCTTATATAATAGGCAACTGTGGAGACATGCAAACTTTTGCGTCCATTTAAATGTTATACCCCCGTAAACCTATGTCAATTATATCAAACTCACCGCAAAATTTCAGCAGTAAGGACAAGACGAGATCACTTGCGCTCATACATTGCATAAAGAAAACAGGCTGAAAAATGAATGGATTACCTTCAACATATCATAAAGCTTGGTATCGTGACCCTTTGAGGTGAACTTATGTTTGTTTAATGGATTGCTAAATGGGTATAAATATCCCTCTCGCAAAGTGGTGCTTACACTTCAAATTGACACTCTGGTGCTCTTCATACCACAACTTGATTTTTCATTATCAATTAGGTAAAACTAGAATCCCCACTAATCTATTCTAGGCAGGATAAGAGCCGAGTTAGGTGAAGTCCATTTTATTTCTGTGAACCAAAGATTTCAGATTATGAATTTCAGTCACTCTAGTTTTGCTTAATGCCTGTTATCGGTATTTTTTTTTATCATTAGGAAATGCATACCTACTTAATAGGGGGATTCATTGCAACTACTAGCTTGCCTCATTACCGAGATAACAATTTACTTCTTCACATCCATCATGCAATGCATGTAGTTATTGATGGACAGAAAAATTATGTTATACAATTTTGGGTACTAGCTAAAAGCCATATTTACTCTAGTAATGTAGTAGATAAAAAACATTTTTCTTCATGCAACCTTTACCACTCATTTTTCATGATCATTAATAATTCTAAGTGTCCATGCATAAGGGCCTAAACAATTGATCAAAACAACCAATGACGATAAGTAAAATGTAAAGCAAACATGCATGTAAAAACAATCTGAATCGTATCAGCAATATTAGTATGGAGGCTTACTATAAAGTCTCGAGATGTGACTCCCGTGAGCCATGCATGAAAAATGAACATGTTCTGAAATCTAGGAATGGTATGTGATGCTCATTTTGAATTTTAATTATATATTTTTCTAATTAAATCTCACGAATAAAGCAAGGTGAGCTTGGCCTAATACTCTCTCGACTTCCACTTCCTCTTAAAAAAAAAAATTTAGGTTCTTCGCTTTATGATTCATTTGTAATTTTCCACATAAATGCATGCCCTAATCTAAATGCACGCATCCTGAAAATTCCTAAAAATAATGATTTAGCAAGGAGTTAAAATTACAATGAGGGCAAACCCTGCGGTAATGCTTCACTCAAGTAACTCAACGAGTTCCTATGAAGAAAACTGTTAGTCCTTGACTAAAAGACAAGCTAAAAATGCGAAACATTATAGATAAATGAGCGAACCTGGTAAAAGTCCGACGGATGACATCTTAGACGACTCAACTCGTTGTTGGAATGGTTAATTTTTTTTTTTGGCATATTTAAATATTTATTTGGAATTATTTATTATCATCCATATTTAATTCCATGAAAAATAATTTTATGCCTATTTTTACAAATTAATTTATCTTGCCAGCCACGACAAAGCAATATTCATTCAAGATAAAGAAAATAAGCCATAAGATTTGTAAGAAAATTTATTGAAAGAAACTGAATCCCTAAAGATTGTCTTCTTCTCTATGTAGGATCGGCTTCATGTTACGAGTTATAAATTCATCAAGAAGTAGCACACTAGGCAAATCTACCATTTAACCTACAATGGCAAGTTGGGAAGAACTCCCACAAGTGATCCTAGAACTCATCATTCGTCGACTAGCCATGGGAGACTTTTTAGCTGTTCGACGGGTGTGCACCTCATGGCAGACTGCCGCCGCCAAGGAGACATACAGTGCGAAATCGAAAGCTCCTTGGCTCATAATTGATACGTCCAACCGTTTAGCTGAGTTCGCCAACCCCTTTACAGGGAGAATTTACCCGGTGCTGTTGCCAAGATCTCCTGACCAGACCTTGTCTACACTAGGATGGATAATCCTGTTAAAGGAGCTTCGTGAGTACCGTATTGTCAATCCACTTTCGCGCATCAGCATCAAGCTCCCTGCCTAGGAGAAACTTCACCACGAGTTACATCACATCCGCGTTGTCCTCAAGCTCTCCTTTGTCCAAGAGCTACTCAGTCATGATTTCTAATTTCTAATGGCCCACCGAGGTTTGCCTTTCTCAGATCAGGAGAAGATGCGTGGACCGTAGTGAATCGTGCGAGGCCTCTGCCTCGGTGCACTGTCCTTCAACTGATTTATTACAATAGGCTATTCGTGGCCTTGGATGTGCAGCTTCAAATAATGACTTTTAACGAGAGAAAGAGTTGCATGGAATCGCGACTACTTCTAGGGCTGCATTGTTATCTTGACGGTTAACCTTTATCTTGTTGAATGTTCGGGCTCATTGCTAGTGGCTTGGAAGATGTGGAGCGAAAAGTATGATGGACCCGTGAAAGAGATTCGAGTTTTTAAAATTGATTTGGAGAAGGGAACCGAGGGAGAGGTCGAAAGCTTGGGGAACGAATGTGTCTCTCTTCTTGAAGGGCAACTCTTCCTTCTCGGTGGAGTTCAAGCCAAACCGCGTTTATTTCCATGATTACAGAGATGATAAGATCAAGAGTTACAGCATGGAGGACAGAAAATTGGAGACAACTAGCGGTTCTCTTAGATGCAACTAGCAATTGTCCCTCTGATGCAACTAGGCATCGCATCTTTGATGCCAATTGGTTCCAACCTGATTTTTGAACTTGATGTTTGAGTTTTTTTCTCTTCCTATGTATGAAGATTTTGATGTCGAACCTGGGTCCACTGGAATGGCCCATCTCCGCAGTTGATCGTAAGGCCCCTACATGGGCGACCCACGGGACAACTTTTTCGCTAATAGAAGAACATATGTTAGTTGTGGTTGTTAGTTTAGATTTTAATTTTTGATCGACTAATTTCTTGGCATGACATGGATTGGGATGTTTTTCGTGGGAGATTACGGATATACATCTCAAATGCAAGGATATGTGCGCAAAATCAAAATGAAAGATTAGTTAGGTAATTGTCTAGAAATATCAAATCTTAATTATAAATTGATATCGACATTCTCTTTACTTTTATATAGTGAGATGATATAAGAGTACTTTGGTCATTGAAATATGGTTACATATAGTAGAGATAGATATAGATAACAATAGATTAAGAGAGCTTAGCAACCGGCTGAAAAAATTCCAATGCTTATCTAATTTTTTTAATTGATTATAGAAGAAAATATAAACTATTTTTGAACTTAGGTAATTTCTTTTTTTTTTTGGTCGATGAACATAGGCAATTGGACTACATGGAAAGATAGTTAGAAACCTTGGATATCTAACTAGGTGTTTAATTGATTTAAATTATCATGTGTTACAAAAAAAAAAAAACTACTAAAAATGGTTAATTATCTTATCAAATCACAATGATAAAATGGTCGAATTAATTTTCACTAGCACTCTCATCTTGCACTGTAATTCATGGCGCACTATGATCTTACTTAAATTACAATCTTCAATCAAAGATCATCCGTAATAGTCAAATAAGTACCATAAATAGATTGTCAGGTTCAAATTCAATTGCATCTGAATCTCAATAAACTAATTGAAATTTGGGATTGTCATCATTAATAGTGTTGGAAGTTGCTAAACAGAACATAGAAATTGAAAATAGATACACTCCGAGTAACTAGCCCGGAAAATTGAACCAACTAGATTGGCACTAGTAAAATTGCGCTTATGCTCTTTCGTGCCACTTTGGGGGCACATGCTGCACGTAATCAGGGTATGGCCATGGAAAAGGGTAAAAAAATTTCTTAAACAAAGAAAGGGGGTCGGAGTGCACATACAAATTGACTTCACCTTCAACAAGTTATGTGAGGAGGTTGACGAAGTGAATTCTTCAAATAAGCGGAAATCACGGAAGAGTGGAGAAGGTGAAAAGAAACAAAAAAAACAGAAAAGATGGCTACAACATTTTTCAGTTCGTAATAGTGAATTTTTCTAACAAGGAACTTTTTATGGCCAATAATGTTTTAACTAAAATTCCCTTCATAGTTTATATTAAGATAGTCTATATGATTAACGACTTTATTAATGAAGAGATTAAACTGAGATATCTTATTAAATACACTTTTTGATATTTATGATTCAATACAAATACCACAATAAATGCTTTATTATCATATTATCACAGCCATATATATTTCAATATAAGTCATTCATATTCTTAATGTGGATACTAAAAGAGGTTGAAAACATTGAATAAAACTCGAATTATTTAAAATAGGAATTCCAACGTATTTGCTCTTAAGGAAAACAAGTTTCTTATTAAAATGGTATGTACATATATTTTAATGAAAAGTGTAAAATTTATAATAAACTATGTTTAAGTGGTATAAGTCAATTTACCTTCTAATTATAATTTGGGAAAAGTATACGAAAAGCCCTAAAACTTGTCATGAAAGAGTAATTTAGTCTTGAAACTATCAAAACGTGCAATTAAATCCTAAAGCTTGTAATGAATATCTAATTAAGTCCTAAAACTTTCAAAAAGTATAATTAAATCATAAAACTTGTCAAATTAATTCAATCAAGTCATTCCATTTATTGTACTTTTTGAAAATTTTAGAACTCAATTGCACTTTGATGGCAAATGATATTACTTTTAAAAAAAAATTTAGGACTTAATTGCACTTTCGTTACCAATTTTAAGATTTCCAATATATTTATCCCTTATAATTTCATGCATCCTTTAGTATGGCCCGGTTATCATTCACTTATATAATTTGTGCAGGCCTTCTAGGATTTCATTCTTGCTTTAAGATTTTCCGTGTTTTATAGAAAGATTGAAATCTTAAAACATCAAATCCGAGTAGGCAATGTATCCTGCCAGCCATGACAATGGATAATTCATGATAAAGAAACGAAGCAAGTAGATTTGTAAACAATTTGTTGAAAGACCGAATCACTGAAGATCGTCTTTCTTATTTAGGACTTTCCTATTTAGGACCTCCCTCATGTCACAAGTAATAAAACTCATCAAGAAGTTGCTCACCAGGCAAATCTATCAGTCGACCTACGATGGCGAGTTGGGAAGATCTCCCGCAAGAAATCCTAGAACTCATCGCCGGTCGGCTAGCCATAGAAGATTTCTTATCTTTTGGATCGGTGTGCACCTCATGGCAATCTGCCGCCACCAAAGAGACGTACAACGCGAAGTCGAAAGCCCTGTGGCTCATGATTCCCGTGGGCAACGGAGCAGCCGAGTTCTTCAGCACCTCTAGAGGGAGAATTCACCCAGTGAAGTTGCCAGGATGTCGAGTACAGCCCTTGTCTCCACCGCGATGGATACTCGCATCGAGGTGGGGCCTCAATCACCGCGTGTCGAGGTGGGGCTACGAGTACCGCATCTTCAATCCGCTCTCGCGAGTCAGCATCGAGCTCCCCTCCTTGGCGAAGCTTCGCCACAAGTCACGTCTCCGCCTGCTGAAGATGGGCGGGCCGGGCGGTGCCCCTAGGATCCACAGGATCGCCTTGTCCTCGGGCACTTCTTCGTCCGGGGACTACACTATCATGGTCACTATCTGTCGGGATCTTCGATTACTAGGGTATGCGATTCACAGATCAGGAGAAGATGCGTGGACGGGAGTGAGCCCAGCCGCGAACCTGCCTCGGTCCAACTTCCGTCAACTGATTCATTACGACGGGCGATTCGTGGCCTTGGATACGCATAACCGAGTCATGACCCTCGACGAGAGAGAGTGTCGAATGCAATTGCGACTGGTTCTTGGGCAGACTTTCGCGGGTTATCCGTATCTCGTGGAGTGTTCGGGCGCATTGCTGGTGGCTTGGAAGATATGGGGCCAAGAGGATGGAACCGTGGAACAGGTCCGAGTTTTCAAAGTGGATTTGGAGAAGGGAACTCAGGAAGAGGTCGAGAGCCTGGGGAACGCGGCTCTCTTCTTGAACGGCAACTCTGCGATCTCGGTGGAGTTCGACGCCGAGACTTGCCTTCCCGGAATCAAGCCAAACCGCATCTATTTTCCTGAGAAGAAAGATGAGAAGATGCACTCTTACTCCATGGAAGATGGAGAAGTCGATACGTACTCCGATGCACCTAGCGTTTACGTCCATGGAGCCACATGGATCCAACCAGATTTTTGAACTTTCTTAATATTGATCTTTTTCAGACTTTGCTAGTATAACTGTTTTTAGACTACTATAAGAATATTAGTTTGTTGTGAACCACAAATTCTTAAAGGGGTATGCCCCATAACAATTTGTAATTATTTGTTATTTAGATTAAAGACTACATTGAACATTTACATACAGTTCAGGGATTTGATTGAATATGTACTAAAAATTTAGGAATTACATTGAACAAATTAAAGTTCAGGGATCACATTGAACATTGAGCTAAGGTTTATAGTGAGCGAATCAAAAGTTCAGAGACCAAATTGCGCATTAGATCAAAATTCAGAAACTATTTGTGTCATTATCCCATATGAGTATGTATAAGTGCGTAAGTGCATAAACTTAGCGCCCATATAAATTTTATCTAAATCTTACAATACACGCATACGATTTTTCTTTTTAACTTGAACCACTTGAAATTCATGCAGATTGACACATATAGATTCATATGCAATTATTTTTTTCATCATCTTTTCTTTTAAAATTGAGTAATGCTTTTAGATTTTATCCCAAGCCACTAGAAAGGGTTGGGAATAGGTTAGACCATCCCTAACGGGCCCCACTTAAAGCTCACCAAACCAAAACACTGTAAGGCTCTATTCGTTTCGCCGGGAGACAACTTTAAAAAACATTTTTCGAATTTTTCAACATTCGTTTCACAGAAAATGAATTGGTTTAAGAAAACATTTTTCATCAATGAAAAAATATTTTAAATTGGAGGAAAATATTTTCCGCTTTTCCATATTCTTTCCTTCACTTCCAAGCACCTTTTTTATGAAACACCTTTTCCTTTTTCTTTCTTTTTTAAAAATTTCGAATTTTTAATCATTTAAAATTCTTATTTTATGTTATTTTCTTTTCTTTCTTTTTCTTCCTTCTTCTTCACCTGATCGATGGCCACAGTATTGGCTAGTGACCAGCCACAAGTGAACTTGAACCTTGTTACCGGCCAGCGAAGCTCTACCTCGCCTAAGCTCGCTTGCCTCACTAGAATAGCAAGCTAGGTGGGGCCCAAGCCTTGCTTGAGGTAAGAGGTTGGTGAGGCTCTAGCAACCTTGGCCGAGGCAAAGCCTCATGGGTATTTGGTGAGCTAGAGCCTCAATTTTTTGTGGCGAGTCGATTACTCCTTGGTGGTGAGTCAAGAATCACTCTATCATCGGCTAATGGTTTTCCTTTAAGTCCTAGTGGTGAGCTTCTCCTATCCCAAAGTCTTGTATCCTTGGCAGATAGTTTGTCCTTTAAGCCTTAATGGTAAATTTCGTTTACCCTGATCTTCTACCTTGGTTAATGGCGCTCCCTTTAGACATTGGAGGCAATCATATTTAATCTTGCATTCTGCATTTCATCCCTCGACAACTGTCTCCACACACATCATTCCCATATACTTAACCAGAAAATTTTCCCATCCCAAAATCACTCACCCATGTATGCATCCCATGCTAGTAAAAGTCCAGGGCAATTCACAAGGACTAGACAGAAACTTCAAGAAGGGGTATTCAAGTGGTGACCTTCACAAACCGATGTGTTGGCTAAATCGCCATTATATCAATCGTGAGGCCGAATTTCACCAATTGTCTAGTTGAAGGGAAAGGTTGCTAAAGAGTTTGCTTATTTGTAGAAGACCCTCCTCCATAGATGGACATATGTGTTAGATAAGAGTTCTCCTTATCCAATTAATTATTGGACATCGTACTAAATTTCTATATGTATTCCCACCAAGGAAGTCCGTGCAGGTGATATCAACTTAATTATATTATCTCTTTAGATGGACGTACATGTTTGAAAAGGTTTCTTTGGATATTTTTGCCAAGAAGAAACACAGCTCCTACTGCCATACATATACCATGTGATATCAGAAAATAAGCATATGAACAACATAAGTTTTTGCGCAAATGTAGCGATTTGTTCAAAGGTAATCCGTGCCAAGTGCAACATGAATTTAGAGTCAATGGACTATAGAACTGTAGAGTGTAGATAGCATACTTTTACTTCAATGGTTTAGATATCCAAGTATGTTTGATATTTGGTTTCAAAATGAAAATAATAATAATAATATTATTATTATCAACATATTGGCAATCTTCAACCTGCAGGTCTTGAACCTATAGAACCTACAGGTCCTAAGTCCAGATCTGGGCGAGGCCAGCCTCGCTGCAGCCCCTAGGCCTCCTCCAGGTCTAGGCGAGGCCGCCGACAAGGGTCACGGCCCCCGGAGGCCTCGCCCAAACCTGGTCGCGGCCCCTAGATTTGGGTGAGGCCACCTCGCTACGGCCCCTAGGCCTTGCCCTGGTCTGGGCGAGGGTGGCAGGGGGCCGTGACCCTCGCAGGTCGTCAGTGAGGGCTTCGCGGCCCTCGCACAATGGCCAACAACCTCGTCAGAGCTGGCCGGCCACTGCCGCTGGAGGAGGGGAAGGGCAAAGGAGGGAGAGAAAACAAATCTAAAAAATAATAATAATATTCGAAAAATAATATAAATATTATTAAAATATTGTCGCCGACGCTGGCCGGCGTCCACGTCAGCTCCGGCCGGCCAAATTTGGCCGGATAGACTAAATTGGTACAATCGCAAAAGGTTTAGGACTGAATTTGCACAATTGTAATAGGTTTATGACTTTTTTGGCAATTCTTCCAAACGTGCAGGTCCTAAGTCTAGAAAACAATAGCTTGTCCGGGCCCATTCCATTGGCAATCTTGAACGTATCGACAATTCAAGTTATCATAATGACCATGAATCGTCTCACCGGTACTTTGCCATTGAGCATCGGCTTCTCTATGCCAAATCTTATGCAACTTTTCCTTGGCATGAATGAACTAACAGGCCCGATTCCGAGCTCTCTCTCCAACTGTTCCCAACTAAGTACTCTAGACCTGCCCCAGAACTATTTCTCCGGATCCATTCCTTCCTCACTCGGCAAATTAGAATACCTGCAATTGCTCAGCCTAGCCGGGAACAATTTGACCAGTGAACCTTCAAGTGATGGATTGAGCATCATAACCGCTTTATGTAATTGCAGGTATTTGAGAAGCATTGATCTACAAGAGAACAAGCTGAATGCTTTCCTTCCTTCATCTATAGGGAATCTCTCTAGTAATCTGAAGTGGCTTTCCATGAGGAACTTTAAGCTCATTGGCAGCATTCCCAGCGAGGTCGGCAATTTAAGCGGTTTGACCCTTTTCAACGTCGGAGATAACAAGTTGACTAGGCCTATTCCCACGACTATGCCGTCTAGCTCGCTCGAAGTAAGCAAGCTTGAGCCACGCCAAATGTCAGCAAAGCCTCCGCCTCGAGCTCACCCGATGCTGGTGAACTCAAGTCTCGCCCAATCGGCAAGGCTCGGCTCGCCTGACACCAGTAAGCTCAAGTCTCACTAGACGCCAACGAGCTCGAGTCTTGCCGGACGCCATCAAGCTCGAGTCATGTTCGATCAACAAGGCTTAGGCTCACCAGTCATCGGCGTGGCCTTGGCCTCACCAAATCCAATGAGCTCGAGCTCGCTCAATGCTACCTGGCTGGTTGACAGACATGATGGCCAACGAATGAGAAAGATGGAGGGAAAAAAAAAAAAAAAAGGAAAGACAAAAGAAAAAAAAAAAAAAAGGAAAGAAAAAAATAAAAAAAAAAAAGAAATATAAAAATTAAATATAATTTCGATTTTTATAAAAAAAATATTTTTATAGGGCTAAAGACTCTTTAGTAAAGAGGGAAAGGGAAAATGGATTGTAAAATGAGTTGTAATTAGATTTAAACTAAACCCATTTAGGACAGATATTTTATTCTCTTTATTTTTAAATTCATTATAAGTGATGTAAAAAATAAAACTTGACTCATTTTGATAGGTGTACACAAAGTTAACGAACTGACGAAACAATCGCAAGAGCCGTGACTTCGGAAAAAAAAAAGACGCGTACTTTTTTAGCAACCATTCGCGTATGTACGCATACGTGTGAGTGAACGAAACACGACCTGCCAATTTGACATGGACCGCAGAAAAAAACGCCATTGACCGCAGACCAAAGCCAAAGGAAACTCTCTCTCTAACTTCTATGTATGTGAACATGAGCGGCGATTATTGGTTCACGAATTCTAGGCATTTCCATTATTTCAAGACATTTTCCTCGTATGGACTTTACTAGCATAATATTCTGAGCTATTGTGAGAAAAAAATAACTTGTTGTGAAATAAAAAGTGAATTTCATAATAATTTGTAATTATTTATTATTTACATATATATTGAAGTAATTTTTTTTCTCGTAATTTTGTAGTAACTTTACTTGTATATGTAAGTATCTTTTTATTCGATGGAGTGAATTTCATTAAAATTCAAATGAGGAACTTTGTTATAGACAGTTAAAGCTGGTACAAGAAGCTCCGAAATTGCTTAAAAAGTTTTTCATCCAATCAGTATGAAAATTGATAGCTATTTTCCGTATTTTTTACTTTCAAATGACGGAAAGTAATGATCTGACTTTTGAATTGACTGCAGATGAAAGCTAAATTTGATCCAAAGAGAAGGGTTGAATCTGTTAAAAGGGAAAAATAGCTCAAGACTGTCGTAAAGTTAAATCACAACAACGGGAAAGGTGGGCCTACTAATGTTCGAGCAGCTTTACTGCTCGACCCTTGAGTGTCGGAAGCACTTCTCCGCAGATATTTTGCTCGGTCAAACAAACGCAAGAAACGCAACTTGGGAAAGAACGCGTACTTACAGTTTCACAACCATTCGGTCGTTCGAGTGGAGCCCACCTGCACTGCTTGGTCACACCTAGACTTGTCAAATGAGTGAGTCGAGTCGGATTTGGGTCGGGTCGAAAATGATCCAACCCATATTGACCCATTTAACCCATTTTAACCCATATTCATGTAATGTAATGTAAATTTAGTAACTCGTATCCGACTCAACTCGTACCCAACCCATACCCGACCCAATCCGTATTACTAAAAGCCATTATTATTGTTAAAAAACATAAACTCACTCTAAGCTCTAAACTTCAAAGCAAATTTAAAAAAATAAAAAAATAGTAAATAAAATAAAAAAATTAAAAAACCTATAAATTGAAATATTTTTAAAGAATTTCACCAATTAAATATATCTTTGTAAAAAACCTATATATTGAGATGAGGTGGAGGCAAGCGGCAAAGTGTCGCAATCACTAGTAGGTCATCACCACTTACCAAGCTTAAAAATGATTCAAAGAAGAAAAACACATTTTACAATTGTATTAAAAATGAGTCGAAAATGACTCATACGTTCTATAGTTGGGTCGAAAATGGGTTAGAATGTGTGACCCTTTTTCGACCCATTAAGATAGAACATAACTCACAAAATAGGTCTATGACGATACGCCCCTAGTTACACCCTCTTCCCGATTAAGGTGTCGTGCCGTGTGAGAAACTTCACTTCCCTCCACTTCTTCTTCGCGCTCTCCTTGACTCGGTGTACGTCGGTGACTTGGTCACTTGCTCTTCCTTCTTCAGGTTGAGGCCTGTGAAAAACTTCACTTCCCTCTGCTTCTTCTTCGCACTCTCCTTGACTCGGTGTACGTTGGTGATTTGGTCACTTGCTCTTCCCTCTTCAGGTCGAGGCCTGTGAGAAACTTCACTCCCCTCTGCTTCTTTCTTCACGCTACCATCAGGTCTCATCCTCTCTCCCAACTTTTGTGGATATGATATGAGCGACCATTATTGGTTTACGAATTCTCGACGTTGCAATTATTTCAAGTACTTTTCGTCGTTTTGTAATCATGCTGTTTCTGAGTGGTTAGTTGCAATTTTGGACACGTGGTACTGCTTTCAGGAAGCAAGTTAGTGTATAGCCTTGGAAGTAAATTTATAGATATTAAAGAAATTAGAAAATATTGTTAAAGAGATCATTTGATATAACGTCATTTCCTAGAATAACTAGTTTCCTTGTTAGATGAAGATAGCTAATTCTATTTTCTTTCCCATACGAATTGTTCAGTTGTAATAATAATAAAGTTAAGTTATCGATTAAGACGTAATTTTTGAGTAATTTCTATATCCCTCTCTCTTGGATATCCCAGAGTATTTATTATAGTGATCCATTCTGAATTTGATCTTGAAATAATGAATTTCATTTTTCTTATGTTATAAATTGGAGCTCTCGTATCATTGTGTATTCATAGCGGAAAAAAAAAAGAGGCTTCCTTAAGCCTTGTCGACCCATCAACAAATCTGGTGAAGCTTCCTTGTTTGATGGAGTGACATTAATGTGGATGTCAATAGCCTGATATTTAGTGCAGGGGTTTAATTATTGCTTGGCAAAGATGTCGGGGAACATGGAGGTGCTAAAACCTTAAGATCTATATGCATAGACTGTATTATCGGTGTTGTCAATAACGTTGACTTTTCAAATTTTCATTCGCTGTATAATTCGCTCTTCGTTTGTGTATATAGGTCAGGGAAGTCGAGATGGGCAAGAAGAGAGATCGATTTTGGGAATATGTAGATGACAAGCATGAGTGCAATTTTTGTCACAAACCAATTAGCAATAGTGTTAAAAGAGTGAAACACCATTTATCTGGAATTAAAGGCGGTGGTATAACAAAATGCACCAAGGTGCCCAATGATGTTCGAGTTGCTGCCGCTGAAGCAATGTCTGTAACTATTGAAGGAGTCAAGACTGAAGCCTGCTCAGATAAGACTGAAGAGACTTTGCCCAAAATGCTTAGCAGTAAGGAAGATGTTATGCTGGATAACTTGCTCACCAAGTTCATCGTCTTGAATGATATTGACGTTGATATTGTGCGGAGGCAATCCTTCATTAACTTGTGGAAAGGCGTGGCTGAACATGGTTCCCATTATAAGATACCCTGTTGCTCAATAGTCAAAGCAAAGTTAATGCCTGATTTGGAAAAGGAAATTGAAGAGTACGTGTCAAACGTGAAGAAATCATGGGATACAACTGGCTGCACAATCATTTCTAATATTTGGTGTGATAAGGAGAGATGCTTTGTTAATATCTTCGCCCATTCTATTGAAGGGATGGTACTATTGAATGTGTTGGATATCCACAAAGACGTGTTAAGAAGCACTTTGCAGGAGTTTATATATTTTGTCTGTGAAGAAATAGGGGCCAACAACATTGTGCAGTATATAATAAAGGACGTTCGAGAAAAAGGGTTATATGAGAATTTGCTCATTGGCAACTATCACCATGTGTACGAGACTAAATGTGTTGCCCATAAATACATCTACTGTTTGAGGATATCTACAATGGAGTTGAATGGGTTCGAAAGGTATTTAATCAAGTAAGAGAGGTTGTCACTAAGATTCACAAGCATGATGGTATCTTATCATTGATGAAGCAGTTCACAAATAGTTTGGAGTTGAAACAATCATCCACAATCAGCTTTTACTCTAACTATTACATGCTCCGATCAATCATGGGGGCTGAAAGTGAGCTGCGATTGCTTGATTCATCATCAGAGCAGCTTTCCTCGGGTTTTGAGAAGGATGAATTAGGAATAGAAGTGGGTAGAATCATACGCAATCCTGAATTTTGGAGTGAAGGGAAAGAAGTCTTGCATGCTCTAAAATCGATATTTCAGGTACTTTGTCTAGTTGATAGCTATAGCGCTACTTCTGGCTACTTGTATGTGGCTGTGAAAATGGCAGATGAGGCTATTAAAAAAATATGTCAGACTAATGTACATAAGTATCAGAAGTTATGGGAGATTTTTAAGCAATGGCAGAAAAAGTCATTGATCCAATACATGCTGCTGCAGCTTTTCTTAACCCTTCTTACATGTGTAGCGAGAAGTTTATACTGAATTCTGCAATGAAAAAGGGGATTGATGTCATACTTGACAAGTTGGTAGATGGTGAAGAAAGGGAAAAATTTATGGAAGAAATGAAGCTCTATCGTAACAAAGTGCCTGAGTTGTTCACTGGTACAGCAATGACAATGTTATGAACATCTCACCCACCCTTGTAAGCATCTATTTTTTAACCAATTAACCCCATTGATTTAATTTCATATTTTATTCTTTTTCAATTTAAAAATTGTATATTAACAGTTGTTTCGTGTAAAGGTGACTGGTGGGAATATTGTGGCGATGCCCTCCCTGTATTAAAGAAATATGCAATTCGAATTTTAAGCCAACCTTACAGCACTTCGTCCCGCAACCGGGTTTTGAGTGCATTTGAAACTGCTCAAATCGAGAAGAGGAAGCCACTGGTGCCTGCAGTGATGGACAATTATCTATATTTGAGGACAAATGCGTTACTGATGGAGAATTTCAACGCAGTGAAAGAAAAAATTGGGAAGCCACTTGATCTTGA
This sequence comes from Corymbia maculata, assembly GCA_014182735.1. NCBI lineage: Eukaryota > Viridiplantae > Streptophyta > Magnoliopsida > Myrtales > Myrtaceae > Corymbia > Corymbia maculata. The sequence continues at coordinate 23,555,346 of CM024686.1, read as the reverse complement.
GAAACTTGATGAACTTCCTGATTGTACAGAGTTTATCAATGGCAATTTTACTAGTGATCTATTGAATGAGACCAAAGTTCCTTTGTCAGACGGAAAGCTAAATTGTTGGTAAGAATCTTTATTATGACACTTTAGATACAGTCGCCATTTAAATGCATGCCAAGCTGATTTGTCACCAACAATGTGGGATGATTTACTAGAGTTAGAATCGACTACGACAGTAGTGAATAATAATGTCAATGACGTGTTTTTGCTTTTTTTAATTAATCTTCCGCCACAATTCACCTTAAGTTTATTTGTATTACTGTTTAAACTAGCGAATTCCTTCCAAATGTATTTCTATGTATCGATGACAGAGATAGGGACGGCATCATTTGTTTTGATCATGGGTATTGGTATCTGTGCTTCTTTTCCATTCTTTAAAAGACTAGGCGAGATCAATGTGTTCAAGCTAGTGACTGCTATAAGGCCGTAGGTTTTGATAGTCAATTGATTCCGATTATTATGTTAATTTGAATGACCTGCTAAAATGATTTCATATGTTGGATTCGGTCCTCGGCTTGACTATTTTTTTTTTATTATGACTGCCGTTGCCAAGAATGCTGTCCCGATGGTGGGTCTAGTAGGGACTACTTCTGCAGTGTTGATTTCTCTTGGGTGAATAATTAAATTTGTATTTCTATTGACAGGTCTGCACCAGCGAGAACAGATAATGAGAGGGAAAAGCATTTACTTCTTCATTTTATAACTAAACTACCATCAAGCCTAGATAAAGGCAATGAGGTTAAGGGTGAGAGAGGAGCTCCTATTCATGTCATCTTGGTAGATTCCAATACAGGTTGTGTTGTGCGATCTGGACCCTCGTCAGTGCTAAAGTTGGCGGTGACAGTGATTAGAGGTGACTTTGATGAAGAAGCTGGTAAAAATTGGACTAGAGAGTTCTTTGAGAGAAATGAAATAATGGAGCGAGAGGGAAAGATGCCACTCTTAAATGGTGTTCTCTCTATAATCCTCGATAAAGGCATGGGGACATTGGGTGCTATCACTTTTAATGACGTATCAAGCTGGACAAAAAGCGGAACATTCAGGCTTGGAGTCAAAACTTGTCGGGTTATTGTGAAGGAATCCGTGTCCTTGAGGGCACATCTAATGTCTTCGTGGTGGAAGATGGTAAGTCATTTAAATATAGTCACTTGATGACATTATCCACTCTTATGTTATTTTTTCTTGGCTGTCATTGTTGAAGATGGGAAATTATGATTCAGGTTTAGACACTTGATCACAAATTACAATTTTGTGTTCTTCTTTCCTTGACATGAGACATCTGGGACCACATAAAAACATACTAAGACTAGGCATAAGAGACTTACAACAACGGCATCTTATTTAATCATAATGTGGTATATTCTGATTTAAAAAAAAAAATTAGAGCAAAGTGGGTTCTGTGGTTCTCTGCATTTCAGGTTTGGTCGCTGTTTGCAGAATCCACAATCCTGGAAATGGATGGAGTATGCTTGAAAGAAACAGAAAAACGAATGAGCAGACTATGCATTGCCAGTCTGGATTTCCTAGTTCTGTGACTGGTGAAACCTACTCATAGCAAACAAAATAGACTTGTTGTTTCTAGGTTGCTTTCTGAATTAGTTACTTTAGCAATAACTTTCGAAAATGGAATTACTTTGACAGCATTCGTGGCCATTGAATTGACGTGACTTTTGCTTATAGGAAGCTCTCTTTTGAGTTTATCTGAGATTTATAATAAACTTTAATTGTCGTTTTAGCTTGTTAGGGTATGTTAAGATATGTGTACATATTGGATTTTACTAGAGTAATAGAATGTGGTATTCAAGTTTGAATTGTTCTTAGTTGTATCAATACGAAATTGACTCGCCTAAATCTATGTCAAATGCAATTAACATGGCCCATGTTTACTTTGCATCAACAAAAACGATTTAATTTCTTTTTCTTTTCTTTTCTGTTTTCTTTGTTCATTGCTCACACAACTTGGAATGACAAATATCTTGGAAACTTTATCACTCTAGAATTTTTGTGAGATCACTATCAATTAATTCAAAGCCTAAGTTGTTTTTTTTTTTTTTTTTTTGTTTAATGAAAGAATGATTAATATTTAGATAGTATAGCCTCCCTCCCTCTGCTCGTGATTAAACGCAAGCGTTTTATCCAAAGTTGGAATGTGACATAAGATAAGCTTATGAATAAGTGGAATGTGAATAAGATAAGAGCACTGATTGGAGAGGAAAGTAAGGGGCTTGAAGAGATTTAGACACGGGACCAATGCTATGATATTGTGTATAATTTTGTGGGACCCTTACAAGCTAATCTTAAGTTTAAATTGTTTGACAAATGTTTGGTTAATATGTAAACATTGTAACAATCGCCTGTCTCCAATTAGTTTTTTGATGCATACAAGCAACAAGATATAGGAGTAGCAGTGTCTAATCAGTTTAATTGATCAGTAAGCAATTTACCCGAGCATGCTTTTTTTCTATGTATTTACAGTCAAGAGGGCCGATCCCCCTGTAGATGCGGACTATACTCTCTCCTCGACATCTTCCACGAAAGAATTTTTGGGAAGGGTAAGGATTTTTGCCTCTACAATCACCTGCACTCACTGCTTCCTCATTCGTCGTTCATTCTTAGACTCCATAGTTTTGTTGTTTTCTTGTCAGATATTGACATTCTGTATGGCTCCCTAGAAAAAAAAACGAAAAAAAGAAAAATAAAAAGAAAAAGCATTGTCACTGAAATTCTCGCTACTTGCAGGTACGGGGAACACCTCCAGCTGGACCACTGGCGTTATCATTAGGGTCACAATGCCAAGTTCGGGACGCGTCTGCCGAGGACCCGAGCAGGAGCCTCTTCGGTAATGCGCAAGAAGCAGCTGCTTGCGGCAGTGTGAATGATGGATCGGAGCCTGCCAGGGACCTGAGCAGTAGCCTCAATGATGCGCAAGACCTGAGCAGGTTCTTGGTTGATGCGCAAGAAGCCGCTGGTGGACTTGAGCTCCCTGAGGGTCCTGAGTGGGACAATATTTTTCTAAGTCTTCACGATCAGTCAGTTTTTGGCTGTCAGAAAGAATTATAGTAATTTGGAACGGGAAACATGCGCGTCCGATGCAAAAAAGCATATACATATTTATAGACACGATTATTGAAATATGGCATTAGCAAATAATCCCAGCTACTTCTTGGCTTGTACCCTAGCATTGCATTTGACTTCTTTATTTTTATTGTTTTGGTAGGAAGCATTACATTTGACTCCGCAGCAATTAGATTTGATATGAAACTGGGCATTCGATTCCAATTAGAAAAACATACCAAAAGCATACTCGAATATTTATCTCAATACGTAATATATATACATCAATTTCCAAAATTACAAGTTTGCTACTTTAGCCCAACCGAAATGACTTAAATGACCTCACACCGTCCAAGCCCCAAACTATTCACCCAAGTTGCCTCCCCCTTCCTCCATCACCTCCGGCGTGAAATCTGGTCTGCAACTTCATCTCTCTATCTCGCAGGCGTGAGGGCCGCTGTGGCAGTCGTGACCTTTGAGGTTGTGACGCCATGGCTGACCACAATCCGAGGTCGTCGTGAGACAATGGGCGACCATGGATTGAGCAGCAAGTTGCGGCGGCATGCCTTGGTGCGAGACAGAGATTGAATCGGCAAGGAAATAGCACAAGGACCACTCTTGGGCAGATGGGTTTGAGTGGCGTCGGAGGAGGCTGGGCCACTCGCCTGAGATCTCGTCCCTCCGGGATTAATTACAACAAAGAAAATGTGAAAACATAAATACACTTGCACTTCTTTAGATGGTATATTGAATGTAAATATGCATTGTAAAATTCAAATTAGTTATATAGGCTCACTACAAAAGTTATATAGGCTCTCATACTTCAAATGATGCATGGCCACAAATATCTCATATGATTTGGGTTGTTTGTAAGAGAGTATTAGAATCCGTTATCCATAAAATTCAAACGCCCGCGAGGGTCGCGGCCCGGCTTCGCCCGATCAGGCGAGGCGGCTTCGCCCGATCCGGGCGCCGCCGGCGAGGGTCACGGCCCGGCTTCGCCCGGATCCGGGCGAGGCCGGCCACGGCGAGGCGGCTTCGCCCGATCCGGGCGCCACCGCCGAGGGTCGCGGCCGGCCGCCCGGATTTGGGCGAGGCCGGCCTCGGCGAGGCGGCTTCGCCCCAACTGGCGCCGCCGGCGAGGGTCGCGGCCCCGGCTTCGCCCGGATCCGGGCAAGGCCGGCCTCGCCATGGCCGGCCGCGGGCGGCGGCCTCGCCCACGGCTGGCGAGGCCATGGCGGGCTCGGGCGAAGGTCGCCATGGCCTCGCCACGGCCCCCGTGCCTCACCCCGGTCCGGCGAGGCCGCCGGCGAGGGTGGCCGGTCGACGGGGCCGCGACCGCTGGCCGCCGGGCGAGGGCCGCGGCCCTCGTGCGGGGCGGCAGCCTCGTCGGAGCTGGCCGGCCACCGCCGCCGGTGAGGGGGGGAAGGGGAGGGGAGAAAAAAAGAAAAGAAAAAAACAGAAAAATTTTAAAAATTATAAAAAATTATAAAAAAATTCGGAAAAATAATAAAAATTCGGAAAATAATAAAAAATATTAAAATATTGTCGCCGCGCCGCCGGCGTCCACGTCAGCCCGGCCGGCCAATTTTGGCCGAATGGACTCAATTGGCACAATCCCAAAAGGTTTAGGACTGAATCGGTAAAAAAAAAAGGTTTAGGACTGAATTGGCACAACCCTAATAGGTTTAGGACTTTTTTGGCAATTCTCCCTGCAAACTTTTGCGTCCATTTAAATGTTATACCCCTCGTAAACCTATGTCAATTATACCAAACCCATCGCGAAATTTCAGCAGTAAGGACAAGACAAGATCACTTGCGCTCATACATTGCATAAAGAAAACAGGCTGAAAAATGAATGGATTACCTTCAACATATCATAATACTTGGTATCGTGACCCTTTGAGGTGAACTTATGTTCGTTTAATGGATTGCTAAATGGGTATAAATATCCCTCTCGCAAAGTGGTGCTTACACTTCAAATTGACACTCTGGTGCTCTTCATACCACAACTTGATTTCTCATTATCAATTAGGTAAAACTAGAATCCCCACTAATCTATTCTTAATCTATTCTAGGTAGGATAAGAGCCGAGCTAGGTGGAGTCCGTTTTATTTCTGCGAACCAAAGATTTCAGATTATGAATTTCAGTCACTCTAGTTTTGCTTGATGCCTGTTATTGGTATTTTTTTTTTCTCATTAGGAAATGCATACCTACTTAATAGGAGGATTCATTGCAACTACTAGCTTGCCTCATTACCGAGATAACAATTTACTTCTTCACATCCATCATGCAATGCATGTAGTTATTGATGGACGGAAAAATTATGTTATACAATTTTGGGTACTAGCTAAAAGCCATATTTACTCTAGTAATGTAGTAGATAAAAAACATTTTTCTTCATGCAACCTTTACCACTCATTTTTCATGATCATTAATAATTCTAAGTGTCCATGCATAAGGGCCTAAACAATTGATCAAAACAACCAATGACGATAAGTAAAATGTAAAGCAAACATGCATGTAAAAACAATCTGAATCGTATCAGCAATATTAGTATGGAGGCTTACTATAAAGTCTCGAGATGTGACTCCGTGAGCCATGCATGAAAAATGAACATGTTCTGAAATCAAGGAATGGTATGTGATGCTCATTTTGAATTTTAATTATATATTTTTTTAATTAAATCTCACGAATAAAGCAAGGTGAGCTTGGCCTAATACTCTCTCGACTTCCACTTCCTCTTAAAAAAAAATTTAGGTTCTTCGCTTTATGATTCATTTGTAATTTTCCACATAAATGCATGCCCTAATCTAAATGTAGGGGTGTCAACAGGTCGGGTCGGGTCATGCTCGACCCGACCCGACCCTAATTGTAAAGGGTCATGCTATGACCCGACCCGATCCGACCCGACCCTAAATGCTTAATGCATTTAGGGTCGGGTCGGGTCGGGTCATCTCAAGTTAGGATATCATAATTCACGTCATAAAGCCTTCTGGTCGAATTTCATTGTCGGGATCGCAGCTACCGAAACAAGCTCGAGTCCGCTCATTGGATGCTCCGGCTGTTGAGTACAACACAAATTACAATCCCCAATCTTCACTCAAAGAAAATAGACTCTCGGCAACAAATTACAGAGCACATATGCAATCCCAAATTCACATCCACCACAATTGGTTGAAGCAATGAGATCACCAAGCCTCACACTTTCTGGTCATTTCAATCGGAGGAGAGGAAGAAAAGAGGAACAACCAACAGACGGCAAGGAGGGCGCTCGGACGCGACCCCCACCGCGGCGAAAACACGAGAGAAAACCAGAGGAGAGAGATGGAATGACTGGGTTAAAAAAAGGGGGGGCAGAGAGCCGTTTTGTCTAAAATACCGGAAGGAGGTTTTCCGGCAAAGGGGGCGATCTTCTGGTTTTGAGAGAAAAAAGAAAAATGCAGAAGGGAGAGAGCTGGAGAGTTTGGGCTGACTAAGAAGAGAGCAAGAAAATCGAAAGGGGAGCCGATTTTCGAACCAAATCTGAGAGAGAGGGAGGAGGATGGGTGCACACAAAAAAAAGGGAAAAAAGGGAGACAACAGCAGATGCTGTGCGGACGCCACCCCCCACACACACGGCGGTGATGTTGGCCGGAAAGGAGGAAAAACACAGAAGGAAGCTGGCTGTTTTTTCTGGCTTTTGAGGGCTGAACAGAAAGGAATTTCCGAAATAGAAGCTGATTTTCTGGTTTTTGAGGGGAGGAAAAGGAGGGAGAGGAAGCTGGTTTTGCTGGGATTTTCAGACAGAAAAACGCACAGAGAGGTCTGCAGAAATGTGCTCTTCGGTGGTCGCACGAAGGGAGGATCAACAAAGAAGAGGGTTTCCTTCTTCTTTGTTTATTTTATCCAAAACGCATGAATGAAGCTGGTGTCAAAAAGAAATGGGCCGACCCATTTCGACCCGGCTCTAAATGATACCGGCTCCATACTCAGATAATATTTGACCCAACCCAAAAATACCCTAAATTTAGGGTCGGGTCGGGCCGGGCCGGGCCGGGTCGGCTCGGCTCGGCTCGGCTCGGCTCGGACCTTTTTGACACCCCTATCTAAATGCACGCATCCTGAAAATTCCTAAAAATAATGATTTAGCAAGGAGTTAAAATTACAATGAGGGCAAACCCTGCGGTAATGCTTTACTCAAGTAACTCAACGAGTTCCTATGAAGAAAACCGTTAGTCCTTGACTAAAAGACAAGCTAAAAATGCGAAACATTATAGATAAATGAGCGAACCTGGTAAAAGTCCGACGGAAGACATCTTAGACGACTCAACTCGTTGTTGGAATGGTTAATTTTATTTTATTTTTGGCATATTTAAATATTTATTTGGAATTATTTACTATTATCCATATTTCATTCCATGAAAAATAATTTTGTGCCTATTTTTACAAATTAATTTATCTTGCCAGCCACGACAAAGCAATATTCATTCAAGATAAAGAAAATAAGCCATAAGATTTGTAAGAAAATTTATTGAAAGAAACTGAATCCCTAAAGATTGTCTTCTTCTCTATGTAGGATCGGCTTCACGTTACGAGTTATAAATTCATCAAGAAGTAGCACACTAGGCAAATCTACCATTTAACCTACAATGGCAAGTTGGGAAGAACTCCCACAAGTGATCCTAGAACTCATCATTCGTCGACTAGCCATGGGAGACTTTTTAGCTGTTCGACGGGTGTGCACCTCATGGCAGACTGCCGCCGCCAAGGAGACATACAGTGCGAAATCGAAAGCTCCTTGGCTCATAATTGATACGTCCAACCGTTTAGCTGAGTTCGCCAACCCCTTTACAGGGAGAATTTACCCGGTGCTGTTGCCAAGATCTCCTGACCAGACCTTGTCTACACTAGGATGGATAATCCTGTTAAAGGAGCTTCGTGAGTACCGTATTGTCAATCCACTTTCGCGCATCAGCATCAAGCTCCCTGCCTAGGAGAAACTTCACCACGAGTTACATCACATCCGCGTTGTCCTCAAGCTCTCCTTTGTCCAAGAGCTACTCAGTCATGATTTCTAATTTCTAATGGCCCACCGAGGTTTGCCTTTCTCAGATCAGGAGAAGATGCGTGGACCGTAGTGAATCGTGCGAGGCCTCTGCCTCGGTGCACTGTCCTTCAACTGATTTATTACAATAGGCTATTCGTGGCCTTGGATGTGCAGCTTCAAATAATGACTTTTAACGAGAGAAAGAGTTGCATGGAATCGCGACTACTTCTAGGGCTGCATTGTTATCTTGACGGTTAACCTTTATCTTGTTGAATGTTCGGGCTCATTGCTAGTGGCTTGGAAGATGTGGAGCGAAAAGTATGATGGACCCGTGAAAGAGATTCGAGTTTTTAAAATTGATTTGGAGAAGGGAACCGAGGGAGAGGTCGAAAGCTTGGGGAACGAATGTGTCTCTCTTCTTGAAGGGCAACTCTTCCTTCTCGGTGGAGTTCAAGCCAAACCGCGTTTATTTCCATGATTACAGAGATGATAAGATCAAGAGTTACAGCATGGAGGACAGAAAATTGGAGACAACTAGCGGTTCTCTCTTAGATGCAACTAGCAATTGTCCCTCTGATGCAACTAGGCATCGCATCTTTGATGCCAATTGGTTCCAACCTGATTTTTGAACTTGATGTTTGAGTTTTTTTCTCTTCCTATGTATGAAGATTTTGATGTCGAACCTGGGTCCACTGGAATGGCCCATCTCCGCAGTTGATCGTAAGGCCCCTACATGGGCGACCCACGGGACAACTTTTTCGCTAATAGAAGAACATATGTTAGTTGTGGTTGTTAGTTTAGATTTTAATTTTTGATCGACTAATTTCTTGGCATGACATGGATTGGGATGTTTTTCGTGGGAGATTACGGATATACATCTCAAATGCAAGGATATGTGCGCAAAATCAAAATGAAAGATTAGTTAGGTAATTGTCTAGAAATATCAAATCTTAATTATAAATTGATATCTGACATTCTCTTTACTTTTATATAGTGAGATGATATAAGAGTACTTTGGTCATTGAAATATGGTTACATATAGTAGAGATAGATATAGATAACAATAGATTAAGAAAGCTTAGCAACCGACTGAAAAAATTCCAATGCTTATCTAATTTTTTTAATTGATTATAGAAGAAAATATAAACTATTCTTTGAACTTAGGTAATTTCTGTTTTTTGGTCGATGAACATAGGTAATTGGACTACATGGAAAGATAGTTAGAAACCTTGGATATCTAACTAGGTGTTTAATTGATTTAAATTATCATGTGTTACAAAAAAAAACTATTAAAAGGGCTTAATTATCTTATCAAATCACAATAATAAAATGGTCGAATTAATTTTCACTAGCACTCTCATCTTGCACTGTAATTCATGGCGCACTATGATCTTACTTAAATTACAATCTTTAATCAAAGATCATCCGTAATAGTCAAATAAGTACCACAAATAGATTGCTAGGTTCAAATTCAATAGCATCTGAATCCCAATAAACAAATTGAAATTTGGGATTGTCATCATTAATAATGTTGGAAGTTGCTAAACAGAACATAGAAATTGGAAATAGATACACTCCGAGTAACTAGCCCGGAAAATTGAACCAACTGGATTGGCACTAGTAAAATTGCGCTTATGCTCTTTATTGCGCCAATGGGGGCACATGCTGCACGTAATCATAACTTTTTCCGAGAGTTCTTTTTACATTTGGCCTAGCATTGTAATAAAACTTTTCTTTGATGGTAAATACACCATGGTCACAATAGAGAATGGATCGATTTGGTATGTTATTCACCAAATATGATATGATAAAATTGCATAAGTACATGAACTTATGGTCCATCTGAATCAATTTTTATTTTGCACTTCTTTCTAATCTAAATCTCACATTAAATGCATTTGACTTATTTCTAACTCAAAACATTTGAAATATGCAACATTTGACATATATAGATTCACATGCAAACTTGTCATAATTTTTTAAAACTTGAGTAATATTTTTCAATTTTATCCCAAACCCATTAAAACGGTTGGAGAACAAGCCGAACCATTTCTAACGAGCCCTGCTTTGGTCCCATCTAATCAAAGCTCTCTAAAACATCCTAATCTCATCAGTAGAACCTTGAATCTTGTCGCTCATCCTAAGTTATTCCTGCATAGAACAACTCTCATGCGAGTAAAGCTGCACAAATCCCTAACAAAGGCATTTATTAGTAAATCCATGACAAACTTGTAATCTTTTTTCCTTTTACGAACATCTCCTTTGCTCTTTGAACATTGTCACAAGCATGTGCACTAAACCATAGTAAATATTATACTAAGAACTACTTGAAAATCATCAAAATTAGATGTTTCTCCAACAACGTTGTCTGCTCTCATTATCTAAACCATCCTTTTTTTTTCTTCATATTGTGAGTAAGTGAAGAGGATAAAAGCACAAAATTATATGGCATTGATCAAAACTTTCCTTAGTTTTAAGGTTAGTATTACATAAATGCTTTTGAAGGTAACCACTCACCTGGGTGGCGTTGTTGGTTTGTGCTCTCTTCCTCTCGCAAAAGATCGAGAGTTCGAATCCAGTTTCGTCGTAGGGTGACTTACCTGGTTGCATATGTGTGGTGGCTAGCACGTGCGACCCTCAGGGTTTACTCCCCTAACTGTCGGCAGGATGCAGGGTTCTCTTGGTCATCAAAAAAAAAAAAATGATTTTGAATGTATATGACCTTAGAGAATGATTGAATTAAAGTATTTCCTTATATCGTAACAAAGTTTGGACAGTGTAAATGAAAACGTTTGCATGTGAAAAACAGGATATGGCCATGGAAAAGGGTAAAAAAATTTCTTAAACAAAGAAAGGGGGTCGGAGTGCACATACAAATTGACTTCACCTTCAACAAGTTATGTGAGGAGGTTGACGAAGTGAATTCTTCAAATAAGCGGAAATTACGGAAGAGTGGAGAAGGTGAAAAGAAAAAAAAAACAGAAAAGATGGCTACAATATTTTTCAGTTCGTTATAGTGAATTTTTCTAACAAGGAACTTTTTACGGCCAATAATGTTTTAATTAAAATTCCCTTCATAGTTTATATTAAGATAGTATATATGATTAACAACTTTATTAATGAAGAGATTAAACTGAGATATCTTATTAAATACACTTTTTGATATTTATGATTCAATACAAATACCACAATAAATGCTTTATTTTCATATTATCAAAGCCATATATATTTCAATATAAGTCATTCAAATTCTTAACGTGGATACTGAAAGAGGTTGAAAACATTCAATAAAACTCGAATTATTCAAAATAGGAATTCCAACATATTTGCTCTTAAGGAAAACAAGTTTCTTATTAAAATGGTATGTACATATATTTTAATGAAAAGTGTAAAATTTATAATAAATTATGTTTGAGTGGTATAAGTCAATTTACTTTCTAATTATAATTTGGGAAAAGTACACGAAAAGCCCTAAAACTTTCAAAAAGTATAATTAAATCCTAAAACTTGTCAAATTGATTCAATCAAGTCATTCCGTTGATTGTACTTTTTGAAAATTTTAGAACTCAATTGCACTTTGATGGCAAGTGATATTACTTTTTTTAAAAAAAATTAGAACTTAATTGCACTTTCATTACCAATTTTAAAATTTTCAATATATTTATCCCTTATAATTTCATGCATCATTTAGTATGGCCCACTTATCATTCACTTATATAATTTGTACAAGCCTTCTAGGATTTCATTCTTGCTTTAAGATTTTCTGTATTTTATAGAAAGATTGAAATCTTAAAACATCAAATCCGAGTAGGCAATGTATCCTGCCAGCCATGACAATGGATAATTCATGATAAAGAAACAAAGCAACTAGATTTGTAAAACAATTTGTTGAAAGACCGAATCACTGGAGAAGATTCTCTTTCCTATTTAGGACTTTCCTATTTAGGACCTCCCTCATGTCACGAGTAATAAAACTCAATGAAGAAGCTGCTCACCAGGCAAATCTATCAGTCGACCTACGATGGCGAGTTGGGAAGATCTCCCACAAGAAATCCTAGAACTCATCGCTGGTCGGCTAGCCATAGAAGATTTCTTAGCTTTTGGAGCGGTGTGCACCTCATGGCGATCTGCCGCCACCAAAGAGACGTACAACGCGAAGTCGAAAGCCCCATGGCTCATGATTCCCGTGGGCAACGGGACAGCCGAGTTCTTCAGCACCTCTAGAGGGAGAATTCACCCAGTGAAGTTGCCAGGATGTCGAGTCCAGCCCTTGTCTCCACCGCACTGGATACTCGCGTCGAGGTGGGGCTACAATCACCGCGTGTCGAGGTGGGGCCACGAGTACCGCATCTTCAATCCGCTCTCGCAGGTCGGCATCGAGCTCCCCTCCTTGGCGAAGCTTCGCCACAAGTCACGTCTCAGCCTGCTGAAGATGCGCGGGCAGGGCGGTGCCCCCAGGATCCACAGGATCGCCTTGTCCTCGGGCACTTCTTCGTCCGGGGACTACACCGTCATGGTCACTATCTGTCGGGATCTTCGATTACTAGGGTATGCGATTCACAGATCAGGAGAAGATGCGTGGACGGGAGTGAGCCCAGCGACGAACCTGCCTCGGTCCAACTACCTTCAACTGATTCATTACGACGGGCGATTCGTGGCCTTGGATACGCATAACCGAGTCATGACCCTCGACGAGAGAGAATGTCGAATGCAATTGCGACTGGTTCTTGGGCAGACTTTCACGGGTTATCCGTATCTCGTGGAGTGTTCGGGCGCATTGCTGGTGGTTTGGAAGATATGGAGCCAAGAGGATGGAACCGTGGAACAGGTCCGAGTTTTCGAAGTGGATTTGGAGAAGGGAACTCAGGAAGAGGTCGAGAGCTTGGGGAATGCGGCTCTCTTCTTGAACGGCAATTCTGCGATCTCGGTGGAGTTCCACGTCGAGACTTGCCTGCTCGGGATCAAGCCAAACCGCATCTATTTTTCTGAGAAGAAAGATGAGAAGATGCACTATTACTCCATGGAAGATGGAGAAGTCGAGACGTATTCCGATGCACCTAGCGTTTACGTCCATGGAGTCACATGGATCCAACCGGATTTTTGAACTTTCTTAATATTGATCTTTTTTGGACTTTACTAGTATAATTGTAATGGTACGTATAATTGTTTGTTATAAACCACAAATTCTTGAAGGAATAGGCCCCATAATAATTTATAATTATTTGTTATTTGGATAGTTCAAGGATTGGATTGAATATGTACTAAAAGTTCATTAATTATATTGAATAAATTAAAAGTTTAAGGATCACATTCTACGGTCATTGAATTAAGGTTGAGGGACTACATTGAGCAAATCAAAAGTTCATTGACCAAATTGCACATTAGGCCAAAATTCGAGAGTTGTTTGTGTCATTATCTCTTATAAGTATGTATAAGTGCGTAAGTGCATAAACCTAGTGCCCATATAAATTTTATCTAAATCTTACAATACACACATACGATTTTTTTTTAACTTGAAACACTTGAAATACATGCAAGTTGACATATGTAGATTCATATGCGATTATTTTTTTCATAATCTTTTCTTTTGAATTTGAGTAATGTTTTTAGATTTTATCCCAAGCCACTAGAAAGGGTTGGGAATAGGTTAGACCATCCCTAACGAGCCCCACTTAAAGCCCACCAAACCAAAACTCTCTAAGGCCCTATTCATTTAGTTGGGAAACAACTTCATAGAAAACATTTATTGAACTTTCCAGCATTTGTTTTATGAAAAATAAACTAGTTAGAGAAAACATTTTTCATCAACAAAAAAATATTTTCGAATAGAGGAAAATATTTTCCACTTTTCTTTCTGTTTCTTCCTTCTTCATCGCCCAGTCCTTGGCCATAGCATTGGCTCGTGACCAACCATAGGTGAACTCGAACCTCATCACAGGCCAGCAAGGCAATCGCTTGAGCTCAGTCAAGGCCATCAGGTGAGCTTAGGCCTCACTAGAATAGCGAGCTAGGCGGGGCTCAAGCCTCACTTGAGGTCGCCAAAAGTTGGTAAGGCTCTGGCAACCTTGGCCAAGGCGAAGCCTCATGGGTATCTGGTGAGCTAGAGCCTCAATTTTTTGTGGTGAGTCGATTACTCCTTGGTGGCAAGTCGAGAATCACTCTATCATTGTTTAATGGTTTTTTGTTAAGTTCTAGTGGTGAGCTTCTCCTATCCCAAAGTCCTCTATCCTTGGCAAATAGTTTGTCCTTTACCTTGATCTTTTGCCTTGATTAATGGCACTCCCTTTAGACATTGGCGGCGATCATATTTTATCTTGCATTCTGCATTGCATCCCTCGACAACTGTCCCCACATTGATCATTTCCATATACTTAACCCGAAAATTTCCCCATCCTGAAATCACTCACCCATGTATGCATCCCACACTAGTAAAGGTCCAAGACAATTCACAAGGACTAGGCGGAAACTTCAAGAAGGGGTATTCAAGTGGTGACCTTCACGAACCAATGTGTTCGCTAAATCACCATTATATCAATCATGAGGCCAAATTTCACCGGTTGTCTAGTTGAAGTGAAAGTTTGCTAAAGAGGTTGCTTATTTGTAGAAGACCATCCTCCATAGATGGACATATGTGTTAGATAAGAGTTCTCCTTATCCAATTAATTATTGGACATCGTACTAAATTTCTATATGTATTCTCACCAAGGAAGTCCGTGCAAGTGATATCAAATTAATTATATTATCTCTTCATATGGACATACATGTTTGAAAAGGTTTCTTTGGATATTTTTGCCAAAAAGAAACACAGCTCCAACTGTCGTACATATACCATGTGATATCAGAAAATAAGCACATGACCAACATAAGTTTCTGAACAAATGTAGCGATTTGTTCAGAGGTGATCCGTGCCAAGTGCAACTATTGCTGGATGAATTTAGAGTCAATGGACTATAGAACTGTAGAGTGTAGATAGGAAGAAGGAGAAGGAGGAATGATCAACCAAAATGTCCTCCATGCACAGGGGTGCGACTCGATTCATGTGTGTCTAATCAGTTTCATTAATGATCAACCAAAATGTCCTACAGGGGTGCAACTCGATTCATGTGTGTATGTGCATATGCAAGAAAATGTTAATTTAGATGCGACTTGCAAAGTTGAATCGAATATGACATGTCATGATAATATTCATAGGTGACATGACGTAGAAACTCTTACATTAACACAAAGTGAACATGACATTACAATAAGCAACATGGCGTGGCAGTTTGGAATTGAAAACACGACAGGAAAGTCACATGACTTCACCAAACTCAAATGCAGCACGATCTGACAATTCCGAATAACATGATAAGGAAAAGACAAGAACCGGTTATTCTCAAGCCTTTGCCCCTGTAGTAAATCGTCCTCAACGATGCATGAAAGTGGAATTGCCCTTTAGTGTTACTTCCGTTAAGAATGGACCAACTACATTTGAATTGAAATGATCCCTATGACCAGAAGGGATTGGGTGAGTAATTCAACGAGTGTCCATTCTTTGCGAATCCCTGTGTCAGCTTGGATGCCTTGATCTTACCAAAGAGAAGAAAATAATTTTGATGTTATGTGCTAGCTTAGGATATCACCTGATCGCTTCGGCAAAGAAGAAAGATCCCAAGTAAAAGACACTTTATATTGGTGTCTACATTACCGAAAATTCGATAGAGTTGTGATTTAAACACCAACACGGAATAAAAAGAGTGTGCAGCGATTTACTCAAATTCATTACAAAGTAGATGTGACAACACATCGTATAATGTGAACATAGAAGTTGGTTTGTTTCAGCACCCTTTGTGACCTTTAAGATATCTTTTTTGTAAACAATACTAGTAAAAGTTAGGGTTTCCTTCGACCTTATTCCATTGAAGTCTACCTAACCTAGCCCGCATTCTTGTTGGGCGGAGATAACCTTGTTTTCCTTTCAAATATCAAATTAATGTGGACCTCGAGGCGATAACCATCTAGAGTTGCAACGTTGACCATAATTTTCAAAAAAAAAATTATTCCCTTTTGTTCGCTTGTTTATTATGGTTCTCAAAATTATTTTGCTTTTTGTTTTCTCTGAAAGGATGCTTCCTTAAGGTATTGACCAAGCATGTGCAGCTTACAATAAAAGTTGAAAGTCAAAATAGAGAAGTTGACCGGAAAAAAAAATAGAGAAGGAAACGTGAACTTTCCTAAGGTGGTCAACTACCCATGAATATGTTTTAGATGATCCTCTAAGCTGTTGAATTGAGATATGTCAGAATCTCAAATTTATAAATCAAGAATTGAACTGAATAGTAAGATTTGATGAGGTACCTAAAATTAGTATTTAGACACTTACAAATTTGATCTATAATATTGTAAGATATAAAATTTTTAGTGAGAATTATAATCTTGGAAAAAAAAAAAATCTTAATTTCGAGTGCATCAAATGATCCCTATCTATAAGAAGATATGATTTCTCATTGTTTTATTGAAAGAAAGATTACATCCAAATATAATCACAAAATCCTTATATGTCATTTCATTTTTCATCGCCACTACAAAGTGAAAAAAAATTAAAATTAAAATTCTGTCACAAACCAAACACAACATATATCCATAAATATGACAAAAGTTACCTTTTTTTGGATCGGTAACATAAAAAAAATTGAATCGCTTATGTCAATAGTTACATTTCGCATTGTAAATTGGTTAGTGTACCGAAAGATTCGCTTGTGATTCTGGTAATAAGTGATCCGGCTAGGAGATACGGACCACTAGTGTTTTGAATCAAATCAAATCTTACAATGCTAATCCATACGTATGATACTTCATAAAGAATATACAAATCAACAGTCATACTCTGGCCTAAATTGGAGGACAAGATGGAAACTTTATGTTTCTTTTTGGACTTTTATAGGCTACGCAGGCTCTGTGATGTTTTCCCCTCTTTCATTTAAATCCAAGCCATTTTAAATAGTTGTCTTTGAGCTGGAGTTTTTTCTTTTTTTTCTTTACTAAATAACCCATTAGTAGACACTAGGGTAAAACACCTAGTAAGTATTGACTAATCCTAGGAATGTATTGGTTTGGAGTTTGAGTTTTTAGTTAACTACCGTTACAAAGAGCTTATTTGTTCTTGCATTAGACATAAGTACAAAATACTTTTTTGTGTTTCCTTCAAAATTTAAAAATTATCCAAAATTTAAAAAAAGAAAAAAGAATAAGAAATACCATATCTGACATTACATGTCAACATATATATATGTCATCAAAATTTCAAGTGCTCAGGGTTGAAAAAAGTGTGGGCACCATAAGATTTAAATAAAGGACAGATGTCAAAAGTCAATTTAGACAAGCTTAAAAGGTTTTTCTTATTTCATATGATTGTGTCAGACTTAAGATACATATGAACATGCTCTATGATATCATGGAACATGTGGCTTGTTGATTTTGGACCATTACAAATGATATGTTCCATGGGGGCCACTCATTGAGCTCAATCAAATATGACCATCTAAATTGAATTGGTACACGTATGAATTATAATTATATAATTTTACCTATTTTAATGAACCAATAGCACAAGCCAGCATCACCGGGGTCAACTCGACCCTAGCACCAACAATAAAATAAGATATGGCATTTTGAAGTTGGCTAACTGATTTGTGTGAGTATTATTCACTGCACTTTGCTAGAAAATTCGACAGACATTGTTAATTTTCTCTAATAGATTATAATTGGTTACCATACCGATATTCTTGTGCGTTCCCACCACAAAAGTCTAAGTTAGTGATATTAGCTTATGATTCAATTGTCCATTGATCACCATATAGAAAATAAAAAGCTAAGAGGCTTCTCTTTTAATTTATTGTCGAGAAGAATTATATAAGCAAATCAAAAAATTATTCGCAATTGAAGTGATCAATGAGTTCTATATATTGCTGCTAATTAAGTGTGCTATTGTTTATGGAAAAGATGTTATTCATTGTATTATACACGCATATCAAACATAGTGATGGGTAGAAATAATTGGATACCTAAGCACGCTCAATTAATGAGAGATAGATAGATATATATTTAGGTTAACAAATAATTTTCTCAGCTGGACGACTTTTTTGTGAATTTAGATGAATTTTCGAAGGATGAATACTTTGACTGATTTTTCAAACGATAAATGTTTTATCTACATGCAATGCATGGACATCTTTCTAATATCTAGGGTATGGGGGTCACTAACCAGTAGCTCTTCATGCGTATGCTCGAGCAGACCGACGAATTAATGTTGACATAACCTCTAGGCATTTTATGCGTCCGAGATTTATCTTAATAAGGTGGGCTTCCTTTAGGTCTAAGATAAGTCTTCTTACGTACAGACCAAGCCATGTGATGGCTCCCAAGCTCTTTTCCCCACAACTACTACTTCAATCTCATCGCCACAGTCGTGTCCTTAGTTATGATGTCTCATCATATAACTATTTTGGTATAATTGGAACACGGGTAATTTAGTAGGCAGTCAAAGTCAGACAGGAAAAACAAATTGGTAGTTTGACTTTTCTCACTCCTTGTCTCATATGATTCCTTCTTCGGAATATAAAAAGATTGAATAGCATACGAATATCATAGGTTGTCTAATTGATACGTTCGAATACGTAATGTTCAACATGCTAATAAGAGCCTCTCGCATCATATATTAATGGGTTAATATTACTAAAAATTTCAAACCGATATTCATGTACCATATTTACCCTAAATTATATTTTATGTCACAAAAAATCTTCAACCAGTACATTATGCCATATATAACCCAAAATAATTTTCCTATAACAAGAAAATCCTAAATTGGTATATCTATTCATGTTCACCCCCAATATAATTTTGGTGTCATAAGAATTAGGGATTTTCGTAGTTATCGAAACTCGAGGAGCTCGTAGGTAAATTAGCAAATTTTAGTAGATTTCTCAATCTATGATTTTGATGATTTGGGATTTTTTGTCACATAGTTTTGGATAATTGTTGCACTAATGTATCAATTTTGGTTTTTCTATAACATGAAAGTTAACTTGGAATAAATATGGCATAAGTATGTTAGTCTGAGATTTTTTTTTCATACCAAAATAAGTTTGGAATAAATGTCATATGTAGGTATCGATTTTGAATTTTCATTGGTATTACTCCTTTATTAATTAGTAAATTTATTTTGTAAATTGACCTTGCATACTCAACATTAATTTTCTTAATCGTGGAGGCACAAATTATTAGGAATAGGAAATTGAAGTGAAACTCCCTCTCTTTTCTTGCTGTCTGAGTCTCTTGAAAGATAAGCTTTTATTCAACATTGAACTACGCGATACCTCTACACGCAATACGTCGGATCCATCACGTCCAAGGTCATCCTGGTTTTTTTTTTTCTTATGTATCTTTGCACTTTAACCACATTTTTCCTATTAAATATCAAAATCAAGAAAGATATGGAAAACACCTTTTTATCTTATAAGCCCCACTCGTCAATGAAAGTGCTCAATTTGAAAGCTATGGTGGGGATCAGTTTACAATTTCATAATAATGAGCTAACTGTGATATTATCTAATATCTACATTCCATTAAAAATCTCGTTTTTCATTGACTTTTCAACTTTAGCCCTTTACAACCAAATAAAAAAAAACTTTTGCCCTCACTTTTGAAAAAAGTGTCGGTAGAAACACACAAACTTTGTCTTACAATCGGGTTCCACCATCCGTTAGTTTGTGCTGTAAGAAGTCGTCAAATGATTGACGTGATAAGGAGGCATGGAAATTTCATTAAAATATGAAAAATTAAAAGGGCACTGTCATATATTAAAAGTAAAAAAACTTTCCCTTCGAAGCACTCCCTAGGCCATCAAATAAAGGAAATTTTGAAATAAGAAAAGGCTTGAACAATTCCTATTATATATGGTCCTGGACTTGGGGAGCATGCCATATGTCAAGAGTCCTGCTTCATACAGTTCTCTAACATCAAGAAACTTCAGTAATGGAGACAAGACCAAGAGCCCCAGCAACATCATCCAAGCACCATTGCTTCTCTCTCTCCAATGCCTCATTGGACCAGCCATGGCTCAACAGACCAGCATCAGCACAGACCAGGCCTCCCTTCTTGCCCTGAAACAGCACATCACCAATGACCCACATGACCTCTTGTCCACAAACTGGACAGAGACCACATCAGTCTGTAACTGGTCTGGGATCACCTGTGGGGCTACTCACGGTAGGGTCACCAGCCTCAACCTTGCCTTCATGGGCCTTTCAGGCACACTCCCTCCTCAGCTGGGCAACCTCTCTTTCCTCGCCTACTTCAACATCACCAGCAATACGTTCCAGGGCCGTCTCCCCAGGGAGCTCTCACGCCTCCGCCGGCTTCAGTACTTCAGTGTCAGGTACAACTCTTTCGAAGGGGAGATCCTGCAGTGGCTCCCCTCATTGCCGCAGCTTAAGTACCTGTTCTCGAATGGCAACGGCTTCTCCAGCACGATACCAGAGTCTATTTGCAATGTCTCCACGCTGCAGAAGCTCGATCTCAGCATGAACATGCTAACAGGCCCGATCCATCCACTGATTTTCAACATTTCATCACTGAAGATGATCAACCTCAGCGGTAATCAGCTCTCAGGCTCCATGCCATCCTTCATTTACAGCACGTTTCCACTTTTGGACATCAATCTCAGTGCCAACGAGTTATCCGGTGACCTTCCACGGAATATTTGTGGGAATCTTCCAAACTTACAAGGACTGTTCTTGTCCTTCAATCAGTTCAGTGGAGAGATACTTCCAGTTTGTCTGAATGCAAGCAGCTTCAGCTTCTGTTCCTTTTAGGGAATAATTTTTTGCAAACCATACCCAGAGAGCTCGGAAACTTGACTATACTTGAAGAGTTACATCTAGATGCGAACAATTTGACTGGTATCTCTCCTACCAAACTACTATTTCGAAATTTTATGTAGTGTTGCTTACTCTAGGTTCGAGTCTTGAAATTGCAATTTGACCCATCAAGAATTTCACCATTGCATTGCATTTGAATCCTATCAGCATCACCAGTCAAGCCAACTCGCACATCCAGAATTATATGCGATAGTGTTATAGCTAATGTATTCCGTGATTGTTTCCTCTTTTTTCCTACTTTCAGGTGAAATACCACCGGAAATTGGGAATCTACAGAACCTGCAGGTCCTGAGTCTAGAAAACAATAGCTTGTCCGGGCCCATTCCGTTGGCAATCTTCAACATATCGACAATTCAAGTTATCATAATGACCATGAATCGTCTCACCGGTACTTTGCCATTGAGAATCGGCTTCTCTATGCCAAATCTAATGCAACTTTTCCTCGGCATGAATGAACTAACAGGCCCGATTCCGAGCTCTCTCTCCAACTGTTCCCAACTAAGTACTCTAGACCTGCCCCAGAACTATTTCTCCGGATCCATTCCTTCCTCACTCGGCAAATTAGAATATACCTGCAATTGCTCGGCCTAGCCGGGAACAATTTGACCAGTGAACCTTCAAGTGATGGATTGAGCATCATCACCGCTTTAGGTAATTGCAGATATTTGAGAAGCATTGATCTACAAGAGAACAAGCTGAATGCTTTCCTTCCTTCATCGATAGGGAATCTCTCTAGTAATCAGAAGTGGCTTTCCACGGGGAACTCTAAGCTCATTGGCAGCATTCCCAGCGAGGTCGGCAATTTAAGCGGTTTGACCCTTTTCAATGTCGGAGATAACAAGTTGACCGAGCCTATTCCCACGACCATGCCATCTAGCTCGCTCAACATGAGCAAGCTTGAGCCTCACTAGACGTTAGCAAGGCCTCCACCTTGGGTGAGCCTTGAGCTCACCCAATGCTGGTGAACTCGAGTCTCGCCCAATCAGCAAGGCTTGGCTCGCCCAATGCCGGTAAGCTCGAGTCTCGCCAGACTCTAGCGAGTTCGAGTCTTGCCAGGCACCATCAAGCTCGAGTCATGCCCAATCAGCAAGGCTTAAGCTCACCAATCATCGGCATGGCCTTGGTCTCACCAAATCTAATGAGCTCGAGCTCGCTCAATGCTGCCTGGCTGGTTAACAGACATGATGGCCGACAAATAAGAAAGATGGAGGCAAAAAAAAGGAAAAGGAAATATAAAAATTAAATATAATTTCGATTTTTATAAAAAAAAAAAGTTATTTTTATAGGGCTAAAGACTCTTTAGTAAAGAGGGAAAGAGAAAATGGATTGAAAAATGGGTTGTAATTGGATTTAAACTAAATCCATTTAGACATATATATTTTATTTTTTTTTTGAAACTTTTGAAAAATTTACATATATAGAGATTTTGAAACAACAATTGAAAAAAAAAAAGTTAATATATATATATATATATATACTAGAGATAAATATAGATAACAATAGATTAAGAGAGCTTAGCAACCGATTGAAAAAATTCCAATGCTTATCTAATTTTTTTAATTGATTATAAAAGAAAATATAAACTATTCTTTGAACTTAGGTAATTTCTTTTTTTTTGGTCAATGAACATAGGCAGTTGGACTACATGGAAAGATAGTTAGAAACCATGGATATCTAACTAGGTGTTTAATTGATTTGAATCATCATGTGTTACAACAACAAAAAACTACTAAAAGGACTTACTTAAATCACAATGATGAAAAAAGTCGAATTAATTTTCACTAGCGCTCTCATCTTGCACTGTAATTCATGGCGCACTATGATCTTACTTAAATTACAATCTTTAATCGAAGATCGTCCGCTTAATAGTCAAATAAATACCATAAATAGATTGCCAAGTTCAAATTCAATTGCATTTGGATCCCAATAAACTAATTGAAATTTGGGATTGTCATCCTTAATATTGTTGGAAGTTGCTAAACGAAACATAGAAATTGGAAATAGATACACTCCGAGTAATTAGCCCGGAAAATTGAACCTGACCGGATTGGCACCAATAAAATTGCGCTTATGCTCTTTATTATCATAATTTTTCTGAGAGTTCTTTTTACATTTGGCCTAGCATTGTAATAAAACTTTTCTTTGATGGCAATTACACCATTGTCACAATAATTGAGAATGGATCAATTTGGTATGTTATTCATCTGCTATGATATGATAAATTTGCATAAGTGCATGAACTTATGGTCCATCTGAATCAATTTTTATTTTGCACTATTACATGCATTTGACTTTATTTCTAATTCAAAACATTTGAAATATGCAACATATGTGGCTTCACATGCAAACTTGTCATAATTTTTTAAAACTTGAGTAATATTTTTCAATTTTATCCCATACCCATTAAAAGGGTTGGGGAATAAGCCGAACCATTTCTAACGAACCCTGTTTTGTTCCCATCTAATCAGAGCTCTCTCAAACATCATAATCTCATCGGAAGAACCTTGAATCTTGTTGCTCATCCTAAGTCATTCCAGCATAGAACAACTTTCATGCGAGTAAAATTGCACAAATCCCTAACAAGGGCATTTATTAGTAAATTCATAAGAGACTTGTGATCTTTTTTCCATTACAAACATCTCCTCTGCTCTTTGAACATTGTCACAAACATGTGCACTTTATCATAGTAAATATTATACTAAGAACAGTTTGAAAATCATCAAAATTAGATGTTTCTCCAACATCATTAGCCGCTCTCGTTATCTAAACCATCTTTTTTTTTCTTCATATTGTGAGTGAGTGAAGACGATAAAAGTGCAAAATTATATGGCATTGGTCAAAACCTTCCTAAGTTTTTAGGTTAGTATTAAATAAATGCATTTGAATGTATATAACTTTAAATAAGAATGACCGAATTAAAGTATTTCCTTATATGGTAACGAAGTTTGGACAGTGTAATTGAAAAATTGCATGTGAAAAAAAGGATATGGCCACGGAAAATGGTAAAAAAATTTCTTAAACAAAGAAAGGGGGTCGGAGTGCACATACAAATTGACTTCACCTTCAACAAGTTATGTGAGGAGGTTGATGAAGTGAATACTTTAAATAAGCGAAGATAACGGAAGACTGGAGAAGGTGAAAAGAAAAAAAAAATAGAAAAGATGGCTACAATATTTTTCAATTCGTTAAAGTGAATTTTTCTAACAAGGAACTTTTTATGGCCAATAATGTTTTAACTAAAATTCCCTTCATAGTTTATATTAAGACAGTCTTATGATTAATGACTTTATTAATGAAAAGATTAAACTGACATATCCTATTTTAGATACGCTTTTTGATATTTATGATTCAATACAAATATCACAATAAATGCTTTATTATCATATTATCAAAACCATATATATTTTAATATAAGTCATTCATAGTCTTAACGTGGATACCGAAAGAGGTTGAAAGCATTGAATAAAACTCGAATTATTTAAAATAGGAATTGCAACATATTTGCTCTTAAGGAAAACAAGTTTCTTATTAAAATGGTATGTACAGATATTTTAATGAAAAGTCTTAAATTTATAATAAATTATGTTTAAGTGTTATAAATCAATTCAATTTCTAATTATAATTTGGGATAAGTACACGAAAAGTTCTAAAACTTGTCATGAAAGTGTAATTCAGTCCTCAAACTTTCAAAAAGTGTAGTTTATTCCTAAAGCTTGTAACGAAAATATAATTAAGTCCTAAAACTTTCAAAAAATATAATTAAGTTTTAAAACTTGTCAAATTAGTTCAATCATGTCCTTCCATTGATTACAATTTTTGAAAATTTTAGAACTCGATTGCACTTTGATAATAAGTTTTAAGATTTGATTACAATTTTTTTAAAATTTCAAGACTTAATTACATTTTAGTAACAAGTTTTAGGACTTAATTGCACTTTTTAAAAGTTGTAAGATTCAATTGCACTTTCATTATTAGTTTTAGGATTTCCAATACATTTATCCTTTATAATTTTATGCATCCTTTAATGTGGCACGGTTATCATTTACTTATATAATTTATACAGGCCTTCTGGGATTTCATTCTTGCTTTAAGATTTTCCATATTTTATAGAAAGATTGAAATCTTAAAACATCAAATCCGAATAGGCAATGTATCTTGCCAGCCATGACAATGGATAATTCATGATAAAGAAACGAAGCAACTAGATTTGTAAAACAATTTGTTGAAAGACCGAATCACTGAAGATTGATTGTCTTTCCTATTTAGGACCTCCCTCATGTCACGAGTAATAAAACTCATCAAGAAGTTGCTCACCAGGCAAATTTGTCAGTCGACCTACGATGGCGAGTTGGAAAGATCTCCCGCAACAGATCCTAGAACTCATCGCTGGTCGGCTAGCCATAGAAGATTTCTTATCTTTTGGATCGGTGTGCACCTCATGGCGATCTGCCGCCAGCAAAGAGACGTACAACGCGAAGTCGAAAGCCTTGTGGCTCATGATTCCCGTGGACAACGGGACAGCCGAGTTCTTCAGCACCTCTAGAGGGAAAATTCACCCAGTGAAGTTGCCAGGATGTCCAGTCCAGCCCTTGTCTCCACCGCAATGGATACTCGCGTCGAGGTGGGGCTACAATCACCGCGTGTCGTGGTGGGGCCACGAGTACCGCATCTTCAATCCGCTCTCGCGGGTCGGCATCGAGCTCCCCTCCTTGGCGAAGCTTCGCCACAAATCACGTCTCCACCTGCTGAAGATCCGCGGGCAGGGCGGTGCCCCTTGGATCCACAGGATCGCCTTGTCCTCGGGCACTTCTTCGTCCGGGGACTACACTGTCATGGTCACTATCTGTCGGGATCTTCGATTACTAGGGTATGCGATTCACAGATCAGGAGAAGATGCGTGGACGGGAGTGAGCCCATCCGCGAACCTGCCTCCGTCCAACTTCCTTCAACTGATTCATTACGACGGGCGATTCGTGGCCTTGGATTCACATAACCGACTCATGACCCTCGACGAGAGAGAGTGTCGAATGCAATTGCGACTGGTTCTTGGGCAGACTTTCGCAGGTCTTCCGTATCTCGTGGAGTGTTCGGGCGCATTGCTGGTGACCTGGAAGATATGGAGCCAAGAGGATGGAACCGTGGAACAGGTCCGAGTTTTCGAAGTGGATTTGGAGAAGGGAACTCAGGAAGAGGTCGAGAGCTTGGGGAACGCGGCTCTCTTCTTGAACGGCAACTCCGCGATCTCGGTGGAGTTCGACGCCGAGACTTGCCTTCCTGGGATCAAGCCAAACCGCATCTATTTTCCTGAGAAGAAAGATGAGAAGATGCACTATTACTCCATGGAAGATGGAGAAGTCGAGACGTACTCCGATGCACCTAGCGTTTACGTCCATGGAGCCACATGGTTCCAACCAGGTTTTTGAACTTTCTTAATATTGATCTTTTTCAGACTTTGCTAGTATAACCTTCTTTTGACTATGGTATGAATAAAAGTTTATTTTGAACCACAAATTTTTGAAGGAATAGGCACCACTATAATTTTCAATATTTTTTATATGGATAGTTTAGGGATTGGATTAAATATGTACTAAAAATTTATGGATTATATTGAATAAATTAAAAGTTCAAGGATTACATTCTATATCGAAAGGTTGAGGGACTACATTGAGCAAATCAAAAGTATGTATAAGTGCGTAAGTGTATAAACCTAGCGCCTATATAAATATTATCTAAATCTTACAATACCCGAATACAATTTTGTTTTTTTTTTTTTAACTTGAAACACTTGAAATGCATGCAAGTTGGCATATGTAGATTCATATGCGATTATTTTTTTCATAATCTTTTCTTTTAAATTTTAGTAATGTTTTTATTTTTATCCAAAGCCACTAGAAAGGGTTGGGAATAGGTTAGACCATCCCTAACGAGCCCCACTTAAAGCCCACCAAACCAAAACTCTCTAAGGCTCTATTCGTTTAGTTGGGAAACAACTTAATAGAAAACATTTTTGGATTTTCCAGCATTTGTTTCATGGAAAATGAACTAGTTAGAAAATATTTTTCATTCACAAAAAAATATTTTAGAATAGAGGAAAATATTTTCTGCTTTTCCATGCTCTTTCTTTCACTTCCAAGCACCTTTTTTCATGAAACACATTTTCTTTTCTTTTTTCAAAAAATTAGAATTTTTAATCATTTAAAATTTTTATTTTTAAATTCTTTTCTTTTCTTTTCCTTTTCCTTTTCTTTCTTTTTCTTCCTTCTTCTTGGCCCGATCCTTGGCCACAGCATTGGCTAGTGACTAGCCACAGGGGAATTTGAACCTCGTCACAGGCCAATGAGGCTTAGGCCTCACTGAATAGCAAGCTACGGGGCTCAAGCCTCACTTGAGGTCGCCAAAGGTTGAAGAGGCTCTGGCAACCTTGGCCAACACAAAGCCTCATGGGTATTCGGTGAGCTAGAGCCTCAATTTTTTTGTGGCGAGTCAATCACTCCTTGGTGGCAAGTCAAGAATCACTCTATCATCATTTAATGGTTTTCCATTAAGTTCTAGTGGTGAGCTTCTCTTATCCCAAAGTCCTATATTCTTGGTAGATAGTTTGTCCTTTAAGCCTTGATGGTAAATTTTGTGCCTTGGTTAATGGCACTCCCTTTAGACATTGGTGGCGATCATATTTTATCTTACATTCTGCATTTCATCCCTCACCAACTGTCTCACACAGATCATTCTCATATACTTAACCAGAAAATTTCCCCATCTTGAAATCACTCGCCCATGAATGCATCCCACACTAGTATAGGTCAGGACAATTCACAGGGACTAGACAGAAACTTCAAGAAGGGGTATTCAAGTGGTGACCTTCACAAACCAATGTGTTTGCTAAATCGCCATTATATCAATCGCAAGGCCGAATTTCACCAGTTGTCTAGTTGAAGTGAAAGTTTGCTAAAGAGGTTGCTTATTTGTAGAAGACCCTCCTCCATAGATGGAAATATGTGTTAGATAAGAGTTCTCCTTATCCAATTAATTATTGGAAATCGTACTAAATTTCTATATGTATTCCCACCAAGGAAGTCCGTGCAGGTGAAATCAACTTAATTATATTATCTCTTTAGATGGACGTACATGTTTGAAAAAGTTTCTTTGGATATTTTTGCCAAGAAGAAAAACAGCTCCTACTGTCATACGTATGCCATGTCATATCAGAAAATAAGCATATGACCAACATAAGTTTCTGCGCAAATGTAGGGATTTGTTCAAAGGAGATCCGTGCCAAGTGCAACTATTGCTGAATGAATTTAGAGTCAATGGACTATAGAAAGTGCAGATAGTATACTTTTACTTCAATGGTTTAGATATCCAAGTATGTTTGATATTTGGTTTCAAAATAATAATAATAAGATGCCAAAACATTTAGTCAGTTTCATTAATGATCAACCAAATTGTCCTCCATGCACAGGGGTGCGACTCAATTCATGTGTGTATGTGCATATATGCAAGAATGTCAATTTAGATGCGACTTGAAAAGTTTAATCGAATATGAAATGTCATGATAATATTTATATGGGACATGACATGCAAACTCTTACATCAACACAAAGTGAACATGATATTATAATAAGCAACATGGCATGGCAATTTCGAATTGAAAACATGGCAGGAAAGTCACATGACTTCACCAAACTCAAATGCAGCACGACCGACAATTCCGAACAACATGATAAGGAAAAGACTAGAACCGGTTATTCTCAAGCCTTTGCCCTGTACTAAATCATCCTCAACGATGCATGAAAGTGGAATTGCACTTTATTGTAACTTCCCTTTAGAATGGTTCAACTCCATTTGAATTGAAATGATCCCTATGACCACAAGGGATTGGGTGAGTAATTCAACGAGTGTCCGATACAAGAAAGTAATTCTTTGTGAATCCCTATGTCGACTTGGATGCCTTGATCCAACCAAAAGAGAAGAAAATAATTTTGGCGTTATGCGCTAGCTTAGGATATCACCCGATCGCTTCAGCAAAAAAGAAAGATCCCAAGTAAATGACACTTTGTATTGATGTCTACATTACCAAAAGTTCAATAGAGTTGTGATTTAACCACCAACACAGAATAAAAAAAGTATGCAGAGATTTACTCAAATTCATTACAAAGTAGATGTGACAACACATCGCATAATGTGAACATAGCAGTTGGTTTGTTTCAACACCCTTTGTGACCTTAAGATATCTTTTTTGTAAACAATACTAGTAAAAGTTAGGGTTTCTTGACCTTATTCCATTGAAGTACACCTAACCTAGCCCGCATTCTTGTTGGGCCGAGATAACCTTGTTTTCCTTTCTAATATCAAATTAATGTGGACCTCGAGGCGATAACCATCTAGAGTTGCAACGTTGAACATAATTTTCAAAAAAACAAAATTATTCCCTTTTGTTCGCTCGTTTATTATGGTTCTCAAAATTATTTTGCTTTTTGTCTTCTCTGAAAGATGCTTCCTTAAGGTATTGACCAAGCATGTGCAGCTCACAATAAAAGTTGAAAGTTAAAATAGAGAAGCCGAAAAAAAAAAAATAGAGAAGGAAACGTGAACTTTCTTAAGGTGGTCAAATACCCATGAATATGTTTTAGATGATCCCGTTGTTGAATTGAGATATGTCAGAATCTCAAATTTATAAATCGAGAATTGAACTAAATGGTAAGATTTGATGAGGTACCTAAAATTAGTATTTAGACACTTACAAATTTTATCTATAATGTCATAAGATATAAAAATTTTAGTGAGAAATATAATCTTGGAAAAAAGAAATCTTAATTTCGAGTGCATCAGATGATCCCTATCTATAAGAAGATATGATTTCTCATTGTTTTATTGAAAGAAAGATTACATCCAAATATATCACAAAATCTTTATGTCATTTCATTTTTCATCGCCACTAAAAAGTGCAAAAAAAATTAAAATTAAAATTCTGTCAGAAACTAAACACAACATATATCCATAAATATGACAAAAGTTACCTTTTTTTACCGGTAAAATAAAAGAAATAGAATCGCTTCTATAAATAGCTACATATCGCGTTGTAGATTGGTTAGTGTACTGAAAGATTCGCTTACGATTCTGGTAATAAGTGATTCGGCTAAGAGATAATGGACCACTGGCATTTTTTGAATCAAATCAAATCAAATCTTACAACACTAACACAAACTATGATACTTCATAAAGAATATACAAATCAACAGTCATGCTCTGGCCTAAATTGGAGGACAAGATGGAAACTTTATGTTTCTTTTTGGACTTTTATAGGCTACGCAGGCTCTGTGATGTTTTCCCCTCTTTCATTTAAATCCAAGCCATTTTTATAATTGTTGATCTAAATAATTAGTTAAAAATTCCCAAATTTACAATTATCCGTCAGCAGTAATGAAGATGCCTTGTGTGAACAAAGATTCCCCCAGATTGTGCAGTTAAAAAGAGCCTTTTCTTTACATGATATGCATCAGTCGACCATTTGCGCACCTTCTTAGATATCATCTGGCGCCCTCTTCTATACATGACAGATAGAATTCTAAATTAGAAGAAACGGCCTGACAAAAGGAGTATACAAATGGTTGTCTTTGAGCTGGCATTTTTTTAACTTCTTTACTAAATAACCCATTAGTAGACACTAGGGTAAAACACCTAGTAAGTGTTGATTAATCCTAGGAATGTATTGGCTTGGAGTTTAAGTTTTTAGTTAATTACCGTTACAAAGAGCTTATTTGTTCTTGCATTAGACATAAGTACAAAATACTTTTTTGTGTTTCCTTCAAAATTTAAAAATTATCCAAAATTTGAAAAAAAAAAAAAAAAAGTAAGAAATACCATATCTGACATTACATGTCAACATATATATGTCATCAAAATTTCAAATGCTCAGATTTGAAAAAAGATAAAGTGTGGGCGCCATAAGATTTACATGAAGGACAAATGTTAAAAGTAAAAGTCAATTTAGACAAGCTCAAAAGGTTTTTATCATTTCATATGATTATGCTAGACTTAAGATATGTATGAACATGTTCTATGATATCACGGAACTTGTGGCTGGTTGATTTTGGACCATTACAAATGATAGGTTCCTGGGGCCAGTCATTGAGCTCAATCATATATGACCATCTAGATTTGATTGGTACACGTATTATAATTAAATAATTTTACCTATTTTAATGAACCAATAGCACAAGCCAGCATCACCGGCGTCAACTCGATCCTAGCACCAACAATAAAATAAGATATGGCATTTTGAAGTTGGCTAACCGATTTGTGCTAGTATTATTCACTGCACTTTCCAAGAAAATTTGACGGACATTATTAATTTTCTCTAATAGATTATAATCGGACACCATACTGATATTCTTGTGCGTTCCCACCACGAAAGTCTAGGTTAGTGATTTCAGCTTATGATTAAATTGTCCATTGATCACCATATAGAAAATAATTGCTAAGGGGCTTCTCTTTTAATTTATTGTCGAGAAAAATTATATAAGCAAAGCAAAAAATTATTCGCAATTGCAGTGATCAATGAGTTCTATTTGCTGCTAATTAAGTGTGACTATTGTTTAGGAAAAAGATGTTACTTATTATATCATACACACATATCAAACATAGTGATGGGTAGATATAATTGAATACCTAAGCACACTCAATTCATAGGGAATGGGGGTCACTAAGCGGTAGCTGTTCATACGCATGCTCGAGCAGACCGACGAATTAATGTTGATATAGCCTCTAGGCATTTTATGCGCTCAAGATTTATCTTAATAAGGTGGGCTTCCTTTATATCTAAGACAAATCTTCTTACATATAGACCAAGCCATGTGATTGTCTCCTAACCTCTTTTACCCACAACTACTACTTCAATCTCATCGCCACAGTCATGTGTCCTTCGTTAACGATGTCTCATCATAACCAATTTAGTATAATAGGAACATGGGTAATTTAGTAGGCAGTCAAAGTCAGACAAGAAAAACAATTTGGTAGTTTGACTTTTCTCACTCCTTATCTCATTTGATTCATTCTTCTGAATATAAAAAGATTGAATAGCACACCAAAATCATAGGTTGTCTGATTGATACGTTCGAATACGTAATGTTCAACATGCTAATAAGGGTTTCTCACATCGTATATTAATGGGTTAATGTTACTAAAAATTTCAAAACAATATTCTTGTACCATATTTACCCTAAATTAAATTTTATGTCACAAAAAATTTTAAACCGATACATTATGCCACATATAACCCAAAATAATTTTCCTATAACAAAAAAATCCTAAGTTGTATATCTATTCATGTTCATCCCAATATAATTTTGGTGTCATAAGAATTAGGGATTTTTGCATTTATTGAAACTCAAGGAGCTCGTAGGCAAATTAGCAAATTTTAGTAGATTTCTCCATCTATGATTTTGATGATTTGGGATTTTTTTGTGATATGAAATTAGTTTTGGACAATTATCCCACTAATGTACCGGTTTTAGTTTTTCTATGACATGAAAATTAATTTGGAATAAATATGATACGAGTGTGCTAGTTTGAAATTTTTTATCATACAAAAATAAGTTCGGGATATATGTAATATGTAAGTACCAATTTTGAATTTTCGTTGGTATTACCCTTTATGAATTAGTATATTTATTTTGTAAATTGACCTTGCCTACTCAACATTAATTTTCTTAACCGTTGGCGGCACAAATTATTAAAAATAGGAAATTGAAGTGGAACTCCCTCTCTTTTCTTGCTGTCTGAGTCCCTTGAAAGATAAGCTTTTATTCGACGTTGAACTACGCGAAATCTCTACACACGATAGGTCGGATCCATCGCATCCAAGCTCATCCTGGTTTTTTTTTTTTTTTTATGTATCTCTGCACTTTAACCACATTTTCCTATTAAATATCAAGATCTAGAAAGATATGGAAAACACCTTCTTGATCTTATAAGCCCTACTCGTCAATGAAAGTGCTCAATTTGAAAGCTACGGTGGGGATCAGTTTATAATTTCACAATAATGAGCTATCTATGATATTATCTAATAACTACGTTCCATTAAAAATTCCATCTTCCATTGACTTTTCAACTTTAGCCCTTTACAACCAAATTAAAAAAAAAAAACTTTTGCCCTCACTTTTGAAAAAAATGTCGGTAGAAACATACAAACTTTGTCTTGCAGTCTGATTCCGCCCAACTTTAGTTTGTTGTGTTGTAAGAAGTTGTCAAATGATTGACGTGATGAGCAGGCATGGCAATTTCATTAAAATATGAAAAATTAAAAGTGCAGTCATATATTAAAAGTTAAAAAAATTGCCTTTGAAGCATTCCCTAGGCCATCAAATAAAGAAAATATTGTAATAAGAAAAGGCTTGAACAATTCCTATTATTTATGGTCCTGGACTTGGGGATCATGCCATCTGTCAAGAGTCCTGCTTCATACAGTTCTCAAACATCAAGAAACTTCAGTAATGGAGACAAGACCAAGACCCCCCAGCAGCATCATCCAAGCACTATTGCTTCTCTCTCCAATGCCTCATTGGACCAGCCATGGCTCAACAGACCAGCATCAGCACAGACCAGGCCTCCCTTCTTGCCCTGAAAACAGCACATCACCAATGACCCTCATGACCTCTTGTCCACAAACTGGACAGAGACCACATCAGTCTGCAACTGGTCTGGGATCACCTGTGGGGTTACTCACGGTAGGGTCATCAGCCTCAACCTTGCCTTCATGGGCCTCTCAGGCACACTCCCTCCTCAGCTGGGCAACCTCTCTTTCCTCGCCTACTTCAACATCACCAGCAATACGTTCCAGGGCCGTCTCCCTGGGGAGCTCTCACGCCTCCGCTGGCTTCAGTACTTCAGTGTCAGGTACAACTCCTTCGAAGGGGAGATCCTGCAGTGGCTCCCCTCGTTGCCGCAGCTTAAGCACCTGTTCTTGAACAGCAATGGCTTCTCCGGCGTGATACCAGAGTCTATTTGCAATGTCTCCACG
This sequence comes from Corymbia maculata, assembly GCA_014182735.1. NCBI lineage: Eukaryota > Viridiplantae > Streptophyta > Magnoliopsida > Myrtales > Myrtaceae > Corymbia > Corymbia maculata. The sequence continues at coordinate 23,521,279 of CM024686.1, read as the reverse complement.
CTGCAGAAGCTCGATCTCAGCATGAACATGCTAACAGGCCCGATCCCACCACTGATTTTCAACATTTCGTCACTGAAGATGATCGACCTCAGCAATAATCAGTTCTCGGGCTCCATGCCATCCTTCATTCGCAGCGCGTCTCCACTTTTGGACATCGATCTCAGTGCCAACAAGTTATCCGGTGACCTTCCACAGAATATTTGTGGGAATCTTCCAAACTTAAAAGGACTGTTCTTGTCCTTCAATCAGTTCAGTGGAGAGATACTTTCCAGTTTGTCTGAATGCAAGCAGCTTCAGCTTCTGTTCCTTCAGGGTAATAATTTTTCTCGAACCATACCCAGAGAGCTCGGAAACTTGACTATGCTTGAAGAGTTACATCTAGATGCGAACAATTTGATTGGTATGTCTCCTACCAAACTACTATTTCGAAATTTTATGTAGTGTTGCTTACTCTAGGTTCGAGTCTTGAAATTGAAATTTGACCCGTCAAGAATTTCACCATTGTATTGCATTTGAATCCTATCAGCATCACCAGGCAAGCCAACTCACACATCCAAAATTATATGCGATAGTTGTTTTAGCTAATGTATTCCGTGATTGTTTCCTCTTTTTTCCTACTTTCAGGTGAAATACCATCGGAAATTGGGAATCTACAGAACCTGCAGGTCCTCAGTCTAGAAAACAATAGCTTGTCCGGGCCCATTCCGTTGGCAATCTTCAACATATCGACGATTCAAGTTATCATAATGACCATGAATCATCTCACCGGTACTTTGCCATTGAGCATCAGCTTCTCTATGCCAAATCTTGTGCAACTTTTCCTCAGCATGAATGAACTAACAGGCCCGATTCCGAGCTCTCTCTCCAACTGTTCCCAACTAAGTACTCTAGACCTGTCCCAGAACTATTTCTCCGGATCCATTCCTTCCTCACTCGGCAAATTAGAAAACCTGCAATTGCTTGTTCTAGCCAGGAACAATTTGACCAGTGAACCTTCAAGTGATGGATTGAGCATCATCACCGCTTTAGGTAAATGCAGATATTTGAGAAGCATTGATCTACAAGAGAACAAGCTGAATGCTTTCCTTCCTTCGTCGATTGGGAATCTCTCTAGTAATCTTAAGTGGCTTTCCATGGGGAACTCTAAGCTCATTGGCAGCATTCCCAACGAGGTCGGCAATTTAAGTGGTTTGACCCTTTTCAATGTCGGAGATAACGAGTTGACTGGGCCTATTCCGACGACCATCACAATGATATGGAGGCTTCGAGGCTTGTATCTTCAGGACAACAAGCTGCAAGGCCCGGTTCCTGAAGACATCTGTAACCTCCCGAGCTTGGTTTTCTTATCCTTGAGCAGCAACAAGCTCGACGGATCAATACCTTTATGCATCGGTAACCTTACTTCGTTAGGAGAACTCTACTTGGGTTCTAACCAGTTAACGGGCACTATACCTGATTCGTTATGGAGACCTCTTAATAACATATTCGTGTTAAATATGTCCACAAATTTTCTGAGCGGCAATCTTGCTCCTGGAGTCGGAAATCTAAAGGCAGTGAAGGTTGTAGATTTATCAGGTAACCAACTGTCGGGCAATATACCTAACTCCATTGAAAACCTTCAAAATATGGTGAACTTCTCTTTATCACATAATATGTTTCAAGGTGATATTCCTGAATCATTTGGAAAGCTGGTGAGCCTGGAGTCTATGGATTTATCAAGTAATAACCTGACCGGGCCGATTCCCAAGTCGCTGGAGTCACTAATGGACCTCAAATACTTGAATCTCTCTTTCAATCACTTATTGGGGGAGATTCCTTCAGAAGGAAATTTCAAAGGCTTTACGGCTCAATCATTTGTAGGAAATGAAGCTCTTTGTGGCCATCCTCTAGTTTCTCTGTGCCCTGTCGTTGCCATTCATCGATCACAAACTACAAAATCGCATCTGGTAAGAATTCTTTTACCTTCTATTTTGGTGGCAATACTTGCTTTAGGCCTTTTGTTTGTTCGGACAAGGTATTTGAGGAGAAATAGAAGGCTTTCCACAGACGAAGCTTCAATGACCTTCACATCGAGAAGAAGGATAAGCTAGTATGAAGTTCTGCAGGTGACAAATGGTATAAGTCCAAGTAACTTGTTAGGAGCAGGGAGTTTCAGCTCAGTTTACAAAGGAACACTGTTGGATGGCCTAGGCATTGCAGTGAAGGTCTTCAATTTAGAACTAGAAGGCGCTCTAGAGAGTTTTGAAGCAGAATGTGAGGTACTAAGGAACATTCACCATCGTAACCTTGTGAAGATCATCAGCAGTTGTTGTAGCCTTGATTTCAGAGCATTGATTCTGGAGTACGTGCCAAATGGAAGCCTAGAGTGGTGGTTACACTGGGAGGGGTACTATTTAGACTTCCTACAGAGGCTCAGTATCATGATAGATGTCGCGTCTGGACTTGAGTATCTGCATGAAGGGTATTCAACTCCCATTGTTCACTGCGATTTGAAACCGAGCAACATCCTATTACATGAAGATTTGGTCGCTTGCCTTTGTGACTTTGGCATCGCCAAACTTCTTGGTGAAGAGAAGTCGATGACTCAAACCAAGACCCTCGCCACCATTGGGTACATGGCACCAGGTGATGATCATTTTCTTCCACTTTTGCCATATGGTGCACCGATGTAATGCATGAACTGAACATAGGATACATACACACCTACATAGAGTTACGAGATCCGGTATTATGCCTTATGCTACTTCATGTTTTCATGTGTAGAATATGGATCGGGTGGATTTGTTTCCACAAGAGGCAATGTGTACAGCTATGGAATCTTGCTGATGGAAACTTTCACAGGAAAGAGGCCAAGGGACGAGATGTTTTCTGCAGAAGAAAACTTGAAGCACTGGGTCGAGAAGTCACTTCCTCATGCAGTTCGAGACATCCTAGATACAAATCTATTGAGCAGAGAGGAGCTAACTGATGCGAAACTGGACTGCCTGTCTTCAATCCTGGAGTTGGCTGTGCATTGTTGTGCTGAGTTGCCTAAAGAAAGAATGCGCATGAATGATGTGCTTGCGAAACTCAACAAGATCAAAACAGTTCTCGAGCACATGACATGATCGTTCGCTCCTCCTGTCCTTCAGTGTGAAATAAAAGTTCTGCTTTTTTTCAAAGTTGTAACTGCTGCTTCCGGATGATCAATAAGAGCAGTGCGTGCGAAAGCATTGCTTGTATAAACAAAGGACATAATGCTCTAAAGTTTGGTTATGGACACTACTTGTGGCAAGAAGACTGGCTTTCTGCCTCATGTACAAAACCGAAATTTTGAATTCGAGTTTCACCAAAACTTTAGACAACTTCTACTTCAAGGTCACAGTAAGAAAAGCTGCCACCGTTGATTAAGATTCGTCATTCAACAGCAGCTACTCTCAACGAAGAATAAGGAAGCTTCTCAAGAATGACCAAATGATACATTTTTCCGATTGTGCTGAACTGATTTTCTAAGAATCAGAGGCACGCGCACAAATGACGAAAAAATAATTGATCATTTTTACATATTCATGCCTAACTACAATTCCTGCGATTTGATTTTCAAGAAAGCAATACCCATAGCAATGGCATTCAATTAGGAAACTGTTATCCAGACACATTGAACTTTTTTTTCCACAAACAAGCCATCTTTATTATTGTTGTTCTAAATAATTAGTTAAAAATTTCCAAATTTACATCTATCCATCAGCACTGATGGAGACGACTTGTGTAAACAAAGAGTTACCCAGATTGGGTAGCCAAAAAAAAAAAAAAAAAGAGCCTTTCTTTATATTGTTCGAACGCACAAACGCAAGAATTTGCTTGATCTCGATTTAACGTCAGCATAATTTGCTTAAGTAAAGCATTTGTGCACATTCTTAAAGCTCATCTTGTGCCTTTTCCATGCATGATAAATATAATTCTAAAGTAGAAGTGGCCTATTGAAAGGAATTTTCAAATGGTTGTCTTTGCGCCTTTATCTTATACACGGGTTTAAAACACCTAAGACCATGTTGGGTTTGAGTTTTCAGTTAATTACCATTACAAAAAGGTCGGCTTAGAGGGTGCTGAATTTATAATGGATTGTTTTAGGATAACCAATGTGGACAATGGTTTAAAATTTGAAGGTACTAACTTCCTAGTCGATGCAACATTCTTGACCGATGATGATGAGGAGGAGGAACTTGGATTTGTAACCGAGAGTGAACATTTTGGCTCACTTTTTACTGTCACAATTGGATTTGTGCTTGGGGGAGAATAGATTTGGTAAAATGCATTACCCAAATATCTATTCTTTTGATTATATGAAGACTAATTCATATTGATATCTTGAGTTGTCTCGCATGATACGCGATACAATAGGCATTCCTATAGCTATTGTTGCCTTAAAGTTGGTCTTTAGTAGTGGAGGGCACATATTAAATAAACATCGTAGTTCCGTTTGAATTGAAAGCATATAGGCTGAATTTATGCGCTAAAGATTCATGCCATATGAAGATTTCAATGAAATGTTTTTCATCGTAGACTCTATTATTTGTATTTTGTACTTTCTAATCTAATCTACCTTTCATTTGAGGGATTATCTCTTCTTCTTTTTTATCTCATTCACAGAATTCACCTAAATATTGGTTGAGTTATGTTAGTTTAGAATGTTGGGTGTGCACAAACATTCACCTAAGAAGATCGCCAACCACATCAATTCTTCGATAATAAACTTTTTCTAACACAACTCACACATGCAATTCAACAATCTCTGTCTTATAGGTGGGTTTAGTATTCGGTCTCCCCCTAATTCAAATTTCCTTCTGCATCAACTTTATCTCAACCTGAATTCCAACATCCGCTTTATCTCAACCTGATCTCTTTCGCTGACCCTTAGTCATAATGAAGAACGAGACAAACCTGATGATTTCTTTAATTACAATATTACGAGAAATAAAACCAGTAGTGTTATAAAATCTTGGCCCCCATGAGCACTTGATAAGCGATCAAATAAGGGAAACATAGCAATTTCTTTTTCATGATATACTCAATTAATTTATTAAAAATGGAATATTTCCATGATGACTTGGAGGCACTCTTTAACAAGAAAAAGCTTCCACTTTTCCCAGGATATAGCATCATGTGTATATGCTTCATCCAGTTCTCCACCTTCAAGAAACTTCCCTAATGGAGACACTACCAAGACCCTTTATCAACAGCACCACTGCACTTTTGCTTCTCTCTCCAATGCCTCGGTGGACCAGCCATGGCTCAACAACCCGGCATCACCACAGACGAGGCCTCCCTTCTTGCCCAGAAACAGGCCATCACCACCGACTGTCCAAACCTCTTGTTCACAAACTGGACAGAGACAGCATCAATCTGCAACTCGGCTGGGGTCAGCTGAGGCACTAGTAGGGTCACGAGCCTCAACCTTGCCTTCATGGGCATCTCAGTCACGCTACCCCCTCAGCTGGGCAACCTCTCAACATCACTAACAACACGTTCCATGGGTCTCTCCTGGGGAAGCTCTCGCGCACCTCCACTGGCTTCAGTACTTCAGTATCAGGCACAACTCCTTCAAATGGGAGATCCCACCATGGCTCACCTCATTGCCGCAGCTCAAGTAGCTGTTCTTGAATGGCAACGGCATGTCTGGAGTCTATTTGCTATGTGTCCACACTGCAGAAGCTTGATCTCAGAAAAAACCAGCTTGCAGGCATAATCCCATCACTGATTTTCAACATCCCAATGCTGAAAGGCGATCAATCTCAGCAACAATCAGCTCTCAGGTGCGATGCCATCCTCCGTTTTCAGTGAATCTCCACTTTTGGACATGAATCTCGGCAACAACAGCTTATCGGTGACCTTCCCTGGAACATTTGTGGGAATCTCTTGAACTTACAAGGACTGCTCTCGTCCTTCAATCGGTTCAGTGGAGAGATACCTTCCAGTTTGTCTGAATGCAAGCAGCTCCAACTTCTGTCCTTTCAGTGAATAATTTTTCAGGAACCATACCTAGAGAGCTCGGAAACTTGACCATGCTTCAAGGGTCATATCTCGGTGCAAACAATTTGATTCGTGTCTCCTACCAAACGACTATTTCAAGATTAAATATAGTGTTGCTTGCTCTAGCTTCAAGTCTTGAAGTTGCAATTCAACCCATCGAGAATCTGGAAATTCCATTGCATTTGAGTCCTATCAGCATCACCAGTCAAGCCAACTTGCACATGCAAAGTTAACTGCAACAATGTTATCGCTAATGAATTTCATGATTACTCTTTCATTGAAACTTTCAAGGGAAATACCACCAACAATTGGGAACCTACAGAATTTGCGGGTTCCTAGCCTAACAAACTCTAGCTTTTCTGGGCCCATCTCGCTGGCGATTTTCAAAATATAGACAATCGAAGTGATCACAATGACTAAATCTTCGCATTGGTACTTTGCCATCAAGCATTGGCTTCTCTACGCCAAATCTTATGCTACTTTTCCTCGGGGGGAATGAATTACCACACCCACTCCTGAGCTCTGTCTCCAACTGTTCCCAACTAACCTCTCTAGACCTGCCCCACAACTCATTCTCTGGCTCTATTCCTTCCTCACTCGGCAAATTGAAGTACTTGCAATGGTTTAAGCCCAGCCGGGAATGTTTTGACTAGGTAACTTTCAAGTGATGGATTGAGCATGATCCTTGTTTTAGGTAATGGTAGATATTTGAGAAGGATGGATTTACAGGAGAACAAGCTGGAGGCTTTCCTTCCCTTCATCGATAGGGAATCTCTCTAGTAATCTGGAGTGGCTTTCCGTGGGGAATTCCAAGATCATTGGTGGAATTCCTGGCGAGGCCAGCAATCTAAGTGGCTTGACCCTCTTCAATGTCGGAGATAATGAGTTGACAGGTCTATTCCCACAATGATCGCAAGGACAGGGAAGGCTCGAGGCTTGCATCTCTAGGACAACAAGCTGCAGGGGTCGGTTTCTGAAGACTTCTGTAACCACCGAGCTAGGCTTTCCTATCTTTGAGCAGCAACGAGCTTGACGGATCAATACCCTTGTGCATTGGTGACCTTACTTCATTAGGAGAACTCCACTTGGGCTCTAACCGGTTCACAGGCACTGTACCCGATTCCTTGTGGAGTCTAAGACTCTAAATAACATGATGATGTTTAAATATGTCCACAAATTTTCTGAGCGGCATTTTTTCTCTCGGAATAAGGAATCTGAAGGCAGTTGCCGTTGTAGATTTATCAGGAAACCAACTGTCAGGCGAAATACCTAACTCCATTGAAAATCTTCAAAACATGTTGAAGTTCTCTTAAAAACAGAACACGTTTTGAGGTGATATTCCTGAATCATTTGGAAAGCTGGTGAGCTTGGAGTCTCTGGATTTATCATAGTAACAACCTGACCGGGCCGATCCCCAAGTCGTTGGAGATCCTATCATACCTCAAATACTTGAACCTCTCTCTCAACCACTTATCTGAGGAGATTCATTCCTTCAGGACTTTCCAGCTCAATCTCATTTGTTGGAAATGAAGCTCTTCGTGGCAATCCTCGTCTACAATTTCCTCCGTGCCATTTCACTGCCATTCATCGATCACAGAGTATGAAGTCACATCTGCTAAGAATTCTTCTACCATCTATTTTGGCGGCAACACTAGCCTTAGGCCTTTGGTTTTTCCTGGCAAGAAATTCGAGTCTTTCAACAGAGGGAGCTTCGAGTACTTCCCCACGACAATAAGAATAAGCTACTAGGAAGCTCTACAGGCGACAAATGGTTGGAGTCCAAGCAACTTTTTAGGAGCGGGAAGTTTCGGCTCAGTTTACAAAGGAAGATTGTCGGATGGCCCAAGCATCGCAATGAAGGTCTTTGATTTGGAAGTAGAAGGAGCTATAAAGAGTTTCGAAGCAGAACGTGAGGTACCGAGGAACATTCACCATAATTTCATGAACATCATCAGCAGCTGTCATAACCTCGATTTCAAAGCTTTGATCCTGAGGAACATGCCAAATGAAAGCCTCGAGGAGTGGTTTCACCTCGATGGGTACTATGTAGACATCCTTTAGAGACTCGATATCATGATAGATGTCGCGCCTGGACTCAATATCTGCGTGAAGGGTACTTGGTTCCCATTGTTCACCGCGATTTGAGACGGAGCAATGTCCTATAAGGTGAAGCTTCGGTTGACTGTCTTTGTGACTTGGGCAACGCGAAATGGAAGCCAGGTGATGATCATTTCCTTCCTCTTTCGCCATATGGTGCACACCGACTATATAATGCGTTATGTATCATGACACCTTATGTTCAAGACGATTTCCGGGAAAGCAAAGCTTGAAGCGCTGGGCGGATAAGTCAAGTCACTTCCTCGTGCAGTGGGAGACAACCTAGACGGTAATCTACCGAGCACTGTAGAGCTAACTGGAGCTAACTGTAGCGAAGACTTCCATGTTTCTTGAAAGCTGAAACTCCAGCTTCCGGTTGCTCGATAGGAATCATGCAAGCAAAAGCATTGCTCTTGTAACCAAAGGACATTATCCCACAGAAACTTGTCATGCACACTACTCGTGGCAAAAAGACTAGCCTGCCCTAAAAATTAAGAATTTCTAGAATAACAAGGTGCCACTAAGAACAGGCTGATAGACTGTCGATGAAGGATTCGACATCAAATTCTAAGTTTTTCAATAAGCACGCACAACAGCAAAGGCCACAACAAAGAATAAGGGCAACTTCACAGGAACGACCAGATGACAGCATTTTCCAACTAATGTTGGATTTATCTTCTTTGCATTAGAGCCACATGCACAAATGAAGAAAAAATATATTCAGTTTTACACATTCATGCCTAACTACAAACTCCTGCGACTTGATCTTCAAGAAAGCCATACATATAGCAATGGCAATCAATTAGGAATCTGTTATCCAGATACATTGTTACATGTAAAAAATAAACAAAAATAACTCTGCAGTCTAGCGGACCAAGAAAAAAATCGAACATTCTCCTTCTGGATAATTCCGACACAATCAAGACTCTAAATCTACTCATCCTCTTGGCTGCGCAACCTAGCCAACTTGTTCGTAACCACGACATCAAGCTGTGCAGCTCGTTCGACAATCTCCTTCCTCTTTCTTGTGGAGACATTGTGAGCAATCTCCGCACAGTATGTCCTAAACAATTGGGGCAAACAGATCATCATTATTATTGTTATGATTAACAAAGTAAATTAGCAGCTTCACAAGCTAATTATGCAACTGGAAGTCATCTAGTACCTGTTATGCATCATCAACAATTCAAGCTCCTTCGCATTGTGCACAACAAATTTTTTGAAACCATTAGGAAGATAATGGCGAGTCTTCTTGTCTGACCCATAACCAATATTTGGCATCAAAGTACATCCCTTGAACTTTCTTCTGACTCGGGAATCAATACCTTTGGGTCGACGCCAGCTTGGCTGTTAATAACACAAACAGTATGGTGAGAGCGAATACAACCAACCTTGCAAATCTTACATAGTTGACAGCCAGCCCCACAAATTTTACATGGTCAACAAGACAGTCAAGAAAATCTCACTTTTCGAATCACAAAAAAGAGTGAAACTAGGTATGGCCATCTGGTAAATCCATGTCAGATAATGTGATCAGGGATAAAGTAACTGTTAGCCAGTAGATATGAAGCTAACGGTGTCGCAAGACCTGTTCAAGTATTTTCTTTTTGCCCAGAAAAACGAAATGTCCAGCTACATAATGAATTTAAATCTGGACATCAGATACCATGGGCAGAAACAGCTTCAAAAAAGAAGAAAATTGACACCAAAACTCAAAAAAAAAAAGGAGAAAATAACAAAGTTTGCAATCTCAGCCGAAAGATGGTGATAATTTTAGTTATAATCACTGTAAAATCATGATAATGGGAAATTTTGCATCATTGATTGCTGAAAGATAAGAACCCAGTGTCTACACCATACAACTGGGGGAAAAAGACAAAAGACTGAAAAACAACTTCAACTACTAACTAGATCAGCTGGTTGTGCACGTTAAAAATCAGTATCTAACAGAAGGAACCTGGAATTTCAAGACAGTTTATGTGAAAAAAATGATTAAAACACGTCAAAGACAAAGTTCTAGTACTGAATGGGATCAGATGGTAGTGCATGTTAATATTCATCATCCAATAGCAGAAATATTGGGTACAAATCATCATATCCCATTGCAGACTCTTAGACAGACTTGTCCAGAAAACATAAAGCATACAAATACTCCAGTGTCAAATACCAAAAATTGTAACAGCAAATAATTTTTCAAATGTAATGTGGAATGCATTTACATGTCCTCATTTGATCAAATGAGACGCATGGATGGTCAATGCATATTGCCCCAAAAGGGTCTATAAAATTAGGTGTACTAAGTCCACGCAAGAAAGTGATTACCATTTCTTCAATCAGCAATTCATTAACCAGTTTTCTCACTACTATAAGCTAGGATCAGATAGTCGATCGCTTTTCACCATCATGCATCAAGAGATGCATGTAAGACTGGGTGTCAAAGATCTATCATCAAATCCTTCGAGGTCAAGACTCTGAACAGACCCAGCATAACAGTTGAGCCATAAATTCAATATAAAATCCACTCTGGAGACAGATAAAGAACCAAAAAACAAATTTCGCCAACTCTCATCTACAAAAACCAGAACAGCAACCAATACTACTCACAAGGAAGAGCATCATAGAAAATTTTTAGGCAACTCGAAAAGTAATGAAAAAGAATAAAAAGTACCCCAGAATCAGATACAGTGGGAATCACCACCAATGCATCTGCTGTGCAAGTAAGACTGGGTGTCAAAACATCTATCATCACGTTCCCCCAACATCCGATAGATATTTATAAAACAAATCCAGATTCAAGCAAAATTAATCTCAACAGCAAGAAAAAATGTAAAGCACAAATGGAAAAGAAAAAAACTAAACCTTACAGATTTAAGCAACAGATGTTTTGATATCAGATAAAAATGTCAATCACCACCGTGCATCAACAGATGCAAGTAAGACTGGGGCGACAAAACGCTATCATCATCTATCTCTGCGAATCAACGTCGAACCAAGTCGACAATATGGAATTCTGTAAGCCCATAGAAAAGGCTGCGCAAAAGCATCGACTAAGCAGAAAACAATACCTCCAAGAAAGTAATTTTCGGAAAAAGGAAAACAACCAGGGAAATCGCAAGAACATGAATCAACAAACAAGCCAGAACATGGGAAACAGGGGAAACAAAAACAGAACGTGTACAAAAACATACGAAACACGAGAAAGTCTATACCTTGACAGAGATCTTGCGGTCGCTCTGGGGCCTCTTGAACTGCTTCACCCGCTTCTTGACGATCCTCTTCGACAGCAAAGGCACCGCCATTTTTGGCCTCCCACCTCCTTCATTCGTAGAAGACAAGCAAAACCCAAGTCAGAATCATCTTTAACACACAGACCCAGAACAAACCCATCTCCACACATGTACATAATTCACTACACTGACTCCGATTAAGCGAGGAAGCTCTCCTAAAGGCCTAAAACAACACCATCAAGAAAACCCAATACACACAAACTAGCTATAAGCTCCACACAGAGAGAGAGAGAGAGAGAGAGAGAGAGAGAGAGAGATTACGGAGAGCGATTTAGGGTTTGAGGGGGCCGACGAGGTGAGGACTGGACGAGGAAGACGGAGGTTATATAAGGGCGCTCGGGGTCACTGCTAGGGTTTCGGTTTCGGCGAGCTCTCCTTGTGTCGCAGGTCCGTTTGGCTAGAGGTATACGATAACCCTGAGGTGTGATAATTTATTTTGAACAGTATTTATTCATTTATAGTAAATCTTTTTTTTTTTTGCTAGAACTCATTTATAGAAAATCATTTTCATTACCAGACCGACCAAATGTATATCAGTTTTACTGGAAGTAAGGTGAACTTTACTCCTGATAAAAAAAGAAGTGAATCTTATTTCTTGGTAATGTCCATATTTTCAAAATAAAGATATGATTTTTTGGGAAGTGAAATGACTTGTTATTAATGATATTATATTTTTCAAAAAAAAATGATATGATTTTCTCAACGTATTCATTTTAAGCAACCTATCAGAGATGTAAACATTATATGCAAGAGAAAAAGACAATTCAAATCACGCCCTTAAAAATTACTTAGCTAATAATTCAATTTAACCATTCAATTGAAGAATAAAAAATGCTTTTGAGGGTAAAATTTGAATGTTTTTCATTAATCTCTATATTTCTGGTAGTTTCTTTCTTCAATTGGAATGTCATGAGGTGGAGAATAATGTGGTTGAGAAAATTGCCATCAAAAATAAGAATTGACTTATTAGAAAAAGACAAGATTGACATTTTTCTCCTGTAACAAATGCTCTCTTAATTGGCTTCAACCTTCACTACAAAGGGCAAATCATGGAATGCAATATTGAGAATAGGGCTATTTTGATATCTAAAGGATGGACCCCATAATATCAAACATTCAAGTGTGTGAATTCATGATGAGTGTGTTATTTCCTCATGGTCAATCTTTTCATTTAGAATAAATATATGAACATCAAATAAACATGTTACTTTGTCAATTATAGTCATTATTGAGAGTATTCCATTATTCTTTTAAGAAAATTGAGTAACAAAAGAATTTGTATTCGCTAAAAGCAAGCTATATAAAACAAGAATTACTTATTATATGAAGAGCTTAACTTGTATATATAAGGAACGACTTATGTTTATTACAACTAGCGACTTGACTTTTTTTAAAACTTAATGATACATCTCTTTTTACAAAAAGGCACATATATATAAATATATAATTCTATATAATAAATTAGGGATGGGCACGAAGAATAGACCCATATAAAATGATTCTTCCCATAAGAAATGGGTGATGGGAAAATGATAAGGCATAGGGCAGGGATATTAGTGGGGTCATATCCTTCCTTTTGCTTAAGTGTTTTCGATTGATTAATTGATTTCGAAAATATTTTCACTTTCTTAGATTTAGGAATTCACTTCGAGACATGGGTGCTCGTCTATGAGTATTTTCTTCGCCACAAAACACTTAAATGATTCTCAATCCTTTTTTTTTTTTTTCTAGAACTCATTTATAGAAAATCATTTTTATTACCAGACCGACCAAATGAATCTCAGTTTTACTGGAAGTAAGGTGAACTTTACTTCTGATAAAAAAAAAGTGAATTTTATTTCTTGGTAATGTCCATTTTTTTCAAAATAAAGATATGATTTTTTGGGAAGTGAAATGACTTGTTACTAATGATATTATATTTTTCAAAAAAAATGATAAGATTTTCTTAATGTACTCATTTTAAGCAACCTATAAGAGATGTAAACATTATACGCGAGAGAAAAAGACAATTAAAATCATGCCGTCGAAAATTACTTAGCTAATAATTCAATTTAACCATTCAATTGAAGAATACAAAATGCTTTTGAAGGTAAAACTTGAGTGGTTTTCACTAATTTCTATATCTCTGGTAGTTTCTTTCTTCAATTGGAATGTCATAAAGTGGAGAATAACGTGGTTGAGAAAGTTGCTATCAAAAATAAGAATTTACTTATTAGAGATAGATAAGATTGACATTTTTCTCCAGTAGCAAATGCTCTATTAATTGGCTTCAACCTTCACTACAAAGGGCAAATCATGGAATGTAATATTGAGGATAGGGCTAGTTTGATATCTAAAGGATGGACCCCAAATAATATCAAACACTCAAGTGTGTGAATTCATGATGAGTGTGTTATTTCCTCATGATCAATCTTTTCATTTAAAATAAATATATCAACATCAAATAAACATGCTATTTTGCCAATCACAGTCATTATTGAAAGTGTTCCGTTATTCTTTTAAGAAAATTGAGTAACAAAAGAATTTGTATTCACTAAAACAAGAATTACTTGTTATATAAAGAGCTTAACTTGTATATATAAGGAACGACTTATGTTTATTACAATTAGCTAATTTACAACAAACGACTTGCTTTTCTAAAACTTACCGATACTGTCTCTTTTACAAAAAGGCACATGCGTGTGCACACACACATACGTATACTTCTCATAATAAATTAGGGACGGGCACAAAGAGCATACCCATATAAAATGATTCTTCTCACAAGAAACAAGTGACGGGAAAAATGGTGAGACATAGGGCGAGAACATCAGTAGGGTCATGTCCTTGTTTGCTTTAGTGTTTTCGGTTTATTAATTAATTTCAGAAAATATTTTCACCTTCTTAGGAATTCACTTCGAGACGTGGATCGTCGTCTATGAGTGTTTTTATCGCCACAAAACACTTAAAATGATTCTCAATCTTTAAGTGAAATTGTAAGAGTTGGGCCAAATTATTAAAATAGAAGGCCCAATGCCCTCAGCCTTCAGCCCACAGTACCCTCAAGCCCAAATGAATCTGGAAAGCTTTATTCTTCCCTCTCTTGCCTTGCTCGTGAAAGGGGAGAGAGAGAGAGGAAGCGGTCATCCAAAACACAGAGGAGAAACCGAGGAGGAAAGGCTGGAGTGGCTGAACATTGCATGCAAGCTTAGGGCCTCTTGAAGAGTCATATTTTGCAACGCCCATTAAATATTCAAACTTTCATTCGTCTAGCGTAAAGAATTTTCGAAATTAACTCATAAATTTGGATTTAGTAGGTGCATTCTATTCAGGAGTTGTTAAACCGTAAAATTATAGGAAAATAAAAGTTTAGAGTAACATCAAGCTACGGAATTTGTTAGAATGTATTAGAATTACGGTTGGATTCGAGTGAATTTTCAAAGTTTTGTATGTGTCGTTGGACCCAATTAAAATTTTTGTTTTTGCCCATCTCCAGCTGTCTTCTGTGTTGGTGAAGCTTAGCACCTATTGGTACTATATAAGGTTTTCTTTTGGTAGTAAACTCTGTTTAACAGGGGTTTAATGAAGAGAGTTATTGAGCGAAAAAATTCAACACGTGAGTCGTGTGTATCGGATAACAATATGTGTTTGCCATGGATGAGCCTTTCGTTGGTACATAAGAGACGAGTGATGCTAATAAACATAGTTTAGCCAAAGTCACTAGTTAAAGAAATGTTTTAATTTATTTTGATGTGGTTTCTCATTAAATGGATATGATTACAAGTTCGTTAGCTTGGGTAGTTGACATTGTTAGGTCTCTAAGTAGTGTTTATCTCTTCTTTAGTTTTGTAAAACTCCAATCTAATGATAGAAATTAGATATATTGTGACTTACAGAGGTATTCATGATTTGATATTCCTTTGTAAAAAAAAAAAAAATTGATGCTTACAATGTATTGGATGCATAAAACTGAATTGCACATTTATTACCCTAATATCTATTTGAAATGACAAATTATCTTTTGAGTATTAATGTGAGCTTATTGAGTTTGAATGATTTGCAAAGCACTTTCCAAAAAGAATTACCAAAAGGTAATTGAATTACGAATTTAGTTTATAAAAATTACTTTGTTGGATGAATTGAATCATGGAAAATTATATATTTTGGTTAGTGAACCTAAATTTTAAAATGGATTATAGATTTTGATTTGTGTGTTATTAGAGGATGATATTAGGATTATGCTCATGTTGCTATGATTAGAACCCAATTAGGGGATAAGCATGTATACCATTATCAAGTCATCCTTTTGGGTCAAATCACTAGTCAATATAGGTGAAAATATAGTCGAGGGGGAATTTGGTCACCTCCGTTATAGGCTTTGACCATGACCATAGTTTAATATCAAGTATTGATTGCTCGATGAAATAAATCGTTGATTCGGGAAGCTCACTCCACTCATATTTGTTCTTAATTGAACCCTAACCTAAAATCCCTATGTAAATTATTGGGAGTGTGCAAAACGGACTAGCAAAAAAGGAAAGCCCCGACTAGATTAGCTAGTTTGATTTGGTTCTCAGGAATGTTGGTCCGGATTTCGATTCCACTTTTGGAACTAGTATTTGGGTGGTCCAGTTTCAAATTCTAAAGGAAAATCAGATTGGACCATATTTACCTTTTAAAGTTATTATTAATAAAATTAGTAAAATATAAACTAAACACTATCTCGATCTAATTTCATGTAGTGGAAAAAAACAGTAGTGAAAAAAAGTGATCGGTTCTATTGGTGGTTCGATCAATTCTTAATCCTAGAACCAATTGGTCTGGTCCTCAATTTTCAATTTTGAGAACCGGTCCTCTCGATCCAACTCTCGGTCCCACCTTAGAATTGGAAACCGTTCACCCCTATAAATTACATGTGATGGGCATGCACGAGCAACACATTAAGCTCGGCCTAAGCCGGGCCTGAAAGCCTGAACTTGTCCAATCATCACCTCTTCTCAAGCTGTTTCTTTCGCACGATTCATATTTGCACATGTACCGTGTTCGTTCCTCGTCATAAAAACGAGTGGCTTCCGTCATTGTCTTTGCATTTCGCGTGCTTTCGCATCGAACTCCCCCCGGCCAACACTCGGGCCGGCGCAGGAGCGGTCCTCCGGACCACACATCATCGTCTTTCCTCTCCTTCCCTCGGAGCCGCACGTGCCGGACGCGTCACGCTGAGCTGGCCCCCCGGCCCACGTGGCGCCACCCTACCGGCCGCTCGCCCCTCCCCCGGGGAAGATCCCATCTCAGCCGTCCACCTGTCCCGCGCGGGAACAATCCCATTGCGTCTGCTGACCGTTCGTGGAAGTTAAAGAGAGGGGGAGAGTAGAGAGAGAAAAACAAAAGTCTCATCTCCTCTCTCTCCTCTCCTTTCTCTCCTCTCTTTCTCTCTCTAAGATCGCGAGCTCTGCAGCTATGCCCGGCTCTGCTGCTCGTCCGAATTCTCCCTCCGGGCCCATCTCCGCTCCGCCGTCGCTCCGTGCTTGAGGTTCAGCGCGTGATCGCGTCTTCTTCGTGGGGAGTTTCAGCTCCTTGTCGGGATTGTGCAGCTGTCGTATGAACTCCTCTCTCTCTCTCTCTCTGGCTAGCTTTCTCTCTCTCGCTCTCTCTCGCTCTGGCTCGGAGGAGCGAGCATGAGCTGCTGCATAATTCGTGCTTCCTGTGACGTCCTCTCGCTCTGCTCACTCGGAGCTGCAGTTGTTTTCGGTCGTCTTTGGTTGGGTTCGCGTTCTTTAGTGGCGTCGACGACTTTGGTTTGACTTGCGTGCTCTGGGCCGTTCGCTCTCTCAGATTTGAGGATTTTGCGCTTTGTTTGGTCTTTTCGTTTCTGGGTTTTTAATGGGTGGTGATGTCTCCGTCTCTTTCGTTGTTTTCTTCCTCGGTTCGTCGTTAATTATCTGCTTTTGTTCAACTCTGTTGTAAAGTGAGGCTCGGTGAGTTGTTTTGCTGCTTTTCTTTTTGGTGAATTTTGTAGATGAGGATGAATTTGCTGCGCGCCGGGTTGACTGAGTTGACTTGATCGCTGGGGGCCGAATTCTCGTGAGCTCGTCAACTTCTCTTCTAGTTGGGCGGATCATAACCACACGCTTCGGTTGATTTAAACTAAAAATCGTTTTCTTTTCTCTTTCTATGTTTGCGAGCCCTTGAAGTTGCAGTGATGCTTAAGGCCACTTCGTCTCCTTGGAAATTTTTCTGATATTGTGTCTGTTCTTCCTTTTGATGTCTTGTAGTCCTGTTTTGTGGTTAGGAGGATAGTTAAAAACAGAATGTCAAACAGATGCTGAATATCTGCTTGTTAATTGACCGGGGAAGGTTCATTTCTCAGTTAGTTTGAGGTTTCTGAGGTTATATTTTATCCCAGGTTTATCATTCAAAGGAATCAACTAAAGTGTGGTTTTTATTTATTTATAAAATTTCTCTTTCATTTTAACCCTTCTTAAACTAAAGTAGTGGATCTTTGTTTGTAATTTAGGTGCACAGAAATGGATTGTTTGTCTTTATCACCAAGTGTGTAAATATGCAATGTTTGGGCATATATGTATGTCTCATAAGCGTCTATCCCCAGTGCTGAGAGCATATAATATGATCAAACCATGAATAGATTTAGATCTTTGCTTCATTTTGAGAATACTGTTTAGCCTAGGGTACTGGTCAAATGTAGGCCATCTTCTAGGACTGGGTTTTGGTGTGACAGGAACAGAGATCAAACTTTCTTTGTCAGTGGTTTATTTATGAGGATTATTGACTTTGACTACTCTTGCTCCTTGTATAATCGAGATGTTGCAAATGCCTTCAAGGAGGAGGATTAGATTACAAGCACAACCATGGACAGCAGAAGTGATAAGGCACCTGATCTGAATGCTTTCACGTTGAATCTTCCAAGATAAATGGGATTTTGTTGGTGGAGATCTACTGAAAGTTTTCAATAAGTTCCCTAGTTGCAGAGAGATTGTGAGTAGCCTCAATTGTTCAATCTTAGTCTTGATTCTTAAGAAGACAAGTACAATACTCTCAAGGATTTTTCATCTTACAGTCTGGTGAGCAGTGTCCTACAAGATTAAAGTTCCATACTGGTTGTTTCAAGAAGGTTTTACCTCATCTAGTAGGACCGTGCTAAAACACTCTTTCAGAAGGTAGACATATTTTGGATGTTGCTCCGATTGCCAGTGAGACTTTAAATGATTGCCTATGAGAAAGAAAACTGGTGGTATTTGCGAGTTGGATTTGGAGAAGGCCTATGATCATGTCTCATGGGAGTCCTGGATGTATAATGCTGAAATGAGTGGGCTTTGGCAACCAATGGTAACAGTGGATTCCAAATGCATTTCATCACCAACTTTCTCAGTTTTGGGCAATGAGGTCAAGGAGGTTAATTGGAATCTTTTAGAAGATAGGGATCCATTGTCGTGTTCTTATTTGTGTTGGTTATGGAGTAATTCAAAGCTGTTGGCGAAGGTTTGATTAGTGGGTTCAAGGCCGGCAATGCTAGTAATGATGTTTTTATTTCTCATCTTTTATTTATAGATGATCCCTTCAATTTCACTGACGATGATATCTAGCCAATTCTACACTTGAGGTGCATTGTGTTATCCTCAAAGTAGTATCCAGACTGAGAGTGCACTTCCAAAAGAGTGAAATCATTCCAATGGGCAAGAATTTAAATGTGCAAGTCCTTACTTGAATTCTGGGTTGTAAGGAAGCAAGTTACCTATAAGATATCTTGGATTGTTATTGGGGTCTGCATACTATAAAAAGAGTGTTTGCAACCCGATCATCCAGAAGTTGAGAAGAGATTAGGTCCGTCGAACTGTGAAAGGAGGATATTTGTTCACAGGGAGGAACACTTATTTCTCCATTCAATCGATTTGATAGGTTTGAAATACTGTTTCTGGAATTTTAGTAGCAGAGTGGGTTATCTGAAGCAGTTTCCATCATGAACTTTGATCTTGCAGAGGGGCCATCGATTTATGTGTTGGAAAGAAGAAATACCGTAGATGATTCCTCTCCTTCTATTTTGATTCATTTGGGAAGAAAGAGACAAGTGGGCATTTCAAGGAGATGGATCCTCTTGAAATTCTCTTTGCAATAATTAGCTTTTACACATTGGGTACTTCTAGTTTGTTCAGAATGTTAGAAACTCTCTTTTGTGCATAATTTCATGTATGGGTGGCTTCCCTCTCAAGCCATTGTGCTTAAGGGCAGTAAACCTTGGTAGTTTCTTAATTGCATTTTCTTTATCATTAAAAAAAAAAAAAAAAATCTCCCATGAGAAATGTCTATGAGTTTTGAAAAGGATTGCCTTGGATGAATGGTTCATTGTGGATTTGATGTTTTTCCTTTAGTGTATTGCACAACTTAGAGAAGAACTTAGAGATGCTTCATACGGTTCTTCTCTGTTGTTTTCCAACATGTGTGTTTCATTGTTTATGCAGGCTTTCGTAATCATCATACTCCGTCTGCTGGTTGACTGCGGTTTGATTCATTGAAGGGGCTTGCTTCCTAAGCAGATGTTTCTGGGTCAAGATTGTTATTTATACCAGAACCGTCAATCAAATGCCAGCATTAAGAATGAAAAGCAAGCCAGGCAAAGCCTCTTTAAGAGAAGCTAATGGTCTTTGTGTATGTCCTAAATCATGTAAAGTTTCAAACAAATCATGTTCTGATTTTTCACCTACTCAACAAACTACAGAATCTGACTTTTCTTCTCTGGGTTTCCTCACTGGTACGCAATCAGAATCTGATGTCTTTTATTCTTTAGCTGTCACTGCATGAAGTTATCTCTGTTTCTATTGTTTCCTGAGATGTGTCCTCAAGTTAAAATATCAGGTGAAACGCTAATAGCCTTTCTCATAACTGCATTTTGTGCATTCAGTTTCCTTTCCCATTAGATATGCAATCTAAGGGAAATCATTTCATATTCGTTTTATAGACTGCATTGTGTTTACAGCATTGATGAAAAATAAAACATTTCAATGCAATAGATTTTCATGGGATTTCCCACGATGTAACACGTGATGGAAAATTCTGTTACCCACAAGTTGTTGATTATTGCAAATGTCAAATTTTTGAACTTTCCTCATATTAAATTTTTTTAATTGTGGACACAATTGGATGCGTCACATCTTGTTATTGTATATGTTGAACTTTTGAAGTTTCCTCATACCAAATGTTTCAAATATGAGCACAATTGCATGTGTCACATCTTGCATTGGTTACACTGGATACAATGAGGTGCAACTAATGTATTTTTACTCAGGCAGCAAATTTTGCAACCAGTTGAATCATCAGCTTCTCTCTATTGAGCTTTCTATTCTGTGCCTACCATTTCAGACAGAGAAGTGGCGACTCAAGATAGTGACTGCAATGGAGCCATTGCCAAACCGGAACGACTTGATGAGGAAAAGAGTTATCTAGAGAAGCAGCTGTCATTTCTAGCTGATTCATCTTCTTCAGGCAAAATGGTATTTTGCTCTTTGGATTTCATCAATCTGTCTGTTTTTCTAACGAGTAAAACTTTATAAGATTTTATTTTATTTCTAATTTACTTGAGTCATATTGTGATTGAGTAGCCTTTCGATTTGCTAAAGACTTCTTAAGTAGTTATGCCAAAAGTGTGAATGTGTATACTCGTTCCTCAAACCTGCATGCTTCTTCATCAATAACTGACACTAATAAATGGGCAGGATGATGCTATGGATAATTAGGATAGATCTGACAAATCTAGGTACTTAGGAGGTGTGGGAGAGCATCAGTCGGGATTTGACATTTTGCTCTCCTATTATTTTTAGCTAGATATTAACTTAGTTATACATTCGTTTTCTGTCGTTCTCTCATTGATTGTTTGTCCGAAATGAATCTATAGGGCTAGCTTTTCCTTTTGGCTACCTGTGCAATGCATCTATTTTTATGTTCATTTCTGATTAAATATATATTGAAGTGTGAAAACACAGGGAGGATTAGTATGATTAGTTAAGTGGGCCCAAACAACATGACATATTGTCAAGTTTTAGTGAAACCGAAAAGGATCAGAATTGGAAACTGTGTTATAAAAAGTTGAAACATCCAGATATTTAACCAAGGAAATTGGCTCAGCAATAAAATAAAGCTCTCTCTTTTTAATCGAATTCCAAAAATTTTGTCTTTAGTGGGCCAAACTTGTCAATAATTTATCATTGTCTATTCAATGTGCAGAATCCAGCTTGCTTCTTCAATATGCCCTGAAATAGTCATTACTGTCATGTAGCCTGTGCTAATGTAACAGTTGGAGTTTGCTAGTTGCAGGAATCTTCCCATTCCAGTCCAACTAATTTGGAGACTATTTTTTCTCCCATTTTGGAGCCTGATGAACAGCTCAGCATAGAGGGTGTCTCCTTTGGTACTGTTTTGACTCTCACCCATTTAAAGATGTTCCTGCTGCTAGAAGTACCTTTTGCACTATCTCTTGTCTAGTTATCTGTTTATATTCCTTTTGTTACTCTGCCGCAACTGCAAAAAGGGAGAGAACTAGTTCTTGTAGGAGAGATTGTGTTACTGTTGTTTTTCTAAATTGATGTGACTAATATTCTGTTTTTCCCCCTACCTTTCTTTTACACTTTTTTCTTGATGGAAATGGCATTGGGGTGAGCATCCTTTGCTGCCAAGGATGCCTTAATTTTACCTGATAGTGTGTTTGATCCCCCAGAGGGTGTTTCTTTTCATTAATGTATCTACACTCCACTAATTTTATCCATGTCTCAATCCTTAAAATTCTTACTTGTTAATGGAAGCAGGTTTTGTTGTCCTTTACTTGTCAGATCAGATGGTCACTTCAATATTTTTGTGTATGAACATTAATTGTTTAACGGTCTACTTATTCCGCTTGTTGGTTGAGGCTATTTTATTTTCCTGGTGCAGATGCTTTCATGGTATTAGTAGTTTTTGAGGAACTTAATTCTAATGCCTGATTTCATTGGCAGACTTGGTAGGGAGCACATGTGATTTTGGTGTGGCATTGTTGGAGGCTGATGAAAGTTTTGAAAACAAGGGGTCATGTGACTACCCAAGTTGCAGCATATCAGATTTCTACATCTCTGACATGTTTATCACAGGTTTACGACCTGATGATGTTACAATGGATGATGACGATGCAACTGATTTAATGCCTTCAACTAGGTACAAGGGTGATGAGTCAAGTATGCTGTTTGACGTTTCTGATAAATACATGATGGTACCACTTTTAGGGAGTACACTAATTAGTAGTGCAGTTGAAGATACCAAGTCACTTGAACAAGGACCAGTTGATCCAGATGGACCCAGCTTTTATATGTCAGTTGATCAGATGAGATGCTACAACTCTGAATCAGAATGCCATTCTGATTTGGACGAAGCAGAGTGCTTTGATCCACATTTGTTCATCAGAACATTACCTGACTTGTCTGATGAAGTGCCAAGTTTTCAACCCACGGCATTGCAAAAGGAAATTCAAAAAAGGAAATCTGTGACACTGGTGCTTGATCTTGATGGTAAGAAGCTTATGTTATAATTTGCCTCTCTCTCTCTCTCTCTCTCTCTCTCTCTCTCTCTCTCTCTATGGTTTAAGTAATTTGTCTGTATGGATTGGTAGACTGAAAGGAAAATCTGTCGAGAACATTTTCGTAGCCTAGGGAGAAACTTCTGATCCTGCATACTCTTCTCTCTTCTTTGTTTCTTATCTAGTTATCCTTTAAAAGGAATATATCGTTCTTCCATTTTTTCCTTAGTAAAGAAAAGTGTCAGAATCCAAAGTCAATGACTTGTGAACTGTCACTTTCAATGTAAATTTCCGAACTGATTAGCTAGTCCGACACTACTAATTATCACCTTTCATAGTCATTAATCAATATTTCTTGTTAGTTTTGTTGTCTTATGAATGCTCACGACATAGTCTTATCTATGATTTTTCTCATCAGAAAAAATCAATGTTGTGAATACGCTTATATTAGCTGTCTATTCTAAAAGCAGAGAGCCAGACATTATATGATTTTGAGTGATAAGCACAGTTTTGTACAAGACTTAGGCATTCTTGCAATTTGAGAACAAATTTTGAGTATAATAAAAAAGATCATATAAGTTTGATAGATAAACATGAGTTTGTTGCTGTCTTATTCTTTTTTGTTGGCACCGTAACTGTTTAATGTATGGTGAGAGAAGTTTCAGAATTCTAATGACTGGCATCAGTGAATGTGAATGGCACCTGTTCTTTTGTAAAAGATTTTGGATATTTCCCCTTGAAAATAAACAGGTGAACCTTTTTTTCTCAAACACTATGGTGCTTTCCATTAGTTCACTTGTAGTTTCCATCATATTTTCAGAAGTTCACGAATACAAAGTGTAAGTAATTCTCTAAATTATTCACTGTCATATGAGCATTAAAGATCCCAGTGAGAAAAGGGGTTATGTTGGCTAACTTATAGGAACTCGATGATTTTATCCTCTCAACGTCTGTGTGTGTGTGGAACTGCATTCGCATAAGATGGCAATATTCTGCAAAGTCAGCCATTTGATAGTTTTGAATGTCAGTAACAGGCAGTGATAAAAGGACTCAAATGAAGTGAGGTAGATGACCTGATTGCACCCAAAAAAGAAAAAGGAGAGAAGGTGAAAGCACACCAACGACACAAGCTTGCTGACTATGTCTTCACCCATTTTAAGCAAATTTAGTGTCCAAAAAGCTCTGTACAATTGATGGAGAAATATTCATGGTTGGCTTCTTGCATGTGATTACAGACATAAAAGCCGGTGTTTTCCAATAATTCTGTGTCCTTCATACTCCTTGTCTATTCCATCTTTAATCTATCAAGAAGATGCTTTGAGTGCATCCGCTGGTGAAATTAATTGCCTTAATTAAATTCTGTTATTTTTTTTTTTTGGTCGAAAAATTCTGTTATTTACTTAGCCCCATGATATAGATAGATGAGCAATATCTAATTATGAAGTGCAATTGCACTCGGCTGTGGTTGTTGCAGAGACACTCGTTCATTCTTCATTGGAGCACTGTGATGATGCTGATTTTACCTTTATTGTCTTTTTCAATATGAAAGAGCACACTGTATATGTCAAAAAACGGCCTTATCTGCAAACCTTCTTGGAGAGAGTTGCAGATATGTTCAATGTCGTAATCTTTACAGCCAGCCAAAGCATCTATGCAGAGCAACTGCTTGACATACTGGATCCACACCAAAAGCTAATATCACGTCGAGTTTATCGTGAATCATGTACTTTTTGTGATGGCACTTACACAAAAGATTTGACCATCTTAGGTGTTGACTTGGCTAAAGTTGCTATTATTGATAATTCTCCACAGGTACTCTCCTTTCCATATCCTATTTACTTACTTTTTGCTTCTTGCTGACTTCCACTTTCATTTTCGGTATCGTGCTTACCGTGAGTACTCATTTTTTGTGGTGCTAGTTGTGCTTTACCATGTACTTCCAATTCAATTACCTTCTGCATTCTCTAGTTTAAAAGCTTCTTGTTTTCACCCTGAGAATGGAACTTCAACTGCAATATAAATGATTCTCTGTGAAACTGGCAGTAGTTCTATTGGTCATATCTGCCTGAACGTTTGGACTATAAGAAGTTAAGAAACTGGGTTACAATTTATGATGCAGGTCAATAAAAGGTGTTGATTTGGGAATCCAATTAGTTATTTGCTGAGGACTCACACAATAATAGGTTTAAACCTAGAGAAGAGGGGGAGAGTGTAAATTCAGTGTGTTTTGTGCAAGTTCATCCTATGATACATACCTTATTTGCAAAGAAGTGTTGTGAAGAAACATAGAAAATCTTCTGCCTTACATAGAATTCTCACATTTGGGGGTTGCTCCGCTTTGATTATTTCAGGTATTCCGGTTGCAAGTGAATAATGGAATTCCTATTAAGAGTTGGTTTGATGATCCATCAGATTGTGCATTAGTATCACTCCTCCCCTTTTTAGAGACTCTGGTTGAGGCTGATGATGTACGTCCTATAATTGCTAGAAGATTCGGTAACAACGAATAAGAACCCTCGTCATCTACATTTCTTAAATAGCCATCCCTTGTCCCTATTGTTTGCCCTTACTGTTGTTTTCTTTTACTTAGTGTTTAGATAATTGTTATAGGTCAAAGCATAGATTGTCATATTCCTGTGTCTTCTTCAATTGCTTCGATGTTTTTCCATTTTTTCCCTTCCTGTTGACAGTTCCATGGAGTGTATTGGCTAATTTTGTAAAAAGATGGTTCCAGAAAGAGCTTGGTGATTTCTGCTGTGGTTGAAAAATGAGCTATAGCATTCTTCATGGCAGTGTGTAAGGGAACTTAATATTATTGATTTCAGCATTCTGATCCTGCTTTCTTATGTCTGGTTTGGAAGCTAAATTTTTGTGATCTCTTGAGACCTTTTTCCCCTGGATGAAGGAGTTGAAATTAATGCCTCATAAATTCTTTCCATTGTAAGACTATTTTTTTATGCCTCTTCAGTGATTAGTACAACAGTCTGATTGACAGAAACATCAGAAAAGAAACTTAATATGTATTTGTATGAGCAGAAATAACTAAGAAACTAAATCACAAAACATCTTCAATTAAATCTGGATTCAGATGCATAAAACCTTAGCATTATTGTTATTGGTTACGGGGATCCAAACTTAGTTTATACTAGTTTATAGCTCCATAATGTGTTGTTTTGTAAATAGCGACTTCTAGGAGATATTGACATTGCAATAAAACCGAGAACTTGCTACTTGAAGCCGAGTTTATTTCCTTGAAATGATGCTGTCAGTCTTTTCAAATGAGGATTATGGAGTTCTTAACTGTATTATGAATCACATATGTGAATAGTGTAAGTGCAAGAACTTAATAGAAATTTAGTTAGGAGTAGTAATGGAATACTGGACCCTGTCAGGATGGATAGAGAGGGTGTTACTCAGCTAAAACATTCTTCATTTGATATGAAGATAAACAAGTGATTATTCCAAATTCTTTGTTCTTAGGTCTGATCTTCTTTCACACTATGACCTGCAGATGTCTCTCTGACTCTATATAGTTGAAGAATTTCAAGACTAGATTTATTTGGTCGAAAACAACATTCCTATGTATTCATCTGGCGTAGTTTGTCTTAGTGTACTTTTGAAGGACATTTAATTTTGAGAGGTCTATAAGTTGTGGAGAAATTGATTTTGCTTTTTTTCCTCACTTTCTTGGTAATGTGACTAATTATGGAGACAGTAGCACTAGATCTGGTTTTGTTTACTGTTGGACCGGCAAGAACAATCTTCATTTATGCCAGAGTTGTAAATTTGTAGAAAGATGATGGAGTTGCAGCTCCATATTGTCTTGAGGCAGGGTTGCTATGATGAGTGGCAACTGGCACTAGACATGGTTGTTTCTTTGATTGATATTACAAAAGCAGGTAAAGTTGCAACCTTCATGATGTTAAGTTGAAAGTAACTTCATGTGAGAATATCTTCATCAGAATATTTGCTTTGGTGAATAATGAAATGTCAGATGGAAAAAATAATCAATCAAGCTAGTGTTATTTTGGAATAATAGATCGCTCCTAGGATTCTATTAAGGATGACTCCTGTTAGGATTTGGTATTTTGGCTCTGTCTCAGGTTCCATTTAGGTGTTCTTGATTTTACTTTAGTTGAATGGGGTCAGCTCAGGTAAAGCTCTGTTTTTACTTCTCAGAATAGTCATCCGCCAGCTGCATAAACCCACCCACTAGCTTTTGTCACTCCCAAGTGAATTGATTTTCTTATGCATTGCACTTCTATTGCTACTAAGCATTTGTAACATTTTCGGGCATCCTCTACCTTTAACCTTTCATTGGATCAATTATAGAACACATGCGAATAGTCATCCATGGTCATCTTACTTTCCTTGTTTTTATTATGTTGGCAAATTTGATGATAAACCTTTGTTGGTAACTTGGTCTTAGGGGAAGCTAAGTGGCTGTCTAAGAGAAATGATTATAGATCTTTTGGCTGTTTAGAAAGATGTTTCTTTCCACCGACCTTTTAGATAGCTCTCCCGTCTTGATTGAGGAACAGGGTATCAAAATTCTTGAAGCATTGAACGTCAGGGGATCATTTTCTACCAAAAACGTCTTGGATACCAATGTAGATTACTGAAGGTAAAAGGTTTTTTTTTTTTTGGTAATTACTGAAGGTAAAAGGTTATGCTCTTCTGAAGCCTATAATGTTCAGCATTATTTTTCCTTTCCTGAAGAGAGTTTAAAACCATGGCTGGGACTAGGATCATGCGAAAGAAAGCTAAATTTAGCTTAGAATACTCGAGTTGAATATTTGGGATATACAAGGGTCTTTATGGGTGAGCGTTAGGAGTTGGGGAGATGCATGTCAGATTTAGAATTTAGCAATGTCCATCGAATTGTTAGAAATTCTTTAAATTGGGCAAACTGTTCATCATCTGAATGTGAAAAATTCCTGTAAACCTTACTGGGCAAAATTGAGATGTGTCAATGATAGTATCAACAGCCAATTATGCTACAATGGAGACGTGTTTAAATCAGATGGTATTAACGGTTTGCTGATTCTAATCATTGGTGTGACATTCTTAATAATTATAGGGTTAATTTCTTTTTCCTCCAAATGTTTGTATGCCAAACTTGCAGGTCCTCAGGAATCAAGAATAAAGTTGCTGTAGTGTATGCTGACATGCTTCTTTTACTGAATCTATATGTACACTTGTGTATCAAACTGATAGTAACGTTGCTGAAAGCTTGAGAACCTATCAATTTTTGTACCCTTTTATGTGGTGTTAAGTTGTGTAACTGCAGCTTGGCGCGCACTTTGGTAATGTTTGCTTATCATGCATGCTACATAAATTTGCTAGTTGCAATTTAGTTTCGTCTTTCTATGCACTTATGTTCCTTTTTCTGCTTGTATATGATGGTTTGCCTCCATGTATGTTCCCTGTACCTGGTTTTATGAAACAAGAATTAGTCCTCTTTGTACAATCATCGGAAGGTTTTGTATGGGAGCTGGGACCTTTCTATAATTTGAACTTCAAGAAACACCCATACTGCTTTTAGTATCCTTTTCGTTAGCACCACGTATTTTATCTGTGAATTATGTCAACCATTTAAAAACATCGCGTACTTGGGTGCCTTAAATGGGCTTATTAGACTCTCCTCGTTCGTGAAAAAATTTAGTGCAGGTCCAAATGCCTCCATGAAAGCAAATCAAGGGCTGTGATGCATCGTCATTCAATTTATCCAGCACTTTCTCTACTTTCTTAAAAAAAGGCCTCCTTCACCAGAAACGTTTGTTACCCTACCTACAAAACATGATGCTTTTCACCTTTTTATTCGAATAGCTTTTTCGTAGCCAAATTGCATGAAGCATAAGCTTATACCTAATTTCACCATTGACATGCACGAGTTTTCATTGCGGTGGTCCAATGAAAAAGAGCACTTTGCATTTTCGTCTTTTTCTAGGCAACGCTTCCATTTCATTGGAAAGTGAGGGTAACATTTTTCACTCGACCTGTTTTATGGAGATATTCACCCAAGATAACATAAGAGGCATCAGCAAGAATTCCTCCTCCTTTTTTTCTCCACAATCGAAGAACCTATCCCCTCAAGGATGGCCGAGAGTAATCAGATGCCATCTCCACTAACGAGCAGCATCATCACTTCAACAGCAAGGGTTTCAATCAGCGAAAGAATTGATAAATGTTGCGGAGAGGTCTATGAACTTAATCATTGTAGGACCAGAATTCCGCAACAATCCAAGAACAAATGGCATCAAGAGAATACTTATACAAGATTTTTCGGGTTTACTGTAATCCGTCATCCTCTACATATACCGGATAACCATTGAGCTTTCAGATAATATATGTCAACATAATACAAAAGAAGTCTTGGCACTCATTGAACTCATTACAAAGGACTCATCATTTCTCTCACTCACAAAATTACTCCTTTCTTATTGAGGAGTCATCGATCCATTGACCTCAATGTCGACACAAAGAAAGACCATCATCATCAAACTGCATCATCAAGAAAGCATTTCGTTAACAACTCTGCACCAAGTCAGCCCCATGCCACATTTGGGGAGCACTGTGCCATACTTTTGGTCATTAAAGCCCCACACCATGTCATTGATCATCTTGTTGACCTCTTTATCCCTGACTGTCCCCATTTCTTCCCTAGAGTGGAGTAGGTGAGAACAGAAGTCAACATAAGAAATTGGCAGAGAGGCTAACTGCTGGATCATCACAAAACATGTTTACAATTTGAAATATTATAGTAGCGCTAATAAAAAAAATTTAGAACCCCATGCAAAATCAGAATAGACGGATAAAAATAGTGTCATGTAAAAGATTGTTCTTTTTCTCTTTCTTGACAAGAAAAGAAAAGGAAATAATTTTAGCAGTCCAATACAATGCAATGGAATGATCCAGTTCAGCTTTAAAATAATCTATATCCACAGTTGCACCAATTCCCTATAATAACTATATCCAAACAGTGGTAAAGTTGTATGCCACCTTCGAAGTAGAAGAAATTGAGAAGTGACGAAAAGTTAAAACTGAACTAAAGGAACAGTACATACTTCTTAAAAAACGTGAATAATTCTGCATTGATAATATGTGAAAGGGGCAGCTCTTTATCTAGTCAAAGGTGCACAGACCTGTCAATACCAAAGTTACTCACAAAATCAATCAGTGGGAACTAGTCATGAGACGAAAGGTTTATAGTTGAGCCTGAAGGCCAGAACAATATAATCAAGCCAGCATGAAATATCTCCATGACTCTATCAAGTTGATCCCCCATTGACCCTGTTCTAGTGAGTTCACATGACTGTATTATCAATCATCTATTACATCTTACTCTCTTGCAGGACAGACAACAAAACAGAAAGTTGTTTTAACTGCACCAGCAGGCAAATGAAGAAGCCATCGGAGCATACAAACCCATCATTTTCCAAGAAGATCCTCTTGCAGAATAAAGACCAAGGTTTTCATCTCCAGAATTTAATTCTTCCACCTGAAACTTCTATTAAGACCATGTCCACGATTGTGAAAATTGAGTTCCTTGACAAAGCTTTTAGTCATTCCTCAAGGATGGCAAAAACAGAAACACAACAGTAAATGCTATGATCAGATCTTTAAAGCTGAAAACAGCATCTAAAAGCAGTAAAAAAGAGACAAAGCATTGAAGCATGGTTGCAGGAAGAGTATAATGGCATATAAATCACTAATCCACCTAGAAAGTCTTTTCACTGGAGCTATCAAGGTTTTGCTTTACCAAAGAAGATGTGTCCTGCTAAGTGAAAAAAATAACTGCAGGGCGTATGCAACTTACTTCCAAACCAAGTCAACAAATAGAGATGTCACAGCCAATGATCTCACCTGTGACCATTATGTGGAAGCAAATGATCCAGCAGAACCTCAGGATCATCATTAGCAGTTGCATGGGCATTATAATAGGGGGGAGGGGTGAGGAGGTCCCTTTCTGATGAAGAATAGAGCTAGATTGACAGATTTCCAGCTCCAATGCGCCTAAGTAGCCGTAGATTAAGTCCAAGCAAATCGAGAAAGGATTCTTGATTTAGACTGCTTTAAATTAGGGTTTGACTTACCAGAAAACAAAAAAGGCTTTAGAAATTTTGAAGAGATCTACAGAACTACAATATGAACATCTAATCCAAAAGCAACCACTGCAAGCATATATTCATAAGCAAAAAGAAAAGTAAAAGGTCAAAAGCCAGTGTTAAATAGTGGTGTTGTCTAATTATCAGAGATTAGACTGGTATGACCAGTTAAATTGGAGATAAGACCAAAGTAAGGCAGTAGCCAAAACTTTTTAGATCACAAAGTAATTAAAATCTCAAATGTCTACAATCAATTCAATCTCATCAAATTCACTGTAGCAACAAACTAGGTAAAACGTTTTTGCACAGAGCGTATAATGCAGCAACTTTCATCCAAGAAATTTTGTAACCAGAATTTACAAACCCGATCTATCTTGCAGTTCAATCCAAGTCCCAGTGACGCCATCTCATCTCTGTGCTTTACAAGGAAATGAATCACAGAGAACAGCAACAGAAGGCAGCCTTGATCCTGGGATGGAAAGAGAAGGCATGAGTTGAGAATTCAGATAGACAGACACATGGACAAACATTAAAGACAAAAGTATTAGACACATTAAAGGAATAAATGTGACAAAACACATATCCCAACTGACATTACCTGTACAGATCAAACAAGAAGAGCATGTCCAATGGGCAAAAGGGAGATCAGCATAAGAAGAGAGATGTTCTTGGTATGGATCATAAGTAAACCATTCCACTTAGTGAAAAAACTTTATTTCTCACAAGACTAGAACAGCTTGGTCATTATTGAGGAGAGAGATTTTTCGTGTAAGCCCAAACATTAGGTAATTATCTTTCCACAAGAGAGTCATGCATGCAGCTTGCATTACTAAACCGTGTTCAGTCATGCTAACTTCCAGCATTTTTATCCAGCTCTTTAAGCAATGGCTTCACAACTACTTCATGTGTATAGGAATCTGGAATTACTCCATTGAGCACCATGTAGTCATGGAGTTCAATCACTTCCTGTGGACTGCAATTTTTGTTGAGACTGTTTATAAGAGTAGTATAAGTTACAGAGTCAGGAAACATTCCTGCTTACACATTACCATCATAAGTTCCTTTGCCTGTGACATGCAGCCAAATTTGCAAAGAAAGTTTATCAGTATGTTGTAAGTGACTATATTCACCATACTATTTACACCACCAATCTTTGTAGCCAAAGTAAATACCATGTCAACATTCCCACTCATACAATAGCCGTGTAACAAAGTATTATAGGTAATGTAATCAAACAATCCCATGCTCTCCAATGAATCCACCAAAGATTCTGCTGCATTCATTAATGCCATGTTGCAGAAACCACCTAAAACAGAATTGTATATAATGAGGTTAGGATGTTTTTCCAACTCAGCTATTTTATCATAAACTTCAATTGCCATTCTTATATTCCCCTCCTTGCAGTAGGCATCGATTAAAGTGCCATATGTTACAATATCAGGAACTAAACCATGGACGAACATGCTGCCCACAAGTTGCCAGGCTCCCAATTCCCACTTGCTTCTACAGAGATATTTGATTAGAACATTGTAACAAAAATTATCTTCTGCCAGGTTTTTTTCTAGCATAAGCTTGTGGATTTTCATAGCTTCATTCATATATCCACTGCCACATAGTCCCTCTAAAAGGATAGAGTAAGTGAAACCATCAGGGCATATACATTTTTCAATCATGTCAGACAACAATAAAGTTGCACCCTTCAAATCACCTTCTTTGTAAAGCCAACATAATAAAGAATTGTAGACAACAGAATTGGGCATCAATCCCTTTATCACCATTTCATTGCACAATAGGAATGCTTCATCCAAACTCCCCACTCGTGGAGAACCATCAATTAGAGTTGCGTATGTTCTAATATTTGGCTCAATGCCTAGAGTAACCATTTCACTGAAAACTTCTTTTGCGGCAGCCATCCTCCCTGTTTTGCAGAACCCATTGATGATACAATTGAATGTGACTGAATTAGGCTGAACACACTCCCTTGACATTATTCCCATTTTCTTGACAATCTTGAGTGCGAGTTCCATATCATGCATCCGACAAGCTCCATCTATGATCATGTTAAAAGTGACCACATTAGGCCAAATTCCTTTCTTCAGCATTCGATAGAAAACTGATACTGCTTCCAGTAGCTTATATTCCTTGCAAAGAGCATGTATTACCAAATTGAAAGAGTACACATTCTCAAGATACCCGTTTGAGACCATTTCCTTATAATTCTTCCAAAAATCGACAATATTATTCAGCTTTAAAAGATGACTCAAAAAGTTATTCCAACCATGGATTGTAACCATAAAGCCAGCCTGTTTGGACTGCTGAATAATCTCATGAGCACCTTTTGAATCCCCAATCAGGGTACATGCCCTAACCAATGCGTCAAACACAGCTGGAGTTGAATCATACTCTTCACAGTTACTAATCAGTGCTTGCAATATCTCCAATGGCGACATGCCTTTTGCACACAGCATATCGTTCATTAGTAATACCGCATCATTAAACCTCTTCCCACGTATCAAGACATGAATCATAGAACAAGAAGAAGTTAATGAATGTGCATAGTTCTCCTTGCCTGCAACCCATTTGTAAAATTCCCATGCTAAATGGGGCGAGTTTTGAAGTTCACAAATAACACGACTTACCAACGAACTACTTAGATTTGGCAAAATGTGCTCCACATGTTTCCACTTCCTTTGCCTCAACTGAGCACAAACTGTTTTTAAGACAACATCCTCAGAATTGAAGTTGGAGAAATGCTTGCCCACATGAAATCCTCTCATCAAGTAACAACTTCTCTTGCACACATTAAAGCACGAACGCATAGCAAACTTGACACTCAAATCAAAATATAGTCATGATCCTGCAATATAGACAAACAGCTTTCACATAAGCATTGCTTCACCACTGCTCTACTGGGGTAAAAGTTCACTTCATACCCAAATGGAAAATACTCATTAAACAGAGCGGAAAGAAAAATTGTATGAGTGCCAATTTAATCAGTTAACACATGCTCATTGAAACTGGAAAGGTCGATCAGCCCAACAAGATCACCATAGGAGTACACCGACAAATGTAATTTAAACACTAATGGTCGCATACATTTAGTATTGATTTTATACTGTTCCTAGAGACATATTAATCTATCAAAGGGATATTCTTTACTTCTTAATATACGTATTATATTAAAAATAATGGGCATTGCACTGATGCTGTCATTCCACAGGGCACCCACAATGGAGCATTCACTCTCATTGCCACAACTCAATTCCTTTAACAGGTTTATTTAGTCGATATAGCTATGACAGTTGTGCTCATTTACCGTACTTGCTTATATACATCTCTTTAAACAAACCAAGTACATGTGAGAAGACACAACAATTGAATCTTTTCAATATGAAAGGAGTACAGTACATGCATAGCCACAGAAGTTTACCCAAGTTGAAGCTTCGCAATACACTCAAGCCACAGTGCCTACCGAGTCAAGCAGGCGCTAGCGAAGCAGCATTTGCATCGGAAAGCAGGAACCCAAAATGAGTTCTGGCAAGACATTTCAACGAACACATTCTGAACACAACGCGTGATTCAAGATAGAGCACCCAACGGGAACATCGAAAGCACGACGGACAACCCAGGACCGCTAAAGAATTCTGCAAGGGGGAGAAAGTTCTGAAGTGGGGAAAACACGCGCGGAACGAAACGCGGAATGGGTTTAGCAGCCCCAAAGGAAGCAGCAGCAAAAGGGTGGCAAAGTGACAAACACCATGCGTGCAAAAGGAGTAGAAAGAAAAGAAGGGACTGCTGGACAACCTCTAGCTAAGAGCTGGTCCGGACGAGGTTCCGAACTCGCGGGGTGGGGGCAGCCGCGACGGCCTTGCAGATGATTCGCGGAGACGGAAGGATTCGGAGAACGCCGCCGGCTCTTGCCCTTGGCGTGCGGTGGCTCTGAATGTTGCCGACAACAAACGATGCGTGTTCTGAAGCGTTTTTTAAAATTTTGTTTTAAGTGCTCGAGAGAAAAAAAGAAACATTTTAGATTATTGAGTGGGCCCTGCGAGGCTTGCCACGTGTTCAGGTGGGCCCCACTTCGGAATTTTCAAATTCTATTTATTTTTCTTTTCTCGAAGAAAAATTTTTTCTCCGATTTGTTGTTCGGCCTTGAATCCGGTATATAATATGGTGAATTAACAATTTCTCAATCAGTTTTATGACCATTGTATTCCTAGACCGATTAAATCACGTTATACCCAAATTTGATCTTGGCTTAATTGAGCATCAATAACACTAAGTTTGTTGATGGAGTTAAGGTGGATGTTATGCATCAATTTTATATTATATTTTAGGGTAAATATCACCAAAAATCATAAACTATGCCCTTTGTAATAATTTTATCTTGAATTTTTTTATACAATTTGTAAAATTTTACCCTTAAACTATATCATTTATGACAATTTTGCTTAAATTTTTTTTTTTATGCCACAAAAATTCTAAACTATACTACTTAAGACAAATTTACCCAAAAGAGTTTTTTTTTTGGGCTAAGGGCATTTTTGTCATTTTTTATATTTTTCTTTTTCAATTTTTTTCTTTTGACAAAAGGAAGCTAGCGAGACCACCTTCGCTAGCGTTGAAGTCGGCAAGGGCTGCCCAAGGTAGATTCGGCTCGAGCAACCCTCATTCGATGCTGGCGAGGGTTGCCCTATCTAGATCTCGCCCAATGTTGGTGAAGGTCGCCCTATCCGGATCTCGCCCGACGTTGGTGAGGGTGACCCTCACTGGATCTAGCCACCCAAGCGTGGGTGGCCCTTGCTCGGATGCCGCAAGGCCATTAGAGCCTCACCTTGACTCCAACGCCAACGGTAAAGGCGGCCTCGCCGCTTCCTCTCTATCAAGAAAAGAAAAAAATAATAGAAAATGACAAAAATGCCTCTTAGTCAAAAAGTTTGGAGTAAATTTGTCACAAATGGTATAATTTGGAGTTTTTAATAACACAAAAAAAGTACAAAGTAAAATTATCACGAATAACATAGTTTTGGATTTTTGTAACACAAAAAAAAATTCAAAAAAAAATTGTTATAAATGACATAATTTCAAATTTTTGATGGTATTTATTCTATATTTTATCCATTGTTATCTTGATTAGAAATTTAAATAACTAAATATAATCCAAAATCTTTCTAACGGCGTGCTATTAACTCATGTGCTCATTACACGTGGTGATTTTTTATCGGCCTATGTCCTCCTACTACGTGACAATGCCATCACAAGATCGTGTCATCATGACAACCAACCTGCCAATTATTGAGTTCTCCACAGATTGCCATATGGCAAGATATTGAACCTTATCCATTTAAGGACTTCAGAGGTTTGGTCAATGAGATATCTTCAGCATCCGTTGCCCTTACTTGTGCTTCTTGCCCTTTTATTATTTAGGCTGCATTTAATTAGACTCACAAGATTTTCTAAAATGCAAATTACATTTGGTGAAGTGAAATTTAAAAGGGTATCGGGAAATAACTTTCGTTTAATTGATATTTAGAAAATTACACTTGTAAAATTTTTTTTTTTCATTTTTTTTTTAATAAAAGAACGCCGGTGAAGGACTTTGATAGCTAGCAAGCTGGATCACAATAAGATTTCAAGAGTGAATCCTTGGACATGGTCCTCAAAATCATAAATATTGGGCAGAACTTCTTGTCCAATCCAAGTTTATAATCTTCTTCTAGTATAGCATAACAATACCAATGTTTTTTGAATTGATGCAGAAGAATTGTGGACTAAAACCAAATCCTAAAAGCTGAATCTTACATTTCTTTGTTTTGTCGTTGAAATAAAAAAAAAAAAAAAAAAAAATTGAGATAAATGGTCAGCTTTAAATAGGAAAATGCTGTTTTAATAATGAGAAAGAAAAAATTGGCATAATTTAATTTTTAGTTGTTGATGTTCGAAAGAAATTAGCTATAATAAGGGACAAATGTAGAAAAATTTGTTATTGAGTTAAAAAAATTGGCGAAGGATTACAAGTAATAATTGATATATATTGTTAAATTAATGTTTTTACGCTTAAAAAGCCTGAAAAGTTTGAGGACTAGTAGTTGTTTATTCATATCAACTCCATAAATCTTCATACTTTAAGAATTGATTATTAAGCTTTTTATTTGTGAGGGGAAAATGAAAGTATTCACCATTGACAGAGGAAAACTTTTACGTGGGCAAAACCAAATTTTTTGGGCTAAAATTATTTAGCATTGCTTAAAAACCTTTTTATATTTCAATTTGATAAATGATAGGGCAAGAGCCTCTGCCATGCTCAATCTAAGTTCGTCCCATGCGAATACTGTATGGTTGGTCTATATTAGATGTTTTGTTCTCAAAAACACAATGATGCAAAGGCAAATGTTTATGTAATAATTATGACCGAAAAAAATTTTCAACTATGCTCATGATGACAAATTTACCCTAAATTTTTTCCTATGATATAAAATTCCTAAACTTATACTTATGTAACATATTTATCCTCTATTAACATTCCATTTGATGGTTTTTCAGTCAAAGTAATGTCGTTTTTATTTCTCTTAGATAACGTGGGCAACATGTCAATATTGTTTGCTCTCTAGAGTTTGAGACTTTGACAGTTCTCATTTATAGAACTTTGACGGAAGATAAATGTGTGCCACACAAATATAAGATTGGAATTTTGGTGTTACAGAAATTTTTTTAGAATAAATATGTTATAGTGGACATAATATAGAATTTTTGTGGTTTTTGCCCTAATCATAGTTCAGTTGAGGATGCTTCTAATATTCTTTAATCTTGCATAAGGATTAGCTTCGCGTAGAATTACACCAAAGTAGGATAAAATAAAGAGGGCAAGATAGGAGAAGTAGGCAATTCTAGTGAATTGAAATTGTCAGGTGATTGGTGAGGAGTATTGAAGTGCCTCGAATCACTAGGAGCCAATCGTGGAGAGTTCTTCATGATTTGATTTGTCGACAAAATCCTAAAGTTTGAAGATACCAAAGTTGAGGAATATAGGAGTTCAAAAATCTGCCAATTCGATATTGCCACGTTAGCAAAGCCCAAGAGTACCAAAGTCTTGACATCTTGGAGTCTAGAGGTTTTGGTTAGCACAAATGCCAAATAAATCAATTAATGATGTATTTATAGTGAGAGAGCCAATACAGATAATGGACAAAATGATGTCGTGCCTTTTCGCCTCTGAATAATCTCAAATCATTATTTTGTGAAAAATCTAAATTTTTTTTGCCTCAATGACACATTTAGAATCAATATGTCATGGCATTGCTTTGGGACTTTCACAAGAAGAAATTAATTTTGAATATATATGTCAAGGAAATCAATTTGATATTTTACGACGAAAATTAATTTCAATGCATCAAAGATATTAAATTGCGTGAGTTAACATTTTTCAAATACCTGAACGTATAAAAGGCCGTGAAAAAGTACAATTGAATGATCAAGGCATTCAAGAATCATCTAGGAATTAGAACCGAAGGACGTGGCAGCACCTAATTGGTCAAGATAAAGCCTAAATTCAATGCCAAGCGACCTCCCATCACTTGCTTGGGGAAAAAATGGCAAAGAAAACCTTCGATCACATGCCATTGCTCGTAGTATAATGAATCCATCTTCATGACAGATTTCAGTCCAAGTGTATTGACTATAGAAGGTCAAAATTCAAAAAATGGGTTAATTACTTGGGATGACACTGGCAAATTTTACCTATCTTGCTTATTTGAGATAGAGGTCATGAAGGATATAGAGAAAATGTCCATATTAGATTATAAATTTCAACTAAATAAATAATATCATCATTGAACTCTTTTATCAGTTGAATATATTCTTAATTTTTTTTTCTAAATGTTTAATTTAGTTTTTAGACTTTTAATTTATTCAATCTAAGTCCTTCAACCGTTTCATAATAAAATCAAACCGATTCTTTAAAATATCTTTTCGTTTCAATCTATTTCCTAAATTGAAAAAATATGCTCTCTTTTTATTACCTTTTTACTCTCTTCTTTTAGCCTATATGGATATTATGATGGTTCCATTTAAGTATATTCTAAATTTGATTTGTTGAGATTTTCCGATCACAAATAACAAACAAACTTAATGGAATTTTCGATATATAGTGTATGCTCTTTTTTATTACCTTTTTACTCTCTTTTTTACCCTATATGGATATTAAGATAGTTCTATTTAAAGTATATTCCAACTTTGATTTATTGAGATTTTTCAATCACAAATAATATACAAACTTAGTATAACTTTTGATACATGCTTCACATGTAAGTTTTAGGACATACATAGACTGAGAAAGAAGTTTTAAAGGTGTAGGAGTTGAAAAAGGAGCTAACCCTAATCATCCTCTGCCAAAAGAATTCCATAAAACTTTACAAAAAGAAATAATTATATATAATATTTAATTTATTATGAAAATAATAATTTATTTTGAATTATAAACATTTAAATAATAAATTATTATAAATTATTTATAGGATACTTTTTTTAAATTTATAATTTATAATAAATTATTATTTTCATGATAACAAAAAAAAAATTATTATACTAACAAAATTCGTTCAAGAACTAAAGTCGATTCATAGATATTCTTTCTCTCACTAGATTTTCTAGTGAGTTCTGCTTCTGCACAGTGTCTCTTACCTCCTGTCCTTTCGCTGATCTCACTCCCCCCTTCGATCTTCTTCTTGGCCAGCCAAAACCCGAAAGCAAGCAGCGCGCGGAGATGGCGACCCTCTCTCTCTCCTCCCCGAACGCGCTCCCTCTCTTCCCCCGCATCACCAAGAAGCCCCCGCTCCTCCCCCCGACGCCTCCGCTCGCCGGCGCCCGCAGCCGCTCGCCGTTCCTCTCCCGCCGCCCGAGCTCGTCCTTCGCTTACAACCCTCTCAGGTCCGTCTCCCCCGTCTCGAATTCGCCGCTCCGGTCGCCGTCGATCTCGGGGACGTACCCAATGGCG
Organism: Corymbia maculata; assembly: GCA_014182735.1. NCBI lineage: Eukaryota > Viridiplantae > Streptophyta > Magnoliopsida > Myrtales > Myrtaceae > Corymbia > Corymbia maculata. The sequence goes on along the minus strand of CM024686.1, from coordinate 23,481,256 downwards.
AGCTGGTCCAGAAACTGATGCTGGGTCGTTTTATCCGGTTGGTTTTTTTTTTTGCTAGATATACGGTGGAGCGCCAGGGGATGGCTTCGATGAAGGGGAAGATGAAGAGGAGCGGAGGGGTTGGTGCCGTTTGCTATGCCGGGCCTCTCACTGCCCGTAATCTCCAGTGGATATCCACCGTCTCTTCCGCGTGAGACTCTCTCTCGCTGTCTCTCTGTGACGGCGCGTGTGATGAATTGTTGCGACGTGTTCACTCGGTGTCATTTAAATTTGACTCGATATTGTATTACTGTGTTAGGGGTTGTCGAGATGGTTCATGGGATGGTCTGAGTTATAGGAAGTAGTTCAGTCTGCAAAATGGAGTCACCTGTCCTTGCCAAGATGACATTCGATCTGAATGTTGCCTACTTGTCGCTGAGACTTGGACATCGGTGTAATTGGACACGAGAGTACGGAGAGTGTGATCTGACAGCCTTCTTTCTTCACTAATGCTTTTTGAGAAATGCAGTAACCTGTAGTGTCATTGTCCCTTCAGTTGACCAGTCAAGATTGCCTTTTCTTCTTGATAGTCTATGAAGAAGCTGAGGAGTTGTTGGTTCCTTTCCTGGTGCTACTTTTCTGCTCGTCAAGATTGTAAAGAATTTTGTTATAATTTCTTGTACTGATACAGGGTGCTGATGCTTGTGAAGGGGACTCCTGTTCAGAAGTCCTTTCTTGTTCCATTGTTTGCTCTGCAAGCACCATCCAGTATCATTTCATGGATGAAGTAAGATATCTTCCCATAACTGATCTCAATTTTACAACCAAGCTATTTAACCAGCATTATCCTTCATGGGGTGGTGATGGATTTATTTTGGTCTAAAGTTCTTGACGGAATCTGTGCCTAAGTATTTGTCTTATGGATGGAGCACAAGATTGTCTCTGCCTTAGTATCACGTTATGGTTGAATTTGTGAAATACTCAGTCTGTAGTGTTCTTCAGAGTTGAATCTTTGGTAAAAGTTCTAGTGATTTGGGTTTTTGCAGGGTGAATATGGCATTTGGGCTGCCTTCCTGGCACTTCTTGTTCGTCTTTTCTTTTATATTCCAGGTATGTTGACTACCTATGCTTGATTTGCTACTGGTATGTGTTTTCACTCTTCCAAATTAGGCTGGATCATACGTACTTCCCTGAAATGTTGACTTCCTGGCTATGCATATTTTTATATCTTCTCTTCTTTGGTATAACTGGGAAACTTGCAGATATATGGTCTTAGTCACCGCCTTTAGGTTACTTAAAAATCATTTTTGATGTTTATGTGGTTTCTAAATGGTAGTTTTACTAGATTTATGTACAAGTTATTCATTATATCCCTGGCTTTGGGACAAATTATGGCTGTGGCATACTTATATGAGAATTTATTTACTTATTTTGTTAGTTCACATATCAGAATAAGCCTTATTTGAACTCCAGTGGGCTGTCACCAGTCACCACCAAACCTAAATTCACAGTAAGTTGACAATCCTTGAGGGTATAAGGGAAACAAGGTCTGTTTGGAGATATGGGGCAGTGAGGAAGTTGAGAGATGGGAGGAGAAAGTTGGGGCAGAAACTTTTAACTCGCATGAATTAAAAATTATATCCTATTTTCTCTCCTCACCTCTCATTTCCCTTCCACCTTATGTTACCAAACATGGCTTAAAAATTATAGTGCACCCTCGAAAATCATCACAAATTTTTTGTACAGTTCTATGCAGTTCTGATTTCAGTGTGGTCTTGTACTTTTTATGCTACAAATTAATGATGGCTAATTTGGATGAATTCCTTTTTATGCTTTGGTCCTAGGTGAACTCGAGTTGCCATTTATGGCATTGCTACTGGTGATTGTGGCTCCTAATCAAGTTCTGAACTTGAGGTAAGTTGAGTCTTCCTTTTGGTGGAACCATATGTTGGGCTTGTAGTTATCTTCTATTTTCCGACTTCTGTGATGTAATGTACAGGGGAACGCAAGAAGGTGCTATTATTGCAATATTAATAGCAATGTATCTGGGCTTTCAGCACTTCTCCCGCACCAGCTTGCAGAGATCATTCGAGCAAGATTCAATTGTCGCCACCATAGCCATCATTTGTATCGCGGTTGCCTCGTTGTTGTTTCTAATCTGAACTTCATGGAAAAGGCTACAAACAGACATGTTATGTGTTGTGCCATGTAGATCGTAGGATAATAATCGGTGTATGTCCTGGGAGATGTTCCATACAATCAGGGACACTCAGTAGGTTGAATGGTATAAAAAAGAAGATTTTTTTTTTTTTTTTTTTTTTTTTATGTAATTGACAAGTTTCGATGTTTCCCATGGACTTTGGACTTCTTGTATCATGAATAAATTGCCTTTTCCTCAGATGGATTAGAGATTATGCTTCTCTTGCATTTCTGGGGAACTTTCATTCTGAGTTCTGAGGTGAGAGGGGAAGGAGAGGATGGAGCTAGTTTACGTCAAGGATACAAAAGTGAAGAGAGATTTGCTCCTGTAGTGCATGCAGAAAGGATGTCTAAATCGATACATCCACATCTGTATCTATATTTATATCTATATAATCTATATAATCTTTTGTAAGAGAGAGGCTTATGGGAGGTATATGTAATTTTTCACATTATTCGGGGGACAAGTGTAAAGGAATTTCTATCGTCCCCGAAGGGCCCAGTCCACTGTCATGATGCACATTATCTATATGTCTTTTTGTCAGAACTCCAGCACTACTTATCATAAGACACAAGGCTTCAATGAAAAGATGAGATCTATTTGTTTGGGAAATGATTTATAAATTTTGACTTAATATGTAATATTAGTTTTGAATTTTTAATTTATTTAATGTGATTTCTGAATTTTTTATAGTATGCAATATTGTCTATAAATTTTCAATTGGTTCTATTTGGACTATATGAAAGTTCGATATTGTTCTACCATCAATTCAAATTAATGGAATTTTCTGATTTTGGCTTCCAATTCAATATGTTTGAATGGTGGACAAAAAATGAATGTTATTCGTGGATTAAGCAAGAATATGATAATCATTTTAATTTTTTTTAAATTTGTTCAATTGATATGTTATTTGATGATGTAGACTCTTGATTTGAGTTAAATATGATAATTTACATGTATTTTTTTTATCACCGTTCAAAGTATTAAATTAGAAGCCAAATTATCAAATTCTATCATCTGAATTGATGGAAAGGATAGTAGTGGATATTTTATAGTTTAGAAACTAAATTAAATATTCACTAAAAGTTCAAGAATTACATTAAATAAATTAAATATTCAAGAATGATATTGTACATTATGCTAAAATTTAAGAAACACATTGAATATATTAAAAATTTGGGGATAGCATCATATTTTTGGCTAAAATTCAAGGATCATTTGTGTAATTATTCTATTTATTTGGGACCAATGGAAACCAAATACCAATCCCTCAACGGATTAAAAGCCCCTGAAACTTTGCACAAGTTGCATTGAGTAAGGAGAGTATAAGAAAAAACATAAGAAAGTACTTAATCTCAAAATATAAAATGAAAATAATTCAAAATAAAAATCTAATTAAGTAAATGGAAAATTATTATACAATAAGAATTATGAAACTTGAAATTTTGTAAGTGCATTATAGAAGGTTGTATTTCCAGTAAAATCTTTTGATTATTTATAGCCAAGTCAAAGAAGCATATTAAGCAAAAGTGCGACTGCAATAAAAAGGTGACAGGTTGATAATATCGAAACTACAATTCAAGTGATTTCATTGAAGCTCAAAATTAGACTCAATAATTAAATATTAAAGCTAAACTTAAAGTCCCACATGGTCAGGAACTCAGGATCACTCAAAGTCTCATAAAGTTGAAGTTTGAAATGGTATGTTTATGGAATAATCAACTTAAATAAGATCAATCACCCAAATTAGTATAAGGTTTATATGATTTTTGTTGAAATTTGAATAATAGTAGCTCCGATGAAGGCATTCTTTTCAGACAAGAAATTTGAAGAATACAACCTCAATGGACAAACATAACTTCGATATTATCGCTGATTAGTGCAAGATGGAGCTAAAATTGCCAAACTTCAGTGATTATCGAAGTCAACAAATAAACAGATTTTATTAATGTAAATGGCTAAGGAGTTCATTCCCATAAAATGGAAAGGAAAATTATATGGAAAATTAGAAATGCTTATTTCTGCTGGTTTAAACATTAACAAATATCTCTACATTTTTTTTTGTGTCACTAAAAATTTAAACTTGCCTATGTGACACAAAAATCCAAAAACTATTTTTGTGTCATAAAAAATCCCGAACTTATACTTTTGTGATAAATATATTCGACATGGAATTGAAATAGAGGATATAAATACCAAATATGTATTTAGATTTTTTTTTTATACAAAAAGAGTTGGAGTATTTGTGTTATAGTGGGTGAGTTTAGTGTTTTTGATGACATAAAAAAAAAATTGGGATATTTGTGTCACAATGGATATAATTTGAGATTTTTTTTTTTTTTTTATGGTATTTGCCTTAATGAAAATTAAATATTGAAGTTTACGAAAAGAGAATTTGAGAGTGAGATTTGATTGTCTACGAATCAAATTATCTCGTCAATCATGTAAGCGTATTGTTAATTTTTTCTTTTTAATACCCACCATATTTACAAAGCAAATCAAGATCCACTAAATTTATCTTCTCAAGGTGAAATTTACTTTTCAATATCGTTAAGGAACGATAGATGGTTCGCTTGCATTGGAGGAAGAAGGATGATAACGATTTCACGATATCTTAAAAGGGAACGTGTTCTTGAAGTTTCATACTGCAGAAGTTTGTAGATACCTTATCCCACTTGCTCAGCTTGCTATGTTCCCCATAGCAGCATCAGCATCTGAACGATCAAGCTATTTGATGTCCATGAAGGACAAGTAGACATCTTGCTTATCCAGAAAACTAAATGAATTATTGTCTGTGTTGGCTAATTGTGTGTAGATGATTCTTACACTATATGACTAAACTGATTCCTATATTGTGACTTATTCTTCTGGGTCTGCATCTATTCTGGTGTTGATGACAAAGACAAGAATACAAGAGATCTCGTGCATCTTGATTGCTTCCAGGGCGGCATCTGTAGGAAGAGAGCACCACCTTGAAGGTCAATCAGGCTCTGATAACTCAAAATGCCTCCTTGCGTATCCCGGTCGTCTCCTTCAGGTGCGAATACCGTGAGATATGCAAGGAAGCGATTGAATTGCCTTGTCATGGTAGCGCCAGATGCAACTTTCCTTGTGGTGGCTTAGGGACTGCGTGCGAGAAGTGACCACGGCAGGCAAGCCGCCACGAGTAGAACCGCAAAGCTGCATGTGATGGAGGTGGCTGAGCTGGGAAGTCCTGTAGGCTCTGCGACCCCGAAGATTGATGGCGACCCCGGTACAGAAGGCGGGGTTTGGTAAACTGGTGTGTTAAACGTCGGTGGAGATGGTGAAGTAGTGGTAGGCGGAGTAAGAGTAGGTGGAGTCGAAGTTGCGCTGCATTGGAAAGCACAACCTTGTCATTCTCGGTCACATAGCATATCGCAGTGAGTGATAGAAAGAATAGGTTTTGAGGATTACCCGGAAGATGAAAAGTGACAGCTTCCATGGCCTGCCATAAATGAAGCAAAACAAAAGATCGATGCTAATTAGCTAAGTGCATTGAAGCTACCCAAAATTGATTTTCTGTACATCGGGGTATCTAAGATTAAGAAATTTTATCAATACCTAGATTAGCACCATTGAAGTTTGCTCAGTTTAGAGATTTTGTTGGATTGTGAATCATGTTATTTCCTGTGCTATTACTCATAGGATTTTACAGTGGTTTTGACCATGTTTTTCTAAAGGACCAGATTTAAGAAATATATGATGGATACGGGTTTTCCAGAAAACGAAAGCGTCTGATGGAAGTATCTTACTTGGGTCGGTTGTAGTGAGTTGTGCCGTTCCTCCAAAATCACAGCTAGTGGGAGCCGGATTCTTCCGGTAGTAATCGTTGAAGGCGTAGGAGGCATGATCTTGCAGGGTGTTAGGATCATAGCAGCTACCTCCCTGCTGTAATGGCGAGCAGTCTGTGCCTCCGTAACCACAAGCATAGTCGAGAGCTACCTGCAGAGCTGTTTCGGAGGCGCCTGATTTCGCGACACACCATTGTCCGCTGGATGTTGTCGGCGTGGTAGTCGTCGGCGTGGTAGTCGTCGGAGGCGAGGTAGTCGTCGGAGGCGTGGTAGTCATCGTCGGAGGCGTGGTAGTCATCGGAGGCGTGGTAGTCATCGGAGGTGTGCCTTGACTCGGGCTTGGCAACCCACCGACAGGCGGGGCAGGTGATGCTGGGTTCACGAAGGGAGTTGAAGTACCCGGAGTCGTCGGGTTGACGATCGGAATAGCCGGAGTAGAGTCTCGCTGAACATCAAACGCGAAAGTCGATACCAGTACTTCGTTATTCTCTTTCAATTGCTGTGCAGCCCTTGAACCTGAAGCACAGGACAAGAATGAAATCAGTACCAAACGGTCGTTGGGACTTCAGAACTCCAACGTTCATCTTCGGGACATTGGAAAATCTTCCAAAAATTCAGCACGGGTTACCTGAATTGAGGCACAGACACAAGAGGAAGAGTGCATGGCAATGGAGGACCAAAGGATGCATTGCTTCTGAGATGAGGGCTTGGAATTTCTTCTGTGAATCTGCCTGTGGAACAATGATAGAGAAGCCAGAGTTTATTAAATAAGAGAAGCAACGAGGGCTTTATTGCAGAGAAGGCTTGAGGCATTGGTTGAGAATAGTGAGAGGGGAAGGGATTGTAGATGAGGGAGGGCAAGGGGGGAGGAATCAGAGCTTTCTTGGGGTGAAGAGAGAACCCAAAACAGGAAAGGTGGGGAATTTAGGAAACTTGAGAAAGCAGGCATTGGGAATTGGTGGATTTGCAAGCAAGTGTAGGGTGCCTAAGGAAGGGGGGCAAAAGGCAGAGGGGCAAAAAGGCAAAAAAGGGGCGAAAGAGTGATCTGCTGGGAATTTCAATCTGGGTGTTTTTGGATTCTAGATTTACCAATTAAGGCACAGCTGCTCGTGTTAGGGAAGGCAAAGGATTCCTTCCTACGTTACAAACGCATCATGGGACTGAGGGGAAAGGGCAAAGAGAATATTGGTAATTCCTGTTGTTGCTTTACTTCTTTTATGGGGTCATGTATTGTGAGAGAAGTGAGGCAAAATGGGCTGGCACATAGTGTCCGCCGTTCTCCAAGGTTGCTTCACCATGTGCGTTGTCGTGAATCGACATAAGAGATTCATGTGATTCGATGAGATGGTTCATTCTATAATTGGTAAAAAGGAGATTACAATCGTTTGAAATTTTCACATTCATGTTTTTCCAATGCTAGATACACCCAAATCCACGAGAATTACTCACAAGAAGGGAGTTCCTCTAACTCTCAACTATTATGGATGGTGCCTTGAAAAATTTTTTAGGGTTGTCAAAAGCATCTTACAATATTAAACATCAAAATAAGGTTTTTGTGATTTGGTTGTGTGGTTACCATGGGGAGAAATCGACGAGATGGTTCCACTATAATTGGTAAAGAGAATATTACAATCATTCGAATTTCTCATATCCATGCTTTTCTAATGCTAGATACAACCAAATCCACAAGAATTACTGACAAGGATGGAGTTCCCTCACAGTCTCAACTATTATGGATGACGCCTTGAAAAATTCTTTAGAGTCCTCACAAGTATCCCATGGAATAAAACATCAAAGTAAGATCTTGACAAGTGCAAAATGGGGGCCTTGTCGGGCTAAAATAAGCTCGGCCACATCGTTGGAAATTGCTTTCGATCCTGGAGATTTGCCGCCACATCTTGGTCGGGTACTTGCCGTGGTGCCTGGTTTGTCCAAGCACTAGGCAGGTTATCTTCTTTTGTCCTCCGGTCGGCTGTTTCTGTATCCGAGCCCCCACAAACGCTCTTAAAATCCCAAAAATCACAAACTCTGTGCGGATTCTAACTCAAATGGAACAGTTTCGAGTCAAAATCAACAAATTTCCACCTTGGTGAGTTAGTCCAATTTCACCACCCACTTAGGTCGTTGTCTCTCCCGAGCGCCTCTAGGCTCTTCACTTGCTGCAAAATGCTGACCAAGTCCAAAAGAGCATTGGAATTTGCCCAATGGGATAGGCTTCGTTAACAAATCTACGACATTATCTTTTTGTGTGAACTTTTTTAGTGGGTGCGGTTCCCTTTGACACAATATCATGTATAAAGTGGTGCTTGATGACAAGGTGTTTGGTTTGCTTGTAAGACATTTGATGTTTAGTCAAATTACTACACTAATTGTCGCACTGGACATCAGTCTTCTTACACTGCAATCCCATATCAATGTACAAACTTTTGAGCCAAATAGCTTCCTCGATTGCTTCGGTTGACGCCATATATTCTGCTGCAATTGCAAAGCAACTGTGGATTGTGAAAACACTTTCCAATTGACGTCACTACCCCCAAAACTGCACACATAATCAGTTAAGAACCTTCGCCCATACAAGCCACTGGCAAGTGTTTTCACAATCCAAATAATTTGTCATACCTCTCATGGTTCATCTCTCCCCGAATGTCAAATCTATGTCAATTGTTCCTCTCATTAATCTTCGAACCCATTTCATAACTTCCCAATGTCTTCCCAAGATTACTACCTGCTCATGATAGTAATGACACTAACATATGGAACACAGGACACGCATTCTTTCTCATCATTTGACTGTCGTACGAGGTCATCTCAAAAGCTTAAAGTGCGCAGCTAGCAAGTACACATGTGATAGACATGGTGCACGCTAAATTGTCTCAGCACTTTACGCATTTAACTTCTCTAGCTCGCCATGTATAGTTTGTCTTTCCGTCATCTTTGCTAGGCCTGGCTCCAAGGCTCACTTTTACACACCCAGAAGTTCCAGTAATAATTGTTTCTGTTCCTTATCTTTTACATCCTTGGAAAATCAAAAAGCATGAACTGTGTAGGTGGGATTCGAACAGGCGCCCTCCATCGATCAGCTAAGCTTTGGGTGTCAAATAAGGCGTTTTCGTAGTATATGCATCTGTGTGGAACTGGTTATGGTCTCCCCCTTTTCGAATAAGCAGTTGAACCGAGTACAGCCGCCAATCCGGTTAGGCCTCCGGTACTGTTCTGAATGGACACCATTTTTCTTTGCTGAAAAGAGCTCCATTCTCCAGGTCTCTTGTCCTCTTCCTACAAAGGTGTAGTAAGCCTGATTGACATGATGGTCTATTCTTACTGTTAAAAAAGTAGGAGACAGGTTAAATCTAAAAATTTGCTAGTTCTTGAATTTCCCAGGATCTACTAATACGACTTCATAAAAATAATGATTAATATCATTAAAAAATTTAAATTAATATATTTATGATAAATTTATCTAAAATTAATTTTTTAATCATAAAAAACTCTAAATTAGTATATTTTTGATAAATTTACCCCAAATTAATACGTTTGAGATAAATTTACCCTCTATTAATTTTCGTTAAATTTTTATTGTCAAATTTCTGAATTAAATGATGCGTAATAGTTAATCTTTATTGTCATAGTTGCACCTATTTTGTGGTATTGATCCAATTTAATATATGTATGTTCGTTATAAATGTACCAAGTTGGGGTTTTTGGTGGTCAAAAAATTAATTTGTGATAAATTTGTCACAAGTGTAGTGATTTAAGAGATTTTTTTGTAGTCATTTGGGATAAATTTGTCACAGATATATTAGTTTGTGGTTTTTTATGATAAAAAACTAGTTTTAGGTAAATTTATCATATATATATATTAATTTAAAGTTTTTCATGATATTAACTCTAAAGATAAAATGGCGCATTTGGTAGCCTAAATAAAAATGCCAAATAAGATAAATCTAATTCCATTTGATGTTGGATAACACCTTCAAATTAGGATAAGTCCGGAGAAACCAAATAAATTATCTGAGCCCCACTCGGATAAGAATAAAATATGAACAACTAGAAAAAATAACAAAGAGGCAGATCGTACAAGAAGAATCCTAGCGCCGCCGATCACAGCGCCGCCAGCGACGTTGTTGGCAACCACTGCACCGTGATCACACCCTCGTTGACCTCGCTACAATGGTCTCAATGGTCGCTTGAGATCTCAATCCTCCAATTAACGCAACTCCGTTCTCTCTGCTTTTGTTCCATCCCTTGTCGCCCCTTGAGATCATTGTCGGGCCGATCGCCGTCGACAAGCGAGATTGTGAGCTAGTCACTAGTTGATGGGCAACCACCATGTTGATAGTGGCCTATGCAACAAGATCTTTCCCTATGTCATGATGTGTTTACTGCAATAGATGTGTCGACCATCACAATAGTCATGGCAGAGAGATGATCACGATGGAGGAGGTCACCCCGGACTGGGCTAGACCATTGTCTTGAAATCATATTTTACCTTGTTTAAATTAAAATTTACCTTTTAAAGTTTGTTTCACTCTTTCCATTTGAAAATGAGACTTGAAAGGTTTAAATTTCTGTCTTCGCAAAGAGGTCAGGGTGAGGGCGATTTAATTTCATATGTGGGTTTTGACTTTCATATCCTGTATAATAAAACAAAAACTTGGTAATTAAGTTAGAGTAAGAATATAGTAAGATTAAAATAAAAAAAAATGTAATTATGTAAATTTTTCATTTTATCTTATTTTTGCCATATTGCATAAGTTCTCTCTCCGTACTAGAATAAAGAGAGTACTCATTTCAATTGGGAATCTAGTCGGAAATGTCGGGGAATATATGAACTCATTCATAAAAAAAGACAGTCGTGTCATCAACACATGATCAATCGCGATAAAAACATCCGCAGCCGGTTGTCAGTTAACAATTCGATAAAGCAGCAACTAGAAATAAAAATACAAAAAAGAACTTTCGGAAGTTCTCTAGTATTTGCTTTGAGAGTAACAAAAGAGGAGGCAGGGAAACGATTCCAGAGACTCTGATTAAATAATCCAAAAAGCAAACAACGTACGCCAAATCAGGTCCCTAACTTGTGTCTTAAACCACATCTGTCGTGCTTTAGCTGGACACAAGGTAGCGCTAAAAAACCTCGATTACTCGTCTTTATACCGTCCGAATTCTCGCCCACTTTTCGAACCGAGCTGGTTTTCCACCGCTAAGCTTTGGCGCCGATTCCATTCCACATCGACAAGGCAAAAATATGAGAGTACTCGACGCGTGGCCGTCGAGACAAGGGCAGATTACATTTGGCTCGAGACATAAAGAAGAAGTTCGTACATATCGAGGTAGTTTTACTGGGCGTATCGAGAAGAGAGTTTTGGAATATTTTGCGGTGAACGAATTTGTCTAGAGTGAGAACACCAATGCGAGCCCATTGCTACAATTCTTTTCTTAACCGCGCGCACCAATCTTTTCACCATAATGGCAAGTTTAGCTTCTTTCTTTTTCTAATATGTATACTTCATCAAGATATCGTATTTACACTTTGGAAATGATCTACAAAAGAAAATTGCAAAGCGCAGAATCGGGGCCTGTAACTCCAGTCCTCAGCGGGGTTCAGTTATAAGCTCATAAACTCCGCCTTGGCTAGAAAATTCGGATCCGGAAGAGAGAAATTATCCTCCTCGGATGCAAACAAGTCACGCTTTCACGGTCCAGTGCAATCGGGTTAATGGATAATTTCCTTCGCATACTCCATCGAAGCCGTGATCCGCCTGATGCAGCTGATAAAAGACGACACTGTGATATCCTTTATGGAAGATTCGCATGTTGTATTCCTGTAAAAGGTGAAATGCCTAAAGAGAAATGAAAGAATGTGATAAAGCGCCTAGTGGAATTAGAAGCTGAGCAATACACAAAGCAAATACTTACAGGTGAAGGCTGAGAAAGGAAGTTGAAGGGCGGCCAAGGACACGCGCTTATCCTCGTCTAAGCATTTTACACTGGGAGATATGCTTGCTGACCTCATTCCAAGCTGCACGAGGAATCTTTTGGGTTAGGTTGTGCCCTACGAATGATCTAGCAACCTGAGCAATTCTTGCTTTCGCTTGGTCTACTGAAAAAACTTTACGAGCCATCTGATCAGGTGGGCATGGAGCCCATGCTTGCAATTATACAATATAGCTTACCTAATAGACCAGCCTAAGCAAGATTTTGCTCCCTACACAGGCGAAGGGATGGAGCATTAGAAAAAAGGAAGAAAGTTTATGTACCAGGCAGACTTCGATAATCTGGCTCTATTCCATTGCCATTTATGTCCATGTGACTTGGGGTCACATACTTCCCAATAGTGACGACAACACCAGAACCATCATCAAGTTCATAAACAGATTGGATCAGACCCTGTGAAGAAAACGTACCCAATCATCTTTATCTCACTCTTAAGTTTAGAATTGTAGTTACTCACTGTAAGCAATCTGAACAGATTATTTTAAGCCAGTTGTTGAAAAATAATCACGGTCAAGCAACTAATTCTATACAGAAATATTTTGGTACATGATTTCCTCAGATAAAGAGTACGAAAAAAAGATTCCAAACAAATGAAAAAGGAAAGATGACTTCACAAAGATTCCTAAGATGACTTAATCAGATGAAAAATAAGCTAAAGGAATGCCTTCATTGACTTTTACTTTCTACTGTTTGTTTAATCTAAATCTTGCGGCTCACACACTTTCACAAAATACAAAGATTGATGCATAAGTTAACATATCATTTTCTCATACTATTCTGAGATTTAGATAATAATTAAGATATGGCAGGAAAGTAAAAAGTTGCTTTCTTTCTTTGTCTTAAGCAAAAATAAACAACTCCTAGATATAATTTATCCCCCTAGAGAAAAATTTCAATTTATTTCCGTCCTCAAATAATATGAAACACAGTCAATAATCTGTCTGTCTTATCTGAGAAGCTAATCAAAATACCATGGTGGCTCATAAACCAAATGAAACTCATCATAAAAATCAGTGAAATGTTGTCTGCTCGATGACCTAATTCCAGATCCTCAATGAAAAATTATAGCCAATGGACTTCACCAAAAATAGAGCAACATTGGTACCTTGCCAAAAGTCCTGTCTCCCACAAGAACAGCCCTGCAGTTGTCATGAAGAGCAGAGGCAACCTAAAATAAAAGTCAAAACGGTCATAATAATTCATCTTAAATTGAGATGACAACTCACCATAAGTTGCTCATATTTCAGGTTAAGGAGCTCACAATTTCACTAGCGCTAGCTGTTTTGTTGTTTACCAAAACCTGCAGAAGAGGCTTAACTTATTAGCTAGTTTAATAGAGTAAACTAAATTTCTGCTGAAATGACGATTGACATGTAACCATGAAATAAAAGTCTACAGAATTGCCACAAAAAAAGTTGTAGAGTTCTGACAAGCTACTCAGTGGAAGTTGGTGGAAGTCAGTAGTACACCCAAGCAAGAAGAAAACCAACTCTCTTCATGCCTCTTTTCATTATGCAAATCACATTAATGAGTGGCCCCAAGAAACTTGTTAAGCAGGGATTACACAAAACACGAGAACAATCAGTGCACTGGTTTCTGCAAAGTTTCATTGATTTTGCTTAACAAGTGCCTCTAGGGGTAGTCTTTAACAAAAATCCTTGTTATGCACAGAACACAATAACAGTCAGTGCATTGGTTTTGGCAAGTTTTATCAATCAGTTGCTTAACAAGTGCCTCTAAAGTACTTTCTAACAAAAATCATTGTTATGTTCAATGATTTAAAATAAAGGTTTTCTTTTTAATGAATTTGCCTAATAATTGAAAGAAACTTTTGGAACCAGAAGTAGGATGTCAGTCTAAAGAAGACTCCTATCAATCCCAATTGACTGTACCATGAGAAGAGACTTCTTTTCTCCACAATCCATATTGTCATCATATTGTCTTCTTCTAAGGAAAAGAAATGAAAGGAAATCCTTCTTAATCAGAGAAACCTCCCTAAGCCTCTTAGAAACAAGTTAATGCAACATTTATTACTTACAATAACTGGATCTTTAACCAAAGGAGCAGCATCAGCAGTAATTGTTGTCTGGTACCGGGAATCCCTTCCAACGGTATAAGTCACCTGTTTAATTGCATCAACAGGACTTAAAAATGGTTAATACAGTCTCCATAGGATTCAATATAAACATATTATATGATCAATGTACATGGTTAAGAAAGGTTACTATCACCAACTCCCTTGATAGCTACCATATAATAATAAAAAAAACTACCTCTGTAATAGAATCCAAAAGATAACACATACTGGAGGATAAAAGCTTGAGCTGAGAAGAAACGATGAGCCATTTTCATTAACAGGTAGTACATACTATGTGATTGGGATTCCTTTCTCTCTGTCTCCTAGAAGATACTGTACAGGTTTACTCATTATGTATATAAGAGGTATGGGTGCTATAAGGAACTTGTTAATTTTAAGAATTAAAAAAAAACTTCAGAACAAAATACAAAGATTGATGCAAAAGTGAACATATCGTTTTGACCCTCAAAATACCTGTGTGCTATGATGGTACTCCATCACTAGATGAACTTTCTGTTCATCAAAGAAAAAGGATTCTAAAAATCAAAGAAAGAAAATCACCACCAAGAGGAGAATGTTCAGGGTAGTCAATTGGCTGGAAAATATGTCATTAAGTGAAAACTCACTTTCGTCACACTTTAGATTTCCTAATCTACCCTTCCATTACATACCAGAAATACCATATATCTTTCATAACCTTCTACTTAAAAAATAGCCACCAAGTTTCTTTCAATGCATAACCACCTAATTATGCACATAATGTAGCGTGTGCCATTAACCCTTATGTCAATTATGTCAATTTTAAATGATCAACTAAGACATGCACATGCATGCATTTATGTAAAGTAATTCTAATGACAAATTATTCTAGAAGAAAAGTTTGCTGTTTGCAGCTATCTGTTATAATCAATTGCAGCAATATCGATAGCAGATCATACAAGTTTGTTTACACAATACTCTAGGCAACCATGTAGAAGAAAAAAAAGAGTACTTCAATTACAATAAGCACCATGGCACAAGAGTCACTAAGCTCTGGAAAGTCCCATGATATAACTTACCGTTTCTCCTTGGTTCAAGAAGAGCTTAGCAATTTCAATTCCAGCCTGAAAGATCAGAAGAGGTAACTCTTTAATTTATACTACATTTACTTCCAAAATATGCAACTATGCACATCCAATAATTCATGAGGTATTGTTTAACCATCTATCAATTACATATGGATTTTGAGTTCATCCTGCTGATCCTATATATTTCAGCTTAGATCACAAACAGCTTGGTAATGATCATTGCAATGACACTCAACCTGATTATATAAGATTTGTTTTGGCCTCTACCTACATAAGAAGAATCTGATACTATATCATCCAGTTAACAAATCTCTTATCTCTTAGAATCTACATGATGACCTTTTCGCTAAATAAAAAAACTGGAGCTGTTTTACACCAATTTGTATGACTCAGTTACCTCACACGTCACATACAAAGATACAAAACAAGGAAGAGACAGAAGTATTTCTTTCATTTGCATTTAAGAGAGTATATTGGAATTCCTTTGTCAAGAGATACTGTCTACAAAGTTTACCTAAGTCTTGGCATGGGTCATAAGCTTCAGATGTAAAAAAATAATGCTCTCACCAGAACAATAACAAACATGGACACAATTATAAAGTAGCATAAGATACTTGGTTTCAATAACTCCAAATATCCTAAAGCATCAGTGCACTTATGAACAAGTCTACAATCAAATAAGCTCATGCTCTAGAGAAACCTAACACTGAAAAATAGTTCGTCTGGACATGGTGGGTCAGACAGTGGAATGTATTTGCTTGGTTGATGTCATTCCTAACCCTATTGGAATGTTGCAAATGGGTGTACTCAGGCAACAATCCTTTTTTTTTTTTTTTTTTCGTAACCAATAAAATGAACTCATGAGGAGGAACCAAGAGGATGAACCATTTACAAAATAAGGAGTCCAATCCATCAAGGATAGCATTTACATCAAGACTCATGTTGTGTATACCAAAAGTTGAAAGTAAAAAGGCAAGAGCCCCTAGCTTTTACTAAATGGCTCTTAGCATTATTGAATAATCTCCTCTCTCCCTCAAAATCAGCTAAAAAGTTACTAGAGGGATCAAAAGAAACATCTTCCTCTTCTCTATGCTAGCAAGGGTGGCCAACATGCTCTTAGCTCTTTTTCCTTTTCTACTCATTCACTGAGTGGCTACTACTGAATAGCCATTGCCAGCAACTTATCTTGCAGAGCTATCAGAACAACCTAAAAAGTTAATGCACAGCAAAGAATGCAGGTACACAGGTCACTTCTGAATCAATATTGCCAGTGTCACAAAAGACATACAGAATTTTTTGCATTTATGCTTATTTAATCTATGCTGCTACATTAGAGTGTTCCTATAAATTGAAAAAACATAAGCCAAAATTTTTTATAGCATCAACTACATGGAGAAACTAGATAAATAAAAAAACATTTTTCTCACAAAAAAATAATCCATGCCAACAAGCAAATTTTTCGTCTGGAAGTTTTTCATCTGGTAGACTCACCAAAGGAAAGATTTACACTGAAAAAAGAATTGTTTTGAATCCGAGAGAAAAGAGCCTTGTAGCTCTGGGATAACACAACAGAAGAGTACTTAAAGCAAAATGGTACATCTTTCGACATCAGATGCATACCTGCACAAGCCCCCCAAGATTATCTCTGAGATCCAAAATGAAATACGAGGAACCCATCTCTTGAAGGCGCTTCATTGCTACATATATCATCACATCCTTCAGATTCATAACAACAACAATACATAAAATCTTCAGAAGGACATAAAAGTCCACATTTACATCTAGAGATATTGAAAGTACCATTGTAGCATTGACAAGGCTGATCACTACTATTACTATTATGAAGCTTCCTTCTATACCAAATTCATAATACTGTGTTCCATGCACAGTGACAAATCAGGCAGTGAGCAATTTACATAATCCACTTCATTTTTTGATTGTGAATTACCATGCCCCATGACAAATGAGGCAACATGCAGTCACTAAATAAGCTCACTTAAACACACAAAACATAGATCATAACAAAAATGTAGAAAGCTTGTCATAGTTTTGCAAGGGAACAACAAATTCTACATTGAGTGTGCATTTCTCTCCAAAGTAAAGTCTTACAAATTTGCATAGTTGACCTTACTGCCCTTCTACTATATGTCAACCTGCTCACTAAAGATAAGGGGTTGTCGAGTTGACTTTTACTATTTAATTCTTACTTAATCTAAACCCTGCAGCTCAAGCATTTTGACTTTTTTTTTTTGAAATCCAAAAATCCTGAAATTTCAAATATTGACACGCAAATTCACATATGATTTTCTCATAATTTTCTTAAATAATATTTTAGATTTGGGTAGGAAAGCACTTTTTTCTTTTGCTTAAGTGTAAACAAACAGGCCTTAGAACTTCCTCATGTTTGCTTTTTTAATAATGTGACTTCTGAGTAAGAGAAAAGAGACAAGCATTGCTCATGGATGCTCATGAGCAGAAATAGCTGAATGAACTGGCTGTATCTACATCCAAGATTATCCAGCTTTACAGTTACCAGTCAGAGATGGGATCCCTAAATTGCTCATGGCATGTAACTTCTTATAGTTCTCTTAATGGCTAAATGAAGAGTGTATCATCCACTCAAATCACAAAAAGAATCCCCAAAATATCGCAAAGGGATTTAAGAAGTTAAATAATGACTGTTCACCTGTAACAAGATCTTTTATGGCCAATGCATTGAACTCCTTCAGATGTATGTAACCAACAGATGTGCCATTTTCTGCATCTTCCAACCGATAAAAAACTGGGGTCCGTGCAACAAGTTGCCTTTGGACTTCAAGGGATTGACCAGGTCCGCAATTCCCGTGTTTGACCTGTCATAACTTTTCTAAATATGAGAATTGAAAAAGAAGATAATCTTTCTCAATGTGTCTTGCACTTAAAAGAAGAGAACAAATTAAAAGCAACAATACTCCCAATAAAATTGCTTTACAATATTAACCTCAATTTTTACTGAAGTTCCATTTGGTCCTTGCAACAAAGATGATACTTCAACTGCTGATTTTCCTCTGATATCATCTCCATTAACCGCCAATATTTCATCTCCCTGTCATGAAGAGATAAGACTATCACAAGATGATATCATGAGATCAACTTAGGCAAAATTGACAAACACGAGGCATCTCTTTAAGATGGTACTTCAGAATATGATAACTCTTGAAACAGCCATTGCTATAAGAGAATCAATCAAAGCAAATCTAAACATGCCAAATATGCATGCTCAGATATCTTCTAGTCAAAACTAAAACTGACAGAGTAGGAGCTCATGACAAGGGCTGTAACGTATAAGAACCTTCCCATTGAGAAATCATCCTCTGCCTTCTGCCTATAGCATAATAAAAGGACATGAAATTATTTCTTGAGGAGTTCCGTTTGGTCTCTTATATCAAAACGCTAAAGCTATCAGAATGGCTTTCAGTAAGTTATTAAGAGACTTTCTTAAGCTAAATAGGGTCATAAGAGGAAATACTACTCATATGATATGATAAATTGTACATTACAATGCATGACAAACTACATAGCAGTCAAGGAAAGAGAAGTTCTTTAAATGTGTAACAAACAAAGCCCAGACATGGAGATGCACAGATTTCCACAATAAATTTAAGTGAATCATGACAGGAGGAAGGAGAATTTTATTCCTAGATGAAAATTGACACAAGAACTCTGTTTATTTCTCCTTCACTGGCTTGGCAAGCAGGGCAACAACAATAAAATTTCTTCTTCCTGCTAAAAATAAATGAACTTCTTTGCTGTTAAATTACAGATATGGACTGCATACAGTGTGCACATCCAACAGGAGTGATCTCAGTATTTTCATCCTGTAAGAATGTCAATGCCATAAGGCTAACGCAAGAGGGTTCACATTTTCATGTACACGATCTGTGAAGCCCATTATTGTGAATCGTGCAAAACCAGTGAACAAGCGGCGAACTTTAGCAGGTTTGATTAGGGGTTCAAACAAGTCAAGAACTTGCGAGCTCAACTCATGAATAGCTCAAGTCAGCTTGAATTTTTTGGAGTTTCGTCCAAGTCAAATAGCATGAGGTCTTAATCAAGCCAAGCTCAAGCTTTAAATACTAGAGAAGTTCACAAACCTAAATGCTTAGTTGAACTTTAAATATTTTAAGTGCATTAATATATTAGTAAATATAAGAGAGAGATACACATGCATAAACATATACTACTTAACTATATTACTGTAATTTTGAAACTTGATTTATACCTTAGACAAAAGCCCACTGTTTGGTAATCTAGACAAAACAAGTCAAGCTTGAATTTATTCAACACTTTGTGAAGTCAAGCTCAAGTTGAGTTCGAGGCCTTTCATTGAGTCATGTTGAGATCAGGTATATCAAATAAAGTTAACTAACCCATAGAAATGAGTGTGAAAGGCATACTCATTCATCACATAGTGAAGGAAAAATTAGCATTCACATGTAGATATTGGTCAGTATGACCAATTCCAACGACAAATGAACCAGTGAAGACTGGAGAGTCAGGGTAATCTGTAACAAGAATGCACATGCATCCATCAAAGAGATAACAGAATCGAAGTTTGTAACAGCAAATTAATAAGACTAAATTTAAGTGTCTATAACAGAATGAACATGGGGACTTATTCCTAAGTTGTACATCTACGTTTAGATATATTTTTACCTGCCTCACACCAGCAGCATGGGCTGGTCCATCCAGTAGAAGTCCTAAAACCTTCAGTCTGACCTTGCCATCATCATCCTGGACTTCCCTTAGATTTATCCCAATACCCGTCATGTCATACCTAGCCATCCTGGAGAACTTTCGTCATAACGACATAAAAAAACTGAACAGATTGTTAGTAAATGCTGAAAATTTGGTGCATCTATTCTGCCAAATAATAAAGACAACCACTAGAATTTAGTAATGTGCCATATTTGTAGGTAAACAGATGCTCATGACTTACACATGAAGTCAATATCCAAATGGTATGCTCCCCATCCCTGGTTCTTCTAGTTATGGCAGTGAATTACAGCCCTTCTAGTTATGGCAGTGGATTACAGCCCATCCCCACTCTCGGTCTCTTGGGAGTTTTAAGGTGTTTACCTACATATATGCCACTAACATTCTCCCAAAACCTCAAGTTATAAGTTACAACTACCAGGCCTCTTCCAACTAAGTAGAGTTGCCAACGTGAATCTTCAAATGACATAAATTATTCTACCTTAGAATATGGCAGATGTAGTTCTTGCTTTTCAATAGTCAATTATGCAGAACTCCATTCAATTGATTGAGCTAACATAAAAGAGAATTAAAACTAAGATCGACCAATTTCTCATACAAATTTATTATCAAATGGGAATAGGATTATTGCTTAATAAAACATGCTTGAACGTGTCATGTGTTAGGCCTTGAGCCTAGAACGAAAAAACAAGTGTCCCCTACGGTCTCCATTTATCAGGCCCCAAGATTCACCCTGCAAACCTTTCATTATCAATCTGACCAAAAAAAATAAAAATAAAATCCTTTCATTATCAAGATTATGCGTCAGAAGTCAAGAGATGATTTGTGAGTTTTGACCTTATAACTGGAATGAGGTTGAAGTAGGGAGTGGTAGACATATGAAGATGTCAACAGAAGGTTTAAAGAAAGATCTTGAACACTTTAATCTTACCTAGCGCTTGATACCAACAAAAGGAGACTAGATGTGGCTGACCCCACATAAGGGGAAGATGCTTGTTACAGTCAGCTCTCAATTATGTTACGTTGATGTAAGTGATCAGCATCAACCTGATGTACATAATTTTTTATTTTTAATCTTAGCTCAAGCAAAAAGAACTATCTTAGGCTCAGCTTAATTAAGTAGAAGCACTATAATTGGGAAGTGGTATACATTGTAATTTTAAGTACATTCAAATATTTCAAGCTTGTTTATTATAAGAAATAATCCAAGACATCCTATTAGCAGAGCTCAGTGGTACTAAATGTAGGAAAACAGTACTTCTGGGCCTGGCCATGGTCCCTCAGAAGGGACTAATCCCCAGTATACCAATCATAATCTGGTTTACTTTTTTTGTAGCTCCTATATTATGTGTTTTAACACATAAACACTCAGAACTATTTTATGACTATTCACATAGGAGAACTTGGATCAAGACTAGTATGATAGGGAAGTGGTGTCCACGCTGAACAAACACAACAGTACCAAAGCTCTAATGCTAGAAAATCTTGTCAAACTAGTTCTAAATATTGATGATGTCTAAACAATCATTCTCCACCAGACATTGAGAAGGAAAATACAACACATCCTTCTGAGGCAGAATTATGCTGTGGTTATGAAAGGGACGTCCACGAAGTTTGTGAAGTTAGATGATGACCAAGTATATTTTCATGCCAATAGGTATACAAATTGACTACTGAAGCTTTGCCGTAGTCTTTGACAAATCTCCCTAATTGTAGTGAATAGGATAAAACTAACAACTTAGGGAAAAAGCTCAACTGACATTCATGCACGTACAACTGCCAATCAGGGTAGTCACTATATGGAGGACTCTAACAGACCCATCAATAGCGATTGAATAATTCTAGAAAGGTTAGTTTGAACAAGGACAGAGTTCTGAGTTACTTTTTAAGAGAATTCCTATGATATGCATAAATTGTCATTGATTTGGACATTCTACGGAAAGGTGCAAACTTCAGAATGTTAATATAATGCAAGTTTGTTAGCCGTAAAGAAAATGTAATGCAAGCTTACATGTACTGCAAATGCTTCCATTGGGGGTCAAAAGATTATGAAATGCAAATTGACTAGCAGTGTCAGATTTCTCCATCCCAAATGTAACCGCCATATCCACATTTACAAGGGTAAAAACAGAGCTAATTACCTCATCAGGAGAAAGAAATCGGGTGTAAGGATCGCCCAAACCCGCCAACATTCGTCTAATCAATTCGTGAGCCTTTGACCTTGTCGGAATCGAAGTACTCAGTATGTCTTCCTTCTTCCGCTGCAAATAAAGCAAACACGACGGCTCAATATTCCACTCCACTCAAAGCAAAAAATAGACAGGGAAAGAGAAAATCAAACGACCAATGAAAACAGTTTGCCTGCCACGCTTCAGGCGACCAGCGACGGCGTCCGGTACCGAGGAAGCTTTCATTGACGATACTCCAAGCTTCCTCCACGATTCTCTCGTTCGTCGCTCTCTCGGGCACAACGGCCGCCGCATCCTCTTTCTCCTCCGCGCGACAGTACTCCACCGACGGCTCGTACTTCGTCGTCCGTGCTGGTGAAGACTCTGCTGCGATCGACGGAGGCGAGAACAGGAGGCCGAACGACAGAGCTCCGGACAGCGCCGCGGACACGAGCTTCCTCTGAGCGGACGAGGTGCAGAGGACGGGAGTTGCCGCGGCGGCGGCGGAGGCGGTAGCGGCGGCGCGAGGGGAGGGAGGCTGAGCCGGCGGCGGCGGTGGCGGCGGCGAGAGAGCGACGGAGGAGCTGCAGAGGAGCAATAACGGCCCCATGTTGGCGTTGCGATACTCTCAGTCACTGAAGCACGAAGAAGAAGAAGATGACGATGATTGAAGGTTATGAGATTTTTTTTTTTTAATTTTCTTTTTCGGTGAGCGGGCTTTGGGGGGCTCGGATCGGGCCTGCTTGGGCCCAATTCTGTAGAGGTTTTGCCCGCCCTCCTCCTAGGCCCAAACAGGCGGGTAGGGGGCAAGGGCCTAAACCTTATCTACTGGGCTACTTTTTACTTTGTATTCTTTCAAATTTCAGCTTAAAAATTAAAGTGATAAGTCCATTAAACGTCATAAAACTTATGAAGAAGGTATAATTAAATCCTAAAATATTTAAAAAATATAATTAAATCCTAAAACTTATTAAGAATGACTCAGATTAAGCTTGCTTGGGTCTGATTCTCTAAACATTTTGCCTAGACTTGCGCAAGGCCCAAATAGGCTGATAAGGGCAAGGGCCCAAACCTTATCTATTTTATTTATTTTTTTTTTTTTTTTTTTCATTTTTTATAGCAAAATCATAAGAGATTATGATTAACGAAACGATTCAAAGTAAAAGATGAACAACAAAAATCATAGTCTGCGAAAAGACAATAATCCATAAGATGAATATGTAATCACATATAATTATAAATGATCCAAAATTGGAATACATAACATGAAACATAAGTTTGAAACTCCATTCCCTATTCATTCATAAAATTTTAGAGGAAGAGGAAAGGTTGACGAGGAATTTTGAGGGAAAACGAAGGATGAAAGAGTGCTGATGTTAGAATTTAGGAGAAAAAGAAATTAGGGTTTTTGCTTTTTAACTTATAAAACCGGTTCCGAAATAAGGCGGTCTAGTTCGATTCCGCAGTCAGTATTCATTCGAAAATTGGTTACAACTAGTTCCAATAGGAACTGATTCTCGAACCTATTTTCGAGCAGTTTGGTCTCCTTGCAATTTGAATTTAGCAAATTGTTCGTATCCTAAACATATCAACCTTTATATTAGAGATATACTCAGGATATTTTTGATTATGCATATTAGTATGTGATTCTGTATATTTTCCTCAATTGACCATATAAATAGGCACGTGTACTATTCACTAGTTAATGAACAAAATATTATTTTTCTCTTCATTTATAATTCTCAACTTGTTATCAAAGTCATTACTTTCTAAGATAAAATATGGGTTCGTGCTCTAAACGTGTCAACCTTTATGTGACACGATGAAACCGTACTTACGTGGATTGATATGCCATTAGCATTGTGAGCATGTATATTAAGTAATCCTAAAAAGAGAGACCGGAAGCCGTGAAATGGAGTCTACGTCTTCTAAGAGGGACATGGTTTTTGGCTTGGATTTTGAGAAGAGGCGAAGAGGAATAGCAGGCCTTGTGGATCAGATTTTCCCGGTTACTTGGGTAGGTGCGGAGGGTACTCGATAGGGTATGTCGTATGTGTTCAATTTTGCGGGCGGTGCCATCGGTTGGAAAGTGTAGTTGCTTTCTCAAGGATTGAAGCAAAGTAGGTCAACAAGACGATTTAGGAAGCTGTTTGACCTACAGGTTTGCTCAGTGAATTGGAATTGTAGTAAAAGATGATTGTTATTTAGTACGACGGTAGAGCACACATCGAGAGTGGACCAAACCCAAGAAGATGATGATGGTCGTGATAGGATTTTTTTTTAGTTCTTTTTGTCGAGCGGGCTTGGGCGGGCTCGGATTGGGCCTTTTTGGGCTTGAACCTTTAGACATCTTAGCCAGACTGACCATGTGCCCAAACTTGTGTTAAGTGCCCAAACCTTGTCTATCGGGCCACTTTTTTTACTCTTTTTTATTTTATTTAAATTTTTGAAACTTCAACTAGAAAATATAAGGGATAAATGTACTCGAAATCCTAAAACTTATTAAAAAAAATGTAATTGAATTCTAAAACTTCTAAAAAGTGCAATTAAGTCCTAACACTTGTCACGATAATGCAGTGAGTCTTAAAACTTTAAAAAAATGCTATCAACAAAGTGACTTGATTTGATTAATTTGACAAGTTTTAGAATTTGATTGTACTTTTTTAAAGTTTTAGAATTCAATTGTACTTTCATGACAAGTTTTAAGACTTGATTGCATTTTTTGAAAGTTGTAGGACTAAATTGCACTTTTTTGATAAGTTTTAGTAATTTCAATACATTAATCCTAAAATATAATAAGTATGAGAAAAGATTTTAAGGTTTTGCGTTAATTTATTTTATTATGTTATTTATTAGATTTATTTTTTTTTCCTTTGCTACTATAGAAATTTGGGTTTATTTTATTCTGTCAGCATTTATAAATTTTGCGTCAAAGTCAAGTTAATTGATTCATTAATTATTTTAATGAGTATATGGGTGGGTGGGCCTCAAGGCCCTTGCCCTTGCCCACCGATTGGGCCTGCTAATTTAGTCTAGCTGTGATACACCTTTAGCAAGACTTATGAGACAAAATCAACTCCTAAAATTTTCTAATAATGTTATCAAGTCGTAAATATTGTTAAATATGTGTAATGCATCACCTCCATTAACTCAATCCAATTGCAATAACGGAAAATGTCAATACAATATTTTTTACTTGTTGTTCAATGAGAGAGATGCTAATGTGGATGAAACGTTAGCCATTTAAAAGATAAAAAATATGTTGGGATGTTATGATTCGCTCATCGAACTTTTTCTTGTCTAAATGAGAACCCATAAAAATTTCGCTCCATAAATAAGACATTTAACTAAGTTGTATTTAATCTGGTTTATCCATTTATACAGCTCTGACCTCGTAGCTGCAATGCACGAATTAAGAAGGAATTCTTCCTCACAAGTTGATCTCCCAAATTATCAATTAATTCATGGCAGAATACCCGCCAATTGATTCTTGATCGAGTCTGAAATGAACCAAAAGAACTCACCCTATGTAATCGGTAATTGACAAAAGGAGCTTACATTTGTAAAAGCAACATTTGAAACTTGGACCTTGTGATGAGTTTCTCTGATCAGAAAAAATGCTTAAGCTATTTACATCTGTAAAGCTAAATGAACCTCGTCAGCGTGAGCAAAATCAAGTAAGCAACACAACCGGTGACGAAATTTGCATGTCTTCGAAATGATATTGTCTGAAAATATCATTGGAAATTCTATTTAGCATAGCAGAGATGAGCTGATTATACACTTTTCGAAATTGTTTATTGAGAGAGAGAGAGAGAGAGACTCTTCTTGCTTATTTGCTCAATCATTAAAGTAAATGCCCGCTAATTGCTTCTGACTAGACCTCCCATTATTTTTTCTTGGATAGCATGTGGCCGACAAAGAAAAGAGGCACGAAAAAAGTGTACACTGAAGTGAAGGATCTTTCTAGGAAGCTAGCTTTTTTAACTTGGAGGAAAAAGTAGAGCTTAAAGAATGCTTTTTTTTTTTTTTTTTTTGGACGACAAGTCCCCATTTTTTTAGAATCTAAAACATACCTCGCATATTCTAGAATCTGTAATCTACCCTGTCACAAGTTCTAAAATTGATTTCAAGGTCTACCCAAGTTGTACCCGTATTATAATATTTGATAACCACCATTTGTTGCTATAATTTACAAGCCATAACTTATATTTAAACACACAAAAAATATACAATATTAATAAAGTAGAAGTCTTAGTCATAAAATGAAAACTCATACTAATGGTTTAAGATTATACATTCATCATTGAATATTATGAAATATCGTAAGGTCGTGCGAAAACATAAAAAAAAACACACACTCAAAACTTATTATAAGTTCTAGATTATAGGTTATAAGTTCCAACATCTAGGTTTTACCGATTTAGAACCTAAAACCTATTCATCAAAACATATTTTCCAAATTTTTGGAACTTGGAATCTATCCTGAATACCTTGAAACCTGGAACCGGACAAATTCCTGTGTCCAATTCTCAAGTTGTAAATTTTACTCAAAAACCATGCTCACTCCTACCATCGTCTCTTTTTAATCAAGCCATATATGTTAGTGCCCTTACTCTCTCTTATGGACGTAAGAAATCATGGGATAGAAAGCGATTCTTCATATCCCTTTGTTGGGGTCCTTCTCGCCTAGCAGTAGAGTAGCAAGGAAATAGATTGATCATCCAATTCCTTCTCCCATTTTTAGAACAAGGCTTGTGGAGTACGACCAACCATTTAGGAGCCTAACTCTATAGAGGCACTGGTGCTACATCTAGCTCTTTGAAGCTAGCTAAAGGATGCACTAGTAGAATGCAATGGTTAGGACTTGAGCGAGTTCTTAAAAAGCTCATGGAGACAAAATGTGGGAGATCCGTCCAAAGGTGGGAGACCTTACTTGCCCCCCGTATTATCTGATTGGTCGGAAAGAATATATACCTACTTACAAGGGGTGTGAAGCGTGCGAGTATCGACACATTAAAATAAAGAACGCAGTGTGGTTGGGCTCCTCATTAGAGGACAATTGCAGAGAGCCCTCATTAGTGATAACACTCGTGTTTAGGGTGGTATCAACAAAGGAGACATCAACTCCTCCTTGTTGATAAATGATCCCTAAACATGCCCGTGAAGCTTGACTAATGGGCTTTCTAGAGAGAAGTGAGTAAGGGTTATTCCCTTTGCTAATTTAATTGTATTTAAACCCATATCTAATATAAGGTTCTATAGCTATGTATGTATTTATGTTCATATCATCTACATTACTTTATGAAGTAAAGATAACTTTCTATTTTTTTAGGGACCTTAATTTATTTTTCTCTCCAACTTGTTGTCAAATACTTATATTGCAAGTATTGTATCTATAGAGAAATGAGCATATTAGTAAGTGTATTTAATCTGTCACATGTTTAATTATCAAAATTTGAACCTTTTCTATCATTCACCAAATCCGTTGTTCGAGAATCAAATCTATCTCGGTTGATTGCTGAACCTTATTCTCAAGCTTCAAAGCTTCGGCCGGCCTAATGCTCAAGCTCAAATTTCGAATTTTCGCCAGGCCCGTCTTTGCTTCTCTTTAAGGTTGGCCGAAAATTTTGATCTCTTTCCTATCCAAATATCGGCCAACTCCTACAATCTTGGAGCTGTAGCTGATTTCATGCTCTTGGAGTAGCAGCTGAAATTATATCCAAATCACTTGCGATCTTTGAGCAATGTAAGGCAAGGGCAAAGGATAGCTGAAATTCCAATGGAGGCCTGACTCATGGGAGATCGATTTTGAAAATTCAAATAAGTTTAAACCTCCCTCAGCCCTGAAGTCTAGCTCATCTGGCATGCCCTGCCATCTATCAGGCTGATTTAAATGAAATCTATAGCCGAGTCCTTGTTTCGTTTGATGTGAAATGCTACTTCTAAACCTAGATGTCTCTAATATTTAAAAGTAGATAAATGCAGTTAGAAATGTGAATACAAAACTATGCAAACTGACATTCTTGTTTAGGAGTACAATTTTGTTGATATCAACGATTTTTTTTTTGTCGTCCCACTTTACTCTTATTCTAACTTTTACTTTTAGACTTTTTTCTTGTCTCCCTAGATAGTATGGGAGTCAAAACCTACACTTGAAGTTAAATCGTCCCCACCCCAACCCTCCTGAGAAGGTGGAGATTCGAACCCTCCACCTCTCCCTTCCCATGAGGAAGTGTGGCCACTGGGGAAGCCCTAGTAATTACATCAATGAGCTTGATCCCTAGTTTTATTATGAAATGAATTATAAATCTTCGAGTGAATATTTAGGTTTCAACACTTGCTCTTAGATTCGTATAGTTTCCTTGCTTCATCAAAGCTCCATTTGCGCATTTTCTGCTCAAGTCAGGAAGCGTGGAGCGATATCCATAGCACTCTAACCGTATGAAATCTGGAGCACCTCAGCACACATCAATTTTCACTAACCTTTTTTTCATGGCACGCACAAAGGGTGAAGTAAAATGGATTGAATTAAAAAACCAAGAGGGAATCGATTGATTTTTATAGGATTTTTATAACTTTTTCTTGCAAAACAACATGTAGACGATGAACAAATGTATATAAACAAAATATACTACATAGAGAAAATATCCTACCAATGGAAATATAAGAAGTAAAGGATGGAAAAGATTGCAAAAAATTTATAATGGCTCAGCCATTCTACTTGACCTATCCTAATCTTCCAGCTCTAACAGGATATTAAAAAAGGCTAGAATGTACTAGCATGATCATTGAAGTCTTTGAATATATGGGATTATGTGGGACCACTGGCAATTATTTTAAAAACTTAAATTATTAGAGAAGGGCATGGTACAATTCTCCTTATGCATAGGTTGTACTTTGGCTTAAGCCTAAAGCGTGGAAATATATAATTGGGGAGACAAATGGGAAATAGAAAGATTTAAACTAAGGACCTCATACTTTGATATCGTGTGTAATTCTATGGGACAAATGTTGATGATTTGACGACAACAAATATGATAGTGGTGTCAGCTTCTCGAAACAAGAAGTGAAAAGTAGAGAATCGAAGGCCTGGAGCCACCACATATACCCCATACTGCACCATGGATCTATCATGCCCAGCATTGTGCAGTTTCCACTATTTGATTTCATGGCAATTGAAGATTTTGGGACATTGTTCAGATTATTTTTCAAACCCAAGTTGATTTGTTTCAACTCATATTGTGTTTGAGGGGAGATTAGCAATATTAGGATATTTACTTGATTATACATATTTATTAGGATTATGCATAATCCTCTACGATGGTGCATATCCTTAATTGATTATATTAAGTATTATGTTTATCTAGTTACCTTGAATAGCTATTCAATAAGCTTATATTTTGATTTATTAGTATGTATTGAAATACACAAAAAATTCCACATTCTTGTCTTCCGCTTTATTTTTCTTAACTGACCAGATGAAGTTGCCTTTACACCGAGGGACACTCACTCCATAAGTATAAATACTTCACTCCATGTTCAAAGTACTCTTCAAGAATGATTACAACAGCGCTCTCTTAGAGAATACACTCATATTTCACAAGGTCTTTCTTGAAAAAACAATAAAAAACTTGGGAAAATTGGCTGCATGGCCAGCTCAATCTTCGTCGCTTTGTAACCGATTCGGCAGCTACATCAAGTTGCTCGCCTGGTGTTTGTGAGTACGACAAAGACAATGACAATGTTTTTGGTCTGGCCCAATATTCACGTACTCCAGCGAAGTGCGCTTGCGTGGTTCGGCCGCTTTTTTGACATTTTCTCTTTGCTTTTACTCGCTCTAGCCCTAGATTCGCTCTAGATACGAGCGTGCTTTGTTCTAAAATAAGGAATAATGTAAGCTCATCAAAGTCACCATGATCATTTTCTTTCTGGAGCAGGTTGCCTTGCTTTATTAAAAGAAAAAAAGCTGGGCAAAGCAGCGTCGTGCGAAGTTAGTGTGATTTTGTCTTCACGCGTGAGCTCTCCAGGAATTATCTTCCTTTGTTTTTCACTTCTTCCTTCTTTGTAAAATTGATGAGCAAATATTCACTTAGGGCTTTTCACAGAGAGAGAGAGAGAGAGAGAGAGAGAGAGAGAGAGAGATCATGAGGAGTGAGGACCGAGTTGAAGCAAGAAAACAAGAAAATTATAATGCCCTAAAATCTAAGCACATGTTACACTGTTCACGTTCATAAAATAGAATCGAGGTCTAAGTGTATCTGGATACAAGTAAAAATGGGTCAATATATAAATGTTACTTTAAGGTAAATCATTTAAAGTATTGTTTAGGGGTGTATTTCAGTTCCTGTATGCTAAATTAGTCACAGATTCATTTGCTAAATTAGTCATAGATTTCATTTGCTAAATTTGTCATTCAAGCAACGATTGTAATTTTTTGTTTGATCAATATGATTGCAACTTCATCAACTAGATCAGTCACAGATTTGAGTAAGACAGGAATCCAATTCTTGAATGTGCGTTAAAGGATTTTTCTTTTTGGTCATTTTAGAAAATATGAAAAATATAATTGACTAACTTTTGAAGCAAAAGCACAGCGTGCATACAAGGGAAAAAATAAAACTCAAAATCTTATATCCTTCGAGTAATCACAAATTGTTATTTATGATTTGCAAAAAAAGAAAGAAAAGAAAGAAAAGAAAGACAAAGACTAATCAGTGGCGAATGCCATTTTCTAAATGGCACGGCAAAGTTTTTTTTATTGGGAAATAATGGAGTAGCTAACCTTTTTTTAATGATATGAGGTACTTCATTTCCCACATAAAAATTAATTCTTTTTTAGCCGTCATTCAAATCCCACGTTAAGATGTCGGCTCATTCTTAAGCACCTTCACTAAAATCTTATTAAAATACCTTATAATAATCTTCGTTGACCGACGGCAAAAGGAAGTTATGCATCCGGGTATCAAGATTATATGGAGAAGATCCCACGATGAACAAACTACCTCAAACAAAAAACCAAATCTTCGGCCAACTCTTTGTTCGTTGTTAACCTCCTCCGTCTTCCTAATTCTAATGGCTTCTTCTTCTTCCAAGCCCAGAAGGAATTACCACGTCTTCCTGAGTTTTAGAGGCTCGGATGTCCGCAACAACTTCCTCAGTCATCTTTACACAGCTTTAGACCAAACAGGAATATACACTTACATCGATAGTGAAGAACTAAAGAAGGGAGAGCAGATATCACCTATGCTTATGAAAGCAACTGAGGAATCGCGAATTGCGATTGTCGTTTTCTCCGAGAACTATGCTTCATCACGATGGTGTTTGGAAGAGGTGGCGAAGATCATGGAGTGCAAGGCACAGAGGGACTTGATTGTGTTGCCAATATTTTACAAGGTGGAACCAAGAGAAATTAGAGGGCAAAGAAAGAGTTATGGGAGAGCTATGGCTGCACATCGGTCAAAGTTCGGGAAGGATTCAGAGATAGTTAAGAGATGGAAGAAGGCTCTCTTTGAAGCTGGTAGCCTTTCTGGGTGGGACTTGAGTGATGGGTGAGTAGTAATCAATATAACGCACTGCTTTGTCATTGTATTTTCCACACTCAATTACTCTCTCCTTTTATTCCGATGAAATTTAATCACATCTTTGGACCCTTGAATCAATGAGTAAATTAATTTTCTGGATTTTGTCAGAGATGAAGCAAAACTTATAAAGATAATTGTGAAGGAGATCTCTATGCAGCTAAATCGAACACCCTTATATGTTGCCAAGCATCCAGTTGGGATACATCCCTGAATGATAAAGCTGGAATCAATGTTAGATCTTGAGTCTAATGATGTTCGCATGATAGGATTATGGGGACAAGGAGGTATAGGGAAGACTACTTTGGCTAAAGCAATTTACAATGCTATCTTTAGACAATTTGAGGGTTCGTGTTTTTTGCCAAATGTTCGAGAAGCTTCAAAAGATTCTAATGATTTAGTTACATTGCAAAAGAAATTGTTGTCTCAAATATTATTGGGAAAAAAATTAACAGTGTTTAGTGTGGATGGAGGTATTACTTTAATGCAAGATAGACTTTGCCACAAAAAAGTTCTTGTCCTTTATGATGTCAATGACGTAAAACAATTAAATGCTTTAGCTGGAAAGTTTGAGTGGTTTGGTAAAAGAAGCAGGATCATCATTACTACAAGAGATAGCCATTTGCTAACTTCCCATGGGATAGATAAAGATCACATCTATGAAGTTGAAACTTTAAAGGATTGTGAAGCTCTTGAACTTTTCAATAAGCATGCTTTTCTTAGAAACAACAATGTAATAATAAGGAGGGATCTTGTGGATAGTGCTTTGCATTATGCTAATGGTCTTCCTTTAGCACTTGAGGTATTGGGCGCTTTCCTTTGTTGTCGAAGAGAAAGTGAGTGGGAAAGTGCATTGAATAGACTTGCTAAGAGTCCTAACAAAACCATCAATGATGTTCTCAAGTTAAGTTGTGATGGACTAGAGGATTATGCAAAGGAGATCTTTCTTGATATTGCTTGTTTCTTTAAGGGGCAATCTATAGAGTACATTATGAAAGTGCTTGATAGTTGCGACTTTGACACTACTATTGGAGTACAAGTTCTTGTTGAGAAATCCTTGATAATTAAGGAGAAAGAGACCCTACAGATGCATGACTTGATTCAATTGATGGGCATGGATATAGTTAAACAAGAATGTCTTGATGATCCCGGAAGACGTAGCAGGTTATGGCTTTATGATGATTTTCTTGATGTTCTATCAGGAGACATGGTAAGATTTGCTCATATAGACACTACTTTTTTCTTATTCTATGATTTTGTATATTAATAGCAAAGCAAAATCTATAAATGTAGGGAACAAATGTGGTAAAAGCCATAGTTTTGGATTTAACCAAGCCGGAGGAGATATTCATAGATCCCGATGCTTTTGCAAATATGAGAAGGTTGAGGGTGCTCATTATGATTAATGTGCATAACTCTTTCAAAGGTCCTATATGTCTTCCTAATGGACTTAGATGGTTTGAATGGCCTCAATGTCCTCCTTGGTTTCCAAAAATTTCCTCTGGTCCAAAGAAGTTGGTTGGACTCGATCTGCACAAAAGCAACATCCAAATTGTGAGGGAGCAATTTAAGGTGTGCATTTAAATGAGTAGTCTTCATTTCCTTATGTTTTATGTCCATATCTATATGCATATGATAATGAATATGTATATGTATTATTAAAAACTTTGAGTACTAGCTATGATGATGCTCGTTAATGTGCTTAAGAAACATCTATCTCTATTAAATTGTTTATATTTGATTAAAGCATTAGTTACTGGATGTTGATCTACTACAAGAACCAACAAGTGGAATCTTCCCGCTTTAGGGTAGTATTAAACAATTTCTTATGTGAATGTTATTGTTCATTCGAACAAAATGATTCAAGAAAAAGCAATCTCATTTCCAAAATATCACAAGTACTGTTGAAGTTAAAGCATCAATAAATTTAATTTACCGCTGATTGAATGATATCTAACGATTGAATGATGACTGCGCTTAAAATTTTAATAAACATGAACTGAGGATTTAATTATTAGGTCTTTGAAATGATTGATTCTGAAATTTTTTTTATTAAAGATTCTATATAGCTTACTAGATATTCTTTTCGAAATTACCTTTCAAAAGAGAGAGGATTTTCTTCCTTATTTGCATGATCATGAAAGAGTGTCGCGCTAAATGCATTTGACTGAACCTCCCATTGTTCTCTCTCCAGTCAAAAGTTTTACCGACTCAACAAGTTTCCAGTCAAAATTTTATTAGCAATGGAATTTGACAATTACCAACGTCTTTTACCTTTTGCCAGCACGGAACGGTGCTCTGAGTTTTGCACTACGGACAGGCATAACCGGACCTATGTCACTTGTTTGAATTGAATTTTTTTTTCTCAGCTTTCTTTTGGTCCAAATGTCTATGAAAGTTGGTTTCATTATTCTTGCAGGACTTTGGAAAATTGAAGTTCATTAACTTCAGTGAATGCCAGTCGGTGGTTTGTATGCCAAACCTCAATTGTACCCCAAGTCTTGAGGAATTGAATCTCGGTGGGTGCAAAAACTTGGAGCATGTCCACAGATCAGTTGTACATCATGGCAAGCTACAGTTGTTGCATTTATATGGATGCTCGAAATTGCAAAGATTCCCTGATATTCCGGATAAAGTCAAGGCTTTGCGAGAAATTCTTTTAACAGGGACTTCAATTAAGGAACTTCCTACATCCATAGAAAATCTTGTCTCTTTGGAAATCTTAGTTTTACAGGATTGTAAGAAATTGGAAATCCTTCCATCTAGCATCTACAAGTTACAAAACCTTAAAACTCTATTGCTTGACGGGTGCTCATCACTAAATAAGTTTCCAAAGAAGGAAGAGGATTCGAGTGATCCCCATATGGAGATGGGATTTCCTAAGTCAGAATGGTTAGACCTTAGGAGATGCAATCTATCGGAAGTAGAGTTCTTGGAGGACCATTCCTGTTTTCACTTCTTAAAGAGATTTGTGGTTGTCCAAAAACAATTTTACTAACCTTCCTACATGCGGACACCTATATAATTTGCTCACTTTGGATGTTTCCTATTGCCGACAGCTGCAAGAGATCCGCAAGATTCCAGGGCAATTGCGTGGTCTAGAAGCAGTTTGTTGTGAATCACTGAATAAAATTCCCTCTGACATATGTCGCGTTAGGGATATTGACTTATCTTTATGTCATGAACTGGTCCGTAAGGGGTTCACCAATGATCTGGTCAAGCTTGAGGTCAGACTCTCTCTGTCTCTGTGAGTTTTGTACATGTTGGTCCTAGTGTTTGTATACTGCAGAAGGCTGAAAATCCTAGAGCGGTAGGCTAATTAAGAATAGCAAGCATAGAAAAGTGAGAACGCATATATATGTGGTGGGATGGTATAAGGCAACACAAGATACTCTTTATTTATACAACCCTAGTTCGCCGTGGAATTATTAGGATCACTTGATAAAAAACTTCAATGAGTGTTCATCCAATTACAAAATCTTCAACAATACATGTCCTGTTTCCACCAATTAAGTACAAAAGATCTTCGCATGCTATGGCTAACAATAGCTAAACACGAGGACTCCTCATTGAATCTCATCTTTTAGGTGCCAATTTTGAAAGCTATCTAACAATCTACTTCTATGACAGAAATTTCTTCCCAGAATGGGTTGCCGGGTTCTTCTACCTGGAGGACACATGCCGGAGTGGTTGCTCCCTGATAAAGATGATTATATATCTTTCACAACTTCAAAGGACTTGTATAAGAAGTTCTTAGGATTAGCTTTTGTGTTGTATTTCGAGCAAAAGAAGGAATGGAGTGTGCCATGTTTGAGCTTCTCACATACATCAATGGCGAATTGAGGATGATAACCCCAACCGATTTCACTGCGGTGGATTTGGATCATGTGTGGCTTGAATATTGTGAAGCAAAGGGTCTGTGGGGAGAAGACCCTTTTGGACCCTTTTGGTCCAAATGACTCTAGTCATTTCCAGTTCAGAATTAGTGCAACAAGTGCAATTGGGAAAAAGTACGGACTCCGCCTAATAAGCAAGCCACTAGAGAATGATTTGGAGACTTTGCTTCAAGATGATCAGTTGTTGGATTCGGCTTTACTCTACGAGGTTTGGCATGAAGATAGTCAAACAAGCACAGAAGAAGAAAGTTCAAGTGAAATGGAAAATACGAGATAGTAGAACCAGTATAGAGGAAAATAGTTCAAGTAGTTTAGTCATCAAAGTGTAGAACATGGTTGACTTCTCAATTCAGGCCTCTACATGTTTGTGCATTTGTGTGATTGATACATATTCTATGGTGTGTGCACTATGTGTTTGTATGATACAAAAGCCGAATGCTATATAAACAAACTATATAAGGTGATTCTGCTTCCTATATGTAATAGCGCCGACAAGCGCATGAAGATAATCAAACAAGCATCGAGATGACAATTCAGATGAAGCAGAAGATTTATTTGATAGCGAACTGAGCATCGGAAAAGATTGTCCAAGCAAATTAGCGCACCGATGATTAAACATGGCTTACTTCTCTCTCTCTCTCTCTCTCTCTCTCTCTCTCTCTCTCTGTGCGCCTGTGCATGCGTGCGTGTTGATATGGAGTGTATTTGGGCGCACTACGTTTGCATAGTGCAAAAACTGAAAATTCCTGACAAACAAACAAATCTAATATGAAGTGATTCTGCACGTATAAGTAATAGAGATGCCTACAACACTTATAAGGGAATGATTTCTATCGCATGAGGATTGTATATATCACAAATAAAGATCAATGTGCCGACTTACTATATAACTGTTGCTTAGCTGGAATTGCATGGAATATGCATAAGTAAAATCTCCTGCTAGAACTAATTACAGACTTTGGGTATTTCTAATAATTTACCCATATAATAGAAGTATCGTGGGGTAAGTACACTAAGAGTGCCATAATTTTCGTACGGCGCTCACTTTGGTGCCAAAACTTTTTTTTTTGCTCACTTGAGTGCCACAAGTTTTAAAAAACGTTCACTTGAGTGCCAATTCTGATGTGGCCTCCGGAAAAGCTGACGTGGCCGCCGGAAAAGCTGATGTGGCTGTCGGAAAAGCTGACTTGGCCGCCGGAAAAGTTGACGTAGCTATTGGTGAACAATATTTTAATATATTTTAATATATTTATTAATTTTTTTTTTTTTTTTGATTTTTTTCTTTAAGGCAGGTGAGGGTCATCGGTGGCCCTTGTCGGCCCTAAAAAAAAACATAAAAAGCAAAAAAAAATTGAATATTTTTTAAAAAGAGTAGAAATGGCGTCGTTTTGCCCGAAAAGTCCACGTTGGCGTCGAAATTTATTAAAAAATTCCATGTATGCATTTTGGCACTTAATTGAACGATTTTGGTTGGAAGTGGCACTTAACCGAACGATTTCACTCCAATGTGGCACTCAAGTGAACGAAAAAAAAGTTTTGGCACCAAAGTGAGCGCCGTACGAAAGTTATAGCACTCCTAGTGTCCTAATCCCGAAGTATCGCTGTTCCCAAATTTCTCCCAATTACCATAATGTTAAAGAGAGATGCTACAGGAGTTTGTCCTTGTTGAAGACAGTTCCATATTTTCCTGATTTCATGAGACTTGTATGATAAGTTTCTAGGATTGGCTCTCTTTTGTTGCCTTTGATGTAGAAGATGGAAGAAAAAGAAATATCTTTTGACATCGTGCCATATGTGAACAACCAAAAGTTGAAAGTGGCATAAGAACTCTAGTTAATTTGATTTGGATCACATATAGATTCAATATCTCAGATTATTTTTTATAAATCAGCTAACCATCCGTCATAGAACGAACAATTCAATAAATCATCAATCATTAGTCTATTGAATCATTAAGTATAGAGATATTGAAATCCCACCCCGATAACCACCAGGTAAAATGATTAATTGGGCAATCTTAAGAAAAATGCAACAGCGTTTCCATCAATCCCTGGCAAGTAAGGGGCACGATTTATCCGCAATGACCACGAACCAAGAAATGTTGCACGTACTTCTTTTGACCCACCCTCGGAGTATTTACTTTGCGAACTTGCACTCAAGCCATGTTGACTGAAAGTCATCATCACCCGCCTTTTGATCTCAACCTATAGAACTTGAGGTCTACACAAATGTGGGTTCTCCTTAACCCATACCCACTGCAATGGCCGGAGGTGTCGTGATTCATTCCCACACAACTGCCCGTCTTATGAGAAAGAAACTGAGCCTTAGAAACAAATTTAGGGGTTCTTCCACTACAATAGCCCTCTCAAACGGTGCCTTCTCAAAAGATGTCATCACTTCACCTTTTGGACTCGCCTGTTTGAGTATGCTAAATTGTAACTTGTGGCTACTCAACAAGATATATACCCACCATGACAGGTTCGTTTTATTATTTAAGTTTATTAAACCATCTAAGATAAGATTTTAGGAGTTGCCACTAACCTCAATTTTGAGGGCCAGCTAGAAAGCCCAATCGAGGGTCGGGAGTATTTCCTCGATTCCTACACAACCAAAGATTTAGGATTTGGGGACTTTGATTATGTTAATATTTCTATTAACACATTTTCGGTACCTAACGGTCATTGTGTTTACCTAAGGTGATTATGCATGTCTTCTTACTTTTTTCGTGCCATTTGAAATTAAAAGGGTGATCATGCGTGGATGGTCAATTTTATGCCATTATAATTCTACAAAGATGAAAATAAAGGTGAATAATTTAAATTGAAATTTGTAGTGCGGTAAGTGAACACCCAAGGAAAAGCAATAAATCTAGACATACAATCCTCAAAAAGGATAAAGAAAGGAAAGGAAAAAAAGAAACCCACATCTTGTCGGGTTTTTATACAACACAAGAGAAAACTCAAAACATATGTCGGGTATTTAATGAATGATACAAGAAAAGGTCAGAATGGAAATCAATCATCACTATCTTCGAGATTGCCTTCTTCCAAGGACCATCATCTTGAGCCTATTCTAGCTTCAATCTAAGGCTATGCAAACATGTTACATTTGAAACAAATATCAAATCATGCAAAAGATAAACAAAACATGTCAAAGTATCAAGCAAATAGCAATCAACCAAT
Organism: Corymbia maculata; assembly: GCA_014182735.1. Taxonomy (NCBI): domain Eukaryota; kingdom Viridiplantae; phylum Streptophyta; class Magnoliopsida; order Myrtales; family Myrtaceae; genus Corymbia; species Corymbia maculata. Next base: position 23,442,542 of record CM024686.1, on the reverse strand, counting down.
TCAAGTTAGCCTTTGGGTCAGCCTTTTTGGAATTGCACATGCAATGTGTTGTTAGACCATTTCCCCATTCATTATTAGATGCAGTTTATGGTGATTAGTCATCATTAGCATTCACCCACAATGACTAACATCATAAGTCCCTAAGTTGAGTCCTAATGTGTAACCCCAAGCTTAACCCATGAGCATGCGTCGGATTTACATGATTATCTAACAATCATATGCATAGAGCTTGAAAGTAAACATATAAGTAAGTCTGAAGATCTTGGTTCTCATCCAATCAAACAATTAGTGAGCCGACACCGGGTCACTTCATACATTCATCATGCATTAAGCACAAATCGCATGCTTCAAAGGATCATTGAAAGATCTTTTCATTTTCTGAATTTTTTTTTTGATAAAATTCATGATATGAGGATCAAAAGTTGTGAAGACACCAAAAGTTGGTTCTATATGAATTATTTTCTAAAAATCTTAGAACACAATTGGGACACAATGGGTAAAACAGGGGAATTTGTAGCACAACAATCAAAGAACAAGCAATTACAATGACCCATGGGGTAATTAGCCTCACAAAAATTATAGCACATCAAGTACTCAATATAGAACAACTTTCATGAATAAAGTTTCCTAAGAAAAGCTATGCATGATTTTATAAAAATCACAGAACACAGCGCAATACAATCAAAACAGAACAGGACAACAGGATTCTAAAGCAAACTCATGGTGATTTGTCCTAGTTGATGATGTCCAAAAATTCTCAAAATTCAACACAAGATGGTCCTAAAGAGGACATCAATGCTCATGAATGACTCAACTTCAGAATCTTTATGGAAAAAATTCTCGTGAAATTGGCAAAATGCAGACACATAATTGCCCCAACATGCATTCTAAATTTGCAAATTTTTCAGATTTCAGGGCAACTTCACAAAAATGGAAAAGGAGTCTATTGATATACAAATGAACCAAACTTGACATCATTGGAAATTTAAAGGAATTTTCTTAGGCTTCCTCAGAGACCTTAGGTTCAATTAAGATTGATTTCATGCCTAATTTATAGCATTTGCACAAACACACAAGATTCCAACATATAGAGCAATAACATGTTCAAAAAATGCATGGCCTATAACTCTTATATGACATAGCAAAAATGGGAGAAAAATCATATGGATTGTATATAGGATCATGAAAAATGGGAGAACTCGCCCTATGTAATCGGCAATTGACAAAAGGAGCTTACATTTATAAAAGCAACATTTGAAACTTGGACCTTGTGATGAGCTTCTCTGATCAGAAAAAAATTCTTAAGCTATTTACATCTGTAAAGCTAAATGAACCTCGTCAGCGTGAGCAAAATCAAGTAAGCAACACAACCGGTGACGAAATTTGCATGTCTTCGAAATGATATTGTCTGAAAATATCTTGCTTATTTGCTCAATCATTGATGTGAATGCACGCTAATTGCTTTTGACTAAACCTCCCATTATTTTTTCTTGGATAGCATGTGGCCGACAAAGAAAAGAGGCACGAAAAAAGTGTGGCCGACAAAGAAAAGAGGCACGAAAAAAGTTTACACTGAAGTGAAGGATCTTTCTAGGAAGCTGGCTTTTTTAACTTCGACGAAAAAGTGGAACTTAAAGAATGCTTTCTTTTGGATGACAAGTCCCCATTTTTTAAGAACCAGAAACCTACCTCACATAAAAAAGTTGAACCAGAGTTTGATTCTCGAAGGAAGGAGCTGTCGATATTGAGTTTCAGAGATCCGCACGCCGGCGGTACCCAATTCAGAAGTGCAGTACTCCGATTTGTTGCGACTTTCTTTGTCTTTGTATTCCATCTCTTCTAAAATGCATGTGATGCTAGGGCTGCTGTTACCACTCGTTGCCGATCCAGTTTTTGGGCTCTGAAGATGGCGTTATTCCTCACCTTCCAAATATACCACAGCGTCTTTGTCACAAGCTCAAGCGAAGGTGAGTCCCTTTCACTTCTAATGAAATTCAAGAGCCACTTATCTATGCTTGAGAGGCCGTGACTCGATATCGGGATCTGTAATGGGAGTTTGCCCAAATTTCATTCGTCCAGGGGCACAAGAGGAATATGTGTTCGGGGGTTTCTAGAGTTGATTTACAAAGCAGACACAGCGATTCGGGTAATACTCTTCTCCTGTAGATATTTTTTGTTATGCCAGTAATAGATCGACTGATCAAATAGTAGTATCTTGCCGTCGATTGGCCCACCACCTCGACAATCATCGATATGCCTCACCACATATCGGGTTGCCACTTCAACCACCATTCATTTCATTGATCATCGTTGAAGGCCTCAGACCTTGTTTGACGCCATTGAAGTCTGTGAGGTCTCAACCTCATAGCAACCGTCAACAGAAAGGTGAATTTAGAACACTATATCACCAAGGTCATAGGTGACAATTGCCATGTTGAACTTATCAAACATTCAGCAAACGTCTTTGCTTTTCCGTTGTCTTGCTTTGAATAGTTCGATCGTTTGTAGAATACTGGTTCGAATATTATTCTTTTTTAGGGGCAAATATTTTATTGTTGTTAAGTTGCTAGTACTATCACACCCCTCAAAGCAGGTAGGCCATAATCTTAGAACTCGTCAATGCATAAATATTGTGGATGATGATCTCCTACCTATCTAAATAAATATCGAATCTAATGCTCTTATTTATCGGTCAAGACATGATTAAATGCAGAACGAACTTGTCTTCATGTCTGAGCTCTCCAACGAATAACCATTCTTTGATATTTCAATTCTTCCTTTCTCTTCGAAAGGGTGAACAAACATTCACGTGGGCTGTTCACTAAGCAAAATATAAAAAAGAGAAAAAAAGATATCAGGAGGACCGAGCTAAAGCTACTGAATTATAATGTCATAAAGTCTAAGCGCGCATTACACTGTTCAAATTTATCGAATACAAATCAAGGTCTGAATGTGGGATAGCATATCATTTCAATTCCCATTTTTACCTCATATCATTTCAAGAGCTAAGTAATGTGAACGTGAGTAATATTTAACAAATTTATCACTTAAACTCACGATTTTACATCAAAGAAAAATGAATCAGTGATTGAAGAAAAGCAATGATGCACTTTGAAAATTAATATAACTTCATTTCCTTAATTAATCCTATTTTATTTTCTTAGATGCTTTTCATCCCATTTTCTATGATGGCTATAATTCCAACTGAAAGCTGGTATGCCAAATTGTAATGTCATTTGCTAAATTAGTTATGGATATGGGTGAGACAAGAATTCAATTTTTCAAGGTGCGTTACATTTTTTTTTGGTTGAAAAAGATGCGCATTTCATTAAATACTAAATCAAAATTTGTGCGACATTTGAGCATAATAAATCTGTAAGAGCTTGCAAAGGGTTTGCAAGCCAACTATAAGGAAGGATCTTCTTGCAATGGGCCCTCACGATCTAGTCTATGACTTGATTTGCATCTCTGAGACAATGGGCTAGCTGGACACCTAAGGCCTAGCCGAAATCTGCAATCTTTAATCCAGGGTCGGATGCCCCATGGGCTCTGCTCAATTCCCATTACATAGTGCACAAGTGATCAGTTATCACTCTCCAAACAGCCTGCAGATCAGTTTCTCTGTGCGGATCAAAGAGAATTTTTACCCTTTCGAGCGTCTATTGCAGGGCCAAAGTTTCAACTTCAATTACTGATGAAGCTTGAATCGATTTGACGAAACTGTCCACTACAACACCATTTGAATCTCAGTGCACTCCAGCAACAGCTTCATCTGTCGTCCCTTCCACCCACGAGCCATTCAAGTTAAATTTCAACACTCTAGACACTGGTGGATCCACTTCGTAGGTTGATTTCCAACTCTCTCGATTTTCGATTTTGTCTCTGGGTTCCACCTAAAGTAGCTTTTTGAAGCTGCAAAAGCCTCATCTACCACCATGGTAGCTTGCGGCTGTCTTGATTGAAAAACATCGGCATTTCAGGCATTCTAGATTGACACAGGATTCCAGCAAGCTCTTCTCTTGTCGGTAAGAGATTATTCTATTCAAATAGCAATTGAACCCATTTGTCCATTTGCATAATATTATGTTGCTGAATTATAATATGGAGCCTTTGATCAGACCCAACCTCTTTTGTCCAAGGGCAGAGGAGAAGTAAACATTCTGCTGTTTCGGACATTTGGGAACACACGGGGAAAGCGGATCAGGTGTGGCTTTCCTCTTGTACAGATTCTCCTTAGTGGGAATTGCATTCTGGTATACACTCCAAAGAAATAGTCGAATCTTGGGATAGGCTCTAAGTTTCCATATATTTGTCCATAGGGTTCTAGGTGGTTGATTGGAGGATGATGGTTGATCAGTAATCTCTTGATGGGCTGTGGATTGTAGCTTGTTATAGGTGCTTTTAGCTGTGAAGCTTCTAGTTTTATGTATTGTCCACACAAGTCTATCTTCCCCAGCATTCCTGCTCAAAGGAATGGTCACAATTTCCTCCACAATACTCTCATCAAACAAACTATTCAGCAACTGCTCATTCCACACTATTTGGTTATGGTTAATCAGCCCCTCCACTCTTTGAGGGACTCCTTAGTTGGCTGGTCCCCCTAGCGCACCAACTGATGACCAAGTATCATCCCATACGTTGACAGATTTTCCATTTCCCACACAACCTAACATCCGGTGCAATTGAATCCCTTCCTAACATTAAGCTTTGCCATCCCCAAGACGGTCTTATTCCTTACCCTGCAGTCCAGAAATTTCCCCGTGGATAGTATATGCCCCTCAACAATCTACTCCATAGAGTGGTGGGTGGTTGTGAGGGCCTCCAAGCTTGTTTACCCAACATCGCTTTATTGAAGATGATTAAATCTCGGAAACCCAATCCTCCCATGTCTTTCCTGGTCTTGAGGATCTCCCATTTCTTCCAATGCAATCCCACTCGAGCCTCATTTGGTTTCTACCAAAAAGATGCAATCTTCTTTTCTATGGCTTTGCTTATATTTTTGGGTATTTAAATAAGGTGCATTAGATTTGACTTTTTAGTGACTATGAAAAAATAAATTGAAAAGTATGATTGACCAACTTTTGAAGCAAAAGTGCGTGCATGAGGGCTAGTGTACTTTAATGTGTACATATGGAGAAAAAACAACAAACTCAAGAGGATATGTCTTTTGAGTAGTCACGAATAATTTATAATTTGCAAAAAATAAAAATAAAATGAAAGACAAAAACTCATTGGTTCGGATGCCATTTCTTGGAAGTCGCAGCAAAGTATATCATTGGGGTAGCTAAGATGTCAGGCTCATCCACGAGCAACTTCATTAGAAAAAATTAATTAAAACTCCTATTCTTAGTTGACCCACAAATAAAAAAATAAAAAAAGGAAGCCATGCATTTGGGTACAATGAACATATAGAGAAGATAACACGGTGAATAAACTATCTCAAACAAGGTACCAAATCTTAGGCAACTTATTGTTCATTGTTAGCCTCCTCTATTTCCTGATTCTAATGGCTTCTTCTTCTTCTTCCAAACCAGAAATGAGTTATCACGTCTTCCTGAGTTTCAGAGGTCCAGACGTTCGCAACAACTTTCTTAGTCATCTCTACACAGCTCTAGATCAAACGGGAATATACACTTATATCGACAGTGAAGAACTGAGAAAGGGAGAGCATATATCACCTGCACTTATGAAGGCGATTGAGGATTCGCGAATTGCAATTATCGTTTTCTCTGAGAACTATGCTTTCTCGACATGGTGTTTGGAAGAGGTGGCGAAAATCATGGAGTGCAAGGCACAACAGGACCTAATTGTGTTGCCGGTCTTTTACAAAGTGGAACCAAGAGAAGTGAGAGGAGGGAGAAAGAGTTATGGGATAGCTATGGCTAAACATGAGTCCGAGTTTGGGAAGGATTCAGAGATAGTGAAGGGATGGAGGAATGCTCTTTTTAACGTCGGTAGCCTTTCTGGGTGGGAGTAAAATGACGGGTAAGTAGTAATTGATGTGACGCTGATTTGTCATTTCTTTTTTATATGCTGAATTACATCTATCATTTTTATTCTGATGAAACTTAATCATATCTTTGAACCACTGAATCAATGAGTCAAATAATTTTCTGGATTTTGCCAGAGATGAAGCAAAGCTTATAAAGAGAATTGTGGAGGAGATCTCTATACAGCTAGACCGGACACCCCTACATGTTGCTAAGCATCTGGTTGGGATACATTCCCGAGTGGTAAAGCTGGAATCAATGTTAAATCTTGAGTCTGATGATGTTTTCATGATAGGATTATGGGGACAAGGAGGCATAGGAAAAACGACCTTAGCTAAAGCCCTTTATAATGCTATTTTTAGACAATTTGAGGGTTCATGTTTTTTGGCAGATGTTCGAGAAGCTTCAAAAGATTCTGAGGATTTAGTTCCTTTGCAAGAAAAAGTGTTGTCTCAAATATTATTGGGAAAAGATTAACAGTGTTTAGTGTGGATGGAGGTATTACTTTAATGCAAGATAGACTTTGCCACAAAAAAGTTCTTCTTGTCCTTGATGATGTCAATGACGTAAAACAATTAAATGCTTTAGCTGGAAAGGTTGAGTGGTTTGGTAAAGGAAGCAGGATCATCATTACTACAAGAGATAGCCATTTGCTAACTTCCCATGGGATAGATAAAGATCACATCTATGAAGCTGAAACTTTAAAGGATCGTGAAGCTCTTGAACTTTTCAATAAGCATGCTTTTCTTAGAAACAACAATGTAATAATAAGGAGGGATCTTGTGGATAGTGCTTTGCATTATGCTAATGGACTTCCTTTAGCACTTGAAGTATTGGGCTCTTTCTTATGTGGTAGAAGAGAAAATGAGTGGGAAAGTGCATTGAATAAACTTGCCAAAAGTCCCGACAAAACCATCAATGATGTTCTTAAGTTAAGTTATGATGGATTAGAGAACTATGCAAAGGAGATTTTCCTTGATATAGCCTGTTTCTTCAAGGGGCGATCTATTGAGTATATTAAGAAAGTTCTTGACTGTTGTGATTTTTGCACAACTATTGGAGTGCAAGTTCTTAAGGAAAAGTCCTTGATAATTGAAGTGAATGGGACCCTACAGATGCATGACTTAATTCAGTTGATGGGCATGGATATTGTTAAACAAGAATGTCATGATGATCCTGGAAGACGCAGTAGATTATGGGTTTTTGATGATTTTCTTGATGTTTTATCAGGGGATATGGTAAGATTTGCTGGTATAGACACTGATTTTAGTCTCTTATTCTCTGACTTTGTATATTAATTGCAATGCAAATTCTATGAATACAGGGAACAAATGCAGTAAAAGCCATTGTTTTGGATTTACCCAAGCTAGTGGACATATACATAGGTCCTAATGCTTTCGCAAACATGAGAAGGTTGAGGGTGCTCATCATGGTTAATGTGCATAATTCTTTCCAAGGTCCTATTTGTCTTCCTAATGAATTAAGATGGTTTGAATGGCGTGAATGTCCTTGGTTTCCAAAATTTTTCTCTGGTCCAAAGAAGTTAGTTGGACTTGATTTGCACAAAAGCAACATCCTAGTAGTGGGGGAGCAATTTCAGGTGCACATTTAAATAATGGTCTCTATTTTCTTCTCTTTTGTATATTTATATCTATTGCCATATTGATATGAATATGTATTATTGAAAACTTTGAATGCAACAATTGCTAATTCGTATGATGCTAGTCAATGTGCTTAAGATACACCTACATCTATTAAATTGTTTATATTTGATTAAGGCATTAAATACAGGATGTCGGTCTATTACATGAACAAACATAAGTGGAACTTCCCGTTTTAGGACACTTTCCTATGTGAATATTGATTTCGATTCAAACAAAAAATATTCAAGAAAAAGTCCAATCTCATTTTCAAAAAAACAAGCTCGGAGAGGAAAACAAATATTACAAGTGTCATAATCTTTGTACGGCACTTAATTGAGTATCATAACTTTTTTTTTAATTATTTAAGTGTCATGACTTCTACATATCACTTGAATGGCCATAACTTTTAAAAAACATTTACCACTAGTGTTTGATACTTGATACTTATGGTGAATGTTACAAAATATATTTACTTTGAGTATAATAACTTTCAATATATCACATCAATGCCCTTACTACGTTCACCACTACTTCGGATTTCCGATACTTGTGGTGAACGTTACAAAATATTTACTTGAGTATAAAAAAGCTTTCAATATATCACTTGAATGCCTTTACTATGTTCATCACTAGTGTCATATCATGTCGGATTTCCGAAACTCATTGGACATTTTTAAAGAGGTATGTCACTCAAGTGAGCAATTAAAAAATAATGACACTTAAGTAATTGAAAAATAAAATTATAACACTACAAACATTATGACACTCGTGATGTATTTGTCGCGAGCATAAAGCATCGGTGACTTTTGAGTATCGAAAATTGAAACATAAGTTATGACACTTTGAACTTGAATGCTTCAGAATGTTTATCAGAGTTGATTTCATTGTCCTTCTGCAGGACTTCAAGAAACTGAGGTTTATCAATTTCAGCGAATGCAAGTCACTTGTTTGTTTACCCGACCTCTCAGGCACTCCTAATCTTGAGGAATTGGATGCCCATGACTGCAAACATTTGGTAAAAGCCCATGAGTCGGTTGCATATCACGAGAAGCTACAGTTGTTGACTTTATATGGGTGTAAAGAGCTACGTGTTTTTCCAAGTGTGCTCAAGTCCAAAAGCCTTCGACAACTCAGTCTTACCAATTGCTCAAAGTTGGAAATGTTCCCCGATATTCCAGATAAAATGGAGGGCATGCGAAAACTTTATTTGGGAGGGACTGCTGTTAAACAACTCCCTGCATCCATAATAAATCTCGTCTCTTTACGGGTGATGGTGTTAGATAAGTGCAAGAAGCTAACAATCCTTCCGTCTAGCATTTATAAGTTACAGAATCTTGACTGGTTGAGTATTGAAGATTGCTCAAATTTAGTGGAGTTTCCAAAGTATGAAGAGAACTCAAATGATTCCCATGTGAAGATGGGATTTCCAAATTTATTCTGGCTGACATTAGGCAGATGCAATCTATCAGGAGTGGAGTTCCTTGAGAATATTTTCTGTTTTCCCAAATTACGATATTTAAAGCTAGAGAGAAACAATTTTACTAGCCTTCCTAGCATCAAGCACCTCCATTGTTTGAAATTATTTACTGTTTCCAACTGCCGACGACTTCGAGAGATTCGCGAGCTTCCACTGCCTTTGCAATTAATCTGGGCAAATGGTTGCAAATCTCTACATAAGATTCCAGATCTACCGAGTGCCACCACCTATGTTAACTTCAATTCATGTGATGAATTAGTTGGCAAAGGATTGACCATGGCTCATGTGCTCCCACTTGAGGTTACACACTCTCTCCCTCTTAATTACAAGTATTGTCTCCACGTGTATGTAGTGAAAGTGGCCATACACTTGGTTTTGGACTTGTCCTCCTTTATATTGCATAATAGAACACTAGTGTGTGGTGGAATTACGAGCATTATTCTTTTCTTTTTTTTCTCTCTTTTCGTCAATTTACAAGGATTCCTAACTGATTCAGTTAACTCTTCCACGTAGGCACTGATCACAAAGTTACGGGAAGATGGTCATAGGGAAGAAGGCTCTTTAATTTTACCTGGAGGAGAGATGCCAGAGTGGTTGCTTCCAATTGAGGGGAACTCTATATCTTTCATGGCTTCACATCGCTTGTACGACAGGTTCCTAGGATTTGCGTTCTGTTTTTTAATCGGACAGGGAGGAGGAAAAGAGTTTGAATATGTCAGGCTCCACCGACACATTAATGGCATGAAGGAGATAGTTTATGATCTATTCGCACTGGATAATCAAGTGATTTCTGATCACGTCTGTCTTGCATATTTCAAACCAAGATCGCTGTGTGGAAAAGTTGATTTTGGTCAAGCTGATCTGAATCATTTCCAGTTTAGCTTTATAGTAAGTGGAGGAGTCTTGGCCAAGTGGGGATTCCGAATAATGCGTGAGCATCTAGAGGATGACCTGAAGGCTGTGATTCCAGACAATGAGCGACCCCATCCGGCTTTACTCTATGAGGTTGGTCACGAATGTACACGCTACGGGGTTTGTCATGCTCATGTATCAACAGATTTAAAGGAAGAGAGTTCAGGAGGAACAGATTTACAGGAGAAGCCACCAGAACCAGCTTTAGTCCATGAAAGCAGTCTTGCATCAAGAGCTCTTGAGGATATTGCACTTGCCCGGGGAAATGGCCCTACCAGTGCAGCGGAAAACGTGATTGGCGTGCAAAATACTGAAGCTGGACGTGACAAAAGAAACAGACAGGCGAGCACAACATAAGAGGAAATAGACGAAGCGACGGCAAAAGCTCCTCAAGCGAATGAAGAATCAAGAAAGGAGCTAGAATAGGGAACCAGAGCAAGTAATCACCAGTGGTTTCTTTCTTCTTTCATTTGCCATCTGATCCGCGAGAAAGGTAGAGGAATGAGGTCGCTACACATCAAGGGAGAGTATGTATTCATCCGATTTCTTAGCAAAGGCATGATAACCATCACTTATCAGCTGCTTCTGGCTTTTTTCTTTCCCCTCTTTTAACTTTTCATCGTGTTCTCTTCAACAACTTTGTACGGTAGAACTTTTCGCCGTGATGACTTGTTTTGTGCATACTTCATTCTACACTAGAACAACTACATCTACACGGCATGAGACTATCAACGAAAATTGTGATGAGCAAATATTTATGCTTGTGATACTAATGAATTTTACACAAAAAGTGACGGTGCATTTTTCTGCTATGAAAAATATTTATGCAACTATATATATCCACTGAATTTGCGGGATGATTTAGCTGACTCCATGACATAGGTATAGTGTTGGAAAAGATAGATACAATTATTTGAGAAACTTGAAATAATGCATTTATAATCTTAGATGAACCTTAAAGAGGCTGAAGCGGCAAATCGACCGACACACGCTTCATCTCTTAGAGTTATCTTTCCTTTTCCCTGTATTTTCATTTCCTTGCAATTTCAATTCCTTGTAATTTCATTTCAATTTAATTTCAATTCCAATACACTTTGCTTTTCTCATACTTAGATTCGTGTAGTTTCATCACTCAATCTAAAGCCCCATTTACGCCCTTTTGTGCTTGAATATGGAAGTGCAGTGCAACCTCGATTCACTCTAATTGTTTGATGTTTGATCGTCTCTACGCACGTCATTTTTGTCAACATTTTTTTGGCACGCCTTCAAATCTATTTTCCCCCCACATTATCTTTTTGCCCTGATTACGATGGTGAGCATCTTATGATTATGTGAAAGTGTATATGAAAATGTATATTCACTTGCTTGCGGAACGCCTTGAAAATGGCTCTATAGGTAAATCGAGGATTCCTTTGATGATTTTTCTGACGAGGCCAATGATTTACAAAATCAAAAAGTTGTTGAAAATGAGAAATTAATTCATGAGATATATCAACTTTTGGCCCAATATATAGAATATGCACCACAGTATCAATTATTTACATATAAATATAAGTTTGGCAATGTAAATAAAAAGATTATGGATGGAGGGATGCACTACCGAGTTATAGTGGTTTTGCCCACATCGGTGCCTACTCCACCTTCCGAGACTAATCGGGAGTCTTGCCCGATCCACGACACTTGTAGCCTTGTACAAAGGTTAGTCTAGAATGGAGCCAATACTTCTTTACAAATATGGTGCGCTCTCTTCCAAAGGCACTCTCACAAAACTCATCTGTTAGCAATTTGACTGTGAAGTATATAAAAGAGGGATTTTGCAAGCATTGGTTACATAATTACCCAAGGCATTGGACTATCCTATTTGTAAAAGGGAAAAAGAAGAAGAAAAGAACTCAACTAGTATTGACTAACATATCAAATGGTTAGAAATTTGACTAATAAGACTTCCGGGTGTCTGGTCAAAAATGGCCCGGCTACTTGCTGGATTGGGCAGACAAATCCAAATTCAGAACTGTTGGAGGCGGGAGTTTTGGGGAGGAGAACATCAAAAGTGTCACAACTTGTATATGGCATTCATTTTAGTGCTAGAAAAATGCCATATCAAATAAAAATTTTCATTATAAAAGCCACATAATTTTTTTAGCCAGAATTCTTGTCAGGGGAACTTGAGTAATTGTTTTTCTCCGATATTGGCATTTAAGTGAACCGGTGAAAAGTTTTAATATTAAAGTGAGCGCTATATACAAGTTGTGACACTTCTGATATTCTTCTCCCGAAGTTTTGAGGTAAGTTGGCCAAGTACCTGACCTTATTTTTTAAGGAAAGAACATTCTTTTTTACCCTTTTGTTATTATGCCAAAAATACTTAAATACAACATATATGATTCCGAATAATCAATAACATATTCAGTGAGTGTGTTCGTCATTATCTAAAGCTTTGCTCAACAATTTTAAGTTCTACTTCCGAAATAAAAAGGCAACAAAATTGTCAAACACTGAGAGAGTTTCTAGTAGTTACCCATTTTGATGGGTCTCTAATGATAAGGTCTTTGGGATGAGATTTTTGCATACCTCCAATCCTTAGGCAAATCTTTTGATATAGTGGCGAAATCCACAAACCATGCCCCAAGAGATCTATGTTATCATCAATACATCTCTTCATAATAGAGTTAGATTTATCACATGGACAAATTCCTCAATATGAAGACTTCCACAGTGAGATTCTTCCTTTTGTCTCTATCTCACCAAAAGACTTCCACGGTCAGATTGCTCTCAATTTTTCTTACCCGAATGTGATCATATTGGACCCCAAAGGGGAAAATAATTCTTAAAAAGAAAATTCTTTCTTTCTTAAATCCGCTCGGTTGTTCTTCGTTCAAATACCGCCCCCCCGCGGCGCGGCCGCAAAAAAAAAAAACTTTTTTTTTGCTTGTCATGCATTTCCCACTCAGCTCACTCTACACGTGTTTCCCAGTTGTTCCATTATCGTCCATAATCCGCATGTTTTGACACAAATGCTGAACCTCCTCTCCCTAAAATCTCCCAAAAAAACTATGCCAAATGCCTTGCTTGTGAAGAAAATTGTCCAAACCTATTGTAATTTTACTAATTCGATTCTAAATTTTTTAATTTTGTGAATTGAGTTCTAAATTTTTTATGTTTTGCCTATTAAGTCCATCAAACCAATTTTAGCCAGAATCCACTGACGTGGATACTAGCCATTCTACATAGCACGGCCGGCGTTGGCGTGAACAAATTTTTGTTACTTTCAAATATTTTTTCCAATTTTTTTTTTTTTTTCCCTCTTCTTTTTTCTTTCCCTCTCTCTCTTCTACCTCTTCCAATTGCCTAGCCTTTGGTGACCGCTGAGGATCAGCCTCTCCTCCCGCAAGGTTGCCCTCACCGGCCTCCTGCAAGTTCACCTCACCTGCTTGAGTGAGGGTGAGGGTCAACCTCATTGGCCTTGAGCGAGGCTCACCCTCACTAGATCCGATGAGGGCGAGCCTCGTGCAAAGGCCCGCAAGGTCCTCCCTTGCTACATCTTGGCGAAAGCAACCTCGCGGGAGGCTAGCGAGGTCTCACCAATTCTCGGTGAGGGCGACCTTGTTTGAGGTCAAAGCTGACTCTCGCCAATCGCAGCCTTTGGCTCGTCGCCGGAGGCTGAGCAACCAAAAATAGTTAGAAGAGAAAGAGGAAAAAAAAAAAGGAAAAAGGAAAAATATTTTAAAAAATTCATAAAAATATTTAAAAAATAATTAAATTTATCCATGTTAGCACTGTCCGTGCCACGTAGGATGACCAACATCTACATCAGAGAATTCTGGCCAAAATTGGTTGAATGAACTCAATTGACAACAAGTGAAAATGTTTAGGACTCAATTGGCAAAATTGAAATGTTTAGGACTGAATTGGCAAAAATACAATAGGTTTATGATTTTTTAGACAATTTTATCTTGACTTGAGCAAAATCTATCTCAGTTGATTGCTTAACCTTATACCCAAGCCTCAATCAATCCTTCGGGGCCTAATCCTCAAAGCTCAAATGTCAAATTTTGTATTTTTAAGGTTGGCCGAAGAATTTAATCTCTTTCCCATCAAAATTTTAGCAAACTCCAACTAGGGTGATCAGTTTCAGTATAAGTCAATTCCTATCCTAGAACCTGAAACTAAACCAAACAGAGTCGGCACCCGGTTTGTGTAATTAGGAACCAACCCTACCAGTCCTGAAGTGGTAATTTCTTTTCTTTTCTTTTTTTATGTTTTGTTTTGGTTTCTTCTATACCCGATATTTTAAACTCCAAAAGTTTGGTGCTGCCTTTTGTTTACATTGGGTGATGTTGCTTCCACCGTTTACTAGAGCAAATGCACCTGCATTATGTTTCAATGCATTCAAATGGTTTCACCTTCCATTTTTTGTTCTTTCGTTGCATCAGTTTTGGTTTGTCCCTGCTATATGCATCTTGACGGTTAAAGAGCTACAAGTGGTGGTTTCTCACCATTTTTTTTATTAAAAAAAAAGCATTATTTTCGATTTTTCGTTAAATAGTTATTTACATGGTTGGGGGTTTGGTGCTAATTATCGACCGACTAATCTTCTCGGTGCAGAATTGAACCACCTGAACCGCTTGGATCAAGATGGAACGATATACTCTATTTTTTTAAAATTCTTTTTATCTTAAAAAGTAAAAATGCTTGGGTTGCATTTTTTTTTAACCTTTAGTAGAAATAGAGTAGTGACCACAAATTTGGTACTGGATCGATGCTCACCCCTCCGACAATCTTAAAGTAGTAGCTAACTCCCACAATCTTGGAGTTGTAGCGAACTCCCACGCTCTTGGGAGTTCCAGCAGAAATTATATCCAAATGACTTGCAATATTTTAGTAATGTAAGTGAAAGAGAAAGAATAGTCGAAATTCCCATAGAGGCCCAACTCTTGTGAGATTGACGTTGAAAATTCAAATGAGTTTAAGCCTCCTTTACCCCGTGTTGGGCTGTCTATCGGGCTGATTTAAATGAAGTTTGCAGCCGAGTCTATGAAATGCTATTGCTAAACCTAAATGTCTCTAGTATCTAAAAGGAGATAAGTGCGCATGTGAAGAGGATGAAACAGTGTCGGTAAACAGAATGCTATTCCTAAACTAAGGATGGATTGATTTTTGTAGGATTTTTAAAACTTCTTTGTGCAAAACAACGTGTAGAGTGTGAAACACTGTTTGTAAACAAAATATACTATGTAAAGCAAATATTTTCGGGACAATTATCAAAAGAAACTTCTAAACCTATTGTAATTGTGTCAATTCAGTCCTAAATCTTTTGCATTTGTGCTAATTCAATCCATTCAGTCAATTTTGACTAGCCAGCACTAACATTGCATTTTTAAATAATATTCTATTTATTTTTTGAAATTTTATGACTTTTCTCTTTGTTCTTTTATTTTCTTTGATTTTTACCGTCCCTTAGGGCCGACAAGAGTTACTTGGGCCCTCGCCTAGTCTAGGCAAGGGCCGCAACGGCCCCGCTACCTTGCTCGCCTAGATCAGGCAAGGCCATCACGGCCCTCACCACATCTGGGCGAAGGGCCGCGCACCCATGCTCTAGCCAATGAGGCTATCACAGCCCTCGCCTAGAGCTGACGAGGGCCTACACACTCTCACCAAGTACTGACGACCCTCATCGGCCCTAAGGGAAGGGGAAAAAATTAAAGAAAATAAAAGAAAAAAATCATAAAAATTTCAAAATATTATTTAAAAAATGTCACATTAGTGTTGGCAATGCCACGTCAGCACTAATTGGCTAAAATTGGCTGGATGGGCTAAACTAATACAAATGCAAAAGGTTTAGAATAAAAATGGCAAAAAAAATTTATGACTAAATTGATATAAATACAATAGATTTAGGATTTTTTTGGTAATTTTCCCAAATATTTTCTATCAATGGTAATATAAAAAAAGTGAAGGATGGAAAAGATTACAAAACAAGTTATGATGGTTCAGCCTTTCTATTCGGTCTACTCTACTCTTAAACCTCTAATAGCCCAAGACTAAAATCTGCTAGTGCGACCCTTGAAGTCTTTGACCAGATGAAGTTGCCTCGATACCAAAGGACCATAACTCATTCAACAGGTATAGATACTATAGATACTCCACTCTACAAGTATAGTTTCTGCAATGTAGCGCGAAGTCCTGTGGCACGAAATAAGCAGAAACTTTTCTTCCCATATGAGCTCCCCAAGAAGTATCTTCCTTTGTTTTTCATTTCTTGCTTTTTTCTTTTTCTGAAAGTGATGAGCAGATATTTCCTATGGCTTGGGCAAAGCGACATATGAAAGATAAAAAGAAAAAGAATATCACGAGAACCGAGTTATGCAACACAAGTATAACGTGATAGAGTCTAAGCATGTATTACAAGATTCAAATTCATCAAGTGAGAATCGAGGTCCCAGCGTATTTCGGTACAAGTGAAAATGGAATAGTATATAAACATTACTTTAGACTGAATCATTTCAAGCTATGTTTTGGGGAAAAATTTGATTTTTACCATGTTTCATTTTAAGAGGTGTTTATTGTCAACCTGAGTAACATTTAAGAAATTTAGTGCTTAAACTCACAATTTTGCATCAAAGAAAATAAACCAATGATCGAAGAAAAGCAATTTTGCACTTTCGAGGTGTCAAGACCAATCGAAGGAAAGTGGGCTGAGAGGTGATGCTAGTGCGGCTTGCGAAATTAGTTTTCAGTGGTAAAGACTTTGAAGCACGTGGGAGTGGAACAAATTGTGATCAAAGTGTTAGAGATATACTTCCTTATCCTGAAGCGATTGAGTAATTTTGTCAGGAAGTAAATCATGTACATTTAAGAAAGTATCTTTTGTATATCTTTTCAATTATTGTGATCATACATTGTATTATAAATAGAGTCTTATACATACTAAAGTCTATATCAAAAAGCGGAAAAATTATTCAAAAAGTTCTAAACCTATAGTACTTTTACCAATTTAATCATAAACATTTTCATCTTTTACCAATTAAGTCCATCTGGTCAATTTTGATCGAAAATTGCTAATGTAGCACTTTTTCAATAATATTTTAATTTGATTTTGAATTTTGAATCTTTTATTTAGGTTTTTAAAGCTTTGGTCGGCAAGGGTCGCGGGTCGCAGACGAGTGTTGGACAACCCACATCAGCGACAGTTGAGGGCTACAACACCATCATTGGTGAAGCGAGGGTGTGTGAGCCCTTGCCCAAAATCAAGCGAGGGCATGCAAGCCTTTGCATAAAATCAGGGAGGGCCCTATACTTGCACCAAATCTGGCCAAGCGGGGTGATGACCTCGCCTGGCCAAATCTAGTGAGGTCATCGTGGCCCTCGCCCACAACCAACAAGGGTCGGTCGGTGACCCTTGTTAGCGAACTCAAAAATCTATATAAAAAAAAAAAAAAAGAAGGAAGAAAAAAATCATAAAAAAATGATAATATTATTTTAAAAGTGCCACATCAATGCTGATTGTCCACGTCAGCAATTTTCGGCTAAAATTAATTGAATGGATTCACTTGACATGAAGTGAAAAAGTTTAGAACTAAATTGATAAAATTTAAAAAATTAAGATTAAATTGATAAAAGTATAATAAATTTAAAATTTTTTGAACAATTTTCCCATAAACGAGCAATACACTATATACAGATTTCCCAAATTTTCTATTTCTTCCCTATTTCATGTGAAAGTGGAGACTTTGAAGACCAAGTGGCTGTCAAGTCAGAAATCAAAGGTGTCTGGTTCGTCACTGAGCATGTGGCAACACTCAAATCACAATGTAGAGTGTACGGCTCCAGACGGGGGCACCATGCGGCGATTCTTTAGGAGCACTTCTTAACGAGGGGATAAACCGTCAAGTATCGTGCGGATGGAGAAGTTATTTCTTGTTTTTTAATAGGCATGTAGTGCTTTTAGGCTCATATTATTAGTGCGGTGGCTTGTACTCTCCGAGAGTTTTTCTATTTTTTAATTTCATTGTTTTTAAATTTCACGCACTTTCAATTCCTTGTAATTTTGTTTCATATCTTTTCAATTCCATTAATTTCATTTAAATATAACCATAATTCCTTGCGATTTATATTTGCTTGCCATCACATATCTCTCGGGGTAAAACCCAGGAGAGTTGGGCGGTCTTTTGCTAAACAAACGTGAATAAGATTCTTCTTGTGAGGTGGCATTTAGGTTTAGCACGAGTTTTCTCAAATCCTATCAATTGTAAATTGGTTTTCTTGTTGATTATGCCAATTGGTTCTACTTAATAGTTGCCACTAACCTATTATGAGCCCATCAGAGACCAAATAAGATGTTGGAGCCTGTCTTACTTCTACGAATCAAAAATTCGTATGGAAACTAAATTATGTGCTTATCATCAATACATTTTTCTCTTTTATAAAAATCTTTGCATGCGATATTTTCATTTTTTCCCTAAAAACATGAAAATCTAAGTTATCATGCAAATTTTAGAGTTTTTAAGTTGATTTGTTCCTTCAAAAGTGACGTCAAGTTTTTGCCACAACTGTTTAGCAATGGTTCATCTGGAGACACAATCAAACTTTTTAGCATCCAAAGAACAATGTGGCATGGCCATCTCCTTCGCATTCGATTGAACTACTTTAATATCATGAGAACCCCACATCATTTTCATTTATGGATATATGATCATTTCACCTTCAGTCGTACTAGGCACATGAGGGCCATAGATATGCACCGGCACAATTCATAATCTTAAGATTGAATGAAAGTTCTCATAAGAGCCTTACAATAATTATAATTTGTTCTGGAAAATAAAGGTGTCCTAACAATAGATTGACGTTCGGCTGGAGAACTACTAACAACATGTGATGCCGTTATATTTGACTAAAAAATTTCGAATAAACACAAGCAATATTAAGGCAGAATTGATCAACACCGTGATGATACGACTTTTTGGTCCAATTTTAAGTTCTACTTCCGAAATAAAAGGGCAACAAAATTGTCAAACACTGAGAGAGTTTCTAGTCGTTACCCATTTTGATGGGTCTCTAATGATAAGGTCTTTTGGATGAGATTTTTGCTTACCTCCAATCCTCAAGCAAATCTTTTGATATAGTGGCGAAATCCACAAACCATGCCTCAAGAGATCTATGTTATCATCAATACATTTCTTCATAATAGAGTTAGATTTATCAAATACAACATGGACAAATTCCTCAATATGAAGACTTCCACAGTGAGATTCTTCCTTTTGTCTCTATCTCGCCAAAAGACTTTCACGGTCAGATTGCTCTCAATTTTTCTTACCCGAATGTGATCACATTGGACCCCATAGGGGAAAAAATTCTTAAAAAAAAAAAAAAAAATTCTTTCTTTCTTAAATCCGCTTGGTTGTTCTTCGTTCAAATATCCAACCACCCCCAAAAAAAGACTTTTCTTTTTTGGCTTGTCATGGATTTCCCACTCAGCACACTCTACACGTGTTTCCCAGTTGTTCCATTATCATCCATAATCCGCATGTTTTGACACAAATGCTGAACCTCCGCTCCCTAATCCCAGAAAAATGTTAACTGGGTTCACTCCTATGTGAATGAAGCCCAATGAGTTGCAAGCCCAAAAGGGCTTGAGCCAATATGATAAATTATATGGAGAAATAGGGTTTCTCACGATCTTTGAAGTGGTAGCCGCAAAATGACGCAATAACAAGAGAAAAACAGAAAACAGAAAATCTGAGGGTTGGGGCAAAGTCTGATTTACATCAAGCTGGCATCGAAGGTCGATTCATTGTCCGATTGAGCTGAAATTTTGTCAGCACATTCGTGGCGCAATCTTCTCGAATATAAACGGTTTGATTTTCATTTGAAACTCTCTACATCAGGTTTTTCGTGGATTGATCAAAACCTGCGTTTTTTGTCAGATTTATTCTTGATCTCTTATGAAATTTATGTGTATTGCTAAGAATTATATTCTTGGTGCTCTTTGCTGCTATGTACCTCTAGTATTTGCTAGAGAAGAACATTGTTCAAGTGAAGATTTTCGGGTGGACTCCGGTTCCGCGGTTTTTAATCTCCTCACATCGAGGGGGTTTTTCACGTAAAAAATCGTCTTGTGTTCGCGTGCTTGGTATTTATTTTACTCTACTATATTGGTTCCTATTAGGTTTACACAAGAGGAGAGATTATTTTATTCCGCTGCGTTAATTTGATATTGTTACCATTCTCCCATAAAAAAACTCCGCCAAATGCCTTGCTTGTAAGGAAAATTGTCCAAAAAATTCTAAACCTATTATACTATTACCAATTCAATCATAAACCTTTCAATTTTATCAATTGAGTTCTAAATTTTTTTATGTTTTGCCAATTAAGTCCATCCGACCAAGTTTAGCCAAAATCTACTGACGTGGATGCCAGCCATCCTACATAGCACAGCCGGCGTTAGCGTGAACAAATTTTGTTACTTTTACATATTTTTTTCCAATTTTTTATTTTTTATTTTTTATTTTTTTTTTTTTCCCTCTTTTTTTATTTTTTTCCCTCTCTCTCTTCTACCTCTGTCGATTGCCCAACCTCCGATGACCGCTGAGGGTCGGCCTCTCCTCCCGCAAGGTTGCCCTCACTGGCCTCCTGCAAGTTCACCCTCACCTGCTTGAGTGAGGGCGAGGGTCAACCTCACTAGCCTTGAGCGCGGCTCACCCTCACCCTCACTAGATCTGATGAGGGTGAGCCTCGTGTAAGGCCTACAAGGTCCTCCCTCGCTACATCCTAGTGAAAGCGACCTCGCAGGAGGCTAGCAAGGTCACCTCTCACCAATTCCCAGCAAGGGCGACCTTGCCTGAGGTCAAAGCCAACTCTTGCAGATTGCAGCCTTCGGCCCATCGTCGGAGGCTGAGCAACCAACGGAGTTAGAAGAGAAAGAGGAAAGAAAAAGGGAAAAATAGAAAAATATTTTTAAAAATTCATAAAAGTATTTTTTAAAAATAATTAAATTTATTCACGTTAATATTGGCTGTGCCACGTAGGATAACCAACGTCTACGTTAGAGAATTCCGGCCAAAATTGGGTGAATGGACTCAATTGACAAAAAGTAAAAATGTTTAAGACTCAATTGGCAAAATTGAAATGTTTAGGACTGAGTTAGCAAAAATGCAATAGATTTATGATTTTTTGGATAATTTTATCCTAACTTGAGCCAAATCTATCTTGGTTGATTGCTTAACCTTATAACCAAGCCTCAATCAATCCTTCAGCCGGCCTAATCCTCAAAGCTCAAATGTCAAATTTTGTATTTTTAAGGTTGGCCAAAGAATTTAATCTCTTTCCCATCCAAATTTCAGCGAGCTCCAACTAGGGTGATCAGTTTCAATATAAGTCAATTCCTACCCTAGAACTTGAAACTAAACCAAACAGAGTCGGCACCCAGTTTGTGTAATTAGGAACCAACACTACCAATCCTGAACTGGTAATTTCTTTTCTTTTCTTTTTTTATGTTTTGTTTTGGTTTCTTCTATACCCGATATTTTAAACTCCAAAAATTTGGTGCTGCTTTTTGTTTACATTGGGTGATGTTCCTTCCACCATTTCCTAGAGCAAATGCACCTGCATTATGTTTCAATGCATTCAAATGGTTTCACCTTCCATTTTTTGTTCTTTGGTTGCATCAGATTTTGTTTGTCCCTTCTATATGCATCTTGACGGTTAAAGAGCTACAAGCGGTGGTTTCTCACCATTTTTTTTTATAAAAAGAATAAAGCATTATTTTCGATTTTTCGTTAAATAGTTATTTACGTGGTTGGGGGTTTGGTGCTAATTATCGACCGACTAATCTTCTTGGTGCAGAATTGAACCACCTGAACCGCTTGGATCATGATGGACCAATATACTTTTTTTTTTTATAATTCTTTTTATCTTAAAAAGTAAAAATGCTTGGGTTGCATTTTTTTTTTAACCTTTAGTAGAAATAGAGTAATGGCTACAAATTTAGTACTAGATCGATGCTCACCCCTCCGACAATCTTAAAGTAGTAGCTAACTCCCACAATCTTGGAGTTGTAGCGAGCTCCCACGCTCTTGCGAGTTCCAGCAGAAATTATATCCAAATGACTTGCAATATTTTAGTAATGTAAGGGAAAGAGAAAGAATAGTCGAAATTCCCATAGAGGCCCGACTCCTGTGAGATTGACGTTGAAATTTCAAATGAGTTTAAGCCTCCCTTACCACGTCTTGGGCTGTCTGTCGAGCTGATTTAAATGAAGTTTGCAGCCGAGTCTATGAAATGCTATTCCTAAACCTAAATGTCTCTAGTCTCTAAAAGGAGATGGTGCGCATGTGTAGAGGATGAAACAGTGCCTGTAAACAGGATGCTATTCCTAAACTAAGGATGGATTGATTTTTGTAGGATTTTTAAAACTTCTTTGTGCAAAACAATGTGTAGAGCGTGAAACACTGTTTGTAAACAAAATATACTATGTAAAGCAAATATTTTCGGGACAATTATCAAAAAAATTCTAAACCCATTGTAATTGTGTCAATTCAGTCCTAAATATTTTGCATTTGTGCCGATTCAATCCATCCGGCTAATTTTGACTAGCCAGCACTAACGTTGCATGTTCAAATAATATTCTATTTATTTTTTGAAAATTTATAACTTTTTTTTCTTTTTTCTTTTATTTTCTTTAATTTTTTATTGTCCCTTAGAGTCGACAAGAGTTACTGGCCCCTCGCCTAGTCTAGGCAAGGACCACAACTGCCCCGCTACCTCGCTCGCCTAGATCGGGCAAGACCATCATGGCCCCTGCCAAATCTGGGCAAAGGGCTGCGCACCCATGCCCTGGCTGATGAGGCTGTCACAGCCCTCGCCTAGAGCTAATGAGGGCCTAGAGGCTCTCACCAAGTGTCGATGACCCTCATCGGCCTTAAGGGAAGGGGAAAAATTTAAAGAAAAGAAAAGAAAAAAAAATCATAAAAATTTCAAAAAATTATTAAAAAATTATTTAAAAAATGTCACTTTAGTGTTGGTAGTGCCACGTCGGCACTAATTAGCTAAAATTGATCGGATGGACTAAACTAATACAAATGCAAAAGGTTTAGAACAAAAATGCAAAAAAAAAATTTAGGAATAAATTGATATAATCATAATAGATTGACGATTTTTGCAATCTTTGAGCAATGTAAGGCCAGGGCAAAGGATAGCTGAAATTCCAACGGAGGCCATGGGAGATGGATTTTGGAAATTCAAATGAGTTTAAAGCTCCCTCAGCCCTGAATTCTAGCCCATCTCACATGCCCTGCCATCTATTAGGCTGATTTAAATGAAATTCATAGCCAAGTCCTTGTTTCATTCGACGTGAAATGCTATTCCTAAACCTATATGTCTCTAATATTTAAAAGTAAAGAAATGCAGCAAGAAATGTGAATACTAAACTATGCAAACTGATGTTTTTGTTTAGGAGTACAATTTTGTTGATATCAACAAGCTTTTGTTTTTTGGTAGTCCTACCATACTCTTACTCTAACTCTTATTTTTAAACTTTTGTCCTGTTTCCCTGCAGGGTATGAGAGTCAATTCACACCCAAAGCTAAATTGTCCTCACCTCAACCCTCATGAGAATGTGGAGATTCGACCCTCAACCTCTCCCTTCCCATGAGGAAGGTGGTCATTGGGAAAGCCCCAATAGTTGTATCAATGAGCTTGATCCCTAGTTTTATTACGAAATGAATTATAAGTCTTTGAGCGAATATTTAGGTTTCAACACTCTCTCTTAGATTCTTATAGTTTCCTTGCTTCATCAAAGCTCCATTTGCGCATTTTCTGCTCTAGTCAAGAAGCGTGGAGCGATATCCATAGCACTCTAACCGTATGAAATCTGGAGCACCTCAGCACAAATCAATTTTCACCAAACTTTTTTTCATGACACGCACAGAGGGTGAAGTAAAATGGATTGAATTAAAAAACCAAGAGGGAATCGATTGATTTTTATAGGATTTTTATGACTTTTTCTTGCAAAACAACGTGTAGACGATGAAAAAATGTAAATAAACAAAATATACTACATAGAGAAAATATCCTATCAATGGAAATATAAGAAGTAAAGGATGGAAAATATTGCAAAAAATTTATAATGGCTCAGCCATTCTACTTGACCTATCCTAATCTTCTAGCTCTAACAGGATATTAAACAAGGCTAGAATGAACTAGCATGATCATTGAAGTCTTTGAATGTATGGTATTATGTGGGATCACTGTCAACTATTTTAAAAACTTAAATTATTAGATAAAGGCATGGTACAATCCTCTTTATGCATAGGCTGTACTTTGGCTTAAGCCTAAACCGTCGAAATTTATAATTGGGGAGACAAATGGGAAATTGAAAGATTTGAACTCGAGACCTCATACTCTGATACCATGTGTCATTCTGTGGGACAAATGTTAATGATTTGCTCGAAACAACAAGTGAAAAGTAGAGAATCGGAGGCCTAGAGCCACCACATGCACCCCATGCTGCACTATGGATCTATCATGCCCAGCATTGTGCAGTTTCTATTTGATTTCATGGCAATTGAAGATTTTGGGACATTGTTCGGATTATTTTTCAAATCCAAGTTGATTTGTTTCAACTCATATTGCTTTTGAGGGGACATTAGCAATATTAGGATATTTACTTGATTATACATATTTATTAGGATTATGCATAATCCTCTATGATGGTGCAAATCCTTAATTGATTATATTAAGTATTATGTTTATCTTGTTACCTTAAATAGTTATCCAATAAGCTTATAAATATGCTCATGTATGATTTATTACTATATCTTCCGCTTTATTTTTCTTAACTGACCAGATGAAATTGCCTTCACACCGAGGGACAATAACTCACTCCATAAGTATAAATACTTCACTCCATGCTCAAAGTACTCTTCAAGAATGATTACAACAGCGCTCTCTTAGAGAATACACTCGTATTTCACAAAGTCTTTCTTGAAAAAACAAGAAAAAACTTGGGAAAATTGGCTGCATGGCCAGCTCATTCTTCGTCGCTTTGTAACCGATTCGGCAGCTACATCAAGTTGCTCGCCTGGTGTTTGAGAGTACGACAAAGTCAATGACAATGTTTTTGGTCTGGCCCAATATTCACGTACTCCAGCGAAGTGCGCTTGCGTGGTTCGGCCGCTTTTTTGACATTTTCTCTTTGCTTTTACTCGCACTAGCCCTAGATTCGCTCTAAATATGAGCGTGCTTTGTTCTAAAATAAGGAATAATGTGAGCTCATCAAAGTCACCGTGATCATTTTCTTTCTGGAGCAGGTTGCCTTGCTTTATTAAAAGAAAAAAAGCTGGGCAAAGCAGCGTCGTGCGAAGTTAGTGTGATTTTGTCTTCACGCGTAAGCTCTCCAGGAATTTTCTTCCTTTGTTTTTCACTTCTTCCTTCTTTGTAAAATTGATGAGCAAATATTCACTTGGGGCTTTTCACAGAGAGAGAGAGAGAGAGAGAGAGAGAGAGAGAGATCATGAGGAGTGAGGACCGAGTTGAAGCAAGAAAACAAGAAAATTATGATGCCCTAAAATCTAAGCACATACTACACTGTTCACGTTCATCAAATAGAATCGAGGTCTAAGTGTATCTGGATACAAGTAAAAATGGGTCAATATATAAATATTACTTTAAAGTAAATCATTTAAAGTATTGTTTGGGGGTGTATTTCAGTTCCTGTTTGCTAAATTAGTCACGGATTCATTTGCTAAATTAGTCATAGATTTCATTTGCTAAATTCGTCATTCAAGCAACGATTGTAATTTTTTGTTTGATCAATATGATTGCAACTTCATCAACTAGATCAGTCACATATTTGAGTAAGACAGGAATCCAATTCTTGAATGTGCTTTAAAGGATTTTTCTTTTTGGTCATTTTAGAAAAGATGAAAAACATGATTGACTAACTTTGAAGCAAAAGCACAGCGTGCATATAAAGGAAAAAAAAGAAACTCAGAATCTTATGTCCTTCGAGTAATCACAAATTGTTATTTATGATTTGAACAAAAAAGAAAGAAAAGAAAGACAAAGACTAATCGGTGGCGAATGCCATTTTCTAAATGGTACGGCAATTTTTTTTTTTTTTATTGGGAAATAATGGAGTAGCTAACCTTTTTTAATGATATGAGGTACTTCATCTCCCACATAAATATTAATTCTTTTTTACCCATCATTCAAATCCCACGTCAAGATGTCGGCTCATCCTTAAGCACCTTCACTAAAATCTTCGTTGACCGACGGCAAAAGGAAGTTATGCATATGGGTATCAAGAATATACGGAGAAGATGTTGGAAATTTCCGATAATGGGTTTACATTAATTAATTAATTTTTTATTTTATATAATTGGGTTAATAATATATTTTTAACCCTCAAGTGATCTTATTAAATTGGATTTTGGCATCTATTAATTACGGGCCTAGTTGAGCAGCAAAGTGTAGGCAATTGTGTATAATTGAAGCCCGTAATGGGAGGGGTCCAGTTGACACGCTATTGATTAGGGTTTGCTAGGTCCCCTCTCTAGCCTATAAAAGGGTAGATTAAATCTATCAATCGCTGAATTGCATTAAAGCTGCTAAACTGAAATAGGTCATAGAGAGGAAGATTCACGTGACGCTAGTCTGCTTGTGGTGATGGAGTATGGAAATGTCTGGTAGATCCGAGCAAATTCTTGAAAGACATATCACTAATTATATCAGCTTGATCCGTTTTCAATCAAGTGAGGTTATGGCTCAAACAAGTATGTTCTAATTCCGCTGTACATATAATTTTTAGTGTTTTACAATTATATATGGATCTAATTATTCTTGATTAATTAGTTATTCATGTAGAGAAATTTCTACATGTGGTATCAGAGCGGGTCATATATGATTGTAAAACCTAATTTTTTTTTTAAAAATCCAGTATGTTGTTTACCTTGTTTGTTCCTTTTGGTTTTGAGCTTCTGTCAGTTTGTGTTTTACAAGTTTTAATGTGATTTCGATTAATCAAAGTTTTTTTTTTGGTCGAATCAAATCAAAATACTTATTATATAAGTAAAAATAATGTATTAGAATGGAAGCTATAAGCTTTGGTGATGATGATATGTTTGATTTCTTGGATAATTATTGTTCTGCAATTTCGGATCTATGATAGACCTCTCTACACATATGTCTGGAAACGAGCTAGTAAACAAGCTTTTTAGTGTTTGATGTCTTCATAACATTCGAAGTCAACTTGAAGAGCTTTCCAACAAGCCATAGAACACCCAGATCCGGTGTCAGTTACTATCCAAAATCATCGTCCAAAGTCAGTTTAGTAATCTGTAAAAATCTTTTGTTCAGTTCTGATATGCATGTTGTCCGCCTGTTGCTTTTGTCAAATTTTTCCAATTTCTGTGTTGAGATCTAGAGGTTGACGCCTTCATGAAAAGTGTTCATATAGGTCTTAACTTCGACATATAATTTTTTTGGATTTTTTGGAGCATAATTAGTTAATGAAAACCTTCTGCATAGATCAATCGATTCTGAAATTTTAGGGCTTTTGTTCTACATGTTGAGTTTTTTCTCACCATATATAATTTATATAGTTTTATTGAGTATTGAGTGAGAATTTCAAATTTGAAATTCTAGGGTTGATAATTTTGTAAGGGTTCTAAAAAAATTTAGAATTTTTTTTTCCAATTGAATGATGTATGTTAGCAATTATTATATAGGTATCGTTACATTGTGATTCTTGGGTTCAATGTGGTTTAGATTCGGAAGTTGTGATTCTTGGGTCTCGATATGTTCCCTTTCAATTATTGCCCATGAACCCATGTTGTTTCTTGAGTAGATTGTTTTCGGTCTGATGCAATTCAAAGTTTTTCTTTTCTTTTCTGGGTGTGGAAAATTTTTGGGTTTTGTTTGATTTTTGGACTTTACCCATTGGTTTTCTTGGCTTTTACGGGTGCCTGTGTTACCGCCTATCTATGGGTTTTTTGGCTTTCTATTCGAGTGAATTGAGGCTCAGCTCTATGGTTGATGATGGATCCATTTGCTTTCCATGAGTGTTAGATGTCTCTCATGCGTGATCGAGTGCATTGATTGATTGGGGGTCTGGTTCTTGTATTTCTCGATCTATATGGGTAGCTTGATTCTTGGTTCCATCTTGTGGTGGTTTGCTTTGGCTAGAGTTTTGGGATAGTTTCCATTTTTATTTTTTTGACCTTTTCTTTAGTAAGACAGGGTCTACACCAAAAGCTTCTCTTTTTTGTTTGATTATTTGGAATGCTTATCGGAAAGTAATATGAATTTTATTGGATTGAATAATAGGCTCTATTTGATTATATACGTGCAAAAGAAAATGTGGCGATCTAGCTTGTTCTTCCTTTTTTTTCCCATGATCTCCTCACTTGTGATTAATTGCAATGTCATGGCTGGGACATTGAGTCCATTATTGTTTTAATAATTAGTTATTGAACCCAACGATGCAAATGCAGAGCCTCTAGATGGAGTGAAATTAGAGATACTACTTTTCAATTATATCTGATTTTTGAAGTTTAGAGGTTCTAGTGTTATGTATTGTTGTTTGAGTTTTTGAATATGAGTAGCAGTAGATTGAAGCTACAAGACAAGAACAATAATTTTTTGAAGCTTGAATATGGACGATTTAGTTTGGTTTTTCTTCAATTAATTCATCTTGGATTTTGATTGGATGCAAGATTGTCTTAATTATACATGAATTCACTTTCTTGATTTTGTTGAACTTACTGTCAAGAAAAAGGAAAGTCCAAGTTAGACTTATTAACCAAAATTATATTGTTTCCTACTCCAAGTTGAAGAAGCAAATTTGAGTAAAGATGAGATTATTAATTCAACTATGAAAACAATACTAATCCGAAATAGGACCTTCATAGGGACTATGGAGCAATGCAGCGCTTGATTTTTTTTTTTTTTAATGAAGGATTTTGTATTGTAATTAGGACTTGTTCATTTAGTCTCACAGTTGATGTTCTGTGATGAGCTTATGGTAGGATTGTTGACTTACTTTGTGGTTTTGCTGTGATTAAAATATAAACTATTTGATAAAAAGGATAGTCTTCATGAAGGATTGTTAACATTGTCGCTATTTGAACAAATATCGACTTCATTAATTTCTTGGGTTGCATCAGTGGGGAGGGCTTATTTTTCACATGGCTTTTGTCTATGCCTACTATAAAGCCATGTATGAGAAGTGGTCAATTGCCCACTACTTCTTGAAACATTAGTATAACATAATACCATAGAGAAAACAGTATTATGCAGTACTAATAAGTGTTATATTGTATCAGTAAATTTATTCATGTGCATTGATGAGCTCCCTTTATCTTCTATTGTCATCGTCATCTCTCTTTTAAGCTATCAAATTAGTTTGGTTTAGAGTCTCTCTATTGTTTGGTGTTAATGAGATTCAGCTAATTTGAATAAGCACTTGAGATAACGGATTTTGAGTTGCCTTCACTTCTCTTTTTGACACTGTAAATTTCAGTTGTCATGCTCATGTGCTTATAGCTAGTGTGGGATTGCATTCCTCCATGTGTTTGCCTCCATCATGTGCGAAGTGTGAGGTCTTAAATGAATTATAACATTCTCTAATAGTTTGCCTTGATATCAGCAAGGCTTATTGATGCAGTGCAACCAAGCTATTAGCCCCGCGTGCACGGAATGACGCGTAGGGTGAGTGTAGGGTCCTCTAAGGCCTATTTCAATTTTTTTAATATGCCTAATTTTTAATTTATGATTTTTGGTATGGTAAATTTTAATTTTGGCATATTAAATATTTATTTGGAATTATTTATTGATATCCATATTTAATTCCAAAAAAAAAAATTGTGCCTATTTTTCAATTTTTAATTTATGGAAATTTATTATAGGGTATGAGGGATAAGATGACAATATTCACTTTCCCTAATTTAGCATAGATTATCTATACTTTCTTGTTTGAGTTTAACTAGATAATCTTATATGCTTAATTATAGAAATAGGCATATAAAATTGTGGCAAAAATTGTTAATTGATAAATGCAATATGATCTTGGGTAGCACATGTCGTAAAGTGCATCATATTGTTTGATGAATTTTTGGGCATTGATTAAATGGAATATTATTTACAAATTGTTAAAGTTTGTAAATTATTGAAGTTCCTTATTGATAAAAATTAGTATATACAATCACCTGCCCAAAGGGGGTTATTGTATATATTAATTTGAAAATTGCATGAAAATAAATTTCGAAATTAAAAGATGGGGATGTATGACTTAAAATGATTTATCTGCCCAAAGGGGATAAATTTTTTAAAGTTATATGTAATTCCCCTCTATATTGATATATTAGAGATAATTGATGGGATGCGTGACTCAAAAGGTTTATCTACCCAAAGGGGATAAACTTTGAGAGTTATATGTGATTTCCCTTTGTGTTAAGATAATGGAGATGTATAATTTAAAGGATTTGTCTGCCCAAAGGGGATGGATCCTTAAAGATTATATGCAATTCTCCTTATCTATTTTTATATATTAATATCATTGAGATGTATAATTTAAATGATTTGTCTGCCCAAAGGGGATAGATCATTGATAATTATATGTAATTCTCCTTGTTATTGTTTTACAAACTTCATGCTGTGGAAAATAATGGTGCATTATATGCTCTGTCCAAAGGGGAGTTTATAATGTACTAATTATTTTGTGGAATTACTTGTAGCCCATCATATTGCATTATGTATGTCAAACTTTTACTTTTGCTATGAACAACAACAATACCACGGTTGAGATGTTAACCGGATATAATATTATACTATTAGGGACTTAGTCAAAAAGGGAGACATTGTGATTGAAAATATTAGAACCAAGTTCATATTAGCCGATTCTCTAACAAAAGGTTTACAACCCATTATGTTTAAAGATCATGTGAGGAATATGGGTGTTTTAGAGTTTTTTTTTTTATCTCTTTTGTTGGTGGGAGCTATATAGTTTGTATTTTTAACTATTATGGTTATATGGAAACTTATAATGCTTTTATAATGTTTATTAAAACATTTACTTTTGATGATCATCACTGTTGATTTTATTGTTATCCTTTCTCCTGTTGGCTGAGAAATGGAAATATATAACAGTATCTTTAAACAAATAGTTTGAAGATGACTGGATGTCACTAATTATGAGATCTCATATTGGATTGTGACATAATTGTGTAATTTCATATTGTTTAGAAATCGCACTAAGGGAATTTCATGTTGTTTAGAAATTGCGTTAATGCAGTTTCATGTCGTTGAGAAATTACATTAAGGACCGATAAGAAATAGTGTATATTTTTTAATCACATGTTGACACTATTTTTTACTACACTACTAGACCCATGATCCATGAAAATATAATACTTAATATGTGTGATTATGGAAGGTCATGTGTTGCAGTATTTTCTTAATGCATTGATCGCCATAGTCCCATAATGAGGTTATAAAGGATTGGATTGGTTTTGAGATGCCGTTATTGGAATATTATTTTTCAAAATTGTGGCCACATAAAACAAATTTTCAGTTATTAACCCGAGAGTGTTGTTTTCAAAATAAAAATCGATTTCAAAATAAAACAAATTAATTAATGTAGCCCAAGTGGGAGAATGTTGGAAATTTCCGATAATGGGTTTACATTAATTAATTAATTTTCTATTTTATATAATTAGGTTAATGGATATTCCAATATATTTTGAACCCTCAAGTGATCTTATTAAATTGGATTTTGGTATCTATTAATTACGGGCCTAGTTAAGCAGGAAAGTGTAGGCAATTGTGTTTAACTGAAACCCTTAATGGGAGGGGCCCAGTTGACACGCTATTGATTAGGGTTTGCTAGGTCCCCTCTCTAACCTATAAAAGGGTAGGTTATACCTATCAGTCACTGAATCCCATTAAAGCTGCTAAACCGAAATAGGTCATAGAGAGGAAGATCCGGCATACCGACAGATCACTGATTATATCAGCTTGATCCGTTTTCAATCAAGTGAGGTCATGGCTCAAACGGGTATGTTCTAATTCCGCTGTACATATAATTTTTAGTGTTTTACAATTATTTATGGATCTAATTATTCTTGATTAATTAGTTATTCATGTAGAGAAATTTCTACAAAAGATCCCACGATGAACAAACTACCTCAAACAAAAAACCAAATCTTCGGCCAACTCTTTGCTCGTTGTTAACCTCCTCTGTCTTCCAAATTCTAATGGCTTCTTCTTCTTCCAAGCCCAAAAGGAATTACCACGTCTTCCTGAGTTTTAGAGGCTCGGATGTCCGCAACAACTTCCTCGGTCATCTTTACATAGCTTTAGGCCAAACAGGAATATACACTTACATTGATAGTGAAGAACTAAAGAAGGGAGAGTAGATATCACCTATGCTTATGAAAGCAATTGAGGAATTGCGAATTGCGATTGTCATTTTCTCCAAGAACTATGCTTCATCACGATGGTGTTTGGAAGAGGTGGCGAAGATCATGGAGTGCAAGGCACAGAGGGACTTGATTGTGTTGCCAATATTTTACAAGGTGGAAGCAAGAGAAGTTAAAGGGCAAAGAAAGAGTTACGGGAGAGCTATGGCTGCACATCAGTCAAAATTCGGGAAGGATTCGGAGATAGTTAAGAGATGGAAGAAGGCTCTCTTTGAAGCTAGTAGCCTTTCCGGGTGGGACTTGAGTGATGGGTGAGTAGTAATCAATATAACGCACTGCTTTGTCATTGTATTTTCCACACTCAATTACTCTCTCCTTTTATTCCGATGAAATTTAATCACATTTTTGGACCCTTGAATCAATGAGTTAATTAATTTTCTGGATTTTGTCAGAGATGAAGCAAAGCTTATAAAGAGAATTGTGAAGGAGATCTCTATGCAGCTAAATCGAACACCCTTATATGTTCCCAAGCATCCAGTTGGGATACATCCCCGAATGATAAAGCTGGAATCAATGTTAGATCTTGAGTCTAATGATGTTCTCATGATAGGATTATGGGGACAAGGAGGCATAGGGAAGACTACTTTGGCTAAAGCAATTTACAATGCTATCTTTAGACAATTTGAGGGTTCATGTTTTTCGCCAAATGTTCGAGAAGCTTCAAAAGATTCTAAGGATTTAGTTACATTGCAAAAAAAATTGTTGTCTCAAATATTATTGGGAAAAAGATTAACAGTGTTTAGTGTGGATGGAGGTATTACTTTAATGCAAGATAGACTTTGCCACAAAAAAGTTCTTCTTGTCCTTGATGATGTCAATGATGTAAGACAATTAAATGCTTTAGCTGGAAAGTTTGAGTGGTTTGGTAAAGGAAGTAGGATCATCATTACTACAAGAGATAGCCATTTGCTAACTTCCCATGGGATAGATAAAGATCACATCTATGAAGCTGAAACTTTAAAGGATTTTGAAGCTCTTGAACTTTTCAATAAGCATGCTTTTCTTAGAAACAACAATGTAATAATAAGGAGGGATCTTGTGGATAGTGCTTTGCATTATGCTAATGGTCTTCCTTTAGCACTTGAGGTATTGGGCGCTTTCCTTTGTTGTCGAAGAGAAAGTGAGTGGGAAAGTGCATTGAATAGACTTGCTAAAAGTCCTGACAAAACCATCAATGATGTTCTCAAGTTAAGTTAAAATGGACTAGAGGATTATGCAAATGAGATCTTTCTTGATATTGCTTGTTTCTTTAAGGGGCAATCTACAGAGTACATTATGAAAGTGCTTGACAGTTGCGACTTTGACACTACTATTGGAGTACAAGTTCTTGTCAAGAAATCCTTGATAATTAAGGAGAAAGAGACCCTACAGATGCATGACTCGATTCAATTGATGGGCATGGATATAGTTAAACAAGAATGTCTTGATGATCCCGGAAGACGTAGAAAGGTTATGGCTTTATGATGATTTTCTTGATGTTCTATCGGGAGATATGGTAAGATTTGCTCATATAGACACTACTTTTTTTCTTATTCTATGATTTTGTATATTAATAGCAAAGCAAAATCTATAAATGTAGGGAACAAATGCGGTAAAAGCCATAGTTTTGGATTTAACCAAGCCAGAGGAGATATTCATAGGTCTTGGTGCTTTCGCAAATATGAGATGGTTGAGGGTGCTCATTATGATTAATGTGCATAACTCTTTCAAAGGTCCTATATGTCTTCCTAATGGACTTAGATGGTTTGAATGGCCTCAATGTCCTCCTTGGTTTCCAAAAGTTTCCTCTGGTCCAAAGAAGTTGGTTGGACTTGATCTGCACAAAAGCAACATCCAAATTGTGAGGGAGCAATTTAAGGTGTGCATTTAAATGAGTAGTCTTCATTTCCTTCTGTTTTATATCCATATCTATATGCATATGATAATGAATATGTATATGTATTATTGAAAACTTTGAGTACTAACTATGATGATGCTTGTTAATGTGCTTAAGAAACATCTATCTCTATTAAATTGTTTATATTTGCTTAGAGTATTAAACAATTTCTTATGTGAATGTTATTGTTCATTCGAACAAAAAGATTCAAGAAAAGCAATCTCATTTCCAAAATATCATAACCACTGTTGAAGTTAAAGCATCAATAAATTTAATTGACTGCTGATTGAATGATATCTAACGATTGAATGATGAATGCGCTTAAAATTTTAATAAACATGAACCGAGGATTTAATTATTAGGTCTTTGAAATGATTGATTCTGAAATTTTTTTTATTAAAGATTCTATATAGCTTACTAGATATTCTTTTCGAAATTACCTTTGAAAAGAGAGAGGATTTTCTTCCTTATTTGCATGATCATTGAAGAGAGTGTCGCGCTAAATGCATTTGACTGAACCTCCCATTGTTCTCTCTCCAGTCAAAAGTTTTACCGACTCAACAAGTTTCCAGTCAAAATTTTGTTAGCAATGGAATTTGACAATTACCAACGTCTTTTACCTTTTGCCAGCACGGAACGGTGCTCCGAGTTTGGCACTACGGACAGGCATAACCGGACCTATGTCACTTGTTTGAATTGAATTTTTTTCTCAGCTTTCTTTTGGTCCAAATGTCTATCAAAGTTGGTTTCATTATTCATGCAGGACTTTGGAAAATTGAAGTTCATTAACTTCAGTGAATGCCAGTCGGTGGTTTGTATGCCAAACCTCAATTGTACCCCAAGTCTTGAGGAATTGAATCTCGGTGGGTGCAAAAACTTGGAGCATGTCCACAGATCAGTTGTACATCATGGCAAGTTACAGTTGTTGCATTTATATGGATGCTTGAAGTTGCAAAGATTCCCTGATATTCTGGATAAAGTCAAGGCTTTGCGAGAAATTCTTTTGACAGGGACTTCAATTAAGGAACTTACTACATCCATAGAAAATCTTGTCTCTTTGGAAATCTTAGTTTTACAGGATTGTAAAAAATTGGAAATCCTTCCATCTAGCATCTACAAGTTACAAAATCTTAAAACTCTGTTGCTTGACGGGTGCTCAAAACTAAATAAGTTTCCAAAGAAGGAAGAGGATTCGAGTGATCCCCATATGGAGATGGGATTTCCTAAGTTAGAATGGTTAGACCTTAGGAGATGCAATCTATCAGAAGTTGAGTTCTTGGAGGACTGTTCCTGTTTTCCCTTCTTAAGAGATTTGTGGTTGTCCAAAAACAATTTTACTAACCTTCCTACATGCGGACACCTATATAATTTGCTCACTTTGGATGTTTCCTATTGCCGACAGCTACAAGAGATCCGCAAGATTCCAGGGCAATTGCGTGGTCTAGAAGCAGTTTGTTGTGAATCACTGAATAAAATTCCCTCGGACATATGTCGCGTTAGGGATATTGACTTATCTTTATGTCATGAACTGGTCCGTAAGGGGTTCACCAATGATCTGGTCAAGCTTGAGGTTAGACTCTCTCTGTCTCTGTGAGTTTTGTACATGTTGGTTGCACCTAGTGTTTGTATACTGCAGAAGGCTGAAAATCCTAGAGTGGTAGGCTAATTAAGAATAGCAAGCATAGAAAAGTGAGAACGCATGTATATGTGGTGGGATGGTATAAGGCAACACAAGATACTCTTTATTTATACAACCCTAGTTTGCCGTGGAATTATTAGGATCACTTGATAAAAAACTTCAATGATTGTTCATCCAATTACAAAATCTTCAACAATACATGCCCTGTTTCCACCAATTAAGTACAAAAGATCTTCGTCATGCTATGGCTAACAATAGCTAAACACGAGGACTCCTCATTGAATCTCATCTTTTAGGTGCCAATTTCGAAAACTATCTAACAATCTACTTCTATTTGAATCTCATCTTTTAGGTGCCAATTTCGAAAACTATCTAACAATCTACTTCTATGACAGAAATTTCTTCCCAGAATGGGTTGCCGGGTTCTTCTACCTGGAGGACACATGCCAGAGTGGTTGCTCCCTGATAAAGATGATTATATATCTTTCACAACTTCAAAGGACTTGTATAAGAAGTTCTTAGGATTGGCATTTTGTGTTGTATTTTGAGCAAAAGAAGGAATGGACTGTGCCATGTTTGAGCTTCTAACATACATTAATGGCAAATTGAGGATGAAAACCCCAACCGATATCACTGCGGTTGATTTGGACCATGTGTGGCTTGAATATTGTGAACCAAAGTGTCTGTGGGGAGAAGACCCTTTTGGTCCAAATGACTCCAGTCATTTCCAGTTCAGAATTAGGGCAACAAGTGCAATTGTGAAAAAGTATGGATTCCGCCTAATATGCAAGCCACTAGAGAATGATTTGGATATTTTGCTTCAAGATGATCAGTTGTTGGATTCAGCTTTACTCTATGAGATTTGGTATGAAGATAGTCAAATGAGCATAGAAGAAGAAAGTTCAAGTGAAATGGAAAAAACTAGATAGTAGAATTGGTACAGAGAAAATAGTTAAAGTAGTTTAGTCATCAAAGTGTAGAACATGGCTGACTTCTCAATTCAGGCCTCTACATGTTTGTGCATTTGTGTGATTGATACATACTCTATGGTGTGTGCACTATGTGTTTGTATGATACAAAAGCTGAATGCCATATAAACAAACTATATAAGGTGATTCTGCACCCTATATGTAATAGCGCCGACAAGAGCATGAAGATAATCAAACAAGCATCGAGATGACAATTCAGATGAAGCAGAAGATTTATTTGATAGCGAACTGAGCATCGGAAAAGATTGTCCAAGCAAATTAGCGCACCGATGATTAAACATGGCTGACTTCTCTCTCTCTCTCTCTCTCTGCGCGCCTGTGCATGCGTGCGTGTTGATAGTGCAAAATCCGAAAATTCCTGACAAACAAACAAATCTAATATAAAGTGATTCTGCACGTATAAGTAATAGAGATGCCTACAACACTTATAAGGGAATGATTTCTATCGCATGAGGATTGTATATATTACAAATAAAGATCAATGTGCCAAATTACTATATAACTGTTGCTTAGCTGGAATTGCATGGAATATGCATAAGTTAAATCTCCTGCTAGAACTAATTACGGACTTTGGGTATTTCTAATAATTTACCCATATAATAAAAGTATCGCTGTTTCCGAATTTCTCCCAATTACCATAATGTTAAAGAGAGATGCTACAGGAGTTTGTCCTTGTTGAAGACGGTTCCATATTTTCCTGATTTCATGAGACTTGTATGACAAGTTTCTAGGTTTGGCTCTCTTTTGTTGCTTTTGATGTAGAAGATGAAAGAAAAGGAAATATCTTTTGACATCGTGCCACATGTGAACAACCAAAAGCAGAATGTGGCATAAGAACTCTTAGTTAATTTGATTTGGATCACATATAGATTCAATATCTCAGATTCTTTTTTTTTAAATCAGCTAACCATCTGTCATAGAATGAACAATTCAATAAATAGTCAATCATTAGTCAATTGAATCATTAAGTATAGAGATATCGAAACCCCACCCCGGTAACCACCAAATAAAATGATTAACTGGGCAATCTCAAGAAAAATGCGGCAGGGTTTCCATCAATCCCTGGCAATTAAGGGGCACGATTTATCCGCAATGACCACGAACCAAGAAATGTTGCACGTACTTCTTGTGACCCACCCGCGACAATAGTCAGTGTCGAGAGGGATGGAGTTTAGGAGTATTTACTCGTGAGCTCGCACTCAAGCCATGTCAACCGAAAGGCATCATCACCCGCATTTTGATCTCAACCTATTGAACTTGAGGTCTACACGAATGCGGGTTCTCCTTAACCCATACCCAGTGCAACGGCAGGAGGGTGTCGTGATTCGTTCCCACGTGACGGCATGTCTTATGAAAAAGAAAATGAGCGTGAGAAACAAATTTAGGGGTTCTTCCACTACAATAGCCCTCTCAAATGGTGCATTTTCAAAAGATGTCCTCTGATGCAGCCCGCATTGAAGACCAGCTCTCTCGACCAAGAAGATCAGCCCACATTCAAGCTCGATGAAACCAAGGAGCCGTATCAATATCTTGAGTCCATCCCGAAGCTTGAAAGACACCTTGGGAGCCCGCATGACACTTTTACTAGTTTATAGTTTCTATGCTCTTTACTATTTCACCTAGTTTCAATGTTCTGTCTTTATTTCTTCTAGTTTCAATGTTCTATCTTTATTTCTCTTAGTTTCAATGCTCTGTCTTTATTTCTTTGGCGATATAAGCCATCCAATTTCTTGTAAAAGACATACGACTTTTGATGAATGAAAAACTTTGCTTTGAAGCAAGAATCATGAACCTTATAGAGTTCATACCCTTGAAAACCTAGAAGAGTTTTCACTACGTCCTTAAAGAGTCGGAACTTTTGAAATCTGCATCCTTGAAGAGTTGCAGTCATCGATCTAGAAGAGTCAGCGCCCCCTCAACTTCCTTGGAGGCCTAGAAGAGCAACCAACGAAGTCTCTACCTTTTCCTGTTCTGTTCGTTATTTCGAACCAAAATTCGACCATCCTACAGTGCTTATTTCAGAAAACCCAAAAAAGAGAAATTGTAGATCCAGAAGTCTTCGTTCATTTGGCTGTAAAATCAGGTCGATCTGATCTGTATCGACAAAGATACGACTGTTCTCCTGAGCTTGCGCAGTGCTGAAATTTCTGTTCATCTTGTTTTCCCGTGTGCGAGTCACTCTCCCGATCCTATTGTGTGAGAAAGCCCAACCTGGGCTTGCATCATTCTCACTTCACCTTTTGGACTCTGCTCGTATGAGTATGCTAAATCGTAACTTGTGGGTGCTCAACAAGATATATACTAGGCATGACAGGTTCATTTTATTATTTAAGTTTATTAAACAATCTAAGATAAAACCTTAATTTTGAGGGCCGGCCGGAAAGCCCAATCGAGGGTCGAGAGTATTTCCTCAATTCCTACACAACCAAAGATCTAGGGTTTGGGGACTTGGATTATGTTAATATTTCTATTAACACCTTTTTGGTACCTAACGGTCATCATGTTTACCTAAGGTGATCATGCATGTCTTCTTACTTTTTTTGTGCCATTTGAAATTAAAAGAGTGATCATGCGTGGATGGCAATTTTATGCCATTATAATTCTACAAAGATGAAAAAGAAAGGTGAATAATTTAAATTGAAATTTGCAATGCAGTAAGTGAACACCCAAGGAAAAGTAGTAAACCTAGACATACAATCCTAAAAAGGATAAAGAAAGGAAAGGAAAAAAAGAAACCCGCACCTCGTTGGGTTTTTATACAACACGAGAGAAAACTCAAAACATATGTCGGGTATTTAATGAATAATACAAGAAAAGGTCGGAATGGAAATCGACCATCACTGTCTTCGAGATCGCCTTCTTCCAAGGACCAGCATCTTGAGCCTATTCTAGCTTCAATCTAAGGCTATGCAAACATGTTACATTTGAAACAAATATCAAATCATGCAAAAGATAAACAAAACATGTCAAAGTATCAAGCAAATAGCAATCAACCGATTCAAGTTAGCCTTTGGGTAGGCCTTTTATAATTGCACACACAATGTGCCGTTAGACCATTTCCCCATTCATTATTAGATGCAGTTCATGGTGATTAGCCATCATTAACATTCACTCACAATGACTAACACCATAAGTCCCTAAGTTGAGTTCTAATGTGTAACCCCAAGCTTAACCCATGAGCACACATCGAATTTACATGATTATCTAACAATCATATGCATAGAACTTGAAAGTAAACATATAGTAAATCTGAAGATCTTGGTTCTCATCCAATTAAACAATTAGTAAACCGACACCGGGTCACTTCATACATTCATCATGCATTAAGCACAAATCGCATGCTTCAAAGGATCATCGAATGATCTTTTCATTTTCTGTTGATAAAATTCATGATGGATCATCGAATGATCTTTTCATTTTCTATTGATAAAATTCATGATATAAGGATCAAAAGTTGTGAAGACACCAAAAGTTGGTTCTATATGCATTATTTTCTAAAATTCTTAGAACATAATTGGGACACAATGGGCAAAACAGGGGAATTTGCAGCACAACAATCAAAGAACAAGAAATTGAAGATGATCCATGGGGTAATTAGCCTCACAAAAATTATAGCACATCAAGTAATCAATATAAAACAACTTTCATGATTTAATTTTCCTAAGAAAAGCTATGCATGATTTTATAAAAATCAAAGAATACAGGGCAATGCATTCAAAACAGAACAGGACAACAGGATTCTAAGGCAAACTTATGGTGATTTGTCCTAGTTGATGATGTCCAAAAATTCTCAAAATTCAACACAAGATGGTCCTAAAGATGAAATCAATGCTCATAAAGGACTTGACTTCAGAATATTTATGGAAAAAATTCGCGTGAAATTGGCAAAATGCAGACACATAATTGCCCCAACATGCATTCTAAATTTGCAAAATTTTCAGATTTCAGGGCAACTTCACAAAAATGGAAAAGGAGTCTATTGATATGAAAATGGACCAAACTTGACATAATTGGAAAGTTCAAGGAATGTTCTTAGGCTTCCTCAGAGACCCTAGGTTCAACTAAGATTGATTTCATGCCTAATTTATAGCATTTGCACAAACACAGGAGATTCCAACATATAGAGCAGTAGCATGTTCAAAAAATGCATGGCCTATAACTCTTATATGACATGGAAAAAATGGGAGAAAATCATATAGATTGTATATAGGATCATGAACATTTTTCATTAAGGGACTTACACCTGAATATGATCACAATGCATGGTACAAAATTAATAAAGGCAAAGTAAACATAATCGACATGTATGATGACAGAATCAAAATTCCACTAATACATGTGATATGTGGGTTAATGACATCCATTTGGAATAATTTATACTTTCTTAAAATGATATTGAGATGTATAATGACGTTCATGAATACATTATAGTGAAGTGATCACAATTACACAACTAATTCCGCACGAATGCCGATTCGGACTAGAGCAAGGCAAGGA
Source organism: Corymbia maculata (assembly GCA_014182735.1). Classification (NCBI taxonomy): domain Eukaryota; kingdom Viridiplantae; phylum Streptophyta; class Magnoliopsida; order Myrtales; family Myrtaceae; genus Corymbia; species Corymbia maculata. The sequence goes on along the minus strand of CM024686.1, from coordinate 23,401,047 downwards.
TAACCTAAAGACGATTTTATGGGATTTTCACCCAGTGAATGTTGTCCAAAAAATTTGAAAAAAATAAATTCATGAAGAACATCTATACATGCAATTTTCTAGAAGGAATCAACTAGAAATTAGATCTATAAAAATCACTAAAAAATTGACTAACATAGAACTCATACTTGGGAATGAACTGAACAGCAAGAGTAAATGATGATTTTTGATAGGTATGGCTTGGAAATACTCATCCAAAATTATGAGAAAAAAGCATTTCATAAGCAACATCTGTACAAAAAAAGCATTTCAGGCAGTTAGGAATTACAAACAACAATGTCTAGCACGGACGTTTGGAGGCTGATCCACCTATCTTAATGAACTTCGAAAATTCTAGAAAAATTATATAATTATGTTGATTGATTTTCATAAGGAACAAACTTAAAAATGAATCAGAAAAATCAGCAAACTTCAAAGGTCAGAACATCACTGATCACAAGAAATGCAACTCAACATAACAGTACTCACCACCGACTTTTATAGAGGTTTTCAGGTAGTAAATGATGTCCGATCAGGACACTTCTATACATCTTGGAAAGATCATTGACTTGACTTCGAATGTCATGAAGACACCGAACACAGAAAAGCACGTTTTCAAGCTCATATTCAATCATTTACCAGATCAGGTCTTCTAATACACAAATTGCAGAACAAGTTTAAATACTAAATAAATCAAACAAGTTCATGCCGTGATCAATCATCCAAATCCATCCTATAACATCTAGAACACCTCATATCAGCTGTGATCATCATCAAACCAGGCCTAGGTGCGATTTCTAGCCCCGATTGCCTAACGCAATCTCGCCTCATCAAACTTAAGAGCAAGAACAATACCTTAGTTGCGGTTTCCCGACGATTCGAGTTCGAGCGGGGCAAAACCGATATGCAGCCATACCAAGGGACATTGAGGGGATCTTGAAGGAGGCTACAATCACTGGAGGGGCCGGATCAGCGTCAGGATAGCTCCAATCAAGTACTGGATAGAACCGATTCAATTTAGACCGGTTCACAACACCAAAGGGAAAGGGAGGAGCATGGGTCGATAAGCGAGGCTTCAGAGGAGCTGCTGGCCGCCGAACTATCGAGTAGAGAAGGGGGAAAGTCGAAGGATGTGACATTGATGGCGATGTTGTAGGTGAAGGCCCATCGGCGAGCGGTTGGAGAAGTCGTGCAAAGTGGTTAGAGAGAAAGGAGAATGGGCGGGAAAAAGAGAGGGAAGAGAGAGATTAGAGAGAGAATGTAGCTGCACAAAATGATCCCCTTAGTTTGATTCAAGGGCTCAGATCTAATCCTATTCCTAGATCTAATCTCATCCATTAAATTAATCACATGTTGAATTTTTTTTCAAGGGCTAATATGCACTCTTAATGAATGGATGAGATTTAATTGTGAGATTAGGGCCATTTTGCAAATTTTTTTGAACTTCAGGGGTAATTTTGCAAAAAAATTGAAAATCTTGGGGCAAAATCGCAATTTTCAAAAATTAAGGGTATGGGAGGCATGACCACGAGGTGGGCCACCTTGCTGTGGTAACCGGTGGCAGAAAACCGGTTAGAGGAGGGTTGAATCGGCCTCCTAAGTTGATGGCTAGTCAAACCAGTTCACATCGGTTGATTGGTTCAAGCCCCTGTCGAGCAGTTCGAACCCTATTTTCTTTAAATCTTTGCAATTTAATCCTTAAGGGACTAAATTATAAAGAAATTTACTAATCATGAAGAAACATGGTCTAATTTCAAAAGAAACGGTCTAATTTTGATCTAATTAGACCAATTAAACCATGAAAATTCAATCATATGATTTTCATTAGCCTAATTATCTAATTATTGTGAAAGACATTGGACCCATGCCATGGATATACCAAATCGGACTTCCCTATGCTAAATTGAGCAATTTCAATTAATTGTTAGCCAAAATTTGCAAATTAATCGAAATTGAATTCAATTAAAATTGCAAGACATCTTTTAGCTTAATTGCCCATGTCTAAAGGGATCTATTACGTTGAAATTGACCTCATATGAATGGCATGACCTTTATGTCAAAATTAAATTGAGGGCCAATGTCTAAATTAAACCTCAATTCATCAAATTAAACCTTAGTCATGAATGGGTCAACTTGAATTTTATGAATTGAAGCTCAATAACTCTATTTTCTTAAAGTCAAATAAGCTAAATCCCCCAAATCGATAGGTTGGCAAATGAATTTCCTTAAATTGACCCCAAATTTGGACTTAACTTACAAAATTGAGTAGAATGGAAGTATTAGTTCGCAAACTATGTAGAATGGATTTGGACCTCTAATTAGGAGCAAAAATGTCAATTCACATTCCGACTTCCCCGATCTTGAAATTGATTGAATGAGTAAATGGGTAATTATCTCTAGATCAAATGTCGCAAAATGAACCGAGCCTAATTATGATCGAACAAAAGTACTTTATTTTTGGCCGATCTTAAACCTAAAAACAAAAAATTTGGAAAATGAAGTTTTTAATCGATTTTCACAAAATTTTTGAAGCTAAAATCAAATAGAAGATCAAATGAAATGATTTGGTGATTTTTGTATTTTTCCATTTTTTTGTTATAGATTTGACCAAGAATCAAACTTTAGTTGACTTTTCACTAGATGTTTGATTTTGTAGTTAAATCTTTGAATTTTTCTAGAATTTTCACTTCTAAAGTGAAATTAAACTTGAAAGGAAATTTTTTTATGCAAAACGCCAAAATTTGATATGAAGTTGACTTTTAGTCAAAAGATTGACTAGAAAGTCACCCATTTGACTTTTCGGGTCTTCATGTGAAATAAATAGGAAATTACTTATTAAAGATAAGCCAACAGATAGAATTGAAAAATGGCACTTTTTGTTAGAAAACTGGCTCGTCGCGATTGGAAGCTCTAATTTCAATTTTTTACCCTTATTAACATGTTGATTAAAAATCAGATATCAACAGTACTCGAAATCTACTGGGAGATGATCTTGATAGCCATGGCCAAATTGAGGGTAAACATGACTCAGTTTCTGGCCAATGATTTGAAATGATGGCAGTCATGAAAATGCTTGGTCAAAATAACCGGGGAACATACCAAAAAAATAACAATAATAGAAGCAAATTATGAAAAAAGTTTTAAATTTATTGTATTTATGCCAATTCAGTCACAAGATATTCAACTATGTCAATTTAATCCTAAATCTTTTGATGATTTACTAATAATGTAGTTATTTCAAATAATTTTGACCAGAAAATGCTGATGCAACGATCTAGTCAATGTTGGTAGTCACATGTGGCGTGGCCAAATGCGACATGAATAATTTTTGTCTATTTTTTTCTTTCCTTTTTGCTAGTGGTCGGAGAGGGTTGGGCAAGGGTCCCCCTTGCCTGACTCTAGCGAGGGCCGCCCCTTAGGAATTTTCGGTTCATTTTATTCAAATCACATGTGGATCCAATTTATCCAACCATATGTGTGGCGGGAGTGTAGGGGTAGGAGTTGATTTTGGTAAATTTGAGGAGAGTTATCAGGTGGAGCTGGGAAAAAATTGGGATATGTGCTTAGATGCAAGCAATTAGAGGACAATTTGAAGGTTGTGATTGTAAGACAATAATTAGTGGATCCAGCTTCAATTTGCTAGAATTCCGATCAAACAACAGATCCGGAGGAAGAGACTTCACAAATGTGGCAACGTCTGTGAAGAGAAATGCTGTACTTTAAAAAAAAAAAGTGAAACAGATTAAATGAGAAGAGGCGAGTGTATTTAGTATTAGCTTGGAACTCGTAAGGAAACAATCACTAGGCCAGGCGAGACAGACTGCGAGCGGTATTTGTTTCCTGATGCAGGGACACGAATGGGGAATTCCTAGGATTATCACCCTGTGTTGTTGTTCAATTCAATCTCTCATTTCGCCAGCCCTAATGCCTACAAGAATAGCTAAAGGCAGAGCCAAATCCACACTCAAAACAAAATCGACAACAAATTTATTCATTATACTAACTCACCTTCTCTGAAAGAAAACCGCCAACTCATATCCCGAAGATACAAAACAAGCAAAGCAACTGTCCTCCCCAAATTTAGTGTAGTGGGGTGTGGTGTGGTGAGGTTTTGCCTCACTAAGAAGTGGGAAATTGGGGCAAAAGCCAACACGGAACTAACAGAGATTGAGGTATACTCCGTGCTGCGAAAGGTATTCAGCCAGTAGAATACTGAGTATTATTGATGCCACGAAGACGGATAGTGCTTTTAGCTTGCTTATAGGGTTCGATTCGATCTTGTACTTTAGCACACTAAAGACCAAGCTAATCTTGATGGAGTGAAATGTGGAATTGATTCGATCATTCTAGCCGGAAAGCAGTTATCGACCCTAGGATCCGACTTGCGTTAAAAGCTTTCTTTTCTTATGAAATTTCGACTTAATGGCAAACAATGGTTATTTCAAACACTGTCTACTATCACACCAACAATCTGAATACAAGTAAATGGAATAGCTTGGTTACGAAGTTAAACACCATAATAATTATTTGACGTGAAACAATTAGAATGCAGATAGACTACTCAATAATAATTATTTCGACTTGAAATAAGTAACTCATCTACGCTTTTTTAAAACTAATTTGTATCTTTTGTATGGCAGTGGTGTAGAGGAAGCCGAACCTGGGTGCGCACTGCCAACTGACAATGTTGAAGTTATTGGAAAATGAATTTTCAACGTGTGTTCATTATTGATAATGATACAAGCTTCAGTGATTGTCATTTTTCTTGAAGAAACTAGTGTGTGGTTAATCCCGTTGGTGATTTGTTGATCCTCCTTATTTTCTAGATTTGGCTTTATTTTGTAGAATTTTGCCATTTGCTCCGCTTTGTTTGTTTTATCATGATAGACTATGTACTTCTCATATATCTTTGGAATTATGAATACAATTTTTTTCGACAAAAAGAAAAACCAATTTGTACCTATTAACTAAGAGTCTGCATGGCAACGTTTCTGTTCTTGGGAGTAGTTTCTGCTCAGAAATGTTTTTTTCTGTTCGCTCCTAGGAACAGTTTCGAGCATTTGAAGGCGTTTGGCAATTGAAAATTTTTTTTGTTCCAGAACGGAAATGCATTTGGTAAAAATCTCCAATCTTTTGATTCTTTTAATTTTCTTTTTTCTTTTTTTTTCCTCCATGTTGGCCGTCGCTAGTGAGGCTCCGGCGAGCTCGTTGGAGCCTTGCCCAAGCGGCCCGAGGCTGGGCCTTGCCCAGGCGGCGCCAGGCCGGGCCTCGCCTTGGCTCCCTGGCGAGGCCGAGCCTCGCGTCGACCAGCGAGGCTCGAGCCTCGCCAGTGGCGGCCAGGCGAGGCTCAACCTTGCCTAGATCTACGAGGCCGAGCCTCGTCGGTGGTTGGGCGAGGCTCGCCCGGCTAGGCGCCACCTAGGTGGGGCTTGGCCTCACTCGGCTTGGCGTCACCTGGGCGAGGCTCGCCCGTCCAGGCGCCGCTTGGGCGAGGCGAGGCGAGGCTCGCCGGTGGTGGCTGGGCAAGGCTCCAACGAGCTCGCCGGTGGTGGCCGGGTGAGGCTCGACGAGCTCGCCGGACCTCGCCTGGTGGCTCACCGGCGGCGGCGATGGGTCGGTTGAGGGGTGGGAGAAGGAAGAGGAAGAGGAAGAAGAAGAAGAAGAAAAGGAAAGAGAAAGAAAAAAGGAAAAAAAGAAAGGAAAAAAAACTGTTTCTTGAAATTGTTCCCGGGAACAAGAAACAACTTTTTCTTGTTTTTGATTTCTACTCCAAATCTGTTTCGGGGAACAAATTTGTTCCCGGGAACAAAAAATTTACCAAACGTGTTTCTGTTCTCAGGAACAAAAAATTTGCTTTCGGAAACAAAAGAACAGAAATAGTTGTTCCCAGGAGCGTTACCATGCAGACCCTAAATAATTAATCAATGATGTGGTTTTTAAAACATTAGCTATGAAAACATTGTCCGTTACTCATCTAGGCTTCTTTGACATTGGAAAATTCCGATAAAATTGTTCAATCTGATCTTCAATGAAAAAGGAATCGGAAGGGACGTGTTGAAATGTGATTTGTCAGAAGTTAAGATTTAAAGTTCAACTAGACGGAGTTCCTTCGATATATCCACTCAACTTAAAATCGTCGTAGGTTTTGTGAGAGTTGGGCAAGAATGGAAAATGCGACTTTTGCCATGCGCATCATTTCTTTTATAAATCAATTAATAATTAATGACAGCACTTACTGCCAAATATTCTTCTTCTTCTTCTTCTTCTTTTGTTGGTGCTACTACCAAATAATTCGAGTAGCAAGGAATGGATTAGACGAATGGATAAAGATAGCAACAGTAACGAATGACAACTCATACAGAGAGGGATCCAATAAGGAATTGAGTACACAGAGACATCTTATGAACATGATTTACTTTTGTCAATGCACAAATTGTCCATAAAACTTAAATTTATTACACAACGATCAATTGAACTGTTAATCTTTAAATTGTGCCAATTTTTTTTTTCAGTCAGTAAAAGATCATTTCATTTCAACATGAAAATGTAGATGGATACATCAAACATGCTTCGGAACATAACAAGTCCAACGGATGAGGTGGTATGAAACCCAATACAAAAGAAGAGTGTTGTAGAGTTGGACTTTTGTGATCCAATCCACAACATTATTATAAGTTCTAGGGCAACGGACCAAGCTAAGATTAGGCAAAAAGTCAATGAAGTACCGCTGGCTTGGACCAGCTCTCTTTCCTCCCACGTGGGTTGCTCGTCACCATTTACTTGCTGAACTCCAGACAGGCTGTTAGATTCAACCACCGACTTCTGATCAGATCGAGACAAAGCATACCCGACCAAGTGTCGTCCCATACATTGATAGATTTTCCACTTTCCACACCACCTAACATATGGTGCAAGTGAATCCCTTCCTAACATTAAGTTTTGCCATCCCCAAGACAGTCTTATTCCTTTCCCTGTAGTCCAGAAATTTCCCCGTGGATAGTATTTACCCTTCAACAATCTACTCCATAGAGCGGTGGGTGGCTGTGAGGGCCTCCAAGCTTGTTTACCCAACATCATTCTTTTGAAGATGATTAAATCTCGGAAACCCGATCCTCCCATGTCTTTCTTGGTCTTGAGGATCTCCCATGTCTTCCAATGCAATCCCACTCTAGCCTCATTTGGTTTCCACCAAAAAGATGCAATCTTCTTTTCTATGGCTTTGCTTACATTTTTGGGTATTTTAAATAAGGTGCATTAGATTTGACTTTTTAGTGACTATAAAAAAATATTCAAAAGTATGATTGACCAACTTTTGAAGCAAAAGCGCGTGCATGAGTGCTAGTGTACTTTAATGTGTACATAAGGAGGAAAAACAACAAACTCAAGACGATGTCTTTCGAGTAGTCACGAATAATTATAATTTGCAAAAAATAAAAATAAAATGAAAGACAAAAACTCATTGGTTCGGATGCCATTTCTTGGAAAGCACAGCAAAGTATTTCACTGGGATAGCTAAGATGTCAGGCTCATCCACGAGCAACTTCATTAGAAAAAATTGATTAAAACTCCTATTCTTAGTTGACCCACAAATAAAAAAATAAAAAAAGGAAGCCATGCATCTGGGTACAATGAACATATAGAGAAGATAACACGGTGAATAAACTACCTCAAACAAGGTACCAAATCTTAGGCAACTCATTGCTCATTGTTAGCCTCCTGAATTTCCTGATTCTAATGGCTTCTTCTTCTTCCTCCAAACCAGATATGAGTTATCTTGTCTTCCTGAGTTTCAGAGGTCCAGACGTTCGCAACAACTTTCTTAATCATCTCTATACAGCTCTAGATCATACAGGAATATACACTTATATCAACAGTGAAGAACTGAGAAAGGGAGAGCATATATCACCTGCACTTATGAAGGCGATTGAGGATTCGCAAATTGCAATTGTTGTTTTCTCTGAGAACTATGCTTTCTCGACATGGTGTTTGGAAGAGGTGGCGAAAATCATGGAGTGCAAGGCACAGAAGGACCTAATTGTGTTGCCAGTCTTTTACAAAGTGGAACCAAGAGAAGTGAGAGGAGGAAGAAAGAGTTATGGTATAGCTATGGCTAAACATGAGTCCAAGTTTGGGAAGGATTCGGAGATAGTGAAGGGATGGAGGAATGCTGTTTTTGACGCCGGTAGCCTTTCTGGGTGGGAGTTAAATGACGGGTAAGTAGTAATTGACGTGACATGCTGATTTGTCATTATTTTTTATATGCTGAATTACATCTATCATTTTTATTCTGATGAAACTTAATCATATCTTTGAACCACTGAATCAATTAGTCAAGTAATTTTCTGGATTTTGCTAGAGATGAAGCAAAGCTTATGAAGAGAATTGTGGAGGAGATCTCTATGCAGCTAGACCAAACACCCCTACATGTTGCTAAGCATCCGGTTGGGATACATCCCCAAGTGGTAAAGCAAGAATCAATGTTAGACCTTGAGTCTGATGATGTTTTCATGATAGGATTATGGGGACAAGGAGGCATAGGAAAAACAACTTTAGCTAAAGCCCTTTATAATGCTATTTTTAGACAATTTGAGGGTTCATGTTTTTTGCCAAATGTTCGAGAAGCTTCAAAAGATTATGGGGATTTAGTTGCATTGCAAAAAAAATTGTTGTCTCAAATATTATTGGGAAAAAAATTAACAGTGTTTAGTGTGGATGGAGGTATTACTTTAATGCAAGATAAACTTTGCCACAAAAAAGTTCTTCTTGTCCTCGACGATGTCAATGACGTAAAACAATTAAATGCTTTAGCTGGAAAGTTTGAGTGGTTTGGTAAAGGAAGCAGGATCATCATTACTACAAGAGATAGCAGTTTGCTAACTTCCCACGGGATAGATAAAGATCACATCTATGAAGCTGAAACTTTAAAGGATTGTGAAGCTCTTGAACTTTTCAATAAGCATGCTTTTCTTAGAAACAACAATATAAGGAGGGATCTTGTGGATAGTGCTTTGCATTATGCTAATGGACTTCCTTTGGCACTTGAAGTATTGGGCTCTTTCTTATGTGGTAGAAGAGAAAATGAGTGGGAAAGTGCATTGAATAAACTTGCCAAAAGTCCCGACAAAACCATCAATGATGTTCTTAAGTTAAGTTATGATGGATTAGAGAACTACGCAAAGGAGATTTTCCTTGATATAGCTTGTTTCTTCAAGGGGCGATCTATTGAGTATATTATGAAAGTTCTTGACTGTTGTGATTTTGACACAACTATTGGAGTGCAAGTTCTTAAGGAAAAGTCCTTGATAATTGAAGACAAAGAGACCCTACAGATGCATGACTTAATTCAGCTGATGGGCATGGATATTGTTAAATAAGAATGTCATGATGATCCTGGAAGACGTAGTAGATTATGGGTTTTTGATGATGTTCTTGATGTTTTATCAGGGGATATGGTAAGATTTGCTGGTATAGACACTGATTTTAGTCTCTTATTCTCTAACTTTGTATATTAACTGCAATGCAAATTCTACGAATACAGGGAACAAATGCAGTAAAAGCCATTGTTTTGAATTTACCCAAGCCAGAGGACATATACATAGGTCCTAATGCTTTTGCAAACATGAGAAGGTTGAGAGCGCTCATCATGGTTAATGTGCATAATTCTTTCCAAGGTCCTATTTGTCTTCCTAATGAACTAAGATGGTTTGAATGGCGCGAATGTCCTTGGATTCCAAAATTTTTCTCTGGTCCAAAAAAGTTGGTTGGACTTGATCTGCACAAAAGCAACATCCTAGTAGTGGGGGAGCAATTTCAGGTGCACATTTAAATAATGGTCTCTATTTTCTTCTCTTTTGTATATTTATATCTATTGCCATATCGATATGAATATGTATTATTGAAAACTTTGAATGCAACAATTGCTAATTCAGATGATGCCAGTCAATGTGCTTAAGATACACCTACATCTATTAAATTGTTTATATTTGATTAAGGCATTAAATACAGGATGTCGGTCTACTACATGAACAAACATAAGTGGAACTTCCCGTTTAAGGACACTTTCCTATGTGAATATTGATTTTGATTCAAACAAAAAATATTCAAGAAAAAGTCCAATCTCATTTTCAAAATAACAAGCTCGGAGAGGAAAACAAATATTACAAGTGTCATAACCTTTGTACGGCACTTAATTAAGTATCATAACTTTTTTTTTAACTATTTAAGTGTCATGACTTCCACATATCACTTGAATGGCCATACCTTTTAAAAAACATTTACCACTAGTGTTCGATACTTGATACTTGTGGTGAATGTTACAAAATATATTTACTTTGAGTATAATAGCTTTCAATATATCACACGAATGCCCTTACTACGTTCACCACTACTTCGGATTTCCGATACTTGTGGTGAACGTTACAAAATATTTACTTGAGTATAATAACTTTCAATATATCACTTGAATGCCTTTATTATGTTCATCACTAGTGTCATATCATGTCGGATTTCCAAAACTCATTGGACGTTTTTAAGGAGGTATGTCACTCAAGTGAGCAATTAAAAAATAATGACACTTAAGTAATTGAAAAACAAAATTATAACACTACAAACATTATGACACTCGTGATGTATTTGTCGTGAGCAAAAAGCATTCGTCACTTTTGAGTATCTAAAATAGAAATATAAGTTATGACACTTTGAACTTGAATGCTTCAGAATGTTTATCAAAGTTGATTTCATTGTCTTTCTGCAGGACTTCAAGAAACTGACGTTTATCAATTTCAGCGAATGCGAGTCACTTGTTTGTTTACCTGACCTCTCATGCACTCCTAATCTTGAGGAATTGGATCTCCATGACTGCAAACATTTGGTAAAAGCCCATGAGTCAGTTGCATATCATGAGAAGCTACAATTGTTGAATTTAAGTTGGTGTAAAGAGCTAAGTGTTTTCCAAGTCCAAAAACCTTCGACATCTCAATCTTACCAATTGCTCAAAGTTGGAAGTTCCTTAATATTCCAGATAAAATGGAGGGCATGCAAGAACTTCAACTGGAAGGGACTGGTGTTAAACAACTCCCTACATCCATAATAAATCTCGTCTCTTTACAGAAGATGGTGTTAGATGAGTGCAAGAACCTAACAACCCTTCCGTCTAGCATTTATAAGTTACAAAAGCTCAACAGGCTGAGTATTGGAGGTTGCTCGAATTTAGTGGAGTTTCCAAAGTATGAGGAGAACTCAAATGATTCCCATGTGAAGATGGGATTTCCAAATTTATCCTTGCTGGGATTAGGCAGATGCAATCTATCAGGAGTGGAGTTCCTTGAGAATCTTTTATGTTTTCCCAAATTAAGAAGTTTATCACTAGAGGGAAACAATTTTACTAGCCTTCCTGCAAGCATCAAGCAGCGCCATTGTTTGGAAACATTAATTGTTTCCAACTGCCGACGACTTCGAGAGATTCCCGAGCTTCCATTGCCTTTGCAGTTTATCCGGGCAAATGGTTGCAAATCTCTACATAAGATTCCAGATCTACCGAGTGCCACCACCTATGTTAGCTTCAATTCATGTGATGAATTAGTTGGCAATGGATTGACCATGGCTCATGTGCTCCCACTTGAGGTTACACACTCTCTCTCCCTCTGAATTACAAGTATTGTCTCCACGTGTATGTGGTGAAAGTGGCCACACACTTGGTTTTGGACTTGTCCTCCTTTATATTGCATGATAGAACACTAGTGTGTGGTGGAATTACGAGCATTATTCTTTTCTTTTCTTTTCTCTCCTTTGGTCAATTTACAAGGATTACTAATTGACTTGGTTAACTCTTCCACGTAGGCACTGAGCACAAAGTTACGGGAAGATGGTCACAGGGGTATAGGCTCTTTATTTTTACCTGGAGGAGAGATGCCTGGAGGAGAGATGCCAGAGTGGTTGCTTCCAGTTGAGGGGAACTCTATATCTTTCATGGCTTCACGTCGCTTGTACGACAAGTTCCTAGGATTTGCTTTCTGTTTTATATTCGGACAGGGAGGAGGAAAATATGATACTAGAGTCTCGATCCAACTACACATTAATGGCAAGAAGGAGAGAGCTATGGGTCCATACTTACCGTATGATCAAGTGAATTCTGATCACGTCTGGCTTGTGTATTCCAGACCAAAATTGCTGTTGGGAGAAGTCGATTTTGGTCAAGCTGATCTGAATCATTTCCAGTTTAGCTTTATAGTACATGGAGGAGTCTCGGCCAAGTTGGGATTCCGAATAATGTGTGAGCATCTAGAGAAGGCTGTGATTCCAGACAATGAGCGACCCCATCCGGCTTTACTCTATGAGGTTGGTCACGAATGTACACGCTATGGGGTTTGTCATGCTCATGTATCAACAGATTTAAAGGAAGAGAGTTCAGGAGGAACAGATTTACAGGAGAAGCCACCAGAACCAGCTTTAGTCCTTGAAAGCAGTCTTGCAGCAAGAGCTCTTGAGGATATTGCACTTGCCCGGAGAAATGGCCCTACCAGTGCAGGGGAAAGCGTGATGCGGGTGCAAAATACTGAAGCTGGACGTGACAAAAGAAACAAACAGGCGAGCACAACAGAAGAGGAAATAGACGAAGAGCGACGGCAAAAGCTCCTCAAGCGAATGAAGAATCAAGAAAGGAGTTAGAATAGGGAACCGGAGCAAGTAATTACCAGTGGTTTCTTTCTTTCATTTGCCATCTGATCCGCGAGAAAGGTAGAGGAGTGAGGTCGCTTCACATCGAAGGAGAGTAAGTATTCATTCGATTTCTTAGCAAAGGCATGATAACCATCACTTATCAGCTGCTTTTGGCTTTTTTCTTTCCCCTCTTTTAACTTTTCATCGTGTTCTCTTCAACAACTTTCTACGGTAGAACTTTTCGCCGTGATGACTTGTTTTGTGCATACTTCATTCTACACTAGAACAGCTACATCTACACGGCATGAGACCATCAACGAAAATTGTGATGAACAAATATTTATGCTTGTGATACTGATGAATTTTACACAAAAAGTGACGGTGCATTTTTCTGCTATGAACAAATATTTATGCAACTATATATATCCACTGAATTTGCGTGATGATTTAGCTGACTCCATGACATAGGTATGGTGTTGGAAAAGATAGATACAATTATTTGAGAAACCTGAAATAATGCATTTATAACCTTAGAAGAACCTTAAAGAGGCTGAAGCGGCAGATCGACCAACGCACGCTTCATCTCCGAGAGCAATCTTTCCTTTTCCTTGTAATCAAAATTCCTTGTAATTTCATGTCGATTTAATTTCAATTCCAATACACTTAGCTTTTCTCATACTTAGATTCGTGTAGTTTCATTATTCCATCTAAAGCCCCATTTACACCCTTTTGTGCTTGAATATGGAACTGTAGTGCGACCTCGATTCACTCTAATTGTTTGATGTTTGATCATCTCGACGCATGTCATTTTTGTCAACATTTTCTTGGCACGCTTTCAAATCTATTCCCCCAATTATTTCTTTTGCCTTGATTACGATGGTGAGCATCTTATGATTGAGTATGTGAAAGTGTATATGAAAATGTATATTCATTTGCTGACGTGGATGCTAGCTATTCTACATAGCACAGCCGGCGTTGGTGTAAACAAATTTTGTTACTTTTAAATATTTTTTCCGATTTTTTTTAAAAAAATTTCTCTCTTCTTTTTTCTTTCCCTCTCTCTCTTCTATCTCTGTCAATTGCCTAGACTCTAGTGACCACCGAGGGTTAGCCTCTCCTCCCACAAGGTTGCCCTCACCAGCCTCCTGCAAGTTCACCCTCACTTGCTTGAGTGAGGGCGAAGGTCAACTTTACTAGCCTTGAGCGAGGCTCACCCTCACTAGATCTGATGAGGGCGGGCCTTGTGCAAGGTCCTCCCTTGTTACATCCTAGGGAAAGCGACCTCATAGGAGGCTGGTGAGGTCACCTCTCACCAATTCCTAGCGAGGGTGACCTTGCCTGAGGTCAAAGCCAACTCTCGCCGATCGCAGCCTTCAGCCCGTCGTCGGAGGCTAAGCAACCAACATAGTTAGAAGAGAGAGGAAAAAAAAAGGGAAAAATAGAAAAATATTTTTAAAAAGTCATAAAAATATTTGAAAAATAATTAAATTTATCCACGTTAATGCTGGCCATGTCATATAGAATGACCAACGTCTCTGTCAGAGAATTCTGGCCAAAATTGGTTGAATGGATTCGATTGACAAAAAGTAAAAATGTTTAGGACTCAATTGGCAAAATTGAAATGTTTAGGACTGAATTGACAAAAATGCAATTGATTTATGATTTTTTGGACAATTTTATCCTAACTTGAGCCAAATGTATCTCAGTTGATTGCTTAACCTTATACCCAAGCCTCAATCAATCCTTCGGCCTGCCTAATCCTCAAAGCTCAAATGTCAAATTTTGTATTTTTAAGGCTGGCCGAAGAATTTAATCTCTTTCCAAATTTCAGCAAACTCCAACTAGGGTGATCAGTTTCAATATAAATCAATTCCTACCCTAGAACCTGAAACTAAACCAAACAGAGTCAGCACCCGGTTTGCGTAATTAGGAACCAACCCTACTAGTCCTGAACTAGTAATTTCTTTTCTTTTTTTATGTTTTGTTTTGGTTTCTTCTATGCCCGATATTTTAAACTCCAAAAATTTGGTGCTGCTTTTTGTTTACATTGGGTGATGTTGCTTCCACCATTTACTAGAGCAAATGCACCTACATTATGTTTCAATGCATTCAAATGGTTTCGCCTTCCATTTTTTGTTCTTTGGTTGCATCAGTTTTTGTTTGTCCCTTCTATATGCATCTTGACAGTAAAAGAGCCGATGAGGGCCTAAACACTCTCACCAAGTGCTAATGACCCTCATCAGCCCTAAGGGAAGGGGAAAAAATTAAAGAAAAGAAAAGAAAAGAAAAAAATCATAAAAATTTCAAAATATTATTAAAATATTATTTAAAAAATGTCACGTTAGTGTTGGTAGTGCCATGTCAACATTAATTGGCTAAAATTAGTCGGATGAACTAAACTAATACAAATGCAAAAGGTTTAGAACAAAAATGGCGAAAAAAAATTTAGGACTAAATTGATATAATTATAATAGATTAAGATTTTTGGTAATTTTCCCAAATATTTTCTATCAATGGAAATATAAAAAAGTAAAGGATGGAAAAGATTGCAAAACAAGTTATGATGGTTCAGCCTTTCTATTCGGTCTACTCTACCCTTTAATCTCGAATAGCCCAAGACTATAATCTGCTAGTGCGACCCTTGAATTCTTTGACCAGATGAAGTTGCCTCGATACCAAAGGACTATAACTCATTCTACAGGTATAGATACTATAGATACTCCACTCTACAAGTATAGTTTATGCAATGTAGCGTGAAGTCCTGTGGCACGAAATAAGCAGAAACTTTTCTTCCCGTGTGAACTCTCCAAGAGGTATCTTCCTCTTTCTTTCTTTTTTTCTTTTTTTTGGTATGGTAAGTGTTATAGACTTTCAACTAGAATAATAGTACAGCATGGGTGAAACACGTCACCAACTAGCACTCAACTGAATAACATGTCGCTAGAGTGAAGGGATACCATGTTCACACAATTAAACAAAATAGACAAGCTTGATAAAGCAATGGAATGGACTCAAACAGTCCAAGAAGTATCCTCCTTTGTTTTTCATTTCTTGCTTTTTCCTTTTTCTGAAAGTGATGAGCAGATATTCACTTGGGCTTGGGCAAAGCGATATATGAAAGATAAAAAGAAAAGGAATATCATGAGAATTGAGTTATGCAACACAAGTATAACGTGATAGAGTCTAAGCATGTATCCCAAGGTACAGATTCATCAAGTGACAATCGAGATCCTAGCGTATTTCGGTACAAGTAAAAATGGAATACTATATAAGCATTACTTTAGACTGAATCATTTCAAGTTATGTTTGGGGGCAAAATTTGATTTTTACAATGTTTCATTTTAAGAGGTGTTTAATGTCAACATGAGTAACATTCAAGAGATTTAGTGCTTAAACTCACGATTTTACATCAAAGAAAATAAACCAATGATTGAAGAAAAGCAATTTTGCACTATGGAGGTGTCAGGACCAATCGAAGGAAAGTGGGTTGAGAGGTGATGCTAGTGCGGCTTGTATGACAATTCCATATTTTCCTGATTTCATGAGACTTGTATGACAAGTATCTAGGATCAACTCTCTTTTGTTGCTTTTGATGTAGAAGATGGAAGAAAAGGAAATATCTTTTGATATCGTGCCATATGTGTGGACAACCAAAAGTAGAATGTGGCATAAGAACTCTTAGTTAATTTGATTGGGATCACATTTAGATTCAATATCTCAGATTCTTCTTTATAAATCAGCTAACCATCCGTCATAGAACGAACAATTCAATAAATCATCAATCATTAGTCAATTGAATCATGAAGTATAGAGATATCGAAATCCCACCCCGGTAACCACCAAATAAAATGATTAACTGGGCAATCTCAAGAAAAATGCGACAGTGTTTCCATGAATCCCTGGCAATTAAGGGGCACGATTTATCCGCAATGACCACAAACCAAGAAATGTTGCACATACTTCTTGTGACCCACCCTTGACGATAGTCGGTGTCGAGAGGGACAAAGTTTAGGAGTATTTACTCGCGAGCTCGCACTCAAGCCACATCGACCGAAAGGCATCATCACCCGCCTTTTGATCTCGACCTATTGATAAAATTCATGATATGAGGATCAAAAGTTGTGAAGACACCAAAAGTTGGTTCTATATGCATTATTTTCTAAAAATCTTAGAACACAATTGGGACTCAATGGGCAAAACAGGGGAATTTGCAGCACAACAATCAAAGAACAAGCAATTGAAGATGACCTATGGGGTAATTAGCCTCACAAAAATTATAGCATATCAATTACTCAATATAGAAAAACTTTCATCAATAAATTTTCCTAAGAAAAGCTATTCATGATTTTATAAAAATCAAAGAATACAGCACAATGCAATCAAAACAGAACAGGACAACAGGATTCTAAGGCAAACTCATGGTGATTTGTCCTAGTTGATGATGCCCAAAAATTCTCAAAATTCAACACAAGATGGTCCTAAAGATGAAACCAATGTCATAAAGGACTCGACTTCAGAATCTTTATGGAAAAAATTCATGCGAAATTGGCAAAATGCAGACACATAATTGCCCCAACATGCATTCTAAATTTGCAAATTTTTCAGATTTCAGGGCAACTTCACAAAAATGGAAAAGGAGTCTATTGATATGAAAATGGACCAAACTTGACATCATTGGAAAGTTCAAGGAATGTTCTTAGGCTTCCTCAGAGACCCCAGGTTCAATTAAGATTGATTTCATGCCTAATTTATAGCATTTGCACAAACACACGAGATTCCAACATATAGAGCAATAATATGTTCAAAAAATGCATGGCCTATAACTCTTATATGACATAGAAAAAATGGGAGAAAAATCATATAGATTGTATATAGGATCATGAACATTTTTCATTGACTTACACCTGAATATGATCACAATGCATAGTACAAAATTAACAAAGGCAAAGTAAACATAATCAACATGTATGATGATAGAATCAAAATTCCACTAATACATGTGATAGGTGGGTTAATGACATCCATTTGAAATAATTTATACTTTCTTAAAATGATATTGAGACGTATAATAACTTTCATGAAGACATTATAGTCAAGTGATCACAATGACACAACCAATTCCACACGAATACCAATTCGAATTAAAGCAAGGCAAGGATAACCTATAGACGATTTTATGGGATTTTCACCTAGTGAATGTTGTCAAAAAAATTGCAAAAAAATATGTCATGACGAACATCTATGGATGCAAATATCTAGAAGGAATCAACTAGAAATTAGATCTACAAAAATCACTAAAAAATCGACAAATATAGAACTCATACTTGGGAATGAACTGAACAGCATGAGTAGATGACGATTTTTGATAGGTATGGCCTGGAAAGACTCATCCAAAATTATGAGAACAAAGTATGTCATAAGCAACATTTATATGAAAAAAGTCATGAGAACTCGAAGGCTAAATCCAAACAAACAAATCAGAAAAAATTTGAGAAACAGCATCAGGCAATCAGGAATCACAAACAACAATGTCTAGCACAGACGTTTGGATGCTGATCGACCTATCTTAATGAACTTCAGAAATTCTAGAAAAATTATATAATTATGGTGATCGATTTTCAAAAAGAACAGACTTAAAAAATGAATCAGAAAAATCAGCAAACTGCAGAGGTCAGAACATCACTAATCACAAGAAATGCAACTCAACATAACAGTACACACCATCAACTTTTATAGAGGTTTTCAGGTAGTAAATGATGTCCGATCAAGACATCTCTATACATCTTGGAAAGATCATTGAGTTGACTTCGAATGTCATGAAGACATCAAAAATGGAAAAGCATGTTTTCAAGCTCATATTCAATCATTTACCAGGTCAGGTCTTCTAGTACACAAAAATTGCAAAACAAGTTTATACACTAAATCAAACAAATACAAGCCATGATCAATTATCCAAATCCATCCTATAACGTCTAGAACACCTCATATCAGCTGTGATCACCATCAAACCAGGCCTAGGTGTGAGCTCTAACCCCGATTGTCTAACGCAATCTCGCCTCATCGAACTCAAGAGCAAGAACAATACCTTAGTTGCGGTTTCCCGACGATTCGAGTTTGAGCTGGGCAAAACTGATGTGCAACCGCACCAAGGGACATTGAGGGGATCTTGGAAGAGGCTACAATTGCCGGAGGGGCTGAATTGGCATTGGGATAGCTCCGATCAAGTACCGGATAGAACCGATTCGGCTTAGACCGGTTTGCGACGCCAAAGGGAAAGGGAGGAGCATGGGTCGATAAGCGAGGCTTCAAAGGAGCTGCTGGCCGCCGGACTATCAAGCAGAGAAGGAGGAAGGTCGAAGGATGTGACATCGATGGCGATGTCGTGGGTGAAGGCCCATCGGCGAGCGGTTGGAGAAGCCGCGCAAAGTGGTTAGAGAGAAAGGAGAATGGGCAGGAAAAAAAAAGAGAGAAGAGAGAGATTAGAGAGAGAATTTTTAGATTAGAGAGAATGTAGCTGCACAAAATGATCCCCTTTCCAAATTTTGGAGGGAAAAACACTTATATACCTCCTCTTTATATCAAATCCTAGCCCTTAGTTTGATTCACGGGCTCGGATCTGATCCTATCCCTAGATCTAATCTCATCCATTAAATTAATCACATGTTGATTTTTTTCAAGGGCTAATATGCACTCTTAATGAATGGATGAGATTTAATTGTGAGATTAGGGCCATTTTGCAAAAAATTTTGAACTTAAGGGGTAATTTTGCAAAAAATTCGAAAATCTTGGTGCAAAATCGCAATTTTCAAAAATTAAGGGTATGGGAGGCATGACCATGAGGTGGGCCACCTTGTTGTGGTAATCCGTGGCAGAAAATCGGTTAGAGAGCTGAATCGGCCTCCTCAGTTGATGGCTAGTTGCACCAGTTCACATCAATCAATCAATTCGAGCCCCTATCGAGCAGTTCGATCCCTATTTTCTTTGAATATTTGCAATTTAATCCTTAAGGGACTAAATTATAAAGAAATTTACTAATCATGAAGAAACATGGTCTAATTTCAATCATATGATTTTTATTAGCCTAATTATCTAATTATTGTGAAAGACATTGGACCCATGCGATGGATATACCAAATTGGACTTCCCTATGCTAACTTGAGAAATTTCAATTAATTGTTAGCCAAAATTTGCAAATTAATTGAAATTGAATTCAATTAAAATTGCAAGACATCTATTAGCTTAATTGCCCATGTCTAAAGGGATCTATGACATTGAAATTGACCTCATATGAATGGCATGACCTTTATGTCAAAATTAAATTGAGGGCCAATGTCTAAATTGAACCTCAATTCATCAAATTAAACTTTAGTCATGAATGGGTCAACTTGAATTTTATGATTTGAAGCTCAATAACCCTATTTTCATAAAGTCAAGTAAGCTAAATCCCCCAAATCGACAAGTTGGCAAATGAATTTCCTCAAATTGACCCTAAATTTGGACTTAACTTACAAAATTGAGTAGAATGGAAGAATTAGTTCGCAAACTATGTAGAATAGATTCGGACCTCTAATTAGGAGTAAAAATGTCAATTCACATTCCGGCTTGCCCGATCTTGAAATTGATTGAATGAGTAAATGGGTAATTGTCTCTAGATCAAATGTTGCAAAATGAACTAAGCCTAATTATGATCAGAAAAAAAGTACTTTGTTTTTGGCCGATTTTAAACCTAAAAACGAAAAATTTGGAAAATGAGGTTTTTAATCGATTTTCGCAAAATTTTTGAAGCTAAAATCAAATAGAAGATCAAATGAAATGATTCGGTGATTTTTGTATATTTCCATTTTTGGTTATAGATTTGACCAAAAATCAAACTTTAGTTGACTTTTCACTAGAGGTTTGATTTTGTGGTTAAATCTTTGAATTTTTCCAGAATTTTCACTTCTAAAGTGAAATTAAACTTGAAAGGAACATTTTTATGCAAAACGCCAAAATTTGATCTGATGTTCACTTTTAGTCAAAAGATTGACTAGAAAGTCACCCATTTGACTTTTCGTGTTTTCATGTGAAATAAATAGGAAATTACTTATTAAAGTTAAGCCAACAAATAGAATTGAAAAATGGTGCTTTTTGTTAGAAAACTTGGCTCCGTCGCGATCGGAAGCTCTAATTTCAATTTTTTACCCTTATTAATATGTTGATTACAAATCAAGTATCAACAATACTTGAAATCTACTGGGGACACAATCTTGATAGCCATGGCCAAATTGAGGGTAAAAATAACCCGGTTTCTGGCCAATGATTTGAAATGATGGCAGTCACAAAAATGCTTGGTCAAAATAATCAGGGAACATACCAAAAAAATAACAATAATAGGAGCAAATTATCAAAAAAAATTTAAATCTATTGTATTTATGCCAATTCAGTCACAAGATTTTCAACTCTGTCAATTTAATCCTAAA
This sequence comes from Corymbia maculata, assembly GCA_014182735.1. Classification (NCBI taxonomy): domain Eukaryota; kingdom Viridiplantae; phylum Streptophyta; class Magnoliopsida; order Myrtales; family Myrtaceae; genus Corymbia; species Corymbia maculata. The sequence continues at coordinate 23,379,913 of CM024686.1, read as the reverse complement.
TCTTTTGATGATTTACTAATAATGTAGTTATTTCAAATAATTTTGACCACAAAATGCTGATGCAGCGATCTAGTCAATGTTGGTAGTCCTACGTGGCGTGGCCAATACTGACATGAACAATTTTTGTCTATTTTTTTCTTTTCTTTTTCCTAGTGGCATGAGAGGGTTGGGCAAGGGTCCCCTTGCCGGGCTCTAGCGAGGGCTGCCCCTTAGGAATTTTCGCTTTATTTTATTCAAATCACGTGTGGATTCAATTTATCCAACCAAATGTGTGGCAGGGAGTGTAGGGGTAGGAGTTGATTTTGGTAAATTTGAGGAGAGTTATCAGGTGGAGCCGGGAAAAAATTGGGATATGTGCTTAGATGCAAGCAATTAGAGGACAATTTGAAGGTTGTGATTGTAAGACAATAATTAGTGGATCCAGCTTCAATTAGCTAGAATTTTGATGAAACAACAGATCCGGAGGAAGAGACTTCACAAATGTGGCAATGTCTGTGAAGAGAAATGCTGTACTTCAAAAAAAATAAAATAAAGTGAAACAGATTGAATGAGAAGAGGCGAGTGTATTTAGTATTAGCTTGGAACTCTTAAGGAAACAATCACTAGGCCAGGCGAGACAGACTGCGAGCGGCATTTGTTTCCTAATGCAGGGACACGAATGGGGAATTCCTAGGATTATCACCCTGTGTTGTTGTTCAATTCAATCTCTCATTTCGCCAGCCCTAATGCCTACAAGAATAGCTAGAGGCAGAGACAAACCCATACTCAAAACAAAATCGACAACAAATTTATTCATTATACTAGCTCACCTTCTCTGAAAGAAAACCGCCAACTCATATCCCGAAGATACAAGACAAGCAAAGCAGCCGTCCTCCCCAAATTTAGTGTAGTGGGGTGTGGTGTGGTGAGGTTTTGCCAAACTAGGAAGTGGGAAATTGGGGCAAAAGCCAAAACAGAATTAACGGAGATTGAGGTATACTCCGTGCTGCGAAAGGGATTCGGCTAGTAGAATACTGAGTATTATTGATGCCACGAAGACAGATAGAGCTTTTAGCCTGCCTATAGGGTTCAATTTGATCTTGTGCTTTGCTACACTAAAGACCAAACCAATCTTGACAGAGTGAAAAGTGGAATTGATTCGATCATTCTAGTTGGAAAGCATTTATCGATGCTAGGATCCAACCTGGGTTAAAAGCTTTATTTTCTTATGAAATTTGACTGGCATAAGTACAGCGGGAGTGCCATAACTTGGCACAAGGGGACACTTAAGTGCCAAAACTTACAAACGGTACACTTAAGTGCCAAAATCGGAGCAAAAGGGATCACTTAAGTGCCAATGACGAGAAAATCCGGCCAAAACGCTGACGTGGCTTTTTTCCGGCAATCTAGGGTCGAAATGATGTCGTTTTTGTTGCGATGTGGCGAAGTAAACCCAAAACGGCGTCGTTTGGGTGCTGATGTGGCCACCGCACCCAAAACGATGTTGTTTTGGCTAATATTTATTTTTTAATAAATATTAATTAAATAATACTTAAAAAGCAAAAAAAAATTTTTTAAAAAAGTGGGGGAGCAGCGCCGCCGCCGCCCCACCGGCGATGGGGCGGCGGGGACGGACGGACGGTGAGGGCCGCCGACGTCAAGGCGAGGGCCGCCGACCTTCGCCGACCGGCGGCGAGGGCGGGCGGCCCTCGCCCCACGTCGGGAGAGGGGTGGCGACCCTCTCCAGATCCGGGCGAGGTCGGCCGCCCTCGCCCGGCTGGCGAGGGTCGCCGCCCTCGCGCCGGCGTCGGCGGCCCTCGTCCAACGTCGCTGAGTTTCAGCCGGCGCCGGGTGGCCGCCGGTGATCGGGCGAGGGCGGCCGAGCCCTCACCCGGATCCGGGAGAGGGCGGCGACCCTCTCCCGGATCCGGGCGAAGGTCGGGCCGCCCTCGCCCGCGCTAGCGGCCTCGCCCGCGCGCCGCGAGTTTCCAACGGCCGGGCGGCCGTCGGCCCTCACCCGAAGCCGGCGGCCTCGCCCGCGCCCCGAGTTTCCGGTGGCGGCGGGCGAGGCCGCCGGCACCGAGGCGAGGGCGGCGACCCTTTCCCGAGGTTGGGGCGAGGCGGCCGACCCTCGCCCCGGATTTGGGAGAGGGTCGCCGCCCTCTCCCGGCGCGCTGGCGAGGCCGTCCGGCCCCGCCTTGGCACCGGCGGCCCTCGCCGTCCATCCGTCGCCGCCGCCCCATCGCCGGTGGGGCGGCGGCGACAAGCCACTTCCCGACTTTTTTTTTTTTTTTAATTTTACTTTTTAAATATTATTTAATTAATATTTATTAAAAAATAAATATTAATCAAAACGGCATTGTTTTTGGTGCGATGACCACATCGGCACCCAAACAACGCCGTTTTGGGTTTACTTCGCCACATCGGCAATAAAAACGTCGTCGTTTCGACCCTAGATCGCCGGAAAAGGCCACGTCGGCGTTTTGGCCGGATTTTTCACCGTTGGCACTTAAGTGATCCCTTTGCTCCAATTTTGGCATTTAAGTGTACCGTTTGTAAGTTTTTAAGTTTTGGAAAGTGTCCCCGTGCCAAGTTGTGGCACTTGCGGGGTCTGTACCTCAAATTTGACTTAATGGCAAACAATGGTCATTTAAAATGCCGTCTATTGTCACACCAACGATCCAAATACAAGTGAATGGAATAACTTGGTTACGAAGTTAAACACCATAATGATTGTTTGATGTGAAACAATTAGAATGCAAATAGACTACTCAATAATAATTATTTTGACTTGAAATATGCAACTCATCTATGCTTTTTAAAACTAATTTGTATCTTCCATATGGCAATGGTGTAGAGAAAGCCAAACCTAGATGCGCACTGCTAACTGATAACGTTGTAGTTATTGAAAAATGAATTTTCGATGTGTGTTCATCACTAACAATGATACAAGATTCGATGATTGGCATTTTGCTTGAAGAAATGAGTGTGTTCTTAATCATGTTGGTGATTTGTTGATCCTCCTTATTTTCCGGATTTGGCTTTATTTTGTAGAATTCTACCATTTGCTCCGCTTTGTTTGCTTTATCACGAAGGACTATGTACTTCTCATATATCTTTGGAACTATGAATACAATTTTTTTCAACAAAATGAAAAACCAATTTGTACCTATTAACTAAATAATTAATCAATGATGTGGTCTTAAAAAAATGAGCTATGAAAACATTGTCCGTTACTCATCTAGGCTTCTTTGACATTGGGAAATTCCGATAAAATTGTTCAATCTGATCTTCAATGAAAAAAGAAATATCGGAAGGGACGTGTTGAAATGTGATTTGTCAGAAGTTAAGATTTAAAGTCCAACTAGATGGAGTTCCTTCGATATATCCACTCGCCTTAAAATCGTCGCAGGTTTTGTGAGAGTTGGGCAAGAATGGAAAATGCGGCTTTTGCCATGCGCATAATTTCTTTTATGAATCAATTAATAATTAATGATAACACTTACTGCCAAATATTCTTCTTCTTCTTTTTTTGTTGGTACTACTACCAAATAGTTCGAGTAGCAAGGAATGGATAAGACAAATGGATAAAGATAGCAATAGTAACGAATGACAACTCGTACAGAGAGGAGATATCCAATCAGGAATTGAGTACATAGAGACATCTTATGAACATGATTTACTTTTGTCAATGCACAAATTGTCCAAAAAACTTAAATTTATTACATGATGATCAATTCAACTGTTAATCTTTAAATTGTGTCAATTTTTTTTCAGCCGGTAAAAGATCATTTCATTTTAACATGAAAATGTAGATGGATACATCAAACGTGCTTCGGAACATTACAAGTCCAACGGATGAGGCGGTATGAAACCCAATATAAAAGAAGAGTGTTGTAGAGTTGGACTTTTGCTATCCAATCCACAACATTATTATAAGTTCTGGGGCAATGGACCAAGCTAAGGTTGGGCAAAAAGTCAATGAATTACTGCTGGCTTGGACCAGTTCTCTTTCCTCCCACGTGGGTTGCTCCACAACATTATTATAAGTTCCAGGGCAATAAACCAAGCTAAGGTTGGGCAAAAAGTCAATGAAGTACTGCTGGCTTGGACCAGTTCTCTTTCCTCCCACGTGGGTTGCTCCACAACATTATTATAAGTTCCAGGGCAATAAACCAAGCTAAGGTTGGGCAAAAAGTCAATGAAGTACTGCTGGCTTGGACCAGTTCTCTTTCCTCCCACGTGGGTTGCTTGTCACCATTTACTTGCTGAACACCAGACAGGTTGTTAGATTCAACCTCCGACTTCTGATCAGATCGAGACAAAGCACACCCGAGACCTTGCAGCAAGCCTAAGGTTTCAGCTTGAAAGACCGACCGCGTCTTCACCACTCGAGCAAATCCCCCAGTCATCTTACCTGTTGAGTCCTGGCATAAACTAGCGACGGAACCAGAGTTTGATTCTCGAAGGAAGGAGCTGTCGACATCGGGTTTCAGAGATCCGCACGCCGGCGGTACCCAATTCAGAAGTGCATTACTCCGATTTATTGCGACTTTCTTGGTCTTTGTATGTGATGCTAGGGCTGCTGTTACTATTCCTTGCGGATCCAGTTTTTGGGCTCTGAAGATGGCGTTGTTCCTCACCTTCCAAATATACCACAGCGTCTTTGTCACAAGCTCAAGCGAAGGTGAGTCCCTTTCACTTTTAATGAAATTCAAGAGCCACTTATCTATGCTTGAGAGACCGTGACTCGATATCGGGATCTGTAATGTGGAGCTTGCCCAAATTTCATTCGTCCAAGGGCACAAGAGGAATATGTGTTCGGGGGTTTCTAGAGTTGATTTACAAAGCAGACAGAGCGATACGGGTAATACACTTCTCCTGTAGAGATTTTTTGTTATGTTAGTAATAGATCGACTGATCAAATAGTAGTATCTTGCCGTCGATTGGCCCACCACCTCGACGATCATCGATCTGCCTCACCACATATCGGGTTGCCACTTCAACCACCATTCATTTCATTGATCATCGTTGAAGGCCTCAGACCTTGTTTGACGCCATTGAATTCTGTGAGGTCTCAACCTCCTAGCAACCGTCAACAGAAAGGTGAATTTAGAACACTATATCACCAAGGTCATAGGTGACAATTGCCATGTTGAACTTATCAAACATTCAGCAAACGTCTTTGCTTTCCCGTTGTCTTGCTTTGAATAGTTCGATCGTTTGTAGAATACTGGTTCGAATATTATTCTTTTTTAGGGACAAATATTTTATTGTTGTTAAGTTGCTAGTACCATCACATCCCTCAAAGCAAGTAGGCCATAATCTTAGAACTCGTCAATGCATTTATTGTGGATGATGATCTCCTACCTATCTAAATAAATATTGAATCTAATGCTCTTTTTTGTCGGTCAAGACATGATTAAATGCAGAACGAACTTGTGTTCATGTCTGAGCTCTCCAACGAATTAACATTCTTTGATATTTCAATTCTTCCTTTCTCTTCGAAAGGGTGAACAAACATTCACGTGGGCTCTTCACTAAGCAAAACATAAAAAAGAGAAAAAAGATATCAGAAGGACTGAGCTAAAGCTAATGAATTATAATGTGTTAAAGTCTAAGCGCGCATTGCACTGTTCAAATTTATCGAATACAAATCAAGGTCCAAGTGTGGGATGGCATATCATTTCAATTCCCATTTATACCTCATATCATTTCTGAGTAATATTTAACAAATTTATTACTTAAACTCATGATTTTACATTAAAAAAATGAATCAGTGATTAAAGAAAAGCAATTATGCACTTTGAAAATTAATATTACTTCATTTCCTTAATTAATCCTATTTTATATTCTTAGACACTTTTCATCCCATTTTCTATGGTGGCTATAATTTCAACTGAAAGCTGGTATAACAAGTTGTAATGTCATTTGCTAAATTAGTCATAGATATGGGTGAGACAAGAATTCAATTTTTCAAGTTGCGTTATATTCTTTTTTTTGGTCAAAAAAGATGTGCATTACGTAAAATATCAAATCAAAGTTTGTGCGACATCTGAGCATAATAAATCTACAAGAGCTTGCAAAGGGTTCGCAAGCGAACTATAAGAAAGGAGTTTCTTGCAATGGGCATTAACGATCCAGTCCACGACTTGATTTGCATCTCTAAGACTATGGGCTAGCTGGACACCTAAGTCAGCCTAGCCGAAATCTTCTGTCTTTACTCCAGGGTTGGATGGCCCACGGGCCTTTCTCGGTTCCCATCACATGATGCACAAGTGATAAGTTATCACTCTCCACAACAGCCTGCAGATCAGTTTCTCTCTGCAGATCAGTTACTCTGCGCAGATCAAGGAGAAATTTTTACCCTTTCGAGCGTCTATTGCAGGGCCAAAGTTTCAACTTCAATCATGAAGCTCGAATCGATTTGACGAAACAATCCACAACAACACCACTCGAATCTCAGTGCACTCCAGCAACAGCTTCATCTGTCGTCCCTTCCACCCACGAACCATTCAAGTTAAATTTCAACACTCCAGACGCTGGTGGATCCACTTCGCAGGTTGATTTCCAACTCTCTCGATTTTCGATTTTGTCTCTGGGTTCCACCTAAAGTAGCTTTTTGGCGCTGCAAAAGCCTCATCTACCACCATGGTAGCTTGCGGCTGTCTTGATTGAAAAACATCGGCGTTTTGGGCATTCCAGATTGACCACAGGATTCCAACAATCTTCTCTCTTGTCGGTAAGAGATTCTTCGATTCAAATAGCAATTGAAGCCAATGTCTGTTCGCATAAAAGTTTGTTGCTGAGTTATAATATGGAGCCTTTGATCAGATCAAACCTCTTTTGTCCAAGGGCAAAGGAGAAGTAAACATTCTGCTGTTTCAGGCATTTGGTGACACACGGGGAAAGCGGATCAGGTGTGGCTTTCCTCTTGTACAGATTCTCCATAGTAGGAATTGCATTCTGGTATACACTCCAGAGAAATAGTCGAATCTTGGGATAGGCTCTAAGTTTCCATATATTTGTCCATAGGGTTCTAGGCCTCCAAGCTTATTTACCCAACATCGCTCTATTGAAAATGATTAAATCTCGGAAACCCAATCCTCCCATGTCTTTCTTGGTCTTGAGGATCTCCCATTTCTTTCAATGCAATCCCGCTTGAGCCTCATTTGGTTTCCACAAAAAAGATGCAATCTTCTTTTCTATGGCTTTGCTTACATTTATGGGCATTTTAAATAGGGTTAATGCCACGAAAAACCCTAAACTTTACCCCCTGTGACAAATTTACCCTAAACTTTTTTTTGTGACACAAAAAACCCCAAACTTTGCCATGTGTGACACATTTACCCCAAACTTTGCCCGTGTGACACATTTACCCTAAACTTTTTTTACGCCACCAAAAATCCTAAACTATGCCACTTGTGACAATTTTACCACTGAACTATATTACTTATGACAAATTTACCCCAAAGTTTTTTTGAGTGAAGGGCATTTTCGTCATTTTCTATTTTTCTTTTTTCTTTTTTTTTTTATTGAAGAGGAAGCCGGCGAGGCCATTCTCGCCGGTGCCGGAGTCCGGCGGGGTCGCAGGCAGCCCTCGCCGGCGTCGGGCGAGGGCGGCCCGGGCCGGGCGACCCTCGCCGGCGTCGGGCGAGGGCCGCCGGGCCGGGATCCGGCTCGGGCGGCCCTCGCCCGACGCTAGCGAGGGTCACCCTCGCCCGATCGGCCGGGCGGCCCTCACCCGCGCCGGCGAGGGCCGCCCGAGCCTCGCCGGGCGGGCGACCCGGAGTGAGGGCGAGGGCCGCCCGGGCCGGATCGGGCGAGGGCGACCCTCGCCGGCGTTCGGTGAGGGCGGCCCGGCCGGATCGGCTGGGCGCCCTCGCCCGACGCCGGCGAGGGTGTCCGGCGACCCTCGCCGGACTCCCGGCCAGCGGCGAGGATGGCCTCGCCGGCTTCCACTTTAATAAAAAAAAAAAAAAAAAATAGAAAAAATGACGAAAATGCCCTTTAGCTTAAAAAAACTTTGGGGTAAATTTGTCATAAATAATATAGTTCAGGGTAAAATTGTCACAAGTGGCATAGTTTAGGGTTTTTGGTGGCAGAACAAAAAGTTTAGGGTAAATGTGTCATATGGGGCAAAGTTTGGGGTAAATGTGTCACATATGGCAAAGTTTCGGGTTTTTTGTGTCACAAAAAAAAGTTTAGGGTAAATCTGTCACATGGGGTAAAGTTTAGGGTTTTTCGTGGCATTATCCCTTTTAAATAAGGTGCGTTAGATTTGACTTTTTAGTGACACTAAAAAAAAATTGAAAAGTATGATTGACCACTTTTGAAGCAAAAGCGCGTGCATGAGGGCTGGTGTACTTTAATGTGTACATAAGGAGAAAAAACAACAAACTCAAGACGATATGTCTTTCGAGTAGTCAGGTATAATTTATAATTTGCAAAAAATAAAAATAAAATGAAAGACAAAAACTCATTGGTTTGGATGCCATTTTCTGGAAGTCACAGCAAAGTATTTCACTAGGGTAGCTAAGATGTCAGGCTCATCCACGAGCAACTTCATTAGAAAAAATTAATTAAAACTCCTATTCTTAGTTGACCCACAAATAAAAAAATAAAAAAAGGAAGCCATGCATCTGGGTACAATGAACATATAGAGAAGATAACACAGCGAATAAACTAATTTCCTGATTCTCTTCTTCTTCTTCCAAACCAGATATGAGTTATCATGTCTTCCTGAGTTTCAGAGGTCCAGACGTTCGCAAGAACTTTCTTAGTCATCTCTATACAGCTCTAGAACAGATGGGAATACACACTTATATCGACAATGAAGAACTGAGAAAGGGAGAGCCTATATCACCTGCACTTATGAAGGCGATTGAGGATTCGCGAATTGCAATTGTCGTTTTCTCTAAGAACTATGCTTTCTCGACATGGTGTTTGGAAGAGGTGGCGAAAATCATGGAGTGCAAGGCACAGAAGGACTTAATTGTGTTGCCAGTCTTTTACAAAGTGGAACCAAGAGAAGTGAGAGACGGAAGAGAGAGTTATAAGATAGCTATGGATAAACATGAGTCCAAGTTTGGGAAGGATTCGGAGATAGTGAAGGGATGGAGGAATGCTCTTTTGCACGCCGGTAGCCTTTCTGGGTGGGAGTTAAATGATGGGTAAGTAGTAATTGATGTGACATGCTGATTTGTCATTGTTTTTTATATGCTGAATTACATCTATCATTTTTATTCTGAAGAAACCTAATCATATCTTTGAACCACTGAATCAATGAGTCAAGTAATTTTCTGGATTTTGCTAGAGATGAAGCAAATCTTATAAAGAGAATTGTGGAGGAGATCTCTATGCAGCTAGACCGAACACCCCTACATGTTGCTAAGCATCTGGTTGGGATACATCCCCAATTGGAAAAGCTGGAATCAATGTTAAATCTTGAGTCTGATGATGTTTTCATGATAGGATTATGGGGACAAGGAGGCATAGGAAAAACGACTTTAGCTAAAGCCCTTTATAATGCTATTTTTAGACAATTTGAGGGTTCATGTTTTTTGGCAAATGTTCGAGAAGCTTCAAAAGATTCTAATGATTTAGTTACATTGCAAAAGAAATTGTTGTCTCAAATATTATTGGGAAAAAAATTAACAGTGTTTAGTGTGGATGGAGGTATTACTTTAATGCAAGATAGACTTTGCCACAAAAAAGTTCTTCTTGTCCTTGATGATGTCAATGACGTAAAACAATTAAATGCTTTAGCTGGAAAGGTTGAGTGGTTTGGTAAAGGAAGTAGGATCATCATTACTACAAGAGATAGCCATTTGCTAACTTCCCATGGGATAGATAAAGATCACATCTATGAAGCTGAAACTTTAAAGGATTGTGAAGCTCTTGAACTTTTCAATAAGCATGCTTTTCTTAGAAACAACAATGTAATAATAAGGAGGGATCTTGTGGATAGTGCTTTGCATTATGCTAATGGACTTCCTTTAGCACTTGAAGTATTGGGCTCTTTCTTATGTGGTAGAAGAGAAAATGAGTGGGAAAGTGCATTGAATAAACTTGCCAAAAGTCCCGACAAAACGATCAACGATGTTCTTAAGTTAAGTTATGATGGATTAGAGAACTATGAAAATGAGATCTTCCTTGATATAGCCTGTTTCTTCAAGGGGCGATCTATTGAGTATATTGTGAAAGTTCTTGACTATTGTGATTTTGACACAACTATTGGAGTGCAAGTTCTTAAGGAAAAGTCCTTGATAATTGAAGAGGAAGAGACCCTACAGATGCATGACTTAATTCAGTTGATGGGCATGGATATTGTTAAACAAGAATGTCGTGATGATCCTGGAAGGCGCAGTAGATTATGGGTTTTTGATGATGTTCTTGATGTTTTATCAGGGGATATGGTAAGATTTGCTGGTATAGACACTGATTTTAGTCTCTTATTCTCTGACTTTGTATATTAATTGCAATGCAAATTCTATGAATACAGGGAACAAATGCAGTAAAAGCCATTGTTTTGGATTTACCCAAGCCAGGGGACATATACATAGGTCCTAATGCTTTCGCAAACATGAGAAGGTTGAGGGTGCTCATCATGGTTAATGTGCATAATTCTTTCCAAGGTCCTATTTGTCTTCCTAATGAATTAAGATGGTTTGAATGGCGTGAATGTCCTTGGTTTCCAAAATTTTTCTCTGGTCCAAAGAAGTTAGTTGGACTTGATCTGCACAAAAGCAACATCCTAGTAGTGGAGGAGCAATTTCAGGTGCACATTTAAATAATGGTCTCTATTTTCTTATCTTTTGTACATTCATATCTATCGCCATATTGATATGAATATGTATTATTGAAAACTTTGAATGCAACAATTGCTAATTCGGATGATGCTAGTCAATGTGCTTAAGAAACACCTACATCTGTTAAATTGTTTATATTTGATTAAGGCATTAAATACAGGAAGTCAGTCTACTACATGAACAAACATAAGTGGAACTTCCCGTTTTAGGACACTTTCCTATGTGAATATTGATTTCGATTCAAACAAAAAATATTCAAGAAAAAGTCCAATCTCATTTTCAAAAAAACAAGCTCGGAGAGGAAAACAAATATTACAAGTGTCATAATCTTTGTACGGCACTTAATTGAGTATCATAACTTTTTTTTTTAATTATTTAAGTGTCATGACTTCTACATATCACTTGAATGGCCATACCTTTTAAAAAACATTTACCACTAGTGTTCGATACTTGATACTTATGGTGAATGTTACAAAATATATTTACTTTGAGTATAATAACTTTCAATATATCACATTAATGCCCTTACTATGTTCACCACTACTTCAGATTTTTGATACTTGTGGTGAACGTTACAAAATATTTACTTGAGTATAATAACTTTCAATATATCACTTGAATGCCTTTTCTACGTTCATCACTAGTGTCATATCATGTCGGATTTCCGAAACTCATTGGACATTTTTAAAGAGGTATGTCACTCAAGTGAGCAATTAAAAAATAATGACACTTAAGTAATTGAAAAATAAAATTATAACACTACAAACATTATGACACTCGTGATGTATTTGTCGCGAGCATAAAGCATCGGTGACTTTTGAGTATTGAAAATTGAAACATAAGTTATGACACTTTGAACTTGAACGCTTCAGAATGTTTATCAAAGTTGATTTCATTGTCTTTCTGCAGGACTTCAAGAAACTGAGGTTTATCAATTTCAGCGAATGCGAGTCACTTATTTGTTTACCCGACCTCTCATGCACTCCTAATCTTGAGGAATTGGATGCCCATGACTGCAAACATTTGGTAAAAGCCCATGAGTCGGTTGCATATCACGAGAAGCTACAGTTGTTGAATTTATATGGGTGTAAAGAGCTACGTGTTTTTCCAAGTGTGCTCAAGTCCAAAAGCCTTCGACAACTCAGTCTTACCAATTGCTCAAAGTTGGAAATGTTCCCCGATATTCCAGATAAAATGGAGGGCATGCGACTACTTTATTTGGGAGGGACTGCTGTTAAACAACTCCCTGCATCCATAATAAATCTCGTCTCTTTATGGGTGATGGTGTTAGATAAGTGCAAGAAGCTAACAACCCTTCCGTCTAGCATTTATAAGTTACAGAATCTTGACTGGTTGAGTATTAAAGATTGCTCAAATTTAGTGGAGTTTCCAAAGTATGAGGAGAACTCAAATGATTCCCATGTGAAGATGGGATTTCCAAATTTATCCTGGCTGATATTAGACGGATGCAATCTATCAGGAGTGGAGTTCCTTGAGAATCTTTTCTGTTTTCCCAAATTACGAAGTTTATCACTAGAGGGAAACAATTTTACTAGCCTTCCTAGCATCAAGCAGCTCCATTGTTTGAAATTATTAACTGTTTCCAACTGCCGACGACTTCGAGAGATTCGCGAGCTTCCACTGCCTTTGCAATTAATCCGGGCAAATGGTTGCAAATCTCTACATAAGATTCCAGATCTACCGAGTGCCACCACCTATGTTAACTTCAATTCATGTGATGAATTAGTTGGCAAAGGATTGACCATGGCTCATGTGCTCCCACTTGAGGTTACGCACTCTCTCCCTCTTAATTACAAGTATTGTCTCCACGTGTATGTAGTGAAAGTGGCCACACACTTGGTTTTGGACTTGTCCTCCTTTATATTGCATGATAGAACACTAGTGTGTGGTGGAATTACGAGCATTATTCTTTCCTTTTTTTCTCTCTTTTCGTCATTTTACAAGGATTCCTAACTGATTCAGTTAACTCTTCCACGTAGGCACTGATCACAAAGTTACGGGAAGATGGTCACGGGGAAGAAGGCTCTTTTTCTTTACCTGGAGGAGAGATGCCAGAGTGGTTGCTTCCAGTTGAGGGGAACTCTATATCTTTCATGGCTTCACATCGCTTGTACGACAAGTTCCTAGGATTTGTGTTCTGTTTTTTAATCGGACAGGGAGGAGGAAAAGAGTTTGAAAAAGTCAGGATCCAACGACACATTAATGGCAAGAAGGAGATAGTTTGTGATCTATTCGCACTGGATAATCAAGTGATTTCTGATCACGTCTGTCTTGCATATTTCAAACCAAGATCGCTGCGTGAAAAAGTTGATTTTGGTCAAGCTGATCTGAATCATTTCCAGTTTAGCTTTATAGTAAGTGGAGGAGTCTTGGCCAAGTGGGGATTCCGAATAATGTGTGAGCATCTAGAGGATGACCTGAAGGCTGTGATTCCAGACAATGAGGGACCCCATCCGGCTTTACTCTATGAGGTTGGTCACGAATGTACGCGCTATGGGGTTTGTCATGCTCATGTATCAACAGATTCAAAGGAAGAGACTTCAGGAGAAACAGATTTACAGGAGAAGCCACGAGAACCAGCTTTAGTCCATGAAAGCGATCTTGCATCAAGAGCTCTTGAAGATATTGCACTTGCCCGGAGAAATGGCCCTACCAGTGCAGGGGAAAGCGTGATGGGGGTGCAAAATACTGAAGCTGGACGTGACAAAAGAAACAGACAGGCGAGCACAACAGAAGAGGAAATAGACGAAGCGACGGCAAAAGCTCCTCAAGCGAATGAAGAATCAAGAAAGGAGCTAGAATAGGGAACCAGAGCAAGTAATCACCAGTGGTTTCTTTCTTCTTTCATTTGCCATCTGATCCGCGAGAAAGGTAGAGGAGTGAGGTCGCTACACATCGACGGAGAGTAAGTATTCATCCGATTTCTTAGCAAAGGCATGACGACCATCACTTATCAGCTGCTTTTGGCTTTTTTCTTTCCCCTCTTTTCACTTTTCATCGTCTTCTCTTCAACAACTTTCTATGGTAGAACTTTTGGCCGTGATGACTTGTTTTGTGCCTACTTCATTCCACACTAGAACAGCTACATCTACACGGCATGAGACCATCAATAAAAATTGTGATGAACAAATATTTATGCTTGTGATACTAATGAATTTTACACAAAAAGTGACGGTGCATTTTTCTGCTATGAACAAATATTTATGCAACTACATATATCCACTGAATTTGCGTGATGATTTAGCTGACTCCATAACATAGGTATAGTGTTGGAAAAGATAGATACGATTATTTGAGAAACTTGAAATAATGCACTTATAACCTTAGAAGAACCTTAAAGAGGCTGAAGCGCAGATCGACCAACACACGCTTCATCTCCGAGAGTTATCTTTCCTTTTCCCTGTATTTTCATTTCCTTGCAATTTCAATTCCTTGTAATTTCATTTCGATTTAATTTCAATTCCAATACACTTTGCTTTTCTCATACTTAGATTCGTGTAGTTTCATCACTCCATCTAAAGCCCCATTTACACCCTTTTGTGCTTGAATGTGGAATTGCAGTGCGATCTCGATTCACTCTAATTGTTTGATGTTTGATCATCTCAACGCACGTCATTTTTGTCAACATTTTTTTGGCACGCTTTCAAATCTATTTCCCCCCAAATTTTTTGTTTGCCCTGATTACGATGGTGAGCATCTTATGATTGAGTATGTGAAAATGTATATGAAAATGTATATTCACTTGCTTTCAAATCGAGGATTCCTTTGATGATTTTTCTGAGGAGGCCAATGATTTACAAAATCAAAAAGTTGTTGAAAATGAGAAATTAATTCATGAGATATATCAACTTTTGGCCCAATATATAGAATATGCACCACAGTATCAATTATTTACATATAAATATAAGTTTGGCAATGTAAATAAAAAGATTATGGATGGAGGAATGCACTACCGAGTTATAGTGGTTTTGCCCACATCGGTGCCTACTCCACCTTCCGAGACTAATCGGGAGTCTTGCCCGATCCACGGCACTTGTAGCCTTGTACAAAGGTTAGTCTAGAATGGAGCCAATACTTCTTTACAAATATGGTGCGCTCTCTTCCAAAGACACTCACAAAACTCATCTGTTAGCAATTTGACTGTGAAGTATATAAAAGAGGGATTTTGCAAGCATTGGTTACATAATTACCCCAGGCAATGGGCTATCCTATTTGTAAAAGGGGGAAAAAAAAAGGAACTCAACTAGGAGTGACTAACATATCAAATGGTTAGAAATTTGACTAAATAAGACTTCCGGGTGTCTGGCCAAAAATGGCCCGGCTACTTGCTGGATTGGGCAGACAAATCCAAATTCAGAACTATTGGAGGCGGGAGTTCTAGGGAGGAGAACATCAAAAGTGTCACAACTTGTATATGACATTCATTTTAGTGCTAAAAATTTTCGCTTGATAATATTTCTACTCCCGGAAATAGTTTCTTTTGAGAAATAGTTCTTTTCTATTTCTACTCCTGGAACAATTTTTGAGTAAAATAGGGCGTTTGGTAACTACAAAAATTTCTTGTTCTCAGAATAGAAAAAGAATAGAAAGGCATTTGATATCGACTAAAATTTTTATTTCTTTCTTCCTCAACGGCGGCGGTGACCGGCAAGCGGGGGCGGTGACCAGCGACGGTGGGGTGCGGACAGCGACCGGGGGCGGCGGTTGGCGACTGACGGCTGGTGGGTGGGGGCCGCCAGTGACCGGTGACCGAACACATCTTTGGACCCTTGAATCAATGAGTAAATTAATTTTCTGAATTTTGTCAGAGATGAAGCCAAACTTATAAAGAGAATTGTGAAGGAGATCTCTATGCAGCTAAATCGAACACCCTTATATGTCGCCAAGCATCCGGTTGGGATACATCCCCGAATGATAAAGCTGGAATCAATGTTAGATCTTGAGTCTAATGATGTTCGCATGATAGGATTATGGGGACAAGGAGGTATAGGGAAGACTACTTTGGCTAAAGCAATTTACAATGCTATCTTTAGACAATTTGAGGGTTCGTGTTTTTTGCCAAATGTTCGAGAAGCTTCAAAAGATTCTAATGATTTAGTTACATTGCAAAAGAAATTGTTGTCTCAAATATTATTGGGAAAAAATTAACAGTGTTTAGTGTGGATGGAGGTATTACTTTAATGCAAGATAGACTTTGCCACAAAAAAGTTCTTCTTGTCCTTGATGATGTCAATGACGTAAAACAATTAAATGCTTTAGCTGGAAAGTTTGAGTGGTTTGGTAAAGGAAGCAGGATCATCATTACTACAAGAGATAGCCATTTGCTAACTTCCCATGGGATAGATAAAGATCACATCTATGAAGTTGAAACTTTAAAGGATTGTGAAGCTCTTGAACTTTTCAATAAGCATGCTTTTCTTAGAAACAACAATGTAATAATAAGGAGGGATCTTGTGGATAGTGCTTTGCATTATGCTAATGGTCTTCCTTTAGCACTTGAGGTATTGGGCGCTTTCCTTTGTTGTCGAAGAGAAAGTGAGTGGGAAAGTGCATTGAATAGACTTGCTAAAAGTCCTGACAAAACCATCAATGATGTTCTCAAGTTAAGTTATGATGGACTAGAGGATTATGCAAAGGAGATCTTTCTTGATATTGCTTGTTTCTTTAAGGGGCAATCTACAGAGTACATTATGAAAGTGCTTGATAGTTGCGACTTTGACACTACTATTGGAGTACAAGTTCTTGTTGAGAAATCCTTGATAATTAAGGTGAAAGAGACCCTACAAATGCATGACTTGATTCAATTGATGGGCATGGATATAGTTAAACAAGAATGTCTTGATGATCCTGGAAGACGTAGCAGGTTATGGTTTTATGATGATTTTCTTGATGTTCTATCAGGAGATATGGTAAGATTTGCTCACATAGACACTACTTTTTTCTTATTCTATGATTTTGTATATTAATAGCAAAGCAAAATCTATAAATGTAGGGAACAAATGTGGTAAAAGCCATAGTTTTGGATTTAACCAAGCCAGAGGAGATATCCATAGATCCTGATGCTTTTGCAAATATGAGAAGGTTGAGGGTGCTCATTATGATTAATGTGCATAACTCTTTCAAAGGTCCTATATGTCTTCCTAATGGACTTAGATGGTTTGAATGGCCTCAATGTCCTCCTTGGTTTCCAAAAATTTCCTCTGGTCCAAAGAAGTTGGTTGGACTCGATCTGCACAAAAGCAACATCCAAATTGTGAGGGAGCAATTTAAGGTGTGCATTTAAATGAGTAGTCTTCATTTCCTTATGTTTTATATCCATATCTATATGCATATGATAATGAATATGTATATGTATTATTGAAAACTTTGAGTACTAACTATGATGATGCTTGTTAATGTGCTTAAGAAACATCTATCTCTATTAAATTGTCTATATTTGATTAAAGCATTAGTTACTGGATGTTGATCTACTACAAGAACCAACAAGTGGAATCTTCCCGCTTTAGGGTAGTATTAAACAATTTCTCATGTGAATGTTATTGTTTATTCGAACAAAAAGATTCAAGAAAAAGCAATCTCATTTCCAAAATATCACAAGTACTGTTGAAGTTAAAGCATCAATAAATTTAATTTACCGCTGATTGAATGATATCTAACGATTGAATGATGAATGCGCTTAAAATTTTAATAAACATGAACTGAGGATTTAATTATTAGGTCTTTGAAATGATTGATTCTGAAATTTTTTTTATTAAAGATTCTACATAGCTTACTAGATATTCTTTTCGAAATTACCTTTGAAAAGAGAGAGGATTTTCTTCCTTGTTTGCATGATCACGAAAGAGAGTGTCGCGCTAAATGCATTTGACTGAACCTCCCATTGTTCTCTCTCCAGTCAAAAGTTTTACCGACTCAACAAGTTTCCAGTCAAAATTTTGTTAGCAATGGAATTTGACAATTACCAACGTCTTTTACCTTTTGCCAGCACGGAACGGTGCTCCGAGTTTTGCACTACGACAGGCATAACCGGACCTATGTCACTTGTTTGAATTGAATTTTTTTTTCTCAGCTTTCTCTTGGTCCAAATGTCTATCAAAGTTGGTTTCATTATTCTTGCAGGACTTTGGAAAATTGAAGTTCATTAACTTCAGTGAATGCCAGTCGGTGGTTTGTATGCCAAACCTCAATTGTACCCCAAGTCTTGAGGAATTGAATCTCGGTGGGTGCAAAAACTTGGAGCATGTCCACAGATCAGTTGTACATCATGGCAAGCTGCAGTTGTTGCATTTATATGGATGCTCAAAATTGCAAAGATTCCCTGATATTCCGGATAAAGTCAAGGCTTTGCGAGAAATTCTTTTAACAGGGACTTCAATTAAGGAACTTCCTACATCCATAGAAAATCTTGTCTCTTTGGAAATCTTAGTTTTACAGGATTGTAAGAAATTGGAAATCCTTCCATCTAGCATCTACAAGTTACAAAACCTTAAAACTCTATTGCTTGACGGGTGCTCATCACTAAATAAGTTTCCAAACAAGGAAGAGGATTCGAGTGATCCCCATATGGAGATGGGATTTCCTAAGTTAGAATGGTTAGACCTTAGGAGATGCAATCTATCGGAAGTAGAGTTCTTGGAGGACCATTCCTGTTTTCCCTTCTTAAGAGATTTGTGGTTGTCCAAAAACAATTTTACTAACCTTCCTACATGCGGACACCTATATAATTTGCTCACTTTGGATGTTTCCTATTGCCGACAGCTGCAAGAGATCCGCAAGATTCCAGGGCAATTGCGTGGTCTAGAAGCAGTTTGTTGTGAATCACTGAATAAAATTCCCTCCGACATATGTCGCGTTAGGGATATTGACTTATCTTTATGTCATGAACTGGTCCGTAAGGGGTTCACCAATGATCTGGTCAAGCTTGAGGTTAGACTCTCTCTGTCTCTGTGAGTTTTGTACATGTTGGTTGCACCTAGTGTTTGTATACTGCAGAAGGCTGAAAATCCTAGAGCGGTAGGCTAATTAAGAATAGCAAGCATAGAAAAGTGAGAACGCATGTATATGTGGTGGGATGGTATAAGGCAACACAAGATACTCTTTATTTATACAACCCTAGTTCGCCGTGGAATTATTAGGATCACTTGATAAAAAACTTCAATGATTGTTCATCCAATTACAAAATCTTCAACAATACATGTCCTATTTCCACCAATTAAGTACAATAGATCTTCGTCATGCTATGGCTAACAATAGCTAAACACGAGGACTCCTCATTGAATCTCATCTTTGAGGTGCCAATTTCGAAAACTATCTAACAATCTACTTCTATGACAGAAATTTCTTCCCAGAATGGGTTGCCGGGTTCTTCTACCTAGAGGACACATGCCAGAGTGGTTGCTCCCTGATAAAGATGATTATATATCTTTCACAACTTCAAAGGACTTGTATAAGAAGTTCTTAGGATTGGCTTTTTGTGTTGTATTTCGAGCAAAAGAAGGAATGGACTGTGCCATGTTTGAGCTTCTAACATACATTAATGGGGAATTGAGGATGAAAACCCCAACCGATATCACTGCGGTTGATTTGGACCATGTGTGGCTTGAATATTGTGAACCAAAGTGTCTGTGGGGAGAAGACCCTTTTGGTCCAAATGACTCCAGTCATTTCCAGTTCAGAATTAGGGCAACAAGCGCAATTGTGAAAAAGTATGGATTCCGCCTATTATGCAAGCCACTAGAGAATGATTTGGATATTTTGCTTCAAGATGATCAGTTGTTGGATTCAGCTTTACTCTACGAGATTTGGTATGAAGATAGTCAAACGAGCATAGAAGAAGAAAGTTCAAGAGAAATGGAAAATACTAGATAGTAGAACCAGTACAGAGGAAAATAGTTCAAGTAGTTTAGTCATCAAAGTGTAGAACATGGCTGACTTCTCAATTCAGGCCTCTACATGTTTGTGCATTTGTGTGATTGATACATATTCTATGGTGTGTTCAACACTGTGTTTGTATGATACAAAAGCCGAATGCTATATAAACAAACTATATAAGGTGATTCTGCACCCTATATGTAATAGCGCCGACAAGAGCATGAAGGTAATCAAACAAGCATCGAGATGACAATTCAGATGAAGCAGAAGATTTATTTGATAGCGAACTGAGCATCGGAAAAGATTGTCCAAGCAAATTAGCGCACCGATGATTAAACATGGCTGACTTCTCTCTCTCTCTCTCTCTCTCTCTCTCTCTCTCTCTCTCTCTGCGCCTGTGCATGCGTGCGTGTTGATAGTGCAAAATCCGAAAATTCCTGACAAACAAACAAATCTAATATAAAGTGATTCTGCACGTATAAGTAATAGAGATGCCTACAACACTTATAAGGGAATGATTTCTATCGCATGAGGATTGTATATATCACAAATAAAGATCAATGTGCCAAATTACTATATAACTGTTGCTTAGCTGGAATTGCATGGAATATGCATAAGTTAAATCTCCTGCTAGAACTAATTACGGACTTTGGGTATTTCTAATAATTTACCCATATAATAGAAGTATCTCTGTTTCCGAATTTCTCCCAATTACCATAATGTTAAAGAGAGATGCTACAGAAGTTTGTCCTTGTCAAAGACGGTTCCATTTTTTCTGATTTCATGAGACTTGTATGACAAGTTTCTAGGTTTGGCTCTCTTTTGTTGCTTTTGATGTAGAAGATGAAAGAAAAGAAAATATCTTTTGGCATAGTGCCACATGTGAACAACCAAAAGCAGAATGTGGCATAAGAACTCTTAGTTAATTTGATTCGGATCACATATAGATTCAATATCTCAGATTCTTTTTTTTAAATCAGCTAACCATCTGTCATAGAATGAACAATTCAATAAATAGTCAATCATTAGTCAATTGAATCATTAAGTATAGAGATATCGAAACCCCACCCCAGTAACCACCAAATAAAATGATTAACTGGGCAATCTCAAGAAAAATGCGGCAGGGTTTCCATCAATCCCTGGCAATTAAGGGGCACGATTTATCCGCAAAGACCACGAACCAAGAAATGTTGCACGTACTTCTTGTGACCCACCCTCGACAATAGTCGGTGTCGAGAGGTATGGAGTTTAGGAGTATTTACTCGGGAGCTCGCACTCAAGCCATGTCAACCGAAAGGCATCATCACCCGCATTTTGATCTCAACCTATTGAACTTGAGGTCTACATGAATGCGGGTTCTCCTTAACCCATACCCAGTGCAATGGCGGGGAGGGTGTCGTGATTCGTTCCCACGTGACGGCATGTCTTATGAAAAAGAAAATGAGCGTGAGAAACAAATTTAGGGGTTCTTCCACTACAATAGCCCTCTCAAATGGTGCCTTTTCAAAAGATGTCCTCTGATGCAGCCCGCATTGAAGACCAGCTCTCTCGACCAAGAAGATCAGCCCGCATTCAAGCTCAACGAAACCGAGGAGCCGTATCAATATCTTGAGTCCATCCCGGAAGCTTGAAAGACACCTTGGGAGCCCGCATGACGCTTTTACTAGTTTATAGTTTCTATGCTCTTTACTATTTCGCCTAGTTTCAATGTTCTATCTTTATTTCTCCTAGTTTCAATGTTCTGTCTTTATTTCTTTGGTGATATAAGCCATCCAATTTCTTGTAAAAGACATACGACTTTTGATGAATGAAAAACTTTGCTTTGAAGCAAGAATCATGAACCTTATAGAGTTCATACCCTTGAAAACCTAGAAGAGTTTTCACTCCGTCCTTGAAGAGTTGGAACTTTCGAAATCTGCATCCTTGAAGAGTTGCAGTCATCGATCTAGAAGAGTCAGTACCCCCTCACCTTCCTTGGAGGCCTAGAAGAGCAACCAACGAAGTCTCTACCTTTTCCTGTTCTGTTCGTTATTTCGAACCAAAATTCGACCATCCTACAGTGCTTATTTCAGAAAACCCAAAACAGAGAAATTGTAGATCCAGAAGTCTTCGTTCATTTTAGGCTTTAAAATCAAGTCGATCTGATCTGTATCGACAAAGATACGACTGTTCTCCTGAGCTTGCGCAGTGTTGAAATTTCTGTTCGTCTTGTTTTCCCGTGTGCGAGTCACTCTCCCGATCCTAATTGTGTGAGAAAGCCCAACCTGGGCTTGCATCATTCTCACTTCACCTTTTGGACTCCACTCGTATGAGTATGCTAAATCGTAACTTGTGGGTGCTCAACAAGATATATACTAGGCATGACAGGTTCATTTTATTATTTAAGTTTATTAAACAATCTAAGATAAGATTTTAGGAGTTGCCACTAACCTTAATTTTGAGGGCTGGCCGGAAAGCCTAATCGAGGGTCGAGAGTATTTCCTCAATTCCTACACAACCAAAGATCTAGGGTTTGGGGACTTGGATTATGTTAATATTTCTATTAACACCTTTTTGGTACCTAACGGTCATCATGTTTACCTAAGGTGATCATGCATGTCTTCTTACTTTTTTCATGCCATTTGAAATTAAAAGAGTGATCATGTGTGGATGGCAATTTTATGCCATTATAATTCTACAAAGATTAAAAAGAAAGGTGAATAATTTATATTGAAATTTGCAATGCAGTAAGTGAACACCCAAGGAAAAGTAGTAAACCTAGACATACAATCCTAAAAAAGGATAAAGAAAGGAAAGGAAAAAAAGAAACCCGCACCTCGTTGGGTTTTTATACAACACGAGAGAAAACTCAAAACATATGTCGGGTATTTAATGAATAATACAAGAAAAGGTCGGAATGGAAATCGACCATCACTGTCTTCGAGATCGCCTTCTTCCAAGGACCAGCATCTTGAGCCTATTCTAGCTTCAATCTAAGGCTATGCAAACATGTTACATTTGAAACAAATATCAAATCATGCAAAAGATAAACAAAACATGTCAAAGTATCAAGCAAATAGCAATCAACCGATTCAAGTTAGCCTTTGGGTAGGCCTTTTATAATTGCACACGCAATGTGCCGTTAGACCATTTCCCCATTCATTATTAGATGCAGTTCATGGTGATTAGCCATCATTAACATTCACTCACAATGACTAACACCATAAGTCCCTAAGTTGAGTTCTAATGTGTAACCCCAAGCTTAACCCATGAGCACACATCAGATTTACATGATTATCTAACAATCATATGCATAGAACTTGAAAGTAAAAATATAGTAAGTCTGAAGATCTTGGTTCTCATCCAATTAAACAATTAGTAAACCGACACCGGGTCACTTCATACATTCATCATGCATTAAGCACAAATTGCATGCTTCAAAGGATCATCAAATGATCTTTTCATTTTCTGTTGATAAAATTCATGATATAAGGATCAAAAGTTGTGAAGACACCAAAAGTTGGTTCTATATGCATTATTTTCTAAAATTCTTAGAACACAATTGGGACACAATGGGCAAAACAGGGAAATTTGCAGCACAACAATCAAAGAACAAGAAATTGAAGATGATCCATGGGGTAATTCGCCTCACAAAAATTATAGCACATCAAGTAATCAATATAAAACAACTTTCATGATTAAAGTTTCCTAAGAAAAGCTATGCATGATTTTATAAAAATCAAAGAATACAGGGCAATGCATTCAAAACAGAACAGGACAACAGGATTCTAACGCAAAACTTATGGTGATTTGTCCTAGTTGATGATGTCCAAAAATTCTCAAAATTCAACACAAGATGGTCCTAAAGATGAAATCAATGCTCATAAAGGACTTGACTTCAGAATATTTATGGAAAAAATTCGCGTGAAATTGGCAAAATGCAGACACATAATTGCCCCAACATGCATTCTAAATTTGCAAAATTTTCAGATTTCAGGGCAACTTCACAAAAATGGAAAAGGAGTCTATTGATATGAAAATGGACCAAACTTGACATAATTGGAAAGTTCAAGGAATGTTCTTAGGCTTCCTCAGAGACCCCAGGTTCAATTAAGATTGATTTCATGCCTAATTTATAGCATTTGCACAAACACACGAGATTCCAACATATAGAGCAGTAGCATGTTCAAAAAATGCATGGCCTATAACTCTTATATGACATGGAAAAAATGGGAGAAAATCATATAGATTGTATATAGGATCATGGACATTTTCATTAAGGGACTTACACCTGAATATGATCAAATGCATGGTACAAAATTAACAAAGGCAAAGTAAACATAATCAACATGTATGATGACAGAATCAAAATTCCACTAATACATGTGATATGTGGGTTAATGACATCCATTTGGAATAATTTATACTTTCTTAAAATGATATTGAGATGTATAATAACTTTCATGAAGACATTATAGTCAAGTGATCACAATTACACAACTAATTCCGCACGAATACCAATTCGGACTAAAGCAAGGCAAGGATAACCTAAAGACGATTTTATGGGATTTTCACCCAGTGAATGTTGTCCAAAAAATTTGAAATTTTTTTCATGAAGAACATCTATACATGCAATTTTCTAGAAGGAATCAACTAGAAATTAGATCTATAAAAATCACTAAAAAATTGACAAGCAGAGAACTCATACTTGGGAATGAACTGAACAGCAAGAGTAAATGATGATTTTTGATAGGTATGGCTTGGAAATACTCATCCAAAATTATGAGAAAAAAGCATTTCATAAGCAACATCTATACAAACAAAGCATTTCAGGCAGTTAGGAATTACAAACAACAATGTCTAGCACGGACGTTTGGAGGCTGATCCACCTATCTTAATGAACTTCGAAAATTCTAGAAAAATTATATAATTATGTTGATTGATTTTCATAAGGAACAAACTTAAAAATGAATCAGAAAAATCAGCAAACTTCAAAGGTCAGAACATCACTGATCACAAGAAATGCAACTCAACACAACAGTACACACCACCGACTTTTATAGAGGTTTTCAGGTAGTAAATGATGTCCGATCAGGACATTTCTATACATCTTGGAAAGATCATTGAGTTGACTTCGAATGTCATGAAGACATCGAACACAGAAAAGCACGTTTTCAAGCTCATATTCAATCATTTACCAGATCAGGTCTTCTAATACACAAAAATTGCAGAACAAGTTTAATATTAAATCAAACAAATTCAAGCCATGACCAATTATCCAAATCCATCCTATAACATCTAGAACACCTCATATCAGCTGTGATCACCATCAAAGCAGGCCTAGGTGTGAGCTCTAGCCCCAATTGTCTAACGCAATCTCGCCTGATCGAACTCAAGAGCAAGAACAATACCTTAGTTGTGGTTTCCCGATGATTCAAGTTCGAGCGGGGCAAAACTGATATGCAACCGCACCAAGGGACATTGAGGGGATCTTGGAAGAGGCTACAATTGCCGGAGGGGCTGAATCGGCATTGGGATATCTCCGATCAAGTATCGGATAGAACCGATTCAGTTTAGACCGGTTCGCGACGCCAAGGGGAAAGGGAGGAGCATGGGTCGATAAGTGAGGCTTCAAAGGAGCTGCTGGCTGCCGGACTATCGAGCAGAGAAGGAGGAAGGTCGAAGGATGTGACATCGACGGTGATGTCGATGGTGAAGGCCCATCGGCGAGCGGTTGGAGAAGCCGCGCAAAGTGGTTAGAGAGAAAGGAGAATGGGCAGGAAAAAGAGAGAGAAGAGAGAGATTAGAGAGAGAATTTTTAGATTAGAGAGAGAATGTAGCTGCACAAAATGATCCCCTTTCCAAATTTTGGAGGGAAAAATACTTATATACCTCCTCTTTATATCATATCCTAGCCCTTAGTTTGATTCAAGGGCTCAGATCTAATCCTATTCCTAGATCTAATCTCATCCATTAAATTAATCACATGTTGAATTTTTTTTCAAGGGATAATATGCACTCTTAATGAATGGAAGAGATTTAATTGTGAGATTAGGGCCATTTTGTAAATTTTTTTGAACTTAAGGGGTAATTTTGCAAAAAAATTGAAAATCTTGGGGCAAAATCGCAATTTTAAAAAATTAAGGGTATGGGAGGCATGACCATGAGGTGGGCCACCTTGCTGTGGTAACCGGTGGTAGAAAACCGGTTAGAGGAGGGTTGAATCGGCTTCCTAAGTTGATGGCTAGTCGAACCAGTTCACATCGGTCAATTGGTTCGAGCCCCTGTCGAGCAGTTTGATCCCTATTTTCTTTAAATCTTTGCAATTTAATCCTTAAGGGACTAAATTATAAAGAAATTTACTAATCATGAAGAAACATGGTCTAATTTCAAAAGAAATGCTCTAATTTTGATCTAATTAGACCAATTAAACCATGAAAATTCAATCATATGATTTTCATTAGCCTAATTATCTAATTATTGTGAAAGACATTGGACCCATGCCATGGATATACCAAATCGGACTTCCCTATGCTAAATTGAGCAATTTCAATTAATTGTTAGCCAAAATTTGTAAATTAATCGAAATTGAATTCAATTAAAATTGCAAGACATCTATTAGCTTAATTGCCCATGTCTAAAGGGATCTATTATGATGAAATTGACCTCATATGAATGGCATGACCTTTATGTCAAAATTAAATTGAGGGCCAATGTCTAAATTAAACCTCAATTCATCAAATTAAACCTTAGTCATGAATGGGTCAACTTGAATTTTATGAATTGAAGCTCAATAACCCTATTTTCTTAAAGTCAAGTATGCTAAATCCCCCAAATCGACAGGTTGGCAAATGAATTTCCTCAAATTGACCCCAAATTTGGACTTAACTTACAAAATTGAGTAGAATGGAAGAATTAGTTCGCAAACTATGTAGAATGGATTTGGACCTCTAATTAGGAGCAAAAATGTCAATTCACATTCCGGCTTGCCTGATCTTGAAATTGATTGAATGAGTAAATGGGTAATTGTCTCTAGATCAAATGTCGCAAAATGAACTGAGCCTAATTATGATCAGAACAAAAGTACTTTCTTTTTGGCCGATTTTAAACCTAAAAACAAAAATTTGGAAAATGAAGTTTTTAATTGATTTTCGCAAAATTTTTGAAGCTAAAATCAAATAGAAGATCAAATGAAATGATTTGGTGATTTTTGTATTTTTCCATTTTTTTGTTATAGATTTGACCAAAAATCAAACTTTAGTTGACTTTTCACTAGATGCTTGATTTTGTAGTTAAATCTTTGAATTTTTTCAGAATTTTCACTTCCAAAGTGAAATTAAACTTGAAAGGAACCTTTTTATGCAAAACGCCAAAATTTGATCTGAAGTTGACTTTAGTCAAAAGATTGGCTAGAAAGTCACCCATTTGACTTTTCAGGTCTTAATGTGAAATAAATAGGAAATTACTTATTAAAGTTAAGGCAACATATTGAATTGAAAAACGGCACTTTTTGTTAGAAAAACTGGCTCCGTCGCGATTGGAACCCCTAATTTCAATTTTTTACCCTTATTAACATGTTGATTAAAAATCGGTATCAACGGTACTCGAAATCTCTGGGAGATGATCTTGATAGCCATGGCCAAATCGAGGGTAAACATGACTCGGTTTCTAGCCAATGATTTGAAATGATGGTAGTCATGAAAATGCTTGGTCAAAATAATCGGGGAACATACCAAAAAATTAACAATAATAGAAGCAAATTATCAAAAAAAATTTAAATCTATTATATTTATGCCAATTCAGTCACAAGATTTTCAACTATGTCAATTTAATCTTAAATCTTTTGATGATTTACTAATAATGTAGTTATTTCAAATAATTTTGACCACAAAATGCTGATGCAACGATCTAGTCAATGTTGGTAGTCCTATGTGGCGTGGCCAATACTGACATGAATAATTTTTGTCTATTTTCTTCTTTCCTTTTTGCTAGTGGTCGGAGAGGGTTGGGCAAGGGTCCCCCTTGCCTGGCTCTAGCGAGGGCCGCCCCTTAGGAATTTTCGGTTCATTTATTCAAATCACATGTGGATCCAATTTATCCAGCCATATGTGTGGCGGGGAGTGTAGGGGTAGGAGTTGATTTTGGTAAATTTGAGGAGAGTTATCAAGTGGAGCCGGGAAAAAATTGGGATATGTGCTTAGACGGAAGCAATTAGAGGACAATTTGAAGGTTGTGATTGTAAGACAATAATTAGTGGATCCAACTTCAATTAGCTAGAATTTCGATGAAACAACAAATCCGGAGGAAGAGACTTCACAAATGTGGCAACGTCTGTGAAGAGAAATGCTGTACTTCAAAAAAATAAAATAAAGTGAAACATATTAAATGAGAAGAGGCGAGTGTATTTAGTATTAGCTTGGAACTCTTAAGGAAACATATTCTGATCAGTTTGAGACAACGCATACCCGAGACCTTGCAGCAAGCCTAGGGTTTCAGCTTGAAAGACTGACCGCGTCTTCACCACTCGAGCAAATCCCCCAGTCATCTTACCTGTTGAGTCCTGGCATACACTAGCGACGGCACCAGAGTTTGATTCTCGAAGGAAGGAGCTGTCGACATCGAGTTTCAGAGATCCGCACGCCGGCGGTACCCAATTCAGAAGTGCAGTACTCCGATTTGTTGCGACTTTCTTGGTCTTTGTATGTGATGCTAGGGCTGCTTTTACTTCTCCTTGCGGATCCAGTTTTTGGGCTCTGAAGATGGCGTTATTCCTCACTTTCCAAATATACCACAGCGTCTTTGTCACAAGCTCAAGCGAAGGTGAGTCCCTTTCACTTTTAATGAAATTCAAGAGCCACTTATCTATGCTTGAGAGGCCGTGACTCGATATCGGGATCTGTAATGGGGAGTTTCCCAAATTTCATTCGTCCAGGGGCACAAGAGGAATATGTGTTCGGGGGTTTCTAGAGTTGATTTACAAAGCAGATGCAGCGATTCGGGTAATACTCTTCTCCTGTAGAGATTTTTTGTTATGCTAGTAATAGATCGACTGATCAAATAGTAGTATCTTGCCGTCGATTGGCCCACCACCTCGACAATCATCGATCTGCCTCACCACATATCGGGTTGCCTCTTCAACCACCATGCATTTCATTGATCATCGTTGAAGGCCTCAGACCTTGTTTGACGCCATTGAAGTCTGTGAGGTCTCAACCTCATAGCAACCGTCAACAGAAAGGTGAATTTAGAACACTATATCACCAAGGTCATAGGTGACGATTGCCATGTTGAACTTATCAAACATTCAGCAAACGTCTTTGCTTTTCCGTTGTCTTGCTTTGAATAGTTCGATCGTTTGTAGAATACTGGTTCGAATATTATTCTTTTTTAGGGGCAAATATTTTATTGTTGTTAAGTTGCTAGTACCATCACATCCCTCAAAGCAGGTAGGCCATAATCTTAGAACTCGTCAATGCATATATTGTGGATGATGATCTCCTACCTATCTAAATAAATATTGAATCTAATGCTGTTTTTTATCGGTCAAGACATGATTAAATGCAGAACGAACTTGTCTTCATGTCTGAGCTCTCCAACGAATTACCATTCTTTGATATTTCAATTCTTCCTTTCTCTTCGAAAGGATAACCAAACATTCACGCGGGCTCTTCACTAAGCAAAATATAAAAAGGAGAAAAAAGATATCAGGAGGATCGAGCTAAAGCTACTGAATTATAATGTGATAAAGTCTAAGCACGCATTACACTGTTCAAATTCATCGAATACAAATCAAGGTCCAAGTGCGGATAGCATATCATTTCAATTCCCATTTTTACCTCATATCATTTCAAGAGCTAAGTAATGTGAACGTGAGTAATATTTAACGAATCCATCACTTAAACTCATGATTTTACATTAAAGAAAATGAATTAGTGATTAAAGAAGAGCAATTATGCACTTTGAAAATTAATATAACTTCATTTCCTTAATTAATCCTATTTTATATTCTTAGATGCTTTTCATCCCATTTTCTATGATGGCTATAATTTCAACGGAAAGCTGGTATGACAAATTGTAATGTCATTTTCTAAATTAGTCATAGATATGGGTGAGACATGAATTCAATTTTTCAAGGTGTGTTACATTTTTTTTTGGTTGAAAAAGATGCACATTTCATTAAATACTAAATCAAAGTTTGTGCAACATCTGAGCATAATAAATCTGCAAGAGCTTGCAGAGGGTTCGCAAGCCAACTATAAGGAAGGATCTTCTTGCAATGGGTCTTCACGATCTAGTCTACAAATTGATTTGCATATCTGAGACAATGGGCTAGCTGGACACCTAAGTTGGCGTAGCCGAAATCTCAGTTCCCATCACATAGTGCACAAGTGATAAGTTATCACTCTCCACAATAGCCTGCAAATCAGTTTCTCTGTGCAGATCAAAGAGAATTTTTACCCTTTCGAGCGTCTATTGCAGGGCCAAAGTTTCAACTTCAATTACCGACGAAGCTCGAATCGATTTCACGAAACCATCCACTACAACACCATTCGAATCTCAGTGCACTCCAGCAACAGCTTCATCTGTCGTCCCTTCCACCCACAAGCCATTCGAGTTAAATTTCAACACTCCAGACGCTGGTGGATCCACTTCGCAAGTTGATTTTCAACTCTCTCGATTTTCGATTTTGTCTCTGGGTTCCACCTAAAGTAGCTTTTTGGCGCTGCAAAAGCCTCATCTACCACCATGGTAGCTTACGACTGTCTTGATTGGAAAACATCGGCATTTTGAACATTTCAGATTGACCAGAGGATTCCAGCAAGCTCTTCTCTTGTCGGTAAGAGATTCTTCAATTCAAATAGCGATTGAACCCATTTGTCCATTCGCATAATATTTTGTTGCTGAATTATAATGTGGAGCCTTTGATCAAACCAAACCTCTTTTGTCCAAGGGTAGAGGAGAAGTAAATGTTCTACTGTTTCAGGCATTTAGCGACACAGGGAAGCGGATTAGGTGTGGCTTTCCTCTTGTACAGATTCCCCTTAGTAGGAATTGCATTCTGGTATACACTCCAGAGAAATAGTCGAATCTTGGGATAGGCTCTAAGTTTCCATATATTTGTCCATAGGATTCTAGGGGGTTGATTGAAGGATGATGGTTGATCAATACTCTCTTGCCGGGCTGTGGATTGTAGCTTGTTATAGGTGCTTTTAGCTGTGAAGCTTCTAGTTTTATGTATTGTCCACACAAGTCTATCTTACCCAGCATTCCTACTCAAAGGAATGGCCACAATTTCCTCCACAATACTCTCATTGAACAAACTATTCAGCAACTGCTCATTCCACACCATCTGGTTATGGTTAATCAGCCCCTCCACTCTAAGGGACTCCTTGGTTGGCTGGTCCCCCTAGCGCACCAACTAATGACCAAGTGTCGTCCCATACGTTGATTGATTTTCCATTTTCCACACCACCTAACATCCGATACAAGTGAATCCCTTCCTAACATTAAGCTTTGCCATCCCCAAGACGGTCTTATTCCTTTCCCTGCAGTCCAGAAATTTCCCCGTGGATAGTATTTGCCCTTCAACAATCTACTCCACAGAACGGTGGGTGGTTGTGAGGGCCTCCAAGCTTGTTTACCCAACATCGTTTGAAGATGATTAAATCTCAGAAACCCGATCCTCCCATGTCTTTCCTGGTCTTGAGGATCTCCCATTTCTTCAAATGCAATCCCACTCCAGCCTCATTTGGTTTCCACCAAAAAGATGCAATCTTCTTTTCTATGGCTTTGCTTACATTTTTGGGTATTTTAAATAAGGTGCGTTAGATTTGACATTTTAGTGGCTATAAAAAAAATTGAAAAGTATGGTTGACCAACTTTTGAAGCAAAAGCACGAGCATGAGGGCTAGTGTACTTTAATGTGTACATGAGGAGAAAAAACAACAAACTCAAGACGATGTCTTTCGAGTAGTCACGAATAATTTATAATTTGAAAAAAATAAAAATAAAATGAAAGACGAAAACTCATTGGTTCGGATGCCATTTCTTGGAAGTCACAGCAAAGTATTTCACTGGGGTAGCTAAGATGTCAGTCTCATCCCTGAGCAACTTCATTAGAAAAAATTGATTAAAACTCCTATTCTTAGTTGACCCACAAATAAAAAAAATAAAAAAAGGAAGCCATGCATCTAGGTACAATGAACATATAGAGAAGATAATACGGTGAATAAACTACCTCAAACAAGGTACCAAATCTTAGGCAACTCATTGCTCATTGTTAGCCTCCTCAATTTCTTGATTCTAATGGCTTCTTCTTCTTCTTTTTCCAAACCAGATATGAGTTATCATGTCTTCCTGAGTTTCAGAGGTCCAGATGTTCGCAACAACTTCCTTAGTCATCTCTATACAGCTCTAGATCAGACGGGAATATACACTTATATCGACAGTGAAGAACTGAGAAAGGGAGAGCACGTATCACCTGCACTTATGAAGGCGATTGAGGATTCGCAAATTGCAATTGTCGTTTTCTCTAAGAACTATGCTTTCTCGACATGGTGTTTGGAAGAGGTGGTGAAAATCATGGAGTGCAAGGCACATAAGGACCTAATTGTGTTGCCAATCTTTTACAAAGTGGAACCAAGAGAAGTGAGAGGGGGAAGAAAGAGTTATGGGATAGCTATGGCTAAACATGAGTCCAAGTTTGGGAAGGATTCGGAGATAGTGAAGGGATGGAGGAATGCTCTTTTTGACGTCGGTAGCCTTTCTGGGTGGGAGTTAAATGACGGGTAAGTAGTAATTGATGTGACACGCTGATTTGTCATTGTTTTTTATATGCTGAATTACATCTATCATTTTTATTCTAATGAAACTTAATCATATCTTTGAACCACTGAATCAATGAGTCAAGTAATTTTTTGGATTTTGCTAGAGATGAAGCAAAGCTTATAAAGAGAATTGTGGAGGAGATCTCTATGCAGCTAGACCGAACACCCCTACATGTTGCTAAGCATCCGGTTGGAATACATCCCCAAGTGGTAAAGCTAGAATCAATGTTAGATCTTGAGTCTGATGATGTTTTCATGATAGGATTATGGGGACAAGGAGGCATAGGAAAAACAACTTTAGCTAAAGCCCTTTATAATGCTATTTTTAGACAATTTGAGGGTTCATGTTTTTTGGCAAATGTTCGAGAAGCTTCAAAAGATTCTAAGGATCTAGTTCCTTTGCAAGAAAAAGTGTTGGCCGAGATATTACCTAGACAAAGATTAGCAGTAAATAGTGTTGATAGAGGTATTAGTTTAATGCAAGCTAGACTTTGCCACAAAAAAGTTCTTCTTGTTCTCGACGATGTCAATGATGTAAAACAGTTAAATGCTTTAGCTGGAGAGTGTGAGTGGTTTGGTAAAGGAAGTAGGATCATCATTACGACGAGAGATAACCATTTGCTAACTTCCCACGGGATAGATAAAGATCATATCTATGAAGTTAAAACTCTAGAGAATCATGAAGCTCATGAACTTTTCAAGAAGTATGTTTCTCTGAGAAACAACAGAATAGTAATAAGGAGGGATCTTGTGGTTAGTGTTTTGCATTATGCTAATGGACTTCCTTTAGCACTTGAAGTATTGGGCTCTTTCTTATGTGGTAGAAGAGAAAATGAGTGGGAAAGTGCATTGAATCAACTTGCCAAAAGTCCCAACAAAACCATCAACGATGTTCTTAAGTTAAGTTATGATGGATTAGAGAACTATGCAAAGGAGATTTTCCTTGATATAGCCTGTTTCTTCAAGGGGCAATCTATTGAGTATATTATGAAAGTTCTTGACTGTTGTGATTTTGACACAACTATTGGAGTGAAAGTTCTTAAGGAAAAGTCCTTGATAATTGAAGAGAAAGGGACCCTACAGATGCATGACTTAATTCAGTTGATGGGCATGGATATTGTTAAACAAGAATGTCATGATGACCCTAGAAGACGTAGCTGATTATGGGTTTTTGATGATGTTCTTGATGTTTTATCAGGGGATATGGTAAGATTTGCTAGTATAGACACTGATTTTAGTCTCTTATTCTCTGACTTTGTATATTAATTGTAATGCAAATTCTATGAATACAGGGAGCAGATGCAGTAAAAGCCATTGTTTTGGATTTACCCAAGCTAGAGGACATATACATAGGTCCTAATGCTTTCGCAAACATGAGAAGGTTGAGGGTGCTCATCATGGTTAATGTGCATAATTCTTTCCAAGGTCCTATTTGTCTTCCTAATGAACTAAGATGGTTTGAATGGCCCGAATGTCCTTGGATTCCAAAAATTATCTCTGGTCCAAAGAAGTTAGTTGGACTTGACCTACGCAAAAGCAACATCCTAGTAGTGGGGGAGCAACTTCAGGTGCGCATTTAAATAATGGTCTCTATTTTCTTCTCTTTTGTATATTTATATCTATTGCCATATCGATATGAATATGTATTATTGAAAACTTTGAATGCAACAATTGCTAATTTGGATGATGCTAGTCAATGTGCTTAAGATACACCTACATCTATTAAATTGTTTATATTTGATTAAGGCATTAAATACAGGCTGTCGTTCTACTACATGAACAAACATAAGTGGAACTTCCCATTTCAGGAGACTTTCCTATGTGAATATTGATTTTGATTCAAACAAAAAATATTCAAGAAAAAGTCCAATCTCATTTTCAAAAAAACAAGCTCGGAGAGGAAAACAAATATTACAAGTGTCATAACCTTTGTACGGGGCTTAATTGAGTATCATAACTTCTTCTTCTTTTTTAATTATTTAAGTGTCATGACTTCCACATATCACTTGAATGGCCATACCTTTTAAAAAACATTTACCACTAGTGTTCGATACTTGATACTTGTGGTGAATGTTACAAAATATATTTACTTCGAGTATAATAACTTTCAATATATCACATGAATGCCCTTACTACGTTCACCACTACTTTGGATTTCCGATACTTGTGGTGAATGTTACAAAATATTTACTTGAGTATAATAACTTTCAATATATCACTTGAATGACTTTACTACGTTCATCACTAGTGTCATATCATGTCGGATTTCTGAAACTCATTGGACGTTTTTAAAGAGGTATGTTACTCAAGTGAGTAATTAAAAAATAATGACGCTTAAGTAATCAAAAATAAAATTATAACGCTACAAACATTATGACACTTAACCCACCCATGGGTAGCCTAGCTGGTTAGGGCGAACTTAGACTTCTTTGAGGTCTTGGGTTCGATTCCCCAGGGAAGCGCCTGTGATTTAAGTGGGGGGCTATGGCGGTGGGTTGTTGTGCTAGTCTCCCCCGATGAATAGTTGAGGTGCGCGCAAGCTAGCTCGGACACCTCGGTTACCAAAAATATATATATATATATATATATATATATATATTATGATACTTGTGATGTATTTATCACGAGCATAAAGCATCGGTGACTTTTGAGTATCGAAAATTGAAACATAAGTTATGCCACTTTGAACTTGAATGCTTCAAAATGCTTATCAAAGTTGATTTCATTGTCTTTCTGCAGGACTTCAAGAAACTGAGGTTTATCAATTTCAGCAAATGCGAGTCACTTGTTTGTTTACCCGACCTCTCATGCACTCCTAATCTCGAGGAATTGGATCTCCATGACTGCAAACATTTGGTAATAGCCCATGAGTCGGTTGCATATCACGAGAAGCTACGGTTGTTGAATTTAAGTGGATGTAAAGAGCTAAGTGTTTTTCCAAGTGTGCTCAAGTCCAAAAACCTTCGACATCTCAATCTTACCAATTGCTCAAAGTTGGAAATGTTCCCCGATATTCCAGATAAAATGGAGGGCATGCAAAAACTTCATTTGAAAGGCACTGCTGTGAAACAACTCCCTGCATCCACAATAAATCTCGTCTCTTTACAGGATATGGTGTTAGATGAGTGCAAGAACCTAACAACCCTTCCGTCTAGCATTTATAAGTTACAGAAGCTCATCTGGCTGAGTATTGAAGGTTACTCAAATTTAGTGGAGTTTCCAAAGTATGAGGAGAACTCAAATGATTCCCATGTGAAGATGGGATTTCCAAATTTAGGCTTGCTAGGATTAGGCAGATGCAATCTATCAGGAGTGGAGTTCCTTGAGAATCTTTTCTGTTTCCCCAAATTACGAGATTTATCACTAAAGGGAAACAATTTTACTAGCCTTCCTGCAAGCATCAAGCAGCGCCATTGTTTGCTAACATTAATTGTTTCCAATTGCCAACGGCTTCGAGAGATTCCCGAGCTTCCACCGTCTTTGCAGTTTATCAAGGCAGGTGGTTGCAAATCTCTACATAAGATTTCAGATCTACCGAGTGCCACCTATCATGTTGGCTTAAATTCATGTGATGAATTAGTTGGCAAAGGATTGACCATGGCTCATGTGCTCCCACTTGAGGTTACACACTCTCTCTCCCTCTAAATTACAAGTATTGTCTCTACACGTGCATGTAGTGAAAGTGGCCACACTTGGTTTTGTACTTGTCCTCCTTTATATTGCATGATAGAACACTAGTGTGTGGTGGAATTACGAGCATTATTCTTTTCTTTTTTTTCTCTCTTTTCGTCAATTTACAAGGATTACTAACTGACTCATTTAACTCTTCCACGTAGGCACTAATCACAAAGTTACGGGAAGGTCACTGGCCAAGAGGCTCTCTTTGTTTACCTGGAGGAGAGATGCCAGAGTGGTTGCTTCCAGTTGAGGGGAACTCTATATCTTTCATGGCTTCACGTCGCTTGTACGACAAGTTCCTAGGATTTGCTTTCTGTCTGATATTCGGACAGGGAGGAGGAAAAGAGGTTGCCGACTTCTATATCCGACCATACGTTAATGGCAAGGAGAGGATGATTATTGCTCCAGCCCCATCAAATGATCAAGTGATTTCTGATCACGTTTACCTTGCATATTGCAAACCAATATGGCTGCGTGGAAGATTTGATTTCGGTCAAGCTGATCTGAATCATTTCCAGTTTAGCCTTAAAGTACGTGGAGGAGTCTTGGCCAAGTGGGGATTCCGAATAATGTGTGAGCATCTAGAGGATGACCTGAAGGCTGTGATTCCAGACAATGAGGGACCCCATCCGGCTTTACTCTATGAGGTTGGTCACGAATGTACGCGCTATGGGGTTTGTCATGCTCATGTATCAACAGATTCAAAGGAAGAGAGTTCAGGAGAAATAGATTTACAGGAGAAGCCACCAGAACCAGCTTTAGTGTCACGCCCCGACTCTCGAGCTCGCGGCAACCCCTTCTCTTGGTCGATTGAAAGCGACGTCCTAGGACTCGTCCACGACCATTCATTTTATCTTTGATTATGCGCAAGTGGAAGACGAACCATCCCCAGACAAACATACAATCAAATAGGGATAGAGGGATGAACAACGAGAACAACAGCAACTACTCAATTATTCAATTTACTGGATTAACCAATGGAGGATCGTTTTCCGAATTACAAGCCCGACAAAAAAGGCCGATCCATCCTCTAAGCGAAACCAAAAGAACTAGGCTAATCCAACAGTACACAAAGAACCCTCGGGTTCAACACCACGGTCACTCGGACCCATCGGACTCAAGCTCTGTCGGGTCGGTCACTGGAGAAGCGGGGGCAGGATTCTCCACTGCAGGTACGCCATTCTAGGGACCTGAAAATGGTTACCATGACGGGTTGAGATAAAATCTCAGCGAGTTCTTCCCCCTAAGCCCCGGTTAGTACGCCAACTCAACCCGGGATATCTCTCCAGAACCACCCCTCACTCAACCCAACAACCCACAACCAGCAAACAGTAGGTGAAACAACAGACAGGGCAACCAACATAGCAATATTCGATTCGCATGCAATCTTACCCAGTATGCCATACCCTGCACGTTCAATCTCATACAATGCAAGCAAGGCACACGGCCGTTAGATGAAACAGTTCGTCAATCACATGCGAATCGCGTCACAAGCGATCTCACCTGGCCATTGCCACACCCTGCATGACTATCAACTCATGCGTGCGTACCATAATTAATGCGATCATCACGACATTAAGAGCATGCGAATAATCAGAGCATCTCACACAACTTTCTCATGTCTCACACTCACACATGCTCCGATTATTACGACCCCTCCTCCTGGGCCACGGCACAACCTTATGGTTGGCGGTTCTGGCTAAACCAGCTTCGTCCTCTTTACCTCGAGGCACGGCGACGTCAAGGGCTCACCTTGCCAAGACGGCATTCCCGAAGGAGCACAAGACTCGCCCACTACCGCAGTCCCGCTGCGACAGAGGCCCGGGACCCGCCCCATACCGTGGTCCCACATAGAACCCCTCCCTGTCGGCCCATCCGACCGAAGTCGGGCGACCCACGGCCACGGCACAACCCCATAGGGATTGGCGGTCTTCCGCAACGCCGGCTCTCCTCTTAATGTGACCATGCAACACATCATCAAGCAATCCATTTATATCTTTGCTCTGTCGTGAATGAAATATCACTCATGCTCATGCGACATGCCATTTCAGATAACCCACGCAATATGTCATGCGATCTCACTCGACAATTTTCCAAAATTCAATTTCCAACCAACACTCGATCACGCATTTCATCATCAATCATGAGTATAATTAACAATCGCCGCTTCAATTAATCATAACAATCAATAGCACATCAAATTCAGACAAAAATCAGCTTCTGGATGAACAGTGCCATGAACAGTAATCATGAACAGTGCTCGTGAACAGTATTTATGAACAGTGATTTTTCCGAAATTCAATTAATTAAAACATTTAATCCAGAAATTAAACAAAACATTAATTAAAACAATTAATCAATTCAATTAAAGCAAATCATCCTTAATTAATCACATAAACACAATTAATCCCAAATTAAGCACAATTAAGCTAAATAAGCAAAATTAAACTAATCTAATCATAATCATCTATCTAACCACCTATCTTAGGGCTAATACAACTTAATTAAACCCCTTAAACCAAAATTAACACTAACTAACCAACCCTAAGCAAGTTTAGGCACTAAATAGGGATTAGGGGCTAAACTCACCCGTTAAGCGGGCCGACGACACGGACGCGGCGGCGGCGACGAACCTGACACCCGGGGACCTCTACCACAGCGATCCAAGGCGGTCCCGGGGGTGAGAACAGCAGCAACAAACTCGAAATCCCTCTGTAACTCTGAAAAACTGACTGCACAGGAGGAAAGTTGCTGACCGGAGTTGAACGGGCTGCCCGGAGCTCCGGCGAGCGACGGGCCAGCGACTGGCGGCACCTGGGGATCGAGGGGAAACCACTTGTGGTTGGTATGGGTGGTGGTTTGGCCGGAAATGGAGAGAAATGGAAGAAAAGGCGGAACAAAGTTGCTGCAGGCGGAATAGTGACGATCCGGCGACAGCCGGCTTTCGGCCGGAATACGGGAATATCGACAGCTCCTTCCGGCGATCGGCCGACGTTGTCTACACGTTTTTCGTCTTCTGAACACAACGGCGGGTGGCACGAGACGAGATTCCAATGGGAAGGCAATGAACAACTCGATTTTCGGTGAAACGTCAGAACTGAAAAACTGAAGGAAGGAAGGAAAACCATGGAGAAAAGTGGTGCGGTTTTGGAGAAGATGAAGAGGAGAGAGAGAGTGAAGTGAAGGCTGAAGGATAAGCCTTATCCAAGCTATCAAGGCTTGCCCCACTTGCCAAACAATGACCTCATCTTCTCTTTCTTCTTTTTGACTTTTCTTCAAAATATCCAAGGGCATTTTGGTCATTTCCACCTTGCACATTTCCCAATCTGTCCTTGGGCTGAAAATGGAAGGGGAGGGCCTAGGAAATGGGCTTGAAAATGAATAGGAACGGGCTCGGGAATTTATTGGGCTTGAGGATATTGCACTTGCCCGGAGAAATGGCCCTACCGGTGCGGGGAAAGCGTGATGGGGGTGCAAAATACTGAAGCTGGACGTGACAAAAGAAACAGACAGGCGAGCACAATAGAAGAGAAAATAGACGAAGAGCGACGGCAAAAGCTCCTCAAGCAAATGAAGAATCAAGAAAGGAGTTGGAATAGGTAACCAGAGCAAGTAATTACCAGTGGTTTCTTTCATCTTTCATTTGCCGTCTGATCCGCGAGAAAGGTAGAGGAGCGAGGTCGCTACACATCGAGGGAGAGTTTGTATTCATCCGATTTCTTAGCAAAGGCATGATGACCATCACTTATCAGTTGCTTTTGGCTTTTTTCTTTCCCCTCTTTTCTCTCTTCATCGTGTTCTCTTCAACAACTTTCTACGGTAGAACTTTTCGCCGTGATGACTTGTTTTGTGCCGACTTCATTCTACACTAGAACAGCTACATCTAGATGGCATGAGACCATCAACAAAAATTGTGATGAACAAATATTTATGCTTGTGATACTGATGAATTTTACACAAAAAGTGACGGTGCATTTTTCTGCTATGAACAAATATTTATGCAACTATATATATCCACTAAATTTGCGTGATGATTTAGCTGACTCCATAACATAGGTATAGTGTTGGAAAAGATAGATACGATTATTTGATAAACTTGAAATAATGCACTTATAACCTTAGAAGAACCTTAAAGAGGCTGAAGCGGCAGATCGACCAACACACGCTTCATCTCCGAGAGTTATCTTTCCTTTTCCCTGTATTTTCATTTCCTTGCAATTTCAATTCCTTGTAATTTCATTTCGATTTAATTTCAATTCCAATACACTTTGCTTTTCTCATACTTAGATTCGTGTAGTTTCATCACTCCATCTAAAGCCCCATTTACACCCTTTTGTGCTTGAATGTGGAATTGCAGTGCGATCTCGATTCACTCTAATTGTTTGATGTTTGATCATCTCAACGCACGTCATTTTTGTCAACATTTTTTTGGCACGCTTTCAAATCTATTTTCCCCCCAAATTATTTTGTTTGCCCTGATTACGATGGTGGGCATCTTATGATTGAGTATGTGAAAGTGTCTATGAAAATGTATATTCACTTGCTTTCAAATCGAGGATTCCTTTGATGATTTTTCTGACGAGGCCAATGATTTACAAAATCAAAAAGTTGTTGAAAATGAGAAATTAATTCATGAGATATATCAACTTTTGGCCCAATATATAGAATATGCACCACAGTATCAATTATTTACGTATAAATATAAGTTTGGCAATGTAAATAAAAAGATTATGGATGGAGGGATGCACTACCGAGTTATAGTGGTTCTGCCCACATCGGTGCCTACTCCACCTTCCGAGACTAATCGGGAGTCTTGCCCGATCCACGACATTTGTAGCCTTGTACAAAGGTTAGTCTAGAATGGAGCCAATACTTCTTTACAAATATGGTGCGCTCTCTTCCAAAGACACTCACAAAACTCATTTGCTTGGAATTTGACTGTGAAGTATATAAAAGAGGGATTTTGCAAGCATTGGCTACATAATTACCCCAGGCAATGGGCTATCCTATTTGTAAAAGTGGGGAAAAAAAGGAACTCAACTAGTAGTGACTAACATATCAAATGGTTAGAAATTTGACTAGTAAGACTTCCGGGTATCTGGCCAAAAATGGCCTGGCTACTTGCTGGATTGGGCAGACAAATCCAAATTTAGAACCGTTGGAGGCGGGAGTTCTAGGGAGGAGAACATCAAAAGTGTCACAACTTGTATATGGCATTCATTTTAGTGCTAAAACTTTTCG
Organism: Corymbia maculata; assembly: GCA_014182735.1. NCBI lineage: Eukaryota > Viridiplantae > Streptophyta > Magnoliopsida > Myrtales > Myrtaceae > Corymbia > Corymbia maculata. The sequence continues at coordinate 23,338,506 of CM024686.1, read as the reverse complement.
CCTGATGACTTAAGAGCCAAATTTTTTGAAAAACGATTTTTCAATGCCAAATTCCGATTTGTTTGGCCGGAAATCTGACGACATTTTTTTTATTAATATATTAAGCTGAGTGGTTCGCTGGAGGTCTAAATTAGCATAAAAACCCTAAAATGATATCATGTGGCAGGTTAAAAAATGATTACTTCAATACCGGTCGTTGTTAAAAAAAAGATTGCTTTAGTGCCAATAGTTGGTAAAAAGTTATAACTACAGTACCAATCTTAATAAAATAATGAACACTTCAGTGTTAAAAAAATGCCACATCAAATAAAAATTTTCATTATAAAAGCCACATAATTTTTTTAGCTGGAATTTATGTCAAGGGCATTTAAGTGATTGTTTTTCTCCGATTTTAGCATTTAAGTGAACCAATGAAAAATTTTAACACTAAAGTGAGCGCTATATACAAGTTGTGACACTTCTAATATTCTTCTCCCAAAGTTTTAACATTCTTTCTTACCCTTTTGTTATTATGCCAAAAATACTTAAATACAACATATATGATTCCGAATAATCAATAACATATTCAGCGAGTGTGTTCATCATTATCTAAAGCTTTGCTCAACAATTTTAAGTTCTAGTTCCGAAATAAAAGGCAACAAAATTGTCAAACACTGAGAGAGTTTCTAGTAGTTACCCATTTTGATGGGTCTTTAATGATAAGGTCTTTGGGATGAGATTTTTGCATACCTCCAATCCTCAGGCAAATCTTTTGATATAGTGGCGAAATCCACAAACCATGCCCCAAGAGATCTATGTTATCATCGATACATTTCTTCATAATAGAGTTAGATTTATCAAATACAACATGGACAAATTCCTCAATATGAAGACTTCCACAGGGAGATTCTTCCTTTTGTCTCTATCTCACCAAAAGATTTCCACGGTCAGATTGCTCTCAATTTTTTCTTACCCGAATGTGAACATATTGGACCCCAAAGGGGAAAAAAAAATTCTTCAAAAAAAAAAATTATTTCTTTCTTAAATCGTCTCGGTTGTTCTTCGTTCAAATACCCCCCCCCCCCAAAAAAAAAACTTTTTTTTTTTTTTTTTGGCTTGTCATGCATTTCCCACTCAGCCCACTCTACACGTGTTTCCCAGTTGTTCCATTATCATCCGTAATCCGCATGTTTTGACACATATGCTGAACCTCCTCTCCCTAAAATCTCCCAGAAAAACTCCGTCAAATGCCTTGCTTGTGAAGAAAATTGTCCAAAAAATTTTAAACCTATTGTACTTTTACTAATTCAATCCTAAATCTTTCAATTTTGTCAATTAAGTTCTAAATCTTTTTACGTTTTGCCAATTAAGTCAATCCAACCAATTTTAACCAGAATCCACTGATGTGGATGCCGGCCATCCTACATAGCACGGCCGGCGTTGATGTGAACAAATTTTGTTACTTTTAAATATTTTTTCCAATTTTTTAATTTTTTTCTTTCCCTCTTCTTTTTTCTTTCCCTCTCTCTCTTCTACCTCTGCCAATTGCCTAGACTCCAGTGACTGCCGAGGGTCGGCCTCTCCTCCTGCAAGGTTGCCCTCACCGACCTTTTGCAAGTTCACCCTCACCTGCTTGGTGAGGGTCAACCTCACTGGTCTTGAGGGAGGCTCACCCTTACTAGATCCGATGAGGAGCTGCAAGGTCCTCCCTCACTACGTCCTGGCAAAAGCGACCTCGCGGAGGTTGGCGAGGTCATCTCTCACCAATTTCTAGCGAGGGCGACCTTGCCTAAGGTCAAAGTTGACTCTCATCAATCGCAGCCTTCGGCCTGTTGCCGGAGCTTGAGTAACCAATAGAGTTAAAAGAGAAAGAGGGAAAAAAGGGAAAAATATTTCAAAAAATTCATAAAAATATTTTTAAAATAATTAAATTTATCCACGTTAGTGCTGATCGTGCCACATAGAATGACTAATGTCTCTTTCTCCTCCGCGCGACGTACTCCACCGATGGCTCGTACTTCGTCGTCCGTGCCGGAGAAGACTCTGCTGCGATTGACGGAGGCGAGAACAGGAGGCCGAACGATAGAGCTCCGGACAGCGCCGCAGACACGAGATTCCTCCGAGCGGACGAGGTGCAGAGGATGGGAGTTGCCGCGGCGGCGGCAGAGGCGGTAGAGGCGGCGCGAGGGGAGGGAGGCTGAGCCGACGGCAGCAGTGGCGGTGGCGGCGGCGGCTACGAGAGAGCGACAGAGGTGCTGCAGAGGAGCAATAACGGCCCCATGTTGGCGTTGCGATACTCTCAGTCACTGAAGCAAAGAAGAAGATGACGATGATCGAAGGTCATGAGAAATTTTCTTTTTAATTTTCTTTTTCGGTGAGCGGGCTTTGGGGGGCTCGTGTCACGCCCCGAACCCCGAGCATGCGACAACCCCTTCTCTTGGTCGATTGAAAGCGATGTCCCAGGACTCGTCGACGACCATTCGTTTTAATCTTTTGTTATGTGCAAGCGGAAGACGAACCATCCCCAGTCCAACAAACAATCAATCAATCAATCAGGGATAGAGGGATGAACACCAAGAACAACCATCACTACTCATTTATACAGTTTACTAGATTAACCAACGGAGGATCGTTTCTCAATACACGCCCGACAAAAAGGGCCGATCCATCCTCTAAGCCAAACCAAAAAGGAACCAGGCTAGGCTAATCTAGCTGTACATAATGAACCCTCAGATTCAGCACCACGGTCACTCGGACCCATCATACTCGATTCTGTCAGGTCAATCACTGGAGAAGCGGGGGTAGGATTCTCCATTACGGGTGTGCCATTCTAAGGACCTGAAAAAGGTTAACCACGACAGGTTAAGATAAAATCTCAGCGAGTTCTTCCCCCTAAGCCCCAGTTAGTACACTAACTCAACCTGGGGTATCTCTCCAGAACCACCCCTCACTCGACCCAACAACAAACAACCAGCAACCCGTAACTCGCAATTCACAACCCGCAAGCAAACAACAGACAGGGGCCACCAACAAACAATTAGTCGGTTCGTATGCGACCTTACCCGGTAAGCCATACCCTGCACGTAAAACCTAATACAATGCAACCAACAATCATATAGTCGGTTCGCATGCAACCTTACCCGGTATGCCATACCCTGCACGTTATAAGTCAGCACAATACACGCAATGCACATGGCCGTTAGATGATGCAGTTCATCAATCACATGCGAGTCGCACTACAAGCGATCTCACTGGCCATTGCCACACCCCGCACGTTATAAAATCATGCGTGCGTGCCATAAATCATGATGTGATCACCTCATGCATAATCGGAACCAATGATACCATATTTCTCATGCACTCTTGCATCCACACGTGTTCCGATTATTACTGCCCCACAGGGCTACAACTTGGCCGAGGTGCAACGGCGCTACGGCGCCCTTCCTCCGCAGAGGCGCAACCGTGCCCTTTCGTGCAGGCCGAGGCGCTATGGCGCTACGGCGCCCTTCCTCCGCAGAGGCGTAACCGTGCCTTTCCGTGCAGGCCGAGCCGCTATGGCGCTACGGCGCCCTTCCATACCCTCCGAGGCGCCACGGCGCTACGGCGCCCTTCCTCCGCAGAGGCACAACCGTTCCCTCCGAGGCGCAACGGCACTACGGCACCCTTCCTCCGCAGAGGCGCAACCGTGCCCTTCCGTGCCCTCCGAGGCGCAACGGCGCTACGGCGCCCTTCCTCCGCAGAGGCGCAACCGTGCCCTTCCGTGCCCTCCCTTTCCATAATCTCCAATAAATCGGGTTCAACTTAGTGATCACGCAAGCATTCCATCACAATCCACTTATTATCTTTGAGCATTAGCCAATGCACACATGCTTGCATATAAAATCTCAAATCATTTCTCACAAAAGCGGTCCATTTCCGATGTCCCTCGGACAAACCATTTTTCCCACCTTTCTCATAAAAGCGGTCCATTTCCAGTGTCCATTGGACAAATCACTTTCTTTCTCATAAAGGCGGTCCATTTCCGATGTCCCTCGGACAAATCATTTTTCCCCTTTTTGTGAAAATCACACGATTCAAGCGGATGCTTATGCAATGCCACATCCAATTCACTTCATATGATCAAGGCACATGAAATTATGCACAATTTCACTTTTCGGATGAACAGTGCCATGAATAGTATCGTGAACAGTAATCCATGAATAGTAATACATGAACAGTATTTTCGGAAATTCAATTAATAATAAATTAAATTCAGAAATTAAACAAAACATTGATTAAACACAATTAATCAATCAATTAAGCTAAACATGCTTAATTAATACATAAACCACACATAATCAACATTTAAGCATAATCAAGCATAATTAAGCAAGATTAAGCTAAGCTAATCTTAATCATCTGTCTAACCACCTATCTTAGGGCTAATACAACTTAATTAACCCTCCTAAACCAGCATTAACACTAATCAACCCAACCCTAAGCAAGTTTAGGCACTAAATAAGGATTATGGGCTAAACTCACCCGTTAAGCGGGCCGGCGACAAGGACGCGGCGACGGCGACGAACCCGACACCCGGCGACCTCACTCACGACGATCCAAGGCGGTCCTAGGCTCAACACAGCAGCAAAAAAATCGGATTCCCCACCGAGCTTCACAAAACAGCCTTTGCGGGCAGAGGAGGAGGTTGCTGGTCGAGCAAAAACAAGGTGGCTAGAGCTCCGGCGAGCTCGTGGCCGGTGACCGGAGGCTCCTGGGGGTCGAGGGGGAGTTGTGTGTGGCTGGTGTGGGCATTGGGTAGGCCAAAAATGGAGAGAAACGGAAGAAAAACCGAAGCTGCACAGGAGGCGCTGCACAGTGACAATCAGAGAACCGCCGACTTTAGGCGGCCGTACGGGACGGACGGTAGCTCCGTTCGGCGATCGGCCATCGTGAACAGTACGGAATTTCTGTGCTGAACATTTTGATAGGTGGCACGGCCCGAGATTCCACCGGGAAGGCAACAAACAACTCCAATTTCGATGAGAGGTCAGAAACTGAAACTGCAGGAAGGCAAGGGAAGCAAGGGGAGAGAGGGGCTGCGATTTTAGAGAAGATGAAGGGGAGAGAGGGGCTGCGATTTTGGAGAAGATGAAGAGGAGAGAGAGAGTGAAGTGAGGGCTGGAGATAGGCCTCATCAATGCCATAAATGCTTGCTTCAAATCCCAACCAAATGACGTCATCTTCTCTCTCTTCCTTTTTGACTTTTCTCCAAAATATCCAAAGGCATTTTGGTCATTTCCACCTTGCACACTTCCCAATGTGCCCTTGGGCTAAAAATGAAGGGCGGGCCTAGGAAACGGGCTGGAAAATGAATAGGAACGGGCTCGGGAATTTCTTGGGCTCGAATCGGCTCAAGGTTAGACAACGGGCTCGGGAGGGTTAATGATCGGTTTGGCCCAACGGGCTCACTTGCTTGTCTCGGTCTTCTACAATGGCTGTCCCACCTTGGGCATGAGGCCCACACTGATTTTTCCCGGCCCACGTCCTCGTAGGCTCGATTTCTCGGTCTGTAAATCCCTTTTCCAAATACTCGGCTCCATTGGCACTGTTAACTGTCGTAGAAGCATCATCCAAAAGTCCGTCCCGGACGTTCTCGAAAATTCGAAGTCCAATCTTGGATTCTCATGCCTCGTCAATTTCGCCTAAATGCCATTTTGGTACTACTCAGACTGACAGGCGGCTTCAAGGATTCACGCGTAACCGACTCGTGCCAGTTCACGTTCAAGACTTCTCGACACATGGACGTCCTTGACTACATGAAATTGCGAAGGATCGATTCTTATTTCTAAGTACACAATTATCAAGGATCGACATAGGGCCATTCACGGATTCGATAACAGTAGACGGAATCACCCGTCATCCCATTATTTCTGTCCGCGAATCGACTTCTAGTCGTCCCTGAAATTGGCCTGCCTGACTACAGGATCGTCTTTACGCAAGTCTCACGGTCGAGTCGTTTTCCCAGGTCAAGTTCTTTAGTCACACGAGTTCTGTCCTATTAGCCTTTCCCCTCAAAGTCAGTATCTCAAGAGTGATCAGTTCTGAGTGAGATCAACCAACAATGCACTGGCGAAATTAACGTTCGGTCCTCCCTCAGAGGGCTCGAATTTCAGGACGTCATAGCTCGGATCAGGCCTGCTTGGGCCCGATTTTGTAGACGTTTTGCCCACACTCCGCCTAGGCCCAAACAGGCGGATAGGGGGCAAGGGCCCAAACCTTATCTATGGGGCTACTTTTTTTTACTTTGTATTCTTTCAAATTTCAGCTAACAAATTCAAAGGATAAGCCCATTAGAAATCTTACAACTTATTAAAAAAGTATTATTGAGTTTTAAAATTTTCAAAATATGCAATTGAGTTCTAAAGCTTGTTAAGAACTCGGATTGGGCTTGCTTGGTCTAGATGTTTTGCCCAGACTCACCTAGGCCCAAACCAGCCGATAGGCAAGGGCCCAAGCCTTCTCCAACTACTTTTTTACTTTGTATTTTTTCAAATTTCAACTTAAAAATTAAAGCAATAAGTTCATCGGAAGTTCTAAGACTTATGAAGAAAATGCAATTGATTTTTAAAAATTTCAAAAAATGCAATTAAATCCTAAAATTTGTCATGAAAGTGCAATCGAGTCCTAAAACTTATATAAAGTGCAATCAAATCCTAAAACTTGTCAAATTGGTCCAAATAAGTTCTTCTATTGATTTCACATTTTGAAGGTTTTATGACTTAATTGAACTTTTAATCTATTCGATATGGTCCTTGAACTTTTGATGCAGTTTAATATAGTCCATGAATTGTACATTGAACATTTTTGTACAGTTCAGGGACTATATTGAACATGTATCAAAAATCCAGGGATCATATCTGTGACGTCCTGAAATTCGAGCCCTCTGAGGGAGGACTGAACGTTAATTTCGCCAGTGCATTGTTGGTTGATCTCACTCGGGCGATCACTCCGAGATACCGACCTTGAGGGGAAAGGCTAATGAGGACAGAACTCATGCGACTAAAGAACTTGACCTGGGAAAACGACTCGACCGTGGGACTTGCGCAAGGACGATCCGTAGTCAGCGAGCCGATTTCGGGGGACGACTAGAAGTCGATTCGCGGACAGAAATAATGGGATGACGGGTGATTCCGTCTACCGTTATCGAACCCGTGAATGGCCCTATGTCGATCCTTGATAATCGTGTACTTAGAAATAAGAATCGATCCTTCACAATTTCATGTAGTCATGGACGTCCATGTGTCGAGAAGTCTTGAACGTGAATTGGCACGAGTCGGTTACGCGTGAATCCTCGAAGCCGCCTGTCAGTCTGAGTAGTACCAAAATGGCATTCGGGCGAAATTGACAAGACATGAGAATCCAATATTGGACTTCGAATTTTAGGGAACGTCCGGGACGGACTTTTGGACGATGCTTCGTAGTCAGTCGACAGTGTCGGATGAGCCGAGTAATTGGAAAAAGGGATCTTCGGACCGAGGAAATGAGCCTATGAGGATGTGGACCGGGCAAAGACAGTGAGGGCCTCACGCCCAAGGTGGGATAGCATTTGTGGAAGACCGAGACAAGCAAGTGAGCCCGTTGGGCCAAACCGATCATTAATCCTCCCGAGCCCGTTGTCTAAACGTGAGCCAATTCGAGCCCAAGAAATTCCCGAGCCCGTTCCTATTTATTTTCAGACATGAGAATCCAATATTGGACTTCGAATTTTCGGGAACGTCCGGGACGGACTTTTGGACGATGCTTCGTAGTCAGTCGACAGTGTCGGATGAGCCGAGTAATTGGAAAAAGGGATCTTCGGACCGAGGAAATGAGCCTATGAGGATGTGGACCGGGCAAGGACAGTGAGGGCCTCATGCCCAAGGTGGGATAGCCATTGTGGAAGACCGAGACAAGCAAGTGAGCCCGTTGGGCCAAACCGATCATTAACCCTCCCGAGCCCGTTGTCTAAATGTGAGCCAATTCGAGCCCAAGAAATTCCCGAGCCCGTTCCTATTTATTTCCCGGCCTGTTTCCTAGGCCCACCTTTCACTTTCAGCCCAATGGCACATTGGGAAATGTGCAAGGTGGAAATGACCAAAATACCCTTGGATATTTTGAAGAAAAGTCAAAAAAGGAGAGAGAAGATGATGTCATCTTTCTTGGGAATTGAAGAAGGCATTTAATGGCCTTAATTGAGGCCTATCTCCAGCTCTCATCTCCCTCTCTCTCCTCCTCTTCAACCCTCAAAACCGCACACCTCTTTCTCCTTGGTTTCCCTTAGTTCCAGAAATTTCAGCTCCTGACCTCTTGCCGAAATTGGAGTTTTTCGTTGCCTTCCCGGTGGAATCTCAGGCCGTGCCACCCACCGTTGCGCTCGGGAGAGAGAATTCGTACGGATGGCGTCGGCCGTTCGTCGATCGGAGCTGCCGTACGATCCGTACGGCGGCCGGAAGTCGGCTGTTGCCGGACCGCCTACTGTAGCAGCGCCTCCTGTACAGCTTCGCTTTTTCTTCCGTTTCTCTCCATTTTTGGCCTACCCACTGCCCACACCAGCCACACACAACTCCTCTCGACCCCCTGGAGCCTCCGGTCACTGGCCACCAGCTCGCCGGAGCTCCGGCCAAGCCGTTTTGCTCCGATCAACCCCTGTCCTCCTCCTGCAGTGCTGTTTTCTGAAGTTCAGTGGGGAATCCGAGGTTGTTGCTGCTGTGTTGAGCCCGGGACCGCCTTGGATCGTCGTGAGTGAGGTCCTCGGGTGTCGGGTTCGTCGCCGCCGCCGCGTCTGCGTCTCCGGCCCGCTTAACGGGTGAATTTAGCCCCTAATCCTTATTTAGTGCCTAAACTTGCTTAGGGTTGGGTTAATTAGTGTTAATGCTGGTTTAGGAGGGTTAATTAAGTTGTATTAGCCCTAAAATAGGTGGTTAGACAGATGATTAAGATTAGCTTAGCTTAATCTTGCTTAATTATGCTTGATTATGCTTAAATGTTGATTATGTGTGGTTTATGTGTTAATTAAGCATGTTTAGCTTAATTGATTGATTAATTGTGTTTAATCAATGTTTTGTTTAATTTCTGAATTTTTTTATTATTAATTGAATTTCGGGAATTACTGTTCATGGATTACTATTCATTAATTACTGTTCACGATTACTGTTTACGGCACTGTTCACGGCATTGTTCATCCGAAAGTAAAATTGTGCATAATTTCATGTGCCTTGATCATATGAAGTGAATGGGATGTGGCATTGCATAAGCATCCGCTTGAATCGTGTGATTTTCACAAAAAGGGGAAAAATGATTTGTCCGAGGGACATCGGAAATGGACCGCCTTTATGAGAAAGAAAGTGATTTGTCCAATGGACATTGGAAATAGACCGCTTTTATGAGAAAGGTGGGGAAAATAGTTTGTCCGAGGGACATTGGAAATGGACCGCTTTTGTGAGAAATGATTTGAGGATTTATATGCAAGCATGTGTGCATTGGCTAATGCTCAAAGATAATAAGTGGATTGTGATGGAATGCTTGCGTGATCACTAAGTTGAACCCGATTTATCGGAGATTATGGAAAGGGAGGGCACGGTTGCGCCCTGCGGAGGAAGAGCGCCGTAGCGCCGTTGCGCCTCGGGAGGGCACGGAAGGGCACGGTTGCGCCTGCGGAGGAAGGGCGCCGTAGCGCCGTGGCACCTCGGAGGGTATGGAAGGGCACGGTTGCGCCTCTGCGGAGGAAGGGCGCCGTAGCGCCATAGCGCCTCGGCTGCACGGAAGGGCACGGTTACGCCCTGCGGAGGAAGGGCGCCGTAGCGCCGTAGCAATAGCACGGAAGGGCACGATTGCACCTCGCGAGGAAGGGCGCCGTAGCGCCGTTGCACCTCGGCCAAGTTGTAGCCCCGTGGGGCGGTAATAATCGGAACACGTGTGGATGCGAGAGTGCATGAGAAAACATGGCATCATTGGTTCCGATTATGCATGAAGTGATCATATCATTTATGGCACGCACGCATGAATTGATAACGTGCAAAGGTGGCAATGGCCAGGTGAGATTGCTTGTGACGCGACTCGCATGTGATTGATGAACTGCATCCTCTAACGGCCATGTGCATTGCGTGTATTGTGCTGACTTATAACATGCAGGATATGGCATACCAGGTAAGGTTGCATGCGAACCGACTATTCGATTGTTGGTTGCATTGCTTGCATTGAATGAGATTTGACGTGTAGGGTATGGCATACCGGGTAAGGTTGCATGCGAACCGACCTCTGATTGTTGGTTGAACCTGTCTGTGGTTTGATTGCTGATTGTTGGGTGTTTGTGGTCGGGTTGAGTGAGGGGTGGTTCTAGAGAGATACCTCGGGTTGAGTTGGTGTACTAACCGGGGCTTAGGGGGAAGAACTCGCTGAGATTTTATCTCAACCCGTCGTGGTTAACCTTTTTCAGGTCTTTAGAATGGTGCACCCGCTGTGGAGAATCCTGCCCCCCGTTTCTCTAGTGATCGACCTGACGGAGTCGAGTCCGATGGGTCCGAGTGACCATGGTGTTGAACCCGAGGGTTCATTCTGTATAGCTGGATTAGCCTAGTTTCTTTTTGGCCTGGCTTAGGGGATGGATCGGCCCCTTTTGTCGGGCTTGTAATTCAAAAGACGATCCTCCGTTGGTTAATCCAGTAAATTGTGTAAATGAGTAATGATGGTTGTTCTTGTTATTCATCCCTCTATCCCTGATTGATTGATTGATTGATTGTTGGACTGGGGATGGTTCGTCTTCCGCTTGCGCATAACAAAAGATTAAAATGAATAGTCGTCGACGAGTCTTGGGATGTCGCTTTCAATTGACCATGGTAAGGGGTTGTCGCGTGCTCGGGGTTCGGGGCGTGACAATATCGAATAAATTAAAAATTTATGAATCAAATTGTACATTGAATCAAAGTTCATGGACTATTTCTGTCATTATCTTAAGGTTAAAAAACTAAAAAAGAGCTGTTTTTCTTAATTTCCAAACGAAAACAAGAAGAAACTTGTATTTTCTATGATTATGAATCACACTGTCTTACTAGGCATTCTCAATGAAAATGAGAGCAAACATCATGAAGAAATGCGACGTGGTGGGTTGTGAACTCGATGCACTACGGGGAACTCCCGGAAATTTGGAAAATGGTCCAGGACCAAACATTCTCTAAGCTTCCTCCAATAGCTCTAGAGAGTAACATACATTGGATCGGAAGACACACCAGCTCAACATGAGCAGAGAAGCGAAGACCTTTGTGGAGGCAATGCGCCAAAGCGATCATTTAGCTGGCCCCGTCCAGCTCGAAGGATAACATACTAAGCCCTCATGCATCCTATGCTTCAATAGCTTGATATCTGCGGTTGCCAAGGTAAGATTCTGCTAGCAACATTATTGTTCTAGTTTTACTATAGCTCTCCAACAAAGTCATTTAATTATCAACTGTCGAGCAAATCGAGTTCTAAATCCAAACGATCTGGAACTCGAACATCACTGGGCTAGAGTCCCAGCATGTTGGAAAGTGCCAAAGTCGATCATTCTCAAAAAAGGTCCATTCTTTTTGGAGAGATTGTTCAGGCAAACTGGAGAAACAGAATCGTCTGGTAGTCATTGCAAATTACAAGGAACGAGACGATATGTGTCGTTTCCATTACAAAAAAATAGAAAGTGATGAGACATACCTGAGGGAGTTTGACGGCGGTCGGTGAGTAGGCAGTTCCTGACGAGCTCCGACAACAGAGGCAAGACAGTCCGTGGCCAGGACTTCACGGTCGCGCAGAGGTTCGAGAGCACAGGTGGAATCAATCCCAGGAAGCGCCATATCTTGCGCTCGCGGACACGAATTGACTTCGATGGGATTTCCAGGTGAAGGGCAGTAAATCGGGGTACAGGCCGAGGGTGCGTGCGCAGCTGAAAACTGGTGATCCGGAATCTCGCATTTTGGCGGGAGATTGTTCATTTTATTTATCCTTTCCTCGTTCAGAACGTTCTTACAAGGGGACAAAAGACGTGAATTTTTCACTAGGGAGATTCATTAGTTACCTCACTCGATCCACATGAACCGAATTCTTAAAAAGAGTATTACAATAAATTAGGGTGGCAATTTTTGACAAGAGTTATTTGCAAAAAAGGCACAACATGACGCGCAAGTAGAGATCGATTCTAGGTGGGTAAGTTCCAAAACCTGGAACCAACTTTGTTATAACAGGTTCTTAGTTTTTGGACTCTAAAACCTATCTTGTTTGCCTAGAAATGGCTTTGGAACTTATCCTGTTTTTCCGATCCAAATTCAGGGTTTACTCAAGAATCTGTTTTATTTTTTTGTTCATTTTTTTAGAGTAAAATCATATGAGATTATGAATAACGAAATGATTTAAAGTAAAAAATAAATAATATAAATACTAATCTGTGAAAAGATAATAATCCATAAGATGAATATGTAATCATATATAATTATAAATGATGTGAAATTGAAATATGTCACATGAAACATAAATTATGAAACTCAATTCTCTATTCATTCATAAAAATTTAGAGGAAGAGGAAAGGTGGGCTAGGAATTTTGAGGGAAAATAAAGGACAAAGGAGTGCTGAGGTTAGAATTTAGGGGAAAAAGAAATTAAGGTTTTTGCTTTTTAACTTAGAAAACTGGTTCCGAAATAAGGCAGTCTAGTCCGATTCCCTAGTCAATATTCATTCGAAACTTATTCGAAGATTGGTTACAACTAGTTCCAATAGGAACCGATTCTCGAATCTATTTTCGGGCAGTTTGGTCCCCTTCGAGAGTAGAACTGGTTTGATTGCACACCCCTACACACAAGTGAACTAATTTGAATTTAGCAAATTGTTCGTATCCTAAACATGTCAACCTTTATATTAGAGATATATTTAGGATATTTTGTGATTATGCATATTAGTATGTGATTCTATAGATTTTCCTCAATTGACCATATAAATAGGCACGTGTACTATTCACTAGTTAATGAACAAAATATTATTTTTCTCTTCATTTATAATTCTCAACTTGTTATCAAAGTCATTACTTTTTGAGATAAAATATGGGTTCGTGCTCTGAACATGTCAACCTTTATGTGACACGATGAAACCATACTTACGTGGATTGATATGCCATTAGCATTGTGAGCATGTATATTAGGTAATCCTAAAAAGAGAGACCGGAAGCCGTGAAATGGAGTCTACGTCTTCTAAGAGGGACATGGTTTTTGGCTTGGATTTTGAGAAGAGGCGAAGAGTTATAGCAGGCCCTGCGGATCAGATTTTCCCGGTTACTTGGATAGGTGCGGAGGGTACTCGATAGGGTATGTCGTATGTGTTCAATTTTGCGGGCAGTGCCATGGGTTGGAAAGTGGAATTGCTTTCTCAAGGATTGAAGCAAAGTAGGTCAACAAGACGATTTAGGAAGCTATTTGACCTACAGGTTTGCTCAGTGAATTGGAATTTGCAGTAAAAGATGATTGTTATTTAGTACAACGGTAGAGCACACATCAAGAGTGGACCAAACCCAAGAAGATGATGATGGTGATGATGAGATTTTTGTTTTTTTTTTTTAGTTCTTCTTGTCGAGTGGGCTTGGGCGGGCTCGGATCCGGCCTTTTTGGGCTCAAACCTTTAGACATCTTAGCCAGGCTGACCATGTGCCCAAACCTGTGTTAAGTGCCCAAACCTTGTCTATTGGGCCACTTTTTTTACTTTTTTTTTTATTTTTTTTTTTTGAAACTTCAACTAGAAGATATAAGGGATAAATGTACTAGAAATCCTAAAACTTATTAAGAAAATGTAATTGAATTCTAAAACTTCTAAAAGTACAATTAAGTTCTAAAACTTGTCATGAAAATACAGTTGAGTCCTAAAACTTTCAAAAACTGCTATCAACAAAGTGACTTGATTTGATTATGACGAGTTTTAGAATTTGATTGTACTTTTTAAAATTTTTAGAACTCAACTGCACTTTTATAATAAGTTTTAGGACTTAATTGCATTTTTTGAAAGTTGTAGGACTAAATTGCACTTTTTTGATAAGTTTTAATACTTTTAATGCACTAATCCTAAAATATAATAAGTATGAGAAAAGATTTTAAGGTTTTGTGTTAATTTATTTTATTATGTTATTTATTAGATTTTAAGCTATTTTTCTATGCTACTTAGAAATTTGGGTTTATTTTATTCTGTCAGCATTTATAAATTTTGTGGCAAAGTCAAGTTAATTGATTCATTAATTATTTTAATGAGTATATGGGTGGGTGGGCCTCAAGGCCCTTGCCCCTGCCCTTGCCCATCGACTGGGCCTAGAACTTTGACTGGGCCTATTGATTTAATCTAGCTGTGATACACTTTTAGCAAGACTTATGAGACGAAATCAACTCCTAAAATTTTCTAATAGTGTTATCAAGTTGTAAATATTGTCAAATAGGTGTAATGCATCACCTCCATTAACTCAATCCAATTACAATAACGGAAAATGTCAATACAATATTTTTTACTTGTTCAACGAGAGAGATGCTAATGTGGATGAAACGTCAGTCATTTAAAAGATTAAAAATATGTTGGGACGTTATGATTCACTCATTGAGCCTTTTCTTGTCTAAATGAGAACCCGTTAAAATTTCGTTCCATAAATAAGACATTTAACTAAGTTGTATTTAATCTGGTTTACCCACTTATGTAGCTCTGACCTCGCAGCTGCAATGCACGAATTAAAAAGGAATTCTTCATCACAAGTTGATCTCCCAAATTATCAATAAATTCATGGCAGAATACCCGCAATTGATTCTTGATCGAGTCTCAAATGAACCGAAAGAACTCACCCTATGTAAGGCAATTGACAAAAGGAGCTTACATTTGTAAAAACAACATTTGAAACTTGGACCTTGTGATGAGTTTCTCTGATCAGAAAAAATGCTTAAGCTATTTACATCTGTAAAGCTAAATGAACCTCGTCATCGTGAGCAAAATCAAGTAAGCAACACAACCGGTGACGAAATTTGCATGTCTTCGAAACGATATTGTCTGAAAATATCATTGGAAATTCTATTTAGTATAGCAGAGATGAGCTGACTATACACTTTTCGAAATTGTTTATTGAGAGAGAGAGAGAGAGACTCTTCTTGCTTATTTGCTCAATCATTAAAGTGAATGCACGCTAATTGCTTTTGACTAGACCTCCCATTATTTTTTCTTGGATAGCATGTGGCCGACAAAGAAAAGAGGCACGAAAAAAATGTACACTGAAGTGAAGGATCTCTCTAGGAAGCTAGCTTTTTTAACTTGGAGGAAAAAGTGGAGCTTAAAGAATGCTTTCTTTTGGATGATAAGTCCCCTTCTTTTTTTAGATCCTGAAACCTACCTCGCATATTCTAAAATCTGTAACCTACCCTGTCATAGGTTCTAAGATCAATTTCAAGGTCTACCCAGGTTGTACCTATGTATAACCTTTGATAACCACCACTTGTTGCTATAATTTACCGGCCATAACTTATATTTAAACATACAAAAAATATACAATATTAACAAAGTAAAAGTCTTAGTCATAAAATGGAAACTCATACTAGTGGTTTGATATTATACATTCATCATTGGATATCATGGAATACCATAAGATCGTGCGAAAACATAAATAAAGAAAAACACAAAACTTATTATAAGTTCTAGATTATAGGTTATAAGTTTCAACATCCAGGTTTTATCAATTTAGAACCTAAAACCTACTCGTCTAAACATGTTTCCCAATTTTTGGAACTTGGAATCTATCATGAATACCTTGAAACTTGGAACCGGACAAGTTCCCATCTGTCCAATTCTCAAGTTGTAGATTTTACCCAATAACCATGCTCACTCCTACCATCATCTCTTTTTAATCAAGCCATATATGTCAGTGCCCTTACTCTATCTCTTATGGAAGTAAGAAATCATGGAAGAGAAAGCGATTCATCATATCCCTTTGTTGGGGGTCTTCTCGGATAGTAGTAGAGTAGCAAGGAAATGGATTGACCGTCCAATTCCTTCTCCCATTTTTAGAACAAGGCTTGTGGAGTACGACTAACCATTTAGGAGCCTAACTCTATAGAGGCATTGGTGCTACATCTAGCACTTTGAAGCTAGCTAAAGGATGCACTAGTAGAATGCAATGGTTGGGACTTGAGTAGGTCCTTAAAAGGCTCAAGGAGACAAAATGTGGGAGCTCCGTCTTGGGGTGGGAGACCTTGCTTGCCCTCCGTATTCTCTAATTGGTAAGAAAGAAAAAATATATACCTACCAACAAGAGGTGTGAAGCGTGCGAGTATCGACATGTTAAAACAAGGAACTCAACCTAGCTGAACTCCTCATTAGAAGACAACAGCAGGCAGCCCTCGTTAGTAATAACACCTATGTTTATGGTGATATCAACGAAGGAGACATCAACTCCTTTTTGTTGATAAATGATCCCTAAACATGCCCGTGAAGCTTGACTAATAGGCTTTCTAGAGAGAAGTGAGTAAGGGTTCTTCCCTTTGCTAATTTAAATGTATTTAAACCTATATCTAATGTAAGGTTCTATGGCTATTATGTATTATATTCATATCATCTACAGTACTATATGAAGTAAAGATAACTTTCTATTATTTTAGGGACCGCAATTTATTTTTCTCTCCAACTTGTTGTCAAATACTTATATTGCAAATATTGTATCTATAGAGAAATGAGTATATTAGTACGTGTATTTAATCTGTCACATGTTTAATTATCAAAATTTGAATCTTTTCTATCATTCACCAAATCCGTTGTTCGAGAGTCAAATATATCTCGGTTGATTGCTGAACCTTATTCTCAAGCTTCAAAGCTTCGGCCAGCCGAATTCTCAAGCTCAAATTTCGAATTTTGGCCAGGCCCGTCTATGCTTCTCTTTAAGGTTGGCCAAAAATTTTGATCTCTTTCCTAACCAAATATCGGCCAACTCCTACAATCTTGGAGCTGTAACTGATTTCATGCTCTTGGAGTAGCAGCTGAAATTATATCCAAATCACTTGCGATCTTTGAGCAATGTAAGGCAAGGGCAAAGGATAGCTGAAATTCCAATGGAGGCCTGACTCATGGGAGATCGATTTTGAAAATTCAAACGAGTTTAAACCTCCCTCAGCCCTGAAGTCTAGCTCATCTGGCATGCCCTGCCATCTATTAGGCTGATTTAAATGAAATTCATAGCCGAGTCCCTGTTTCGTTCGATGTGAAATGCTACTCCTAAACCTAGATGTCTCTAATACTTAAAAGTAGAGAAATGCAGCAAGAAATGTGAATACGAAACTATGCAAACTGACATTCTTGTTTAGGAGTACAATTTTGTTGATATCAACGAGCTTTTTTTTTTTGTCGTCCTACCTTATTCTTACTCTAACTTTTATTTTCAGACTTTTGTCCTATCTCCCTATAGGGTATGGGAGTCAAAACCCACACTTGAAGCTAAATTGTCCCCACTCCAATCCTCCTGAGAAGGTGGAGATTCGAACCCTCCACCTCTCCCTTCCCATGAGGAAGGGTGGCCACTGGGGAAACCCTAGTAATTACATCAACGAGCTTGATCCCTAGTTTTATTATGAAATGAATTATAAGTCTTCAAGTGAATATTTAGGTTTCAACACTCGCTCTTAGATTCTTATAGTTTCCTCGCTTCATCAAAGCTCCATTTGCGCATTTTCTGCTGAAGTCAGGAAGCGTGGAGTGATATCCATAGCACTCTAACCGTATGAAATCTGGAGCACCTCAGCACATATCAATTTTCACTAACCTTTTTTTCATGACACGCATAGAGGGAGAAGTAAAATGGATTGAATTAAAAAACCAAGAGGGAATCGATTGATTTTTATAGGATTTTTATAACTTTTTCTTGCAAAACAACGTGTAGACGATGAACAAATGTATATAAACAAAATATACCACATAGAGCAAATATCCTACCAATGGAAATATAAGAAGTAAAGGATGGAAAGATGGCAAAAAATTTATAATGGCTTAGCCATTCTACTTGACCTATCCTAATCTTCCAGCTCTAATGGGATATTAAACAAGGCTAGAATGTACCAGCATGATCATTGAAGTCTTTGAATATATGGATTATGTGGGACACTGTCAACTATTTTAAAAACTTAAATTATTAGATAAGGGCATGGTACAATCCTCCTTATGCATAGGCTGTACTTTGGCTTAAGCCTAAAGCGTCGAAATATATAATTGAGGAGACAAATGGGAAATAGAAACATTTAAACTCAGGACCTCATACTTTGATATCGTGTGTAATTCTATGGGACAAATGTTGATGACTTGACGACAACAAATATGATAGTGGTGTTAGCTTCTCGAAACAAGAAGTGAAAAGTAGAGAATTGAAGGCTTGGAGCCACCACATGCAGCCCATGCTGCACCATGGATCTATAATGCCCAGCATTGTGCAATTTCCACTATTTGATTTCATGGCAATTGAAGATTTTGGGACATTGTTCAGATTATTTTTCAAACCCAAGTTGATTTGTTTCAACTCATATTGCGTTTGAGGGGAGATTAGCAATATTAGGATATTTACTTGATTATACATAATCCTCTACGATGGTGCATATCCTTAATTGATTATATTAAGTATTATGTTTGTCTTGTTACCTTGAATAGCTATCCAATAAGCTTATAAATATGCTCATGTATGATTTATTAGTATGTATTGAAATACACAAAAAATTCCACATTCTTGTCTTCCGCTTTATTTTTCTTAACTGACCAGATGAAGTTGCCTTTACACCGAGGGACAATAACTCACTCCATAAGTATAAATACTTCACTCCGTGCTCAAAGTACTCTTCAAGAATGATTACAACAGCGCTCTCTCAGAGAATACACTCATATTTCACAAGGTCTTTCTTGAAAAAACAAGAAAAAACTTGGGAAAATTGGCTGCATGGCCAGCTCATTCTTCGTCGCTTTGTAACCGATTCGGCAGCTACATCAAGTTGCTCGCCTGGTGTTTGTGAGTACGACAAAGACAATGACAATGTTTTTGGTCTGACCCAATATTCACGTACTCCAGCGAAGTGCGCTTGCGTGGTTCGGCCTCTTTTTTGACATTTTCTCTTTGCTTTTACTCGCTCTAGCCCTAGATTCGCTCTAGATATGAGCGTGCTTTGTTCTAAAATAAGGAATAATGTGAGCTCATCAAAGTCACCATGATCATTTTCTTTCTGGAGCAGGTTGCCTTGCTTTATTAAAAGAAAAAAAAAAGCTGGGCAAAGCAGCGTCGTGCGAAGTTAGTGTGATTTTGTCTTCACGCGTGAGCTCTCCAGGAATTATCTTCCTTTGTTTTTCACTTCTTCCTTCTTTGTAAAATTGATGAACAGATATTCACTTAGGGCTTTTCAGAGAGAGAGAGAGAGATCATGAGGAGTGAGGACCGAGTTGAAGCAAGAAAACAAGAAAATTATAATGCGCTAAAATCTAAGCACATATTACACTGTTCACGTTCATCAAATAGAATCGAGGTCAAAGTGTATCTGGATACAAGTAAAAATGGATCAAAAATATATATATATATATATATATATATATATATATATATATTACTTTAAGGTAAATCATTTAAAGTATTGTTTGGGGGTGTGTTTCAGTTCCTGTATGCTAAATTAGTCACAGATTCATTTGCTAAATTAGTCATAGATTTCATTTGCTAAATTCGTCATTCAAGCAACGATTGTAATTTTTTGTTTGATCAATATGATTGCAACTTCATTAACTAGATCAGTCACAGATTTGAGTAAGACAGGAATCCAATTCTTGAATGTGCGTTAAAGGATTTTTCTTTTTGGTCATTTTAGAAAAGATGAAAAATATGATTGACTAACTTTTGAAGCAAAAGCACAGCGTGCATACAAGGGAAAAAATAAAACTCAAAATCTTATATCCTTCGAGTAATCACAAATTGTTATTTATGATTTGCACAAAAAAGAAAGAAAAGAAAGACAGACTAATCAGTGGCGAATGCCATTTTCTAAATGGCACGGCAAAGTTTTTTTATTGGGAAATAATGGAGTAGCTAACCTTTTTTTTTAATGATATGAGGTACTTCATTTCCCACATAAAAATTAATTCTTTTTTAGCCATCATTCAAATCCCACGTTAAGATGTCGGCTCATTCTTAAGCACCTTCACTAAAATCTTATTAAAATACCTTATAATAATCTTCGTTGACCGACGGCAAAAGGAAGTTATGCATCTGGTTATCAAGAATATATGGAGAAGATCCCACGATGAACAAACTACCTCAAACAAAAAACCAAATGTTAGGCCAACTCTCTGCTCGTTGTTAACCTCCTCCGTCTTCCTAATTCTAATGGCTTCTTCTTCTTCCAAGCCCAGAAGGAATTATCACGTCTTCCTGAGTTTTAGAGGCTCGGATGTCCGCAACAACTTCCTCGGTCATCTTTACACAGCTTTAGACCAAACAGGAATATACACTTACATCGATAGTGAAGAACTAAAGAAGGGAGAGCAGATATCATCTATGCTTATGAAAGCGATTAAGGAATCGCGAATTGCAATTGTCATTTTCTCCGAGAACTATGCTTCATCACGATGGTGTTTGGAAGAGGTGGAGAAGATCATGGAGTGCAAGGCACAGAGGGACTTGATTGTGTTGCCAGTATTTTACAAGGTGGAACCAAGAGAAGTTAGAGGGCAAAGAAAGAGTTATGGAAGAGCTATGGCTACACATCAGTCAAAGTTTGGGAAGGATTCGGAGATAGTTAAGAGATGGAAGAAAGCCCTCTTTGAAGCTGGTAGCCTTTCCGGGTGGGACTTGAGTGATGGGTGAGTAGTAATCAATATAACGCACTGCTTTGTCATTGTATTTTACACGCTCAATTACTGTCTCCTTATATTCTGATGAAATTTAATCACATCTTTGGACCCTTGAATCAATGAGTTAATTAATTTCCTGGATTTTGTCAGAGATGAAGCAAAGCTTATAAAGAGAATTGTGAAGGAGATCTCTATGCAGCTAAATCGAACACCCTTATATGTTGCCAAGCATCCAATTGGGATACATCCCCGAATGATAAAGCTGGAATCAATGTTAGATCTTGAGTCTAATGATGTTCTCATGATAGGATTATGGGGACAAGGAGGTATAGGGAAGACTACTTTGGCTAAAGCAATTTACAATGCTATCTTTAGACAATTTGAGGGTTCATGTTTTTTACCAAATGTTCGAGAAGCTTCAAAAGATTCCAAGGATTTGGTTACATTGCAAAAAAAATTGTTGTCTCAAATACTATTGGGAAAAAGATTAACAGTGTTTAGTGTGGATGGAGGTATTACTTTAATGCAAGATAGACTTTGCCACAAAAAAGTTCTTCTGGTCCTTGACGATGTCAATGACGTAAAACAGTTAAATGCTTTAGCTAGAAAGTTTGAGTGGTTTGGTAAAGGAAGTAGGATCATCATTACTACAAGAAATAGCCATTTACTAACTTCCCATGGGATAGATAAAGATCACATCTATGAAGCTGAAACTTTAAAGGATTGTGAAGCTCTTGAACTTTTCAATAAGCATGCTTTTCTTAGAAACAATAATGTAGTAATAAGGAGGGATCTTGTGGATAGTGCTTTGCATTATGCTAATCGTCTTCCTTTAGCACTTGAGGTATTAGGCGCTTTCCTTTGTTGTCGAAGAGAAAGTGAGTGGGAAAGTGCATTGAATAGACTTGCCAAAAGTCCTGACAAAACCATCAATGATGTTCTTAAGTTAAGTTACGATGGACTAGAGGACTATGCAAAGGAGATCTTTCTTGATATTGCTTGTTTCTTTAAGGGGCAATCTACAAAGTACATTATGAAAGTGCTTGACAGTTGTGACTTTGATACTACTATTGGAGTACAAGTTCTTGTTAAGAAATCCTTGATAATTAAGGAGAAAGAGACCCTACAAATGCATGACTTGATTCAATTGATGGGCATGGATATAGTTAAACAAGAATGTCTTGATGATCCTAGAAGACGCAGCAGGTTATGGCTTTGTGATGATGTTATTGATGTTCTATCAGGAGATATGGTAAGATTTGCTCATATAGACACTACTTTTTTCTTATTCTATGACTTTGTATATTCATGGCAAAGAAAAATCTATAAATGTAGGGAACAAATGCGGTAAAAGCCATAGTTTTGGATTTAACCAAGCCAGAGGAGATATTCATAGGTCCTGATGCTTTCGCAAATATGAGAAGGTTGAGGGTGCTCATTATGATTAATGTGCATAACTCTTTCGAAGGTCCTATATGTCTTCCTAATGGACTTAGATGGTTTGAATGGCCTCAATGTCCTCCTTGGTTTCCAAAAGTTTCCTCTGGTCCAAAGAAGTTGGTTGGACTTGATCTACACAAAAGCAACATCCAAATTGTGAGGGAGCAATTTAAGGTGCGCATTTAAATGAGTAGTCTTCATTTCCTTATGTTTTATATCCATATCTATACGCATATGATAATGAATATGTATATGTATTATTGAAAACTTTGAGTACTAACTATGATGATGCTTGTTAATGTGCTTAAGAAACATCTATCTCTATTAAATTGTTTATATTTGATTAAAGCATTAATTACTGGATGTTGATCTACTACAACAAGTGGAATTTTCCCGCTTTAGGGTAGTATTAAACAATTTCTTATGTGAATGTTATTGTTCAGTCGAACAAAAAGATTCAAGAAAAGCAATCTCATTTCCAAAATATCATAACTACTGTTGAAGTTAAAGCATCAATAAATTTAATTGACTGCTGATTGAATGATATCTAACGATTGAATGATGAATGCACTTAAAATTTTAATAAACATGAACCAAGGATTTAATTATTAGGTCTTTGAAATGATTGATTCTGAAATTTTTTTTATTAAAGATTCTATATAGCTTACTAGATATTCTTTTCGAAATTACCTTTGAAAAGAGAGAGGATTTTCTTCCTTATTTGCACGATCATTGAAGAGAGTGTCGCGCTAAATGCATTTTGACTGAACCTCCCATTGTTCTCTCTCCAGTCAAAAGTTTTACCGACTCAACAAGTTTCCAGTCAAAATTTTGTTAGCAATGGAATTTGACAATTACCAACGTCTTTTACCTTTTGCCAGCACGGAACGGTGCTCCGAGTTTTGCACTACGGACAGGCATAACCGGACCTATGTCACTTGTTTGAATTGAATTTTTTTTTCTCAGCTTTCTTTTGGTCCAAATGTCTATCAAAGTTGGTTTCATTATTCTTGCAGGACTTTGGAAAATTGAAGTTCATTAACTTCAGTGAATGCCAGTCGGTGGTTTGTATGCCAAACCTCAATTGTACCCCAAGTCTTGAGGAATTGAATCTCGGTGGGTGCAAAAACTTGGAGCATGTCCACAGATCAGTTGTACATCATGGCAAGCTACAGTTGTTGCATTTATATGGATGCTCGAAATTGCAAAGATTCCCTGATATTCCGGATAAAGTCAAGGCTTTGCGAGAAATTCTTTTAACAGGGACTTCAATTAAGGAACTTCCTACATCCATAGAAAATCTTGTCTCTTTGGAAATCTTAGTTTTACAGGATTGTAAGAAATTGGAAATCCTTCCATCTAGCATCTACAAGTTACAAAACCTTAAAACTCTATTGCTTGACGGGTGCTCATCACTAAATAAGTTTCCAAAGAAGGAAGAGGATTCGAGTGATCCCCATATGGAGATGGGATTTCCTAAGTTAGAATGGTTAGACCTTAGGAGATGCAATCTATTGGAAGTAGAGTTCTTGGAGGACCATTCCTGTTTCCCCTTCTTAAGAGATTTGTGGTTGTCCAAAAACAATTTTACTAACCTTCCTACATGCGGCCACCTATATAATTTGCTCACTTTGGATGTTTCCTATTGCCGACAGCTGCAAGAGATCCGCAAGATTCCAGGGCAATTGCGTGGTCTAGAAGCAGTTTGTTGTGAATCACTGAATAAAATTCCCTCCGACATATGTCGCGTTAGGGATATTGACTTATCTTTATGTCATGAACTGGTCCGTAAGGGGTTCACCAATGATCTGGTCAAGCTTGAGGTTAGACTCTCTCTGTCTGTGAGTTTTGTACATGTTGGTTGCACCTAGTGTTTGTATACTGCAGAAGGCTGAAAATCCTAGAGTGGTAGGCTAATTAAGAATAGCAAGCATAGAAAAGTGAGAACGCATGTACATGTGGTGGGATGGTATAAGGCAACACAAGATACTCTTTATTTATACAACCCTAGTTCGCCGTGGAATTATTAGGATCACTTGATAAAAACTTCAATGAGTGTTCATCCAATTACAAAATCTTCAACAATACATGTCCTGTTTCCACCAATTAAGTACAAAAGATCTTCGCATGCTATGGCTAACAATAGCTAAACACGAGGACTCCTCATTGAATCTCATCTTTTAGGTGCCAATTTCGAAAGCTATCTAACAATCTACTTCCATGACAGAAATTTCTTCCCAGAATGGGTTGCCGGGTTCTTCTACCTGGAGGACACATGCCGGAGTGGTTGCTCCCTGATAAAGATGATTATATATCTTTCACAACTTCAAAGGACTTGTATAAGAAGTTCTTAGGATTAGCTTTTTGTGTTGTATTTCGAGCAAAAGAAGGAATGGAGTGTGCCATGTTTGAGCTTCTCACATACATTAATGGCGAATTGAGGATGATAACCCCAACCGATTTCACTGCGGTGGATTTGGATCATGTGTGGCTTGAATATTGTGAACCAAAGGGTCTGTGGGGAGAAGACCCTTTTGGTCCAAATGACTCTAGTCATTTCCAGTTCAGAATTAGTGCAACAAGTGCAATTGTGAAAAAGTACGGATTCCGCCTAATAAGCAAGCCACTAGAGAATGATTTGGAGATTTTGCTTCAAGATGATCAGTTGTTGGATTCAGCTTTACTCTATGAGGTTTGGCATGAAGATAGTCAAACAAGCACAGAAGAAGAAAGTTCAAGTGAAATGGAAAATACGAGATAGTAGAACCAGTACAGAGGAAAATAGTTCAAGTAGTTTAGTCATCAAAGTGTAGAACATGGCTGACTTCTCAATTCAGGCCTCTACATGTTTGTGCATTTGTGTGATTGATACATATTGTATGGTGTGTGCACTATGTGTTTGTATGATACAAAAGCCGAATGCTATATAAACAAACTATATAAGGTGGTTCTGCACCCTATATGTAATAGCGCCGACAAGAGCATGAAGATAATCAAACAAGCATCGAGATGACAATTCAGATGAAGCAGAAGATTTATTTGATAGCGAACTGAGCATCGGAAAAGATTGTCCAAGCAAATTAGCGCACCGATGATTAAACATGGCTGACTTCTCTCTCTCTCTCTCTCTCTCTCTCTCTCTCTCTCTCTCTCTCTGCGCGCCTGTGCATGCGTGCGTGTTGATAGTGCAAAATCCGAAAATTCCTGACAAACAAACAAATCTAATATAAAGTGATTCTGCTCGTATAAGTAATAGAGATGCCTACAACACTTATAAGGGAATGATTTCTATCGCATGAGGATTGTATATATCACAAATAGAGATCAATGTGCCAAATTACTATATAACTGTTGCTTAGCTGGAATTGCATGGAATATGCATAAGTCAAATCTCCTGCTTGGACTAATTACAGAGTCAAATCTCCTGCTTGGACTAATTACAGAGTCAAATCTCCTGCTTGGACTAATTACAGACTTTGGGTATTTCTAATAATATACCCATATAATAGAAGTATCACTGTTTCTGAATTTCTCCCAATTACCATAATAAAGAGAGATGCTATGGGAGTTTGCCCCTGTTGAAGACAGTTCCATATTTTCTTGATTTCATGAGACTTGTATGACAAGTTTCTAGGATTGGCTCTCTTTTGTTGCTTTTGATGTAGAAGATGGAAGAAAAGGAAATATCTTTTGACATCGTGCCACGTGTGAACAACCAAAAGCAGAATGTGGCATAAGAACTCTTAGTTAATTTGCTTTGGATCACATATAGATTCAATATCTCAGATTCTTTTTTATAAATCAGCTAACCATCTGTCATAGAACGAACAATTCAATAAATAATCAATCATTAGTCAATTGAATCATTAAGATAGAGATATCGAAACCCCACCCGGGTAACCACCAAATAAAATGATTAACTGGGCAATCTCAAGAAAAATGCGGCAGGGTTTCCATCAATCCCTGGCAATTAAGGGGCACGATTTATCCGCAATGACCACGAACCAAGAAATGTTGCACGTACTTCTTGTGACCCACCCTCGACAACAGTCGGTGTCGAGAGGGATGGAGTTTAGGAGTATTTACTCGCAAGCTCGCACTCAAGCCATGTCGACCGAAAGGCATCATCACCCGCATTTTGATCTCAACCTATTGAACTTGAGGTCTACACGAATGCGGGTTCTCCTTAACCCATACCCAGTGCAACGGCAGGAGGGTGTCATGATTCATTCCCACATGACGGCATGTCTTATGAAAAAGAAAATGAGCGTGAGAAACAAATTTAGGGGTTCTTCCACTACAATAGCCCTCTCAAAGGGTGCCTTTTCAAAAGATGTCCTCACTTCACCTTCTGGACTCTGCTCGTTAGGGGTGAGCACGGTTCCCAGGTAGAACCGGGAACCGGAGAACTGAACCAGAGGGTCCGGTTCGGTTCTCGGTTTTAGAGAGGCCGGTTCCGGTTCCCGGTTCCTCATTTTCTGGAACCGGGAATGGAATCGGAACCGGGACCGGGAACCGGAACCGGTACACTATAGCCTCCCTCTTTCCCAAAAAAATCCCTAATTTCTATCCCATTCCCAATTCCATCATCTTGGCTCCTCCACCAGCCACACCTTCGCGTCCAATGCTCGCCGTCGCCACCGTTGCTGCCGCCGCCACTCCTTCTTGAGCTCGAACCCAACTCTATGGTGGCCACCGGTCGTCTCCGTAAGTTCTCTCTCTCGCTCTCTCTCTGCTTGTGAATCTGTGTTGAAGCGACGAGTCTCCTTCTTGGGAGATAAAAACTCTCGTGGGCAGTAACGTGAGGACGAACATAACTTGACCAGAGGAGACGTGTATCGGTGGATGCTGGTGTCGAGCAATCCTGAAATCGCCCGGCTGTTCTCTCACCCGGGATTTACAGCCTTTTCTTTTTTACTTCCTCAAAAATCAAACTCGATCGGTTCAAGAAAAAGGTCAAATCTTGCTGCATCCCACCCGTTCCTCGGAGAGAGTCCAAAAAGGGAAGTACTCAATCTCGTTCTGTTTCAATTCGAAACAAGATTAGCTCGTAACTTGTCCTCAAATTGCCTTCTCTATTTCATTTTGCTGAACTGCATGCAAGCTTGGAACTTCAGCTTCAAGAATTTTACCCAGTTGGACGCTGGGTTGAGCCATGACTTGGGAAAATCGTTACATAGAGCGAGTTAATGAATTCTGGTGCAGGTTCTTGATAGATCTCTTTGAGCTATAGATGTTCTGAGGCATTTCTGACTGTTCTGAGTTTAGCATATTATATAGAAATAGATCGACCATCAGATGAACTCGATGGTTTTATTGATGGGTATGTACTCGATGATGGTGATGATGCGGTCTTTTCGATTTTACGAGAGGATGACCTTGTTAGTAGGCTCACGATCGACCACATGTTTAATGACTTTAGCTATAGCTGCACGTACGTGCCTCCTTTGGGCGCTAACCTAGGGAAGGAACCGGCCAAGGACTATGATTTCAGTGATGCAGCTCTCAAGTACATAAACCAGATGCTTATGGAGGAAGATATAGAAGAGAAGAGTATCGTGTGTCATGAGGCCTCGGCACTCGAGGCAGCCGAGAAATCATTTTATGAGGTCATTGGGGAGAGGTATACGCCAGCTGCAGATCAGCATCCGTCACCTAATCGAACCAATGAGAGCTCGTGCGGTAGTAGCACTAGTGTGAATAACTCGGTTGAGTCAGAGCCAAACTGTGATCTCAAGAGCATATTGTCCTCACCCTGGTGTCTCAATCCTTCTCATCGTCAGTTGCCCAGTCATTGGACGGTGTCTGCTTTGGTGTCAGTACCACTCAACATGCTGAATCTCTAGTGAGTGCCGTTTCTTTGCCTGAACAAATTGGAAGTGAGTCTGTTATGCAATTCAAGGGCAATGGTGAAGAAGCAAGAGAGTTGCTTGCATTTGGAAATGAAATTTTAGTTGATCTGGAGAGGGGTGAATTGTCCTTCAAGCAAACTGGAGAGCCTACAAGTTTGGTTCCAAATCTAGAGAATGACGAGAACACATTTGCAGACCTGGGAGGATACAAGGGAAAGAAAAATCCTTTGCAGGAGGATGTGAACTTAGAAGAAGGTAGGGTGAGCAAGCATAAGTGTAGGCACCATGAGCAAAGCTACAGGTTGCCATGGTGGATTCATTGCAGTCAAATTATAACTAGTTTATTTTGAGTAACGTATTTTTTGTGATTTTTATCATTATAAAGACTATGTTGGAAGGGATAATCACAGTTCCCGGTTCTAGGGAAGAAGGTTCCGGTTCCTGGTTCCGCTTTTTTTGGAACCGGAACCGGTTCCACTTAAATGAAAAAAAGAAAGAAAAAGAACCTGTTGGACCCTGGAACCGACCCTGGAACTTGTGAGAGGGTAGGTTCTAGGTTCCAGACTTCGACAGGTAGGTTCCAGGTTCCAAAATATAAGGAACCTGTACCCGAGGGTAGGTTCCAGGTTCCAAGTGGAACCTGTAAAAAACCTGGAACCGCTCACCCCTACCGCTCGTATGAGTATGCTAAATCGTAACTTGTGGGTGCTCAACAAGATATATACTAGGCATGACAGGTTCATTTTATTATTTAAGTTTATTAAACAATCTAAGATAAGATTTTAGGAGTTGCCACTAACCTTAATTTTGATGGTTGGCTGGAAAGCCCAATCGAGGGTCGAGAGTATTTCATCAATTCCTACACAACCAAAGATCTAGGGTTTGGGGACTTGGATTATATTAATATTTCTATTAACACCTTTTTGGTACCTAACATCCATCATGTTTACCTAAGGTGATCATGCATGTCTTCTTACTTCTTTCGTGCCATTTGAAATTAAAAGAGTGATCATGCGTGGATGGCAATTTTATGCCATTATAATTCTACAAAGATGAAAAAGAAAGGTGAATAATTTAAATTGAAAATTGCAATGCGGTAAGTGAACACCCAAGGAAAAGTAGTAAATCTAGACATATAATCCTAAAAAAGGATAAAGAAAGGAAAGGAAAAAAAGAAACTCGCACCTCGTTGGGTTTTTATACAACATGAGAGAAAACTCAAACCATATGTCGGGTATTTAATGAATAATACAAGAAAAGGTCGGAATGGAAATCGACCATCACTGTCTTCGAGATCGCCTTCTTCCAAGGACCATCATCTTGAGCCTATTCTAGCTTCAATCATGCAAAAGATAAACAAAACATGTCAAAGTATCAAGCAAATAGCAATCAACCGATTTAAGTTAACCTTTGGGTAGGCCTTTTATAATTGCACACGCAATGTGCCGTTAGACCATTTCCCCATTCATTATTAGATGCAGTTCATGGTGATTAGCCATCATTAACATTCACTCACAATGACTAACACCATAAGTCCCTAAGTTGAGTTCTAATGTGTAACCCCAAGCTTAACCCATGAGCACGCATCGGATTTACATGATTATCTAACAATCATATGCATAGAGCTTGAAAGTAAACATATAAGTAAGTCTAAAGATCTTGGTTCTTATCCAATTAAACAATTAGTAAACCAACACCAGGTCACTTCATACATTTATCATGCATTAAGCACAAATCGCATGCTTCAAAGGATCATCAAATGATCTTTTCATTTTCTGAAATTTTCTGTTGATAAAATTCATGATATAAGGATCAAAAGTTGTGAAGACACCAAAAGTTGGTTCTATATGCATTATTTTCTAAAATATTTAGAACACGATTGGGACACAATGGGCAAAACAGGGGAATTTGCAGCACAACAATCAAAGAACAAGAAATTGAAGATGATCCATGGGGTAATTAGCCTCACAAAAATTATAGCACATCGAGTACTCAATATAGAACAACTTTCATGATTAAAGTTTCCTAAGAAAAGCTATGCGTGATTTTATAAAAATCAAAGAATACAGGGCAATGCATTCAAAACAAAACAGGACAACAGGATTCTAAGGCAAACTCATGGTGATTTGTCCTAGTTGATGATGTCCAAAAATTCTCAAAATTCAACACAAGATGGTCCTAAAGATGAAATCAATGCTCATAAAGGACTCGACTTCAGAATATTTATGGAAAAATTCGCGTGAAATTGGCAAAATGCAGACACATAATTGCCCCAACATGCATTCTAAATTTGCAAAATTTTCAGATTTCAGGGCAACTTCACAAAAATGGAAAAGGAGTCTATTGATATGAAAATGGACCAAACTTGACATAATTGGAAAGTTCAAGGAATGTTCTTAGGCTTCCTCAGAGACCCTAGGTTCAACTAAGATTGATTTCATGCCTAATTTATAGCATTTGCACAAACACACGAGATTCCAACATATAGAGCAGTAGCATGTTCAAAAAATGCATGGCCTATAACTCTTATATGACATGGAAAAAATGGGAGAAAATCATATAGATTGTATATAGGATCATGAACATTTTTCATTAAGGGACTTACACCTGAATATGATCACGATGCATGGTACAAAATTAACAAAGGCAAAGTAAACATAATCGACATGTATGATGACAGAATCAAAATTCCACTAATACATGTGATATGTGGGTTAATGACATCCATTTGGAATAATTTATACTTTCTTAAAATGATATTGAGATGTATAATGATGTTCATGAATACATTATAGTCAAGTGATCACAATTACACAACTAATTCCGCAAGAATACCAATTCGGACTAAAGCAAGGCAAGGATAACCTAAAGACGATTTTATGGGATTTTCACCCAGTAAATGTTGTCCAAAAAATTTGAAATTTTTTTTTCATGAAGAACATCTATACGTGCAATTTTCTAGAAGGAATCAACTAGAAATTAGATCTATAAAAATCACTAAAAAATTGACAAACATAGAACTCATACTTGGGAATGAACTGAACAGCAAGAGTAAATGATGATTTTTGATAGGTATGGCTTGGAAATACTCATCCAAAATTATGAGAAAAAAGCATTTCATAAGCAACATCTGTACAAAAAAAGCATTTCAGGCAGTTAGGAATTACAAACAACAATGTCTAGCACGGACGTTTGGAGGCTGATCCACCTATCTTAATGAACTTCGAAAATTCTAGAAAAATTATATAATTATGTTGATTGATTTTCATAAGGAACAAACTTAAAAATGAATCAGAAAAATCAGCAAACTTCAAAGGTCAGAACATCACTGATCACAAGAAATGCAACTCAACATAACAGTACTCACCACCGACTTTTATAGAGGTTTTCAGGTAGTAAATGATGTCCGATCAGGACACTTCTATACATCTTGGAAAGATCATTGACTTGACTTCGAATGTCATGAAGACACCGAACACAGAAAAGCACGTTTTCAAGCTCATATTCAATCATTTACCAGATCAGGTCTTCTAATACACAAATTGCAGAACAAGTTTAAATACTAAATAAATCAAACAAGTTCATGCCGTGATCAATCATCCAAATCCATCCTATAACATCTAGAACACCTCATATCAGCTGTGATCATCATCAAACCAGGCCTAGGTGCGATTTCTAGCCCCGATTGCCTAACGCAATCTCGCCTCATCAAACTTAAGAGCAAGAACAATACCTTAGTTGCGGTTTCCTGACGATTCGAGTTCGAGCGGGGGCAAAACCGATATGCAGCCATACCAAGGGACATTGAGGGGATCTTGAAGGAGGCTACAATCACTGGAGGGGCCGGATCAGCGTCAGGATAGCTCCAATCAAGTACTGGATAGAACCGATTCAATTTAGACCGGTTCACAACACCAAAGGGAAAGGGAGGAGCATGGGTCGATAAGCGAGGCTTCAGAGGAGCTGCTGGCCGCCGAACTATCGAGTAGAGAAGGGGGAAAGTCGAAGGATGTGACATTGATGGCGATGTTGTAGGTGAAGGCCCATCGGCGAGCGGTTGGAGAAGTCGTGCAAAGTGGTTAGAGAGAAAGGAGAATGGGCGGGAAAAAGAGAGGGAAGAGAGAGATTAGAGAGAGAATGTAGCTGCACAAAATGATCCCCTTAGTTTGATTCAAGGGCTCAGATCTAATCCTATTCCTAGATCTAATCTCATCCATTAAATTAATCACATGTTGAATTTTTTTTCAAGGGCTAATATGCACTCTTAATGAATGGATGAGATTTAATTGTGAGATTAGGGCCATTTTGCAAATTTTTTTGAACTTGAGGGGTAATTTTGCAAAAAATTCGAAAACCTTGGGGCAAAATCGCAATTTTCAAAAATCAAGGGTATGGGAGGCATGACCATGAGGTGGGCCACCTTGTTGTGGTAATCAACGGCAGAAAACTGGTTAGAGGAGGGTTGAATCGGCCTCCTCAGTTGATGGCTAGTCGAACCAGTTCACATCGGTCGATTGGTTTGAGCCCCCGTTGAGCAATTCAATCCCGATTTTCTTTAAATCTTTGCAATATAATCCTTAAGGGACTAAATTATAAAGAAATTTACTAATCATGGAGAAACATGGTCTAATTTCAAAAGAAATGGTCTAATTTTGATCTAATTAGACCAATTAAACCATGAAAATTCAATCATATGATTTTCATTAGCCTAATTATCTAATTATTGTGAAAGACATTGGACCCATGCCATGGATATACCAAATCGGACTTCCCTATGCTAAATTGAGCAATTTCAATTAATTGTTAGCCAAAATTTGCAAACTAATCGAAATTGAATTCAATTAAAATTGCAAGACATCTATTAGCTTAATTGCCCATGTCTAAAGGGATCTATTACGTTGAAATTGACCTCATATGAATGGCATGACCTTTATGTCAAAATTAAATTGAGGGCCAATGTCTAAATTAAACCTTAGTCATGAATGGGTCAACTTGAATTTTATGAATTGAAGCTCAATAACCCTATTTTATTAAAGTCAAGTAAGCTAAATCCCCCAAATCGACAGGTTGGCAAATGAATTTCCTCAAATTGACCCCAAATTTGGACTTAACTTACAAAATTGAGTAGAATGGAAGTATTAGTTCGCAAACTATGTAGAATGGATTCAGACCTCTAATTAGGAGCAAAAATGTCAATTCACATTCCGGCTTGCCCGATCTTGAAATTGATTGAATGAGTAAATGGCTAATTGTCTCTAGATCAAATGTCGCAAAATGAACGAGCCTAATTATGATCGAACAAAAGTACTTTGTTTTTGGTCGATTTTAAACCTAGAAACAAAAAAATTGGAAAATGAAGTTTTTAATCGATTTTCGCAAAATTTTTGAAGCTAAAATCAAATAGAAGATCAAATGAAATGATTTGGTGATTTTTGTATTTTTCCATTTTTTTGTTATAGATTTGACCAAAAATCAAACTTTAGATGACTTTTCTAGATGCTTGATTTTGTAGTTAAATCTTTGAATTTTTCCAGAATTTTCACTTCTAAAGTGAAATTAAACTTGAAAGGAACCTTTTTATGCAAAACGCCAAAATTTGATCCGAAGTTGACTTTTAGTCAAAAGATTGACTAGAAAGTCACCCATTTGACTTTTCGGGTCTTCATGTGAAATAAATAGGAAATTACTTATTAAAGTTAAGGCAACAAATAGAATTGAAAAACGGCACTTTTTGTTAGAAAAACTGGCTCCATCGCGATCGGAAGCTCTAATTTCAATTTTTTACCCTTATTAACATGTTGATTAAAAATTAGGTATCAACAAGTACTCGAAATCTACTAGGAGACGATCTTGATAGCCATGGCCAAATTGAGGGTAAACATGACTCGGTTTCTAGCCAATGATTTGAAATGATGGCAGTCATGAAAATGCTTGGTCAAAATAATCGGGGAACATACCAAAAAAAATAACAATAATAGAAGCAAATTATCAAAAAAAGTTTTAAATCTATTGTATTTATACCAATTCAGTCACAAGATTTTCAACTATGTCAATTTAATCCTAAATCTTTTGATGATTTACTAATAATGTAGTTATTTCAAATAATTTTGACCACAAAATGCTGATGCAACGATCTAGTCAATGTTGGTAGTCCTATTTGACGTGGCCAATACTGACATGAATAATTTTTGTCTATTTTTTTCTTTCCTTTTTGCTAGTGGTCGGAGAGGGTTGGGCAAGGGTCCCCCTTGCCTGGCTCTAGTGAGAGCCGCCCCTTAGGAATTTTCGGTTCATTTTATTCAAATCACATGTGGATCCAATTTATCCAACCATATGTGTGGCGGGGAGTGTAGGGGTAGGAGTTGATTTTGGTAAATTTGAGGAGAGTTATCGGGTGGAGCCGGGAAAAAATTGGGATATGTGCTTAGATGCAAGCAATTAGAGGATAATTTGAAGGTTGTGATTGTAAGACAATAATTAGTGGATCCAGCTTCAATTAGCTAGAATTTCGATGAAACAATAGATCCGGAGGAAGAGACTTCACAAATGTGGCAACGTCTGTGAAGAGAAATGATGTACTTCAAAAAAATAAATAAAGTGAAACAGATTAAATGAGAAGAGGCGAGTGTATTTAGTATTAGCTTGGAACTCTTAAGGCAACGGTCACTAGGCTAGGCGAGACAGACTGCGAGCAGTATTTGTTTCTTGATGCAAGGACACGAATGGGGAATTCCTAGGATTATCACCCTGTGTTGTTGTTCAGTTCAATCTCTCATTTCGCCAGCCCTAATGCCTACAAGAATAGCTAAAGGTAGAGCCAAATCCATACTCAAAACAAAATCGACAACAAATTTATTCATTATACCGACTCACCTTCTCTAAAAGAAAACCGCCAACTCATATCCCGAAGATACAAGACAAGCAAAGCAGCCGTCCTCCCCAAATTTAGTGTAGTGGGGTGTGGTGTGGTGAGGTTTTGCCTCACCAGGAAGTGGGAAATTGGGGCAAAAGCCAAAACGGAACTAATGGAGATTGAGGTATACTCCGTGCTGTGAAAGGGATTCAGCCAATAGAATACTAAGTATTATTGATGCCATGAAGACGGACAAAGCTTTTAGCCTGCCTATACGGTTCGATTTGATCTTGTACTTTGGTATACTGAAGACCAAGCCAATCTTGACAAAGTGAAAAGTGGAATTGATTCGATCATTCTAGTTGGAAAGCATTTATCGATGCTAGGATCCAACTTGCGTTAAAAGCTTTCTATTCTTATGAAATTTGACTTAATGGTAAACAATGGTTATTTCAAATGCGATCTATTGTCACACCAACAATCCAAATACAAGTGAATGGAGTAACTCGGTTATGAAGTTAAACACCATAATGATTATTTGACGTGAAACAATTAGAATGCAGATAGACTACTCAATAATAATTATTTTGACTTGAAATATGTAACTCATCTATGCTTTTTAAAACTAATCTGTATCTTCCATGTGGCAATGGTGTAGAGGAAGTCGAATCTAGACGCGCACTGCCAACTGACATTGTTGTAGTTATTGGAAAATGAATTTTCGATGTGTGTTCATCACTAACGATGATACAAGATTCAATGATTGGCATTTTGCTTGAAGAAATGAGTGTGTACTTAATCCTATCGGTGATTTGTTGATCCTCCTTATTTTCTGGATATGGCTTTATTTTGTAGTATTCTGCCATTTGCTCCACTTTGTTTGCTTTATCATGAAGGACTATGTATTCAACTAGACGGAGTTCCGTTTGATATATCCACTCACCTTAAAATCGTCGCAGGTTTTGCGAGAGTTGGGCAAGAATGGAAAATGCGTCTTTTGCCATGCGCATCATTTCTTTTATAAATCAATTAATAATTAATGACAGCACTTACTGTCAAATATTCCTTTTTTTTTGTCAGTACTACTACCAAATAATTCGAGTAGCAAGGAATGGATTAGACAAAGGATAAAGATAGCAATAGTAACGAATGACAACTCGTACATAGAGGAGAGATCCAACCAGGAATTGAGAATGCAGAGACATCTTATGAGCATGATTTACTTTTGTCAATGCACTACTTCCTAAAAACTTATCCAAAAAAATTTTTAATTTATTACCCAACGATCAATTCAACTGTTTATATTTAAATTTGTCAATTTTTTTTTTTTTGGTCGGTAAAAGATCATTTCATTTTAACAGGAAAACATAAATGGATACATCAAACGTGCTTCGGACCGTAACAAGTCCAACAGATGAGGCGGTGGAAATGAAACCCAATATAAAGGAAGAGTGTTGTGGAGTTGGACTTTTGCGATCCAATCCACAACATTATTATAAGTTCTAGGGCAATGGACCAAGCTAGGGTTGGGCAAAAAAGTCAATGAAGTACTGCACGCTTGGACCGGTTCTCTTTCCTCCTATGTGGGTTGCTCATCACCACTTATTTGCTGAACTACAGACAGGTTGTTGGATTCAACCACCCACTTTCTGATCAGAAGCATACACGAGACCTTGCAGCAAGCCTAGGGCTTCAGCTTGAAAGACTGACCGCGTCTTCACCACTCGAGCAAATCCCCCAGTCATCTTACCTGTTGAGTCCTGGCATACACTAGCGACGGCACCAGAGTTTGATTCTCGAAGGAAGGAGCTGTCCACATCGTGTTTCAGAGATCCGCACGCCGGCGGTACCCAATTCAGAAGTGCAGTACTCCGATTTGTTGCGACTTTCTTGGTCTTTGTATGTGATGCTAGGGCTGCTTTTACTTCTCCTTGCGGATCCAGTTTTTGGGCTCTGAAGATGGCGTTATTCCTCACCTTCCAAATATACCACAACGTCTTTGTCACAAGCTCAAGCGAAAGTGAGTCCCTTTCACTTTTAATGAAATTCAAGAGCCACTTATCTATGCTTGAGAGGCCGTGACTCGATATCGGGATCTGTAATGGGGAGTTTGCCCAAATTTCATTCGTCCAGGGGCAAAAGAGGAATATGTGTTCGGGGGTTTCTAGAGTTGATTTACAAAGCAGATGCAGCGATTCGGGTAATACTCTTCTCCTGTAGAGATTTTTTGTTATGCTAGTAATAGATCGACTGATCAAATGGCAGTATCTTGTCGTCGATTGGCCCACCACCTCGACAATCATCGATCTGCCTCACCACATATCGGGTTGCCACTTCAACCACCATTCATTTCATTGATCATCGTTGAAGGCCTCAGACCTTGTTTGACGCCATTGAAGTCTGTGAGGTCTCAACCTCATAGCAACCGTCAACAGAAAGGTGAATTTAGAACACTATATCACCAAGGTCATAGGTGACAATTGCCATGTTGAACTTATCAAACATTCACTAAAACGTCTTTGCTTTCCCGTTGTCTTGCTTTGAATAGTTCGATCGTTTGTCGAAAACTGGTTCGAATATTATTCTTTTTTAGGGGCAAATATTTTATTGTTGTTAAGTTGCTACTACCATCACATCCCTCAAAGCAGGTAGGCCATAATCTTACTAGTCGTCAATGCATATATTGTGGATGATGATCTCCTACCTATCTAAATAAATATCGAGTCTAATGCTCTTTTTTGTCGGTCAAGACATGACTAAATGCAGAATGAACTCGTCTTCATGTCTGAGCTCTCCAACGAATTACTATTCTTTGATATTTCACTTCTTCCTTTCTCTTCGAAAGGGTGAGCAAACATTCACGAGGGCTCTTCACTAAGCAAAATATTAAAAAGAGAAAGAAGATATCTAGAGGACCGAGATAAAGCTACTGAATTATAATGTGATAAAGTCTAAGCGCGCATTACACTATTCAAATTCATCGAATACAAATTAAGGTCCAAGCATGGGATAGCATATCATTTCAATTCCCATTTTTACCTCATATCATTTCAAGAGCTAAGTAATGTGAACATGAGTAATATTTAACAAATTTATCACTTAAACTCACGATTTTACATCAAAGAAAAATGAATCAGTGATTGAAGAAAAGCAATTATGCACTTTGAAAATTATTATAACTTCATTTCCTTAATTAATCCTATTTTATTTTCTTAGATGCTTTTCATCCCATTTTCTATGATGGCAATAATTCCAACTGAAAGCTGGTATGGCAAATTGTAACGTCATTTGCTAAATTAGTCATAGATATGGGTCAGACAAGAATTCAATTTTTCAAGGTGCATTACATTTTTTTTGGTCGAAAAAGATGCGCATTTCATTAAATACTAAATCAAAGTTTGTGCAACATCTGAGCTTAATAAATCTGCAAGAGCTTGCAAAGGGTTCGCAAGCAAACTATAAGGAAGGATCTTCTTGCAATGGGTCTTCACGATCCAATCCACAGCTTGATTTGCATATCAGAGACAATGGGCTAGCTGGACACCAAAGTCGACGTAGCCGAAATCTCAGTTCCCATCACATAGTGCACAAGTGATAAGTTATCACTCTCCACAACAGCCTGCAGATCAGTTTCTCTGTGCAGATCAAAGAGAACTTTTACCCTTTCGAGCGTCTATTGCAGGGCCAAAGTTTCAACTTCAATTACCGACGAAGCTCGAATCGATTTGACGAAACTGTCCACTACAACACCATTTGAATCTCAGTGCACTCCAGCAACAGCTTCATCTGTCGTCCCTTCCACCCACGAGCCATTCGAGTTAAATTTCAACACTCCAGACGCTGCTGGATCCACTTCTTAGGTTGATTTCCAACTCTCTCGATTTTCGATTTTGTCTCTGGGTTCCACCTAAAGTAGCTTTTTGGTGCTGCAAAAGCCTTATCGACCACCATGGTAGCTTGTGGCTGTCTTGATTGAAAAACATCGGCGTTTCAGGCATTCCAGATTGAGCACAAGATTCCAGCAAGCTCTTCTCTTGTCGGTAAGAGATTCTTCTATTCAAATAGCAATTGAACCCATTTGTCCATTTGCATAATATTATGTTGCTGAATTATAATATGGAGCCTTTGATCAGACCGAACCTCTTTTGTCCAAGGGCAGAGGAGAAGTAAACATTCTGCTGTTTCGGGCATTTGGCGACACACGGGGAAAGCGGATCAGGTGTGGCTTTCCTCTTGTACAGATTCTCCTTAGTAGGAATTGCATTCTGGTATACACTCCAGAGAAATAGTCGAGTCTTGGGATAGGCTCTAAGTTTCCATATATTTGTCCAAAGGGTTTTAGTTGGTTGATTGGAGGATGATGGTTGATCAATACTCTCTTGCTGGGCTATGGATTGTAGCTTGTTATAGGTGATTTTAACTGTGAAGCTTCAAGCTTTATGTATTGTCCACACAAGTCTATCTTCCCCAGCATTCCTACTCAAAGGAATGGCCACAATTTCCTCCACAATACTCTCATTGAACAGACTATTCAGCAACAGCTCATTCCACACCATCTGGTTATGGTTAATCAGCCCCTCCACTCTTTGAGGGACTCCTTAGTTGGCTGGTCCCCCTAGCGCACCAACTGATGACCAAGTGTCGTCCCATACATTGATAGATTTTCCATTTCCCACGCCACCTAACATCTGGTGCAATTGAATCCCTTCCTAACATTAAGCTTTGCCATCCCCAAGACAGTCTTATTCCTTCCCCTGCAGTCCAGAAATTTCCCCGTGGATAGTATATGCCCTTCAACAATCTACTCCATAGAGCGGTGGGTGGTTGTGAGGACCTCCAAGCTTGTTTACCCAACATCGCTCTATTGAAGATGATTAAATCTCGGAAACCCAATCCTCCCATGTCTTTCCTGGTCTTGAGGATCTCCCATTTCTTCCAATGCAATCCCGCTCGAGCCTCATTTGGTTTCCACCAAAAAGATGCAATCTTCTTTTCTATGGCTTTGCTTACATTTATTTTATTTTAAATAAGGTGCGTTAGATTTGACTTTTTAGTGACACTAAAAAAAAATTGAAAAGTATGATTGACCAACATTTGAAGCAAAAGCGCGTGCATGAGGGCTGGTGTACTTTAATGTGTACATAAGGAGAAAAACAACAAACTCAAGACGATATGTCTTTCGAGTAGTCACGAATAATTTATAATTTGCAAAAAATAAAAATAAAATGAAAGACAAAAACTCATTGGTTCGGATGTCATTTCCTAGAAGTCACACCAAAGTATTTCACTGGGGTAGCTAAGATGTCAGGCTCATCCACGAGCAACTTTGACCCACAAATAAAAAAATAAAAAAAGAAAGCCATGCATCTGGGTACAATGAACATATAGAGAATATAACACGGTGAATAAACTACCTCAAACAAGGTACCAAATCTTAGGCAACTCATTGCTCATTGTTAGCCTCAATTTCCCGTTTCTAATGGCTTCTTCTTCTTCTTCCAAACCAGATATGAGTTATCACGTCTTCCTGAGTTTCAGAGGTCCAGACGTTCGCAACAACTTTCTTAGTCATCTCTATACAGCTCTAGATCAGACGGGAATATACACTTATATCGACAGTGAAGAACTGAGAAAGGGAGAGCATATATCACCTGCACTTATGAAGGCGATTGAGGATTCGCGAATTGCAATTGTCGTTTTCTCTGAGAACTATGCTTTCTCGACATGGTGTTTGGAAGAGGTGGCGAAAATCATGGAGTGCAAGGCACAAAAGGACCTAATTGTGTTGCCAGTGTTTTACAAAGTGGAACCAAGAGAAGTGAGAGGAGGAAGAAAGAGTTATGGGATAGCTATGGCTAAACATGAGTCCAAGTTTGGGAAGGATTCGGAGATAGTGAAAGGATGGAGGAATGCTCTTTTTGATGCCGGTAGCCTTTCTGGGTGGGAGTTAAATGATGGGTAAGTAGTAATTGATGTGACACGCTGATTTGTCATTGTTTTTTATATGCTGAATTACATCTATCATTTTTATTCTGATGAAACTTAATCATATCTTTGAACCACTGAATCAATGAGTCAAGTAATTTTCTGGATTTTGCTAGAGATGAAGCAAAGCTTATAAAGAGAATTGTGGAGGAGATCTCTATGCAGCTAGACCGAACACCCCTACATGTTGCTAAGCATCCGGTTGAGATACATCCCCAAGTGGTAAAGCTGGAATCAATGTTAGATCTTGTGTCTGATGATGTTTTCATGATAGGATTATGGGGACAAGGAGGCATAGGAAAAACAACTTTAGCTAAAGCCCTTTATAATGCTATTTTTAGACAATTTGAGGGTTCATGTTTTTTGGCAAATGTTCGAGAAGCTTCAAAAGATTCTAAGGATCTAGTTCCTTTGCAAGAAAAAGTGTTGGCCGAGATATTACTTAGACAAAGATTAGCAGTAAATAGTGTTGATAGAGGTATTAGTTTAATGCAAGCTAGACTTTGCCGCAAAAAAGTTCTTCTTGTTCTCGACGATGTCAATGATGTAAAACAGTTAAATGCTTTAGCTGGAGAGTGTGAGTGGTTTGGTAAAGGAAGTAGGATCATCATTACGACGAGAGATAACCATTTGCTAACTTTCCACGGGATAGATAAAGATCATATCTATGAAGTTAAAACTCTAGAGAATCGTGAAGCTCTTGAACTTTTCAAGAAGTATGTTTCTCTGAGAAACAACAGAATAGTAATAAGGAGGGATCTTGTGGTTAGTGCTTTGCGTTATGCTAATGGACTTCCTTTAGCACTTGAAGTATTGGGCTCTTTCTTATGTGGTAGAAGAGAAAATGAGTGGGAAAGTGCATTGAATAAACTTGCCAAAAGTCCCAACAAAACCATCAACGATGTTCTTAAGTTAAGTTATGATGGATTAGAGAACTGTGCAAAGGAGATTTTCCTTGATATAGCCTGTTTCTTCAAGGGGCGATCTATTGAGTATATTATGAAAGTTCTAGACTGTTGTGATTTTGACCCAACTATTGGAGTTCCAGTTCTTAAGGAAAAGTCCTTGATAATTGAAGAGAATGGGACCCTACAGATGCATGACTTAATTCAGTTGATGGGCATGGATATTGTTAAACAAGAATGTCATGATGATCCTGGAAGACGCAGTAGATTATGGGCTTTTGATGATGTTCTTGATGTTTTATCGGGGATATGGTAAGATTTGCTGGTATAGACACTGATTTTAGTCTCTTATTCTCTGACTTTGTATATTAATTGCAATGCAAATTCTATGAATACAGGGAACAAATATAGTAAAAGCCATTGTTTTGGATTTACCCAAGCCAGAGGACATATACATAGGTCCTAATGCTTTCGCAAACATGAGAAGGTTGAGGGTGCTCATCATGGTTAATGTGCATAATTCTTTCCAAGGTCCTATTTGTCTTCCTAATGAACTAAGATGGTTTGAATGGCCCGAATGTCCTTGGATTCCAAAATTTTTCTCTGGTCCAAAGAAGTTAGTTGGACTTGATCTACACAAAAGCAACATCCTAGTAGTGGGGGAGCAATTTCAGGTGCACATTTAAATAATGGTCTCTATTTTCTTCTCTTTTGTATATTCATATCTATTACCATATCAATATGAATGTGTATCATTGAAAACTTTGAATGCAACAATTGCTAATTCGGATGATGCTAGTCATCGTGCTTAAGAAACACCTACATCTATTAAATTGTTTATATATGATTAAGGTATTAAATATAGGATGTCGGTCTACTACATGAACAAACATAAGTGGAACTTCCCGTTTTAGGACACTTTCCTATATGAATATTGATTTTGATTCAAACAAAGAATATTCAAGAAAAAGTCCAATCTCATTTTCAGAAAAACAAGCTCAGAGAGGAAAACAAATATTACAAGTATTATAACCTTTGTACAGCGCTTAATTGAGTATCATAACTTTTTTTTTTAATTATTTAAGTGTCATGACTTCCACATATCACTTGAATGGCCATACTTTTTAAAAAACATTTACCACTAGTGTTTGATACTTGATACTTGTGGCGAATGTTACAAAATATATTTACTTTGAGTATAATAACTTTCACTATATCACATGAATGCCCTTACTACGTTCACCACTACTTCGGATTTCCGATACTTGTGGTGAACGTTACAAAATATTTACTTGAGTATAATAACTTTCAATATATCACTTGAATGCCTTTATTACGTTCATCACTAGTGTCATATCATGTCGAATTTCCGATACTCATTGAACGTTTTTAAAGAGATATGTCACTCAAGTGAGCGATTAAAAAATAATGACATTTAAGTAATCGAAAAATAAAATCATAACACTACAAACATTATGACACTCATGATGTATTTATCACGAGCTTAAAGCATCAGTGACTTTTGAGAATCGAAAATTGAAACATAAGTTATGACACTTTGAACTTGAATACTTCAGCATGTTTATCAAAATTGATTTCATTGTCTTTCTGCAGGACTTCAAGAAACTGAGGTTTATCAATTTCAGCAACTGTGAGTCACTTGTTTGTTTACCCGACCTCTCATGCACTCCTAATCTTGAGGAATTGGATCTCCATGACTGCAAACATTTGGTAAAAGTCCATGAGTCGGTTGCATATCATGAGAAGCTACGGTTGTTGAATTTAAGTGGGTGTAAAAAGCTAAGTGTTTTTCCAAGTGTGCTCAAGTCCAAAAACCTTCGACAACTCAATCTTACCAATTGCTCAAAATTAGAAATGTTCCCTGATATTCCAGATAAAATGGAGGGCATGCAAGAACTTAAATTGGAAGGGACTGCTGTTAAACAACTCCCCACATCCATAATGAATCTCGTTTCTTTATCGGTGATGGTGTTAGATCAGTGCAAGAACCTAACAACCCTTCCGTCTAGCATTTATAAGTTACAGAAGCTCTTCAGCCTGAGTATTGAAGGTTGCTCAAACTTAGTGGAGTTTCCAAAGTATGAGGAGAACTCAAATGATTCCCATGTGAAGATGGGATTTCCAAATTTATCCTTGCTGAGTTTAGGCGGATGCAGTCTATTAGGAGTGGAGTTCCTTGAGAATCTTTTCTGTTTTCCCAAATTACAAAGTTTATCACTAGAGGGAAACAATTTTACTAGCCTTCCTGCAAGCATCAAGCAGTGCCGTTGTTTGGCATCATTAGATGTTTCTAACTGCCGACGACTTCGAGAGATTCCCGAGCTTCCACCGCCTTTGGAGGCTATCCGGGCAGGTGGTTGCGAATCTCTACGTAAGATTCCAGATCTACCGAGTGCCACCACCTATGTTGGCTTACATTCATGTGATGAATTAGTTGGCAATGGATTGACCATGGCTCATGTGCTCCCACTTGAGGTTACACACTCTCTCTCCCTCTGAATTACAAGTATTGTCTCTACACGTGTATGTAGTGAAAGTGGCCACACACTTGGTTTTGGACTTGTCCTCCTTTATATTGCATGATAGAACACTAGTGTGTGGTGGAATTACGAGCATTATTCTTTTCTTTTTTTCTGTCTTTTTGTCAATTTACAAGGATTACTAACTGACTCATTTAACTCTTCCACGTAGGCACTGATCACAAAGTTACGGGAAGATGGTCACAGGGAAAGAGGCTCTTTTTTATTACCTGGAGGAGAGATGCCAGAGTGGTTGCTTCCAGTTGAGGGGAACTCTATATCTTTCATGGCTTCACGACGCTTGTACGACAAGTTCCTAGGATTTGCTTACTGTTTTATATTCAGACAGGCAGGAGGAAA
The DNA here is from genome assembly GCA_014182735.1 of Corymbia maculata. Taxonomy (NCBI): domain Eukaryota; kingdom Viridiplantae; phylum Streptophyta; class Magnoliopsida; order Myrtales; family Myrtaceae; genus Corymbia; species Corymbia maculata. The sequence goes on along the minus strand of CM024686.1, from coordinate 23,293,744 downwards.
AGAGGTTGCCACAGTCCACATCCAACCACACATTAATGGCAAGAAGGGGATGGTTAGTGGTGTATTCAGACCGTATGATCAAGTGATTTCTGATCACGTCTGGCTTGCATATTCCAAACCAAGATCACTGTGGGGAAAAGTCGATTTTGGTCAAGCTGATCTGAATCATTTCCAGCTTAGCCTTATAGTATGTGGAGGAGTCTTGGCCAAGTGGGGATTCCGAATAATGTGTGAGCATCTAGAGGATGACCTGAAGGCTGTGATTCCAGACAATGAGCGACCTCATCTGGCTTTACTTTATGAGGTTGGTCATGAATGTACGCGCTACGGGGTTTGTCATGCTCATGTATCAACAGATTCAAAGGAAGAGAGTTCAGGAGAAACAGCTTTACAGGAGAAGCCACCAGAACCAGCTTTAGTCCATGAAAGCAGTCTTGCATCAAGAGCTCTTGAGGATATTGCACTTGCCCGGAGAAATGGCCCTACCAGTGCAGGGGAAAGCGTGATGGGGGTGCAAAATACTAAAGCTGGACGTGACAAAAGAAACAGACAGGCGAGCACAACAGGAGGAAATAGACGAAGAGCGATGGCAAAAGCTCCTCAAGCGAATGAAGAATCAAGAAAGGAGCTAGAATAGGGAACCAGAGCAAGTAATTACCAGTGGTTTCTTTCATCTTTCATTTGCCGTCTGATCCGCGAGAAAGGTAGAGGAGTGAGGCCGCTACACATCTGTCGCGACTTAAATTTTTCTAAATAATAGGTTTAGGGGTATTGTTAATTTCGGGCTGACGGCCTTTAATTAACTTGGGTTCTCCCAAGCCCATACCCCGCGCGACGTTGGGTATTCGTGAAAGTTTTCAAATAAGGAGTCGTCACTAGTCTATTGAGGTCGACTAGGAATTGAGTGAAACAAGGGAGGGTGCCTCACTTTTTACGCAACCAAAGAATCCAGGGTCAAGGACTTGATTACGTTAGTTATGCGACTAACGCCCTTTCGGTATTTAATTTAATTGTGTGTTAATAAGGTCATGGCAACCTATTCGAGAAATCTAAGGTTTATCTTAACCGTTCTAAGGTAAAGAAATAACATCCAAAATATCATCGCAAAATAAGGTGCATGGATACTCTTAATATTGTCCCTAAAAAAGGAAAAAAGGAAAAATATAATGTAAACTAAGAAAAACCTATTGTAAAGCCATAAAGGCTTATTCAATTGGATGTTTTCCTTTTTTAGGAATTTTTGTAATTTTCTGATTTTTCTGAATTTTTTTGAATTTTTATAGTTTTTTAATATTTTAAATAGTTTTTTGATATTTTCGAATTTTCCAAAATTAAACAAAAACAGCTTTCAAGATTTTTTTATATTTTCTGAATTTAAAAAAAAACACTTATTAATGCTTTTGGAATTTTCTAATTTTTTGTAAATTTTTTTGGAATTTTTGAATATTCGAAAAAAAAAGAAAGAAAAATAAAATAAAATAAAATTTTAAAACCTTTCTGAAAATTAAAGAAAAACATTTTTTAAAATTTTTTAATGTTTTTTCAAAATTCTTAAGATTTTCTTTAAAATTTTTTAATTTTTTTGAATTTCTGAAATTTTTTATTTTTTTTGGGATTTTTTTAATTTTTTAATTTATTAAAAGGTGATTCGGACCGGGTCGGGTGACCCGGCCCTACTAGACCGACCCGACCCCTATCTCGGCCAGGGCTCGCGTGAACCGGTTGGCACGAGCTCCGGCCTACCTCGTCCGAAAACCAAAGGGGGAAAACCAACCTGTTCAACTTGAGGAAGACGCCGGGATGCCGTCGGACAAACTCGTGCGCGGCCAAACTCTTCTTTCCCTCGCTCTCGATAGCTGGGTTCACCTTTTGGACATCGCCGGATGGGCTCGTGGGTGGCTTGGACCGGAAAAACAGGTCTTCTCTTCCATGTTTCCCTTTCTTGCTAACCTGTTTCCAGCGCCGGAGTTGAGGCACGGTGGCAGATCGTCGGCGGCGAGTCAGGCGTGACTGCCAGCCTCCTCCCTTCCTCGGTTTTTTTCTCTTTTCTCCTCTTTCGCTTTTGGTTTTTCCCCTCCCTCCTTCTGTCCGAAATCCTGCTCGCTAATCCTTCTCCTCCCCCTCGTCGATGCCTTTCTCTCCCTTCTAACCGTTTGTCTCTCCCCCTTTCTCCGCGTGACAGCACAGCAAGGGAATCTTCCCTTGCTTGCGTCACGCGGCCGGCGTCACGGTCCGAGGAAGACCGAAACGATGCCGGCCTCTCCCCCTGCATGGCACCATGCACGTGCGCGAGGGGGAAGAAGAGAAAAAGGAGGTGGTTGTCGCGGGCCGGGCCGAGGGAGAAAGGAAAAAAGGGGGAGATGGGCTGAAAAGAAATAAAAGGAAGAAGGCCCAAGAGAAAAGAGAGAAGCCTAGGCGATTAAAGGATGGGCTGGGCCGTGCCAGCCCATCTGATTTTTTTTTTTAAATTCGATTTTTTTATCTAAATTTTTTTTTTTATCTTTTCCATGAATTAATAAGTATTTATAGATGCAAAAATGAATGGGCAATTAAAACAAAATAGACCAAAAAAATCGGGTGTCAACACCATCGAGGGAGAGTTTGTATTCATCCGATTTCTTATCAAAGGCATGGTGACCATCACTTATCAGCTGCTTTTGGCTTTTTTCTTTCCCCTCTTTTCACTTTTCATCGTGTTCTCTTCAACAACTTTCTACGGTAGAACTTTTCGCTGTGATGACTTGTTTTGTGCATACTTCATTCTACACTAGAACAACTACATCTACATGGCATGAGACCATCAATAAAAATTATGATGAACAAATATTTATGCTTGTGATACTGATGAATTTTACACAAAAAGTGACGGTGCATTTTTCTACTATGAACAAATATTTATGCAACTATATATATCCACTGAATTTGCGTGATGATTTAGCTGACTCCATGACATAGGTATAGTGTTGGAAAAGATAGATACAATTATTTGAGAAACTTGAAATAATGCATGTATAACCTTAGAAGAACCTTAAAGAGGCTGAAGCGGCAAATCGACCGACACACGCTCCATCTCCGAGAGTTATCTTTAGTTTTCCCTTTATTTTCATTTCCTTGCAATTTAAATTCCTTGTAATTTCATTTCGATTTAATTTCAATTCCAATACACTTTGCTTTTCTCATACTTAGATTCGTGTAGTTTCATCACTCCATCTAAAGCCCCATTTACACCCTTTTGTGCTTGAATGTGGAACTGCAGTGCGACCTCGATTCACTCTAATTGTTTGATGTTTGATCGTCTCGACGCACGTCATTTTTGTCAACATTTTTTTGGCACGCTTTCAAATCTATTTTCCCCCCACATTATTTTGTTTGCCCCGATTACGATTGTGAGCATCTTATGATTGAGTATGTGAAAGTGTCTATGAAAATGTATATTCACTTGCTTTCAAATCGAGGATTCCTTTGATGATTTTTCTGACGAGGCCAATGATTTACAAAATCAAAAAGTTGTTGAAAATGAGAAATTAATTCATGAGATATATCAACTTTTGGCCCAATATATAGAATATGCACCACAGTATCAATTATTTACATATAAATATAAGTTTGGCAATGTAAATAAAAAGATTATGGATGGAGGGATGCACTACCGAGTTATAGTGGTTCTGCCCACATAGGTGCCTACTCCACCTTCCGAGACTAATCGGGAGTCTTGCCCGATCCACGACATTTGTAGCCTTGTACAAAGGTTAGTCTAGAATGGAGCCAATACTTCTTTACAAATATGGTGCGCTCTCTTCCAAAGACACTCTCACAAAACTCATATGTTAGGAATTTGACTGTGAAGTATATAAAAGAGGGATTTTGCAAGCATTGGTTACATAATTACCCAAGGCATTGGACTATCCTATTTGTAAAAGGGAAAAAAAGAAGAAGAACTCAACTAGTATTGACTAACATATCAAATGGCTAGAAATTTGACTAATAACACTTCTGGGTGTCTAGCCAAAAATGGCCCGGCTACTTGCTGGATTGGGCAGACAACTCCCAATTCTGAACTGTTGGAGGTGGGAGTTCCGAGGAGGAGAACATAAAAAGTGTCACAATTTGTGTATGGCACTTACTTTGAAAAACGATTTTTCAATGCCAAAATCCAATTTGCATTTGTTTATTAATATATTAAGCTAAGTGGCTCGCTGGAGGTCTAAATTAGCATAGAAACCCTAAAATGATATCATGCGATAGGTTAAAAAGTGATCACTTCAATGTTGTAAAAAAAAGATTGCTTTAGTGCCAATAGTTGGTAAAAAGTTATAACTATAGTACCAATCTTAATAAAATAGTAAACACTTCAGTGCTAGAAAAATGCCACATCAAATAAAAAGTTTCATTATAAAAGCCACATAATTTTTTTAGCCAGAATTCTTGTCAGGGGCACTTTAGTGATTGTTTTTCTTCGATTTTGGTATTTAAGTAAACCGGTGAAAAGTTTTGATACTAAAGTAAACGCTATATACAAGTTGTAACACTTCTAGTATTTTTCTCCTAAAGTTCCAAGGTAAGCTGGCCAAGTACCTAACCTTATTTTTTAAGGCAAGAACATTCTTTTTTACCCTTTTGTTATTATGCCAAAAATACTTAAATACAACAGATATGATTCCGAATAATCAATAACATATTCGGTGAGTGTGTTAATCATTATCTTAAGCTTTGCTCAACAATTTTAAGTTCTACTTCTGAAATAAAAGGCAACAAAATTGTCAAACACTGAGAGAGTTTCTAGTAGTTACCCATTTTGATGGGTCTCTAATGATAAGGTCTTTGGGATGAGATTTTTGCATACCTCCAATCCTCAGGCAAATCTTTTGATATAGTGGCGAAATCCACAAACCATGCCCCCAAGAGATCTATGTTATCATCAATACATTTCTTCATAATAGAGTTAGATTTATCAAATACAACATGGACAAATTCCTCAATATGAAGACTTCCACAGTGAAATTCTTCCTTTTGTCTCTATCTCACCAAAAGACTTCCACGGTCAGATTGCTCTTAATTTTTTCTTACCCGATTGTGATCATATTGGACCCTAAAGAAAAAAAAATTCTTTCTTACTTAAATCCGCTCGGTTGTTCTTCGTTCAAATACCGCCCCCCCCAAAAAAAAACTTTTCTTTTTTTTTTTGGCTTGTCATGCATTTCCCACTCAGCCCACTCTACACGTGTTTCCCAGTTGTTCCATTATCATCTGTAATCCGCATGTTTTGACACAAATGCTGAACCTCCTCTCCCTAAAATCTCCCATAAAAACTCCGTCAAATGCCTTGCTTGCGAAGAAAATTGTCCAAAAAATTCTAAACTTATTGTACTTTTACTAATTCAATTCTAAATCTTTCAATTTTGTCAATTGAGTTTTAAATCTTTTTATGCTTTACCAATTAAGTCCATCCAACTAATTTTAACCGGAATCCGCTGATGTGGATGCTGGCCATCCTATATAGCACGGCCAACGTTGGCGTGAACAAATTTTGTTACTTTTAAATATTTTTTTCAATTTTTTTCTTTCTTTTTTCCTCTTCTTTTTTCTTTCCCTCTCTCTTCTACCTTTGCCAATTGCCTAGACTCCAGTGACTGCCGAGGGTCGGCCTCTCCTCCCGCAAGGTTGCCCTCACTGGCCTCTTGCAAGTTCACCCTCACCTGCTTGGTGAGGGTGAGGGTCAACCTCACTAGCCTTGAGCAAGGCTCACCCTCACTAGATACGATGAGGGCCTGCAAGGTCCTCCCTCGCTACGTCCTGGTGAAAGCAACCTCGCAGGAGGCTGGCGAGGTCACCTCTCACCAATTCCTAGTGAGGGCGACCTTGCCTGAGGTCAAAGTTGACTCTCATCGATTGCAGCCTTCGGCCTATCACCAGAGGCTAAGTAACCAATAGAGTTAAAAGAGAAAGAGGGGAAAAATGGGAAAAATGGAAAAATATTTCAAAAAATTCATAAAAATATTTTCAAAATAATTAAATTTATCCACATTAGCGCTGGGCCGTGCCACATAGGATGACCAACGTCTACATCAGAGAATTATGGCCAAAATTGGTTGAATTGACTCAATTGACAAAATGTAAAAATATTTAGGACTTAATTGGCAAAATTGAATTGTTTAGGATTGAATTGGCAAAAATGCAATAGATTTATGATTTTTTGGACAATTTTATCCTGACTTGAGCCAAATCTATCTCGGTTGATTACTTAACCTTATACCCAAGCCTCAATCAATCCTTCGGCCGGCCTAATCCTCAAAGCTCAAATGTCAAATTTTGTATTTTTAAGGTTGGCCGAAGAATTTAATCTCTTTCCCATCCAAATTTCAGCAAACTCCAACTAGGGTGATCAATTTCAGTATAAGTCAATTCCTACCCTAGAACTTGAAACTAAACCAAATAGAGTCGGGCCTCGGTTTGTGTAATTAGGAACCGACCCTACCCGTCCCGAACTGGTAATTTCTTTTCTTTTCTTTTTTATGTTTTGTTTTGGTTTCTTCTATACCCGATATTATAAACTCCAAAAAATTGGTGTTGCTTTTTCTTTACATTGGGTGATGTTGCTTCCACCATCTACTAGAGCAAATGCATCTGCATTATGCTTCAATGCAGTCAAATGGTTTCACCTTCCATTTTTGTTCTTTGGTTGGATCAGTTTTTGTTTGTCCCTTCTATATGCATCTTGACGTTTAAAGAGCTACTAGTGGTGGTTTCTCACCAATTAAAAAAGAAACGTTATTTTCGATTTTTCATTAAATAATTATTTTTACATGGTTGCTGGTTCGGTGCTAATTAACTACCGACTAATCTTCTAGGTGCAGGATTGAACCACCTGAACCGCTTGGATCAAGATGGACCGATATACTTTTTTTGTATAATTCTTTTTATCTTAAAAAGTAAAAATGCTTGGGGTGCATTTTTTTTCTAACCTTTAGCAGAAATAGAGTAGTGACTACAAATTTGGTACTGGATCAAATGCTCACTCCTCCGAAAAACATAAAGTAGTAGCTAACTCCTACAATCTTGGAGTTGTAGCGAACTCCCTCGCTCTTGGGAGTTCCAGCAGAAATTATATCCAAATGACTTGCAATATTTTAGTAATGTAAGGGAAAGAGAAAGAATAGTCGAAATTCCCATAGAGGCCCGACTCCTGTGAGATTGACGTTGAAAATTCAAATGAGTTTAGGCCTTCCTTACCACGTGTTGGGCTGTCTATCGGGCTGATTTAAATGAAGTTTGCATCTGACTCTATGAAATGCTATTCCTAAACCTAAATGTCTTTAGTATCTAAAAGGAGATAAGTGCGCATGTGTAGAGGATGAAACAGTGTCCATAAACAGAATGCTATTCCTAAACTAAGGATGGATTGATTTTTGTAGGATTTTTAAAACTTCTTTTTGCAAAACAACGTGTAGAGCATGAAACACTGTTTGTAAACAAAATATACTATGTAAAGCAAATATTTTTGGTAGAATTATAAAAAAATTATAAACTTATTGCAATTGTGTCAATTCAGTCTTAAACATTTTACATTTGTGTCAATTCAGTCTTAAACATTTTACATTTGTGCCAATTCAATTCATCCAGCCAATTTTGGCTAACCAGCATGACGTTGCACTTTTTAAATAATATTCTATTTATTTTTGAAATTTTATATCTTTTTTTTTCTTTTATTCTCTTTAATTTTTTTTTCCATTCCCTTAGGGCTAGTGAGAGTTACCAGCCCCTCACCTAGTCTAGGCAAGGGCCACAATGGCCCCGCTACCTCGCTCGCCTAGATCGGGCCAAGCCATCATAGCCCTTGCCAAATTTGGGTGAACGGCCGCACACCCATGCCCTAGTTGATGAGGCTATCACAGTCCTCGCCTAGAGCTTACAAGGGCTTGGACGCTCTCACCAAGTGCCGACGACCCTCATCAGCCCTAAGGGAAGGGGAAAATTAAAGAAAAGAAAAGAAAAGAAATCATAAAAATTTCAAAAAATTATTTAAATATTATTTAAAAAATGTCACGTTAGTGTTGGTAGTGCCACATTAGCACTAATTGGCTAAAATTGGTCAAATGGATTAACCTAATACAAATGCAAAAAGTTTAAGACAAAAATGGTAAAAAAAAATTTATGATTGAATTGATATAATTACAATAGATTTAGGATTTTTTTTATATTTTTCCCAAATATTTTCTATCAATGGAAATATAAAAAAGTAAAGGATAGAAAAGATTGCAAAACAAGTTATGATGGTTCAGCCTTTCTATTCGGTCTACTCTACCGTTTAATCTCGAATAGCCCAAGACTAAAATCTGCTAGTGCGACCCTTGAAGTCTTTGACCAGATGAAGTTGCCTCGATACCAAAGGACTATAACTCATTCTACAGGTATAGATACTATAGATACTCCACTCTACAAGTATAGTTTCTGCAATGTAGCGCGAAGTCCTGTGGCACGAAATAAGCAGAAACTTTTCTTCCCGTGTGAGCTCTCCAAGAAGTATCTTCCTTTGTTTTTCATTTCTTGCTTTTTTCTTTTTCTGAAAGTAATGAGCAAATATTCACTTGGGCTTGGGCAAAGTGATATATGAAAGATAAAAAGAAAAAGAATATCACAAGAACCAAGTTATGCAACACAAGTATAACGTGATAGAGTCTAAGCATGTATCACAAGGTTCAAATTCATCAAGTGAGAATCGAGGTCCTAGAGTATTTTGGTACAAGTAAAAATGGAATACTATATAAGCATTACTTTAGACTGAATCATTTCAAGTTATGTTTGGGGGCAAAATTTGATTTTTACCATGTTTCATTTTAAGAGGTGTTTAATGTCAACCTGAGTAACATTTAAGAGATTTAGTGCTTAAACTCACGATTTTACATCAAAGAAAATAAACCAATGATTGAAGAAAAGCAATTTTGCACTTTGGGGGTGTCAGGACCAATCGAAGGAAAGTGGGTTGAGAGGTGATGCTAGTGCGGCTTGCGAAATTAGTTTTCAGAGGTAAAGACTTTGAAGCACGTGGGAGTGGAACAAATTGTGATCTAAGTGTTAGAGATATACTTCCTTATCCTGAAGCGATTGAGTAGATTAATTTTGTCAGGAATTAAATCATGTAAATTTAAGAAAGTATCTTTTGTATATCTTTTCAATTATTGTGATCATACATTGTATTATAAATAGGGTCTTATACATACTAAAGTCTATATCAAAAAGTGGGAAAATTGTCCAAAAAGTTATTAACCTGTTATACTTTTGCCAATTCAATCATAAACATTTTCATCTTTTGCCAATCAAGTTCATCTAGCTAATTTTAATCAAAAATTGCCGACGTAGCACTTTTTCAATAATATTTTAATTTGATTTTGAATTATATATATATATATATATATTTTTGGTTTTTTTTATGTTTTAGAGCTTTGGCCGGCAAGGGTCGCCAATCACAGGCGAGTGCTGGACAACCCTTGCCGGCCACAGTTGAGGGCTGCAACACCATCATCGGTGAAGCAAGGGTGTGTGAGCCCTTGCCCAAAATCAAGCAAGGGCATGCAAGCCTTCGGATAGAATTGGTGAGGGCCCGATACTTGCACCAAATCTAGCCAAATGGGGGCGATGACCTTGCCTGGCTAGATCTAGTGAGGTCATCGTGGCCCTCACCCACAACTAGCAAGGCTCGGTCGGCAACTCTTGTTGACCAAAGCTCCAAAACCTATTAAAATAAAAGAAGGAAGAAAAAATTCATAAAAAATTCATAATATTATTTTAAAAGTGCCACATCAACACCAGCCGCCCACGTTAGCAATTTTCGGCCAAAATTGATCAGATGGACTCACTTGGCAATAAGTGAAAAGATTAAGAACCGAATTGACAAAAGTACAATAAATTTAAGATTTTTTGAACAACTTTCTCATAAAAAAGCAACACACTATATACAGATTTCCCAAATTTTCTATTTCTTGCCTATTTCATGTCAAAGTGGAGACTTTGAAGACCAAGTGGTTGTCAAGTCAGAAATCAAAGGCGTCTGGTTCGTCATGGAGCATGTGGCAACACTCAAGTCACAATGTAGAGTGAACGGCTTCAGACCGGGGCACCATGCGGCGATTCTTTAGGAGCACTTCTTAACGAGGGGATAAACCGTCAAGTATCGTGCGGGTGGAGAAGTTATTTCTTGTTTTTTAATAGGCATGTAGTGCTTTAGGCTCATATTATTAGTGCGGTGGCTTGTCCTCTCCAAGAGTTTTTCTATTTTTTAATTTCATTGTTTTTAAATTTCACGCACTTTCAAATCCTTGTAATTTTGTTTCATATCTTTTCAATTCCATTAATTTCATTTAAATATAACCACAATTCCTTGCGATTTACAATTGCTTGCCATCACATATCTCTCGGGGAGAGTTGGGCGGTTTTTTTGCTAAACAAGTGTGAATAAGATTCTTCTTGTGTGGTGGCATTTGGGTTTAGCATGAACTTTCTCAAATCCTATCAATTGCAAATTGGTTTTCTTGTTGATTATGCCAATTGGTTTTACTTAATAGTTATCACTAACCTATTATGAGCCCATTAGAGGCCAAATAAGATGCCGGAGCCCGTCTTACTTCTATGAATAAAAAATTCATGAGTATGGAAACTAGATTATGTGCTCATCATCAATACATTTTTCTCTTTTATAAAAAGCTTTGTATGCGATATTTTCATTTTATTCCCCTAAAAACATGAAAATCTAAGTTATCATGCAAATTTTAGAGTTTTTAAGTTGATTTGTTCCTTCAAAAAGCAATTTCAAGTTTTTGCCACAACTGTTTAGCAATGGAACATCCGGAGACACAATCAAACTTTTTAGCATCCAAAGCACAATGTGGCATAGTCATCTCCTTCACATTTGATTGAATTACTTCAATATCATGAGGACTCCAAATCATTTTTATTTATGGATATATGATCATTTTACCTTCAGTCTTACTAGGCACGTGAGAGCCATATGTATGTATGCATACATATGTATGTATGCATATATATATTATCAGAATCTAAATTGTCATTACTAACTCAAAACAAGAGTTTGCGATACGGGAAAATCCATACATAATATAGACCATAGGGTAGAGGGGGGTGCTCAACCTAGTTTGGGGGCAAGATGTTGTCTCGGTGGGCTTTGGCAACCCAATCGGCTGCTTGATTTGCTTCACGCGGGTCAAAAGTCAGCTGGACCCAATCAAGCTTAGTCAAGAGCTGTCTGCAGTCTTGGACGGTGGAATGGGCTACCCACAGAGGAGTTGTTCGGCCCAGCACGAATTGCCAAACTGATAAGCAGTACGTTGATACGTGGACATGCTGATCAGTTAGTGGAGTTAGGCGTCGATCAGCTTCGGGGTGGAAGTGCAGATCAGTTGCGGCACTTCTTTTGTCCTTCAGCCAAAGCAACGTAGCTCTTACACCTAGGGTTTTAGCAACTTGTGCAGACGGAGCATGGATCGACCAAACGAACCCGTCAACCAGCAGCTCGGAGGATTTTCTGCAGAGGCCAGCAACCGAACCAGAGAGTGAGGCGCTGCTCCAGGTACTATTGACGTTCAATTTCAGCGTGTCGCACGGTGGGGGACGCCAGCTCTTCGTGTCTAAGTAGTTCGGCCATGGTGGACTTTTGTTGGGCTTGTTCGTTTTCTCGTACAGGGACTGTGCGGAGAGGGCGATCTCAACTGTTTGCCTCAAGTTTGGGGGCTGTCCGCGGAAGACTAGAGCATTCCTCTATTTCCATATCTGCCAAAGGAGGCCGGCGAAGAGATTTTCGGAGGAGGGGTGGGCCTTCGAGGTGAGTTGTTTGTAAATCCATTTGTCGATCCGGCTAATTTTTGATGGGTGAGTGTCGGTTTGTATGGGCTGTTGTAACCACATTTCATTTGTCCAGTTGCACAGGATGAAGAGGTGTTCCAGTGTTTCAGGTTCAGTTCGGCATATGGGGCACAAAGGGTTAGGTAGGATCTGTCTCTTGTAGAGGTTCTCTCTTGTGGGGATTGCATTATTACATATGTTCCATAGGAATAACCTGATTTTAGTTGGGATTTGTAGATGCCATACCTGTGTACATAGGGATTTGGGAGTTTGATAAGATGTAGAGGGGTTCTGTTTTAATGAGAACTCACCTGGTTTGTATATGCTATTATAGCCGCTCTTGACTGTATATTTCCCTGAGCTATTTGTTGTCCACATGATCTGATCAGGGGCTGGTTGTATGCTTAGAGGGATTGCTGCTATTTCCTTTACAATAGTCTCCTCAAATAGCTCATCTAGCTTGCCAATGTCCCATTCCTTAGGCTGCTAGTTTATCAATTCAGTAACCATACAAGGATCCCACTGATTCGGGGGGCCGTGTATCTTACCCGAGGGTAGCCATCAGTCCTCTCGAATTATGATGTTTGCCCCATTTCCCACCGTCCACCGTGTATGTGGTTCAAGGACGTCTCGTCCTTCTAATAAACTATGTCATCCCCAAGAGGATCGGGGTCGTTTTTGTGCTGTCCAAAACTCCCCATTAGGGAAATATATACTTTTTATCACTTGACTCCATAAGTCATTAGGCATCTGAAGTAATCTCCATGCTTGCTTTCCCAACATAGCTTTATTGAAGTGTACTAGATCTCGAAAACCAAGTCCCCCTTGATCTTTCCTGATTTTCATTTCCTCCCATCTTTTCCAATGGATACCCCTCTTTGAAGTGTTTTGCTTCCACCAAAAGGATGCAATTTTTTTCTCAATAGCCCTACAAATGGACAGTGGGATTTTGAAAACCGACATGGCATATTGAGGTAAGGCCTGAATAACTGTTTTGAGGAATACTTCTTTTCCCGCCCTGGAAATCAACTTCTCCTTCCAGCCTTTTAACTTACTTTCAACCTTTGTAAGAATCCAATTGAACATGTGTTTTTTTGCTTAGCCCCAATCGGATGGTATTTCTAGGTATTTCCCTGTTTTTTCAATGATAGGTACCCGTAGCTCTGCTGCAATATTCTATTGGAGGGGTTGAGGGCAGCCCTTTCCTAAGTAAAGGCCTGATTTATTCAAATTGATAGCCTGTCCAGAGGCATAGCAGTATTGATTCAGTATATTTGCAACATTCTGAGCTTCTCTCACTGTACCATTTAGGAATAGAATAGCATCATCCGCAAAAAATAAGTGGGATAAGGTAGGGCAGGTGGGATTTAGCTGTATTCCTTTAATAGTACCTTCCATTACAGCTTTCGACAGCAGAGTAGAGAGAGCCATAGATATTCACTGGCAAAATTTATATTGAATGAAAATTCTCATAAGAGCCTTACAATAATTATAATTTGTTCTGGAAAATAAAGGTGTCCTAACAATAGATTGATGTTCGGCTGGAGAAGTACTAACAATATGTGATATCATTATATTTGACTAAAAAATTTCGAATAAACACAAGCAATATTAAGGGAGAAATGATCAGCGCCGCGATGATACGACTTTTTGGTCCAACTATAGAATATGCACTACAATATAAAGTATAGCATAAATATAAGTTCAGCAATTTATTAGACAAGTAATCTCATATAAATAAAAGTAGGGATAGAGAAGTGCTCACTCATTTTATATTGATTCAACCCTAATTGGTGCTTATCCATTTCCTAAGATTGTTCGACATTTTTGCCCAATTTGCTACACTTGAGGCATCACACGTATGTTGGTTTATAATGGAGCCAACATTCCTTACAAATAGGATGCACTCTTTTACAAAGAAATGCTCTTCCAAGACTGATCTCTCAAGAGTTTGATTACAAGGTGTATACAAGAAGATTTCTGCACGTATTGGTAGTGTACATTATTACACAAGACAATGAGTTATCCTACTTATAGAAAAATACAAAACTCAACTAGTCATTACTAACACTTGAAACTGTTGGAAGTTCCACCAGTGAGACATATGGGTGTCTGGCTAAAGATGGCCTAGACAGCTGCTGAATTGGGCAGACAAGTCCAAATTCAAAACTTCAGAAGTCGGCGTCCGGAGGTATACCGAACGGGTATGTGGTTGGTCGGTCGTGCGGTCTATTTTAAGGCAAAGACGTTCTTTTTTACCCTTTCGAAGTCCTCCAAAAAGTAATTAAATACAATAAATATGATTCCAGATAATAAACAGAATATTTGAGTGAGTTTTATAATCTCCAAAATTAATCTATTATTCTTAAGGATATTTACGAAAATTTATTTCATGTGAATACAACGTGTATTAGTCTTTTAGGGAAGATATTTGCGCCCAGTGAAAATAATAACTTGAATTACATTAATTCATTATTCGAGTCTCAAGGTGATAAAATCGTGCATGGTGAGTTTCGATGCTGCGAAGTGCAAAATGGCTCGATTTAGCTTTTTTTGGGGGGCATGTTTATTTAAGGCATGGCAATTAAATGCATCATCTCGAATATTTTGCAAAGCTCTTTCAAGAAATTGGATAAAAATCATCTGGTCGCAAGTCCACTTGATCAGATCTATCACGGCCTTTCGTTTTGCGATTATGATATATGGGTCCACCCAGGTATTCATAAAATGAATGGTTGTGATATACTTGTGATCCATATAAGAAATTCCTTCGAAACGACAGCCATTGCTCGGATCCGAGCCCATCGCGCCATGTCCATCACCATGATCCATAAAGCGGGTTTAACATATTGGTCCACTTAAAGCCCTTAAAATGCATAAGCACGGTTGACTAGGTCCACTGGACCCGAGTCCATATCAGAAATTGTTCATAACGGATTAGTCTTTCTTGATCTCGGGCTAGGAAGTAGCATACTCTCTAGAAGCCTTTGCATCGCGGACACTCCGACACGAACTTGACACTCTCCAATACTCAATTAATTGATGTCAAATCCTACACCTAATCAACTCTCCTGATACTCTTCAACACACGAGTCTAGAATTCCAACATTAAAGTTTAGAATTCCGACACATGATTCGACACGCATGGGTCAATTTTAAAAATTTTCAATAAATAAATGGTCAAAATGTAAATATGTAAAAAAATAAAAATAATAAATGGAGAAAGAAGAAAATTTTAGTATTCTTCTAACTCTCATTTTCTATGACACACAATTCATCCTCAAGTTTGTTTGTTACTATTCTCTTCCGACACACTTTGACATGCAAGTCCATAATGTGAACTACTCATTTTTTTCCCTCTAAATTTTATGGACTATTAAAATAGAGTTGAATTTGTCAAATTGAAATGATAAATGATATTAACAAATGGTGTATTAATATTTTTAGTGTAAATTTATTCTAGACTCTTTTATTATTATTTATTTATATGTGAATTTGGATTACATTAATTTGATTAAAATAACCATAAAATCATAATTATAAAAATATATATTTAATATACAATATATCCCAATTTATTGAAATTTTCTATTTTTTAAGAAATAATTTATTGGCATGTCATGTCGTGTCATATGTCGCATGTCGGTGTCAGTGTCGATCTCAATGCCATTTTGGTCTTAGGCATCAAGTTGCTTGAGTGTAGATTAATTTTCGGGTCTTTCTTTTCTCAATAGGTTTTATTGCATCTTCCAATTTAAACAGTTTTGATGACGTAAAATTCTTCTATCAGATTTCTCTTAAAATTATTCCTCCTATTAAGCATAATTTCTTTGGCTTTCCACGTCACTATTCTGATGGCGGTAGTTTATTACATGTGCCATTTCAGCAACCAAATTTATTAAATTATTGGGACGTTTCAGAGGCCCACTTCAGTTCTGGGCCCAAAAAGCTAATCTTCGGGGCCATTTCGCTTCTGCGCCGTATAGCCGTAAGAAGCTTTAGACATAGCACGAAGGAAGGGAATTGTCATCTTACTATTTGCTCTAATTTATGCATCCTAATCAGGCTATAGCATTGAACCTTGTGAGTTCAAGGTGAATTCACCAAATTCAGCAATTCACATAGACTGAAATGCATGAAACTAGGTTCACGTATTAATCTTTTTATAGCAATGTAAATGAATTGTGTCATTTTATCCAAATTCCAGTTAGTATGTTTTGTAATTTGATAGGTATGAAATTATGCTTAGCTTTGGAATTCCAAAAATAACAATGATTGATAATTTCTCGAGAAAGGGCAAGCATGTTCGTACATGTGTCCTTTTGCATGTCAAATAAGTAATTCATCTAAACATTTTACTTCTCTAATATACATATACACAATTAAGAAAAAGATGTTTACGCTACTCAGAGTTTTAGGGGAAAAAATCGGCTATGTACGTACTATACAGGTACCTCAAGACATTAGTTTTGATTAAGCCGCCTAATGATCTCTTAAGCCATAGGAAAATCAAGATACAAAATGCCTTCTTAATCTGTGAAGTGCATTGGGTATCTCTTAACATTTTTCAATAATTAAACAAATGTGTCTATTCGGAAGTGAACCCCAAAGGAATTTCACAGATTGCTAGGTGAATTCGTATAATCCTCTTGCGAGGTGGCGCCGAGGCTTTGCATTAGCTCTTCCAAGCACACTCCCAATCGTAAATCTCTTCTTAGGCGATTAGGAGCCTAGGACTTAGTTATATTAGTTTTGTCTAAAGTCTATGAACAGTATCTATTCTCCATTAATAAAATGATGTTTCTTGCAATCTCTTCCGGCTTTTCGATTTTTAGAGCACTTGATTCTATATTGCCATGCATGAGTGTCCCAACAATAACATTAAAACAATCAATAATAAAGATAAAGAAAAGGAAAAGAAAGAAAGTAACCCGAGACCAACTGGGCACTATCTAAACAAGACCTAGCTATCATGCCCTTAGGACGGGATTCCCATGAGCGAGAGCAACTTTACAAAAGAAACGTGCACTAATCTAATAAAACAACATCTCTTAATCCATGTGATGAGAAAAAAACTGTAATTGCAATAAAAATTAACCTAGTCCTATTTATTTAATGCGGAAGCTAATAAATGCAATCTAAACAATTTTATTTTTACCTATTTATTTGTTTATGCGATGAGATTATCTACATATGCATGAGAACAACAAAAGGGAACCTAAGCCTGCAGGAGAAAAGGGTATCGGCGGAATTATATTCGACATCTCTGTTTCCACGTGACTGCGGAAAAGAGATTACAATAGATCCAAACGCATGAATATGAGGATGCAATGAATGCTAGAATTTCATGAAGGACTCCTTCATGAATGTATAAAGAAAGGGGTTGCCAAGGACTAGCCCGGATAGGGGACAAGCCGCTTCCCAGGCTTGAAGATGACCATGGGTCAAAGGGACCGCCAAGGACAGGCTCGAAAGGTATTAGACGGATCGAAAGCGGATAGGATGTCCACTGTTCGGACCGAGGACAGCCTGGCCAGCGGAAATCTAGCCTTGGGCCTAGAAAGGGTCTCGAGACAAGTCTCAACGGTATGAGAATGAGCTTACTACACCAGTCATAGAAAAAAAATCACTTAAGTTACGTTTAGTCATCTGAATTTCTAATTCGAATAGAATTGGATGGGATAAGATATTAAATCCAAGGATCTTATTATATCCTATTAACTGTTTTGTAAATCGTGGTGATAAAGACAAATATATTTACATCTCATCATGTCAATTATTTGGTATAAACAATACATTAGTGAAATGAATCTAAAAATTACATCAATGGAGACGATAAGAATCTCTCATGATACTCTTGCCAACTTCAATTGAATTTTCTTTGTTTTATTATTTTTCCTCTCTTTTTAAATTATTTTCTGTTTTATTCTCCTTCCATCATTCTCTAATAAAAATTTATTAAATAGTAAATTATACTAATATACCTAAAATATATATAATTGAATTTATATGATATATATTCTAATTTATTTCTATCTTCTAATATAAATTCAATTATATATATTTTAGGTATATATATATCAATACGTAAAAATGGGATGCTATTGCTAAGTTCGTCCAATCTGATAGCCCTACTTCGGTCATGGTAATATAGAGGAGTAATGGATAGTTAGGGCTTTGGAAACCCTACGACGAGGACTGAACAACAATGAACTCCCCTAGCTATTATCATTTCGATATATTTTATGAGGGGTGCTTTGTTGCTCATAATTGTGAGGTAGTATTTGTTTTTTTATCAATCTTACTCTACTCTTATTTTAATATTTAGACTTTTGCCCTAACTCCTTACAAAATATGGGAGTGGAAACCTACTTTTGAAATTATATCATCCCTACCCCAATCCCCTTGAGAAGGTGGGGATTCAAATCTCCACCTCCCCCTTCTCATGTGAAAAAAGTAGCCACTAAGACAAACATAAATTGTTTGAAAATAGCATATTGAGGTATGACTAGGATTACCAACTCTATTTGAAGCTCCATTAGTTTTCAAGATGGCGCAAGGATCAAGTTATCTAATACAATCAACCACAGTAGGGGTGAGTATGGTCCGGGTTGGGTCGGTCTACCCCTTGACTCTAGGATCAGTCCGCACAATGTTGGTCCTCAATTTTTGGGACTGAGGACCAACCCTATTGAGCCTAGAACCGGTCCTATTATAGGGTAAACTTGGGACTAACTGATAATTTTTTTTCATTTTTTTTATATATTTGATTAGTGAAACTTACTATTTCAAATTACATGATGTTTTAACTAAACTATAAATACCAATACATATTCAATAAATTTAAGATAAGGCAACAATAAAAATTTCATACTTGCTAAAAACAAGAAACCATAAAATGATTAAGATTGCTCATAGAGCCATAAGGTAAGTGTTGCTCATGAGCGAAAAGGATTTCTAATAAGGGCTTTATTTCCTTTTAATTTACTTAATGACGAGTAAGGTTAGCAAAGAGAGGTGAGTGGCACAAGCATCGAGCGACAAGCGGGGTGATCATGGCAATCAAGGCGAGCATTGAGTGATGAGCAGTTAGAGGTGATCGGGGTAAGTGTCAAGTGGCAAGTGAGGCAAGATTGCTCATGAGTGACATGGTTTCTTTCAATTTTACTTAGCAAATTGAATAATAAGAGGACAAAGAAGAAAGAAGAGAACAAGAGTATCGGAGGAGGACACCATTTGAGTTAGGTTTCTTTGTTTAGAATAAATAAAAAAATATTGTAAATAATATATTATATATATAATATAAAAAGTCAGGTTTGGTCTGGGTTGGACCAATCTGAAACCCTAAAATCGAGAACTAACTTGCATGGTATTGGTCAAAGGATCCTGAGACTAAGGACCGACTCAGTCCCCTTGAAAACCAGACCAAGATCAATAGGGTTGGGCTAGTCCAGGGTCGGTCTAGGGTTGTTCCTGGACCGATGCTCACCTCTAAACCACAGGATCTCTACTATTGGTGTCACGACATGAACAACAAATATCCTAGAAGAACCTTTTGATTTCATGTTTTCACCATTAACCAGGATACTGAAATGTTAAGAGCTTGAAGGACACGTCCCTCTTTCCAGGGTGGAATTCTTCCTTCTCATTGGAGAGAGATATGAAAAGCATCGCATAAAGCCAATGCATGTACTATACCAATGATTATGTCAAATCATCCCAACTTGCAAAAGACGGAGGAGGCAAAGACAGGGGAACCTTGAAGATGGTACGATGGAGCTACAACTCAAAGAGGAAATCTTATAGCCATTTTTCTTATAAGAAGTACATTCTAAGTGTCACTTGACATGAATAGATATATAAGTGTTAAAATTTTCAAAAGATATACTTAAATGCCATTTTATAAAAAAATTGGATACTTAAGTATCAACTCCAGTAAGACTTGTTGGAAAACCAACATGGTATTATTTTATTAATAAAACCGGTCTATATGACTATCAGAAATCTAACATGGCTCATAAGAAATTTAACGCGGCTTACCGAAAACCTGACATGACTGTTGTTGGCATTTAAGTGCTCATTTCTTTTTCAATTTTGATTTTGACACTTATGTGTCCACTTATGCTAAATTTTGGTACTTGGAGTATTCACACATTCTCCTTTGCTTTGGATCGACCCAAGTTTTTAACTCATAGCTAAAAGGCGTGGCTTGTTAATGTTGATAAAGTGAGCAGCGATAGATACTGTTGGCACAAAAAGTTAGGAATTCATATCGAAATCATGAAATTGTTAGGTCATTAGAAGTAAAATTGTACTGAATTACGGTTTTTGACCGAGTTTTCTCCTTATTTTCAATTCCTTTAATTCACAACGTCCCGATGGGTTTTAGTTCCCTTTGTGTAATTGAGAAGACAAACTGCTCTTGCTGCCTTCTTCTTTGCTCCATCTCTAAGCTGTAGAAACCCAGAAAGCCAAGGAGAGAAATAAAACTGACTTGCATGTCAAATTACATAACTCTGTCATCACCAAAGCAGGGCATAATCATGTACCGACAACCATAGCAAATTTTAGAATGAATCCACAAGTATACACAAATTTCAATGATTACTAATATAACCACATTTTGCAACGTAGATCCTTGTAGTTGAAACCCTCCTTTTTAAGTTTATAATTTCAAATTTACCTGATAGTATCATCCTCCAACGATCACCCTTAAATAAATCTTGCACTGAAGGAACAACAATCAGTATAATCTGATTCTACGAGAACGAGTTCATATGTAAAGTAATTTCCCATTCCAGCTTTGAATCAAGTGACCCCATTGAAGGATTTACACAAGAAATTAGATTTACGAGAGACCACGAGCCAAAGATTTCCGGCTTGAGAATGAAAGGTGACATTGAAATGCGCAAACGCCACATCTCATGAATTGTGTCACCAAAAATTGGCAACACCAATAGGCCACAAGAATACATAAAGAGTATTCTAACTAAGATGTATCTATATGCGAGTGGTTTAAAGAAAAAATTATCAAAAAAGTCTTAAATCTATTGCAATTGTACTGATTTAGTCACAAATTTATTTTTTTAGCCAATTGAGTCATAAATTTTTTGCAATTGTGACAATTGAGTTCATTTGGCCAAATTTGGCCGGTCGGTGCTAATGTATCTAGTGACTAGCACCGACAAATTTTTTTAATAATATTTTATTTTATTCTTTTTTTTATTAATTTTTTTATCTTATCTTTATTCCTCTTCCTCTCTCCTCCTTCCTCCGCCCTCTTTCTTCCTTTGGCTTTGGCGACCGGCTAGAGGGGAGGGTTGTCCAGTTGCCGGATTGAGGCGGCTAAGCGAGCTCACCCAAGCAGCAGGACAAGCCCTGGCCAGGCAAGCTCGCCTAGCCATCAACAAGGTGAGCCATCACTAGATCCAGCATGGGCTCGTCTCGCCAATGGCTGGGCAGGCTGTAGCCATCTCTGTCAATCTCCACTGTGGCTCCTCTCCGTCACCACCGGCTGCCCTCCCACACTCTTCATGCTCCAATCGTCCTCATCACTCGTCTCCCCTTCTTCGCCTCACTATCCCACTCCTTCTTCCTCACCTTCTTCTCTCTCCACGCCAACGCTCGCCCGTGCTGCTCCTCAGCGCCCTGCCTCCGATCTGCACTACTTGCCCCATGCTGCTCATGGCCTCCCCATCGTGCCGTGGTATTCGTTGTCGTCGTCGCGATCTGCTCCGTTGCCTCCCCCTCGGCTAGTCTTCATTGAAACGCTTATCCATCATTCTCCCTCAATATCAAAGCACCCATCCATCCTTCATTCATTTATGAATTGTCAAGGGGTTCCGGAAGAAAGAAAAATCCCAACTTCGGAGCAGTAGCCGCGACTCCATCAACTTTGGCCTCCCTATGGAGGCTCGCCATGGCCTTGCCCAGATTCAGCGAGGGCATGCCCCACCAGTGGCTAGGTAAGCTCGCCTGGTCGCATCACTCAAGTGATCAGCCGGCCCTCCCCTCTAGCCAGTCGCAGGAGCCAAAGGAAGAAAGAGGGAGGAGGAAGGACAAGAGAGGAGGGGGAAAAAAGAAAAGATAAAAAATTAACAAAATAATTCGAAATAAAATAAATTGTTATTAAATAAATTATTGCCAACGTCGGTAGCCAAAGAACACGTCAGCACCTGGCCTTGCCAAATTTGGCCGGATGGACTTTACTAGCATAATTGTAAAAGATTTGGGACTTAATTGACCAAAAAATAAATTTAAGATAAAGTCGGTACAATTACAATAGATTTATGACTTTTTTGGTAATTTTCTTGTAGTTCAAGGTATTATGGAGAATAACATGCTCATAGACTCACAAAGCTAAGCAGATTAAAAAAATGGCATTGCCATTTGAACCCGCTCTTAGTTGAATCTACTCTAACACCATCAGCTGCTTTTCCCTTTTATTTCGAACATTTTTATCAAGCGAAGGAAGTGCTAAATCGTCAGCGTCATGGTCATCTCCATTGGAATGGCGGCCGAACTAAGCTTGAGGAAATCGGGTTTGAAGTTGAAGCCGGAAAACGAATGTGAAAATTGGAGATAAAAAGCTGATGCAAACCTACTGGCGACGGAAGAAGCTACCGACAGCAGCAACGATCTAGAGCCCTCATCCGGAGAGTTACGACAGCCAACGCGATCTAGGAACTCAGGAGGTCCCGCCATTGTGAGATTTCACATTTCAGAATGGAGAGACAAGAAGCATTTGACTCAATATTACGGACAGAGAGAGAGAGAGAGAGAGAGAGATTCCTTTGCATGATGTACATTGAAATTTGCGATGTTTGGGACGTTTCATGGGGCCATTTCAGTTCTGGGCCCAAAAGCTCATCTTCGGGCTTGCCCGCATTCTAGTCCGCAAAACGATACCAAATGTGTGGTTGGGTTCATCGATTTGTTATGCAATCGAATCCATCAATTTACTTGATTAATGCGATCACTCTTCGAATTAATTTTTGTATACACGCAGGTCCTTCCATCATCTATCATAGCATTCTGTCAATTTTTATTAGATGTCTAGAAAAAATGATAATATCCGAGTGCCACATTAATCAACCGTAAAAAATAAAAATAAAAAGCGAAATACTCAACCTAACCGTAACTAATGTCCTCTCAACTTGTGAGAAACACTGTTCATTGAATCAACACACATGGATCACTGTATGGCAAGATCTTATTAGCAACCATATCATGTTTGCAACTATATATACCACTAAGTCATTCATTTGCGGGTCAAGGGTTCACAACGAAAAAATTACCAAATAAGTTCTCTCGTGTGGTGATTATTAATACTTTACATCTTGGATTTGCCACCTCTCAAGTCCCTAGGATTATCAATTTCTCCTCTCGTATGCACTATACTTTATCTCGCTTGCTATTGCCCCTGTGCAACATTTACCTCTCTGACATGAAAAAAAACCTCCGTACAATTATTTACTAGCCCAAACTACTACATGTAATAAAAATACAACCGACAAGACTTGGCATAGTGAAGAAGGATAATTGCATGAAAAGCATGTTCACTCACAAACAAGACACTGACAAGACTTAAAAAACCAAAGACTTTTGAAATGACGGATTTACCATCTGCACATCTCAAATGTATCCCCGCCCATTCGTCTGCGATTCCTATCCGCCCTCTTGGTCTCTTCCCTACAAGGTCCGTCGAAGTATATCAGTCAGACAAAAAATTGTTCCACAAATACTTGTAGGATTGCTAGACATTTAGAATGCTGAGTAATTATTCTCAGCTCAAGTCATTTCCACTTCCTTAATGACTCTTGACACCCCCTATCATAATATATTGATTATATTATCTTTTCTTACTTTTCTTTTGTTTTAATTTTGTTAGAGACAAAACTACAAATGCTCTTTTCAAACAACTTTTTTCACCCATAGCCACTTCCTCCGCACCTATTTTATACATCAATCTGTCCTTCATGTTTGTCTTCTTCAAAACCTATACTCCATTGTTGTAATCTAAGTCAACACTAATCATATATTGGAGTAAAGAAATGTTAATTTTATCCGCAGATTATTTATTTTATTTCCTTAAATTATTCCCGTGATCATGAATTTTTCAACATCGATTTTCCATACAAATTTATGCGAAGTTACGCAAAGATTGATATGGTGGTTGATGAATGCATTTTACACAAATTTCTCGTCTTTCATTATATTGGCTTTTGTAGTGTAGTTACTATGGAAGTCGATATTGATGATGACCCAAATTGCTTAAATATATCTATTGATGATGCAACTACGAATGGAGAATAGAATTCAATCATGTCAACAAATTCATTTGAAACTTTACTAGGCATATTTCTAATGTGCGGACATATCTCCTAGCTCAAGGTTATGTTGTCTTTATAAAAACTCAAAGAGAGACAAATATATTATTCTTGGTTGTGGTAGGGAAGGTAATTATCATGATCAACAAATATTTCCATTGCATGTCAAAGAATCTCTGTGTTTGTGAGCCGCCAAATCAGACAAAGCAATCCCAACTTCAAGCTATTGCTAAAACTATATATTACCAACGTAATGATACATAGTAAATTTATAATCAAACGAGATGCGTACTCAAACTAGTAGATGGTTCTTTTCAATGTTATTTGTGCTTAGATCTTTAGAATAATAAGTTCCTTGTATATAAAAAGGGAAATGCACAACTCATTAACACAAAAAGTTAAGCTATCTGCCAAATAAACTAAACTATTTTTTTGGGAAAAGACATACACTAATTTAGTTCCAAATGAAGAAAGAAAGGTAAAAAAAAAGCAAGAAATAATTTTAAATTAAGAGCGAGATGCACATTTAACCTAACAAATATTGTTTGAGAGGACTATGGATAGTTTTATCTCTAGTAAAATCGAAACAAAAGAAAAGTAAGAAAATTGGTAACAAATAATTTTAAATCAAGAGTGTCAAGAACCATAGCGCAAACCTTATTTTATAATGAATACTGTAATTAATTTATTGTGATATAGAGTGTCAAGAACCATTAAGGTAGAAATAGCGCAAACCTTATTTTATAGTAAAATTTGTTTATTTGTATTTGCTATAGGACTCGTACTTTAAGTTGATCGTAAAAATGTACATGTTTTGTGCATTTTTCCATGTAGTGTGTGACAAGTGGAAAGTTTTTGGAGATTGAGCATGGTCCCAAGAATGGTTGTTGTTGACATGCTTTGTGTAAATCAACCTGTGTCCTTATAAAGTGTCATCAGAATCATATAATAAATCAAGTCAAGTTGCACTCCATTTGATATGGTGATAAAATTTAATACTCGAGGTCAAAGCTGGATTCCCTTTTGATGTGATGATTAATATCCCACGTTGCTTCCGTATATAAAGTGGGGCGAGATTGATTTGACAAAGTTAAAGTCGAATTTTGAACAACATAATTTCTAAAATTGGGTATGCTTAGGGCTATTTGTTACCAGGATAATTTTATTCTTCTATTCTCAAGAATAGATTTAGAATATAAATCTGTTTGAAAATTTTTTGAGGATATATTTGGAATAAAATCAAGAAGCAAAAAATGTTGCTCTTTATTGCCAGAACAATTCCAAAATCAAGACTAATTTTTCTCCTCTTATCTTCTTTTCTTCTTCTTCCTTTTGGTTGGTCGCTAGCATTAACATTAGCCATGGCTGACGACTAGCCAGACAAGGGCTGAGGGTTGCCAACCCCTAGCAATGCCAAGCCACGATGAGGCAAGCCTCATCGAGCCATAGCCAAATCAACCTCACCAGATCTAAGAGAGGTTGACCTCGCCTAGCCAAGGGGAGGCCGAGCCTCACCCAACCATGGTGAAGCTCAAGCCAACAAACCTTATCGTGGCTTGACGTCACTAGGCGCAGGCAACGCCTAGCGAGGTCGCCTGCCCTCATTTGGTAGGTCCTTGGCCATGGCCAACGACCGGAGTAAGGAGAAGATGAATAGGGAAAAAGAAAAGAAAAAAGAGAAAATTTTAATAATTTTATTAAAAAAATTAAACGAAAATGGTTTAGATTAGAAATTTTAAGGATTTTACCAAACGCATTTATTTTCTAGGAATAGAAATTTTGGGTAATTACTAAACACCTTCAAATGCTTTGAAATTGTTCCCTAGAATAGAATAAAAAAAAATCATTTTTGAATATAAATTGTTTCTGGAAACTATAAGACTCTATTTGGCAACGTTCTAATTTCTTTGTTTTTCTGTTCTTTTGTTCCCTGAAATAGAAATCCGTTTGATAATGCTAACTGATTTTTCTATTTCCGGGAATAGAAAATTGTTTCCGAGAATAAAAATGAGAAGTAAAAGATTATGAAATGCAAATTGACTAGCAGTGTCAGATTCCTCCATCCCAAATGTAACCGCCATATCCACATTTACAAGGGTAAAAACAGAGCTAATCACCTCGTCAGGAGAAAGAAATCGGCTGTAAGGATCGTCCTAACCTGCCAACATTCGTCTAATCAATTCGTGAGCCTTTGACCTTGTCGGAATCGAAGTACTCAGTATGTCTTCCTTCTTCCGCTGCAAATAAAGCAAACACAACGCCTCAATATTCCACTCCACTCAAAGCAAAAAATAGACAGGGAAAGAGAAAATCCAACGACCAATGAAAACAGTTTGCCTGCCACGCTTCAGGCGACCAGCGACGGCGTCCGGTACCGAGGAAGCTTTCATTGACGATACTCCAAGCTTCCTCCACGATTCTCTCGTTCGTCACTCTCTCGGGCACAACGGCCGCCGCATCCTCTTTCTCCTCCGGGCGACAGTACTCCACCGACGGCTCGTACTTCGTCATCCGTGCCGGAGAAGACTCTGCTGCGATCGACGGAGGCGAGAACAGGAGGCCGAACGACAGAGCTCCGGACAGCGCCGAGGACACGAGCTTCCTCCGAGCGGACGAGGTGCAGAGGACGGGAGTTGCCGTGGTGGCGGGCAGCAGAGGCGGTAGCGGCGGCACGAGGGGAGGGAGGCTGAGCCGGCACCGGCGTTGGCGGTGGCGAGAGAGCGACGGAGGAGCTGCAGAGGAGCGATAACGGCCCCATGTTGGCGTTGCGATACTCTCAGTCACTGAAGCAAGATGAAGAAGATGATGATTGAAGGTTACGAGATTTTTTTTTTTTAATTTTCTTTTTCGGTGAGCGGGCTTGGGAGGTTTCGGATCGGGTCTGCTTGGGCCCGATTCTGTAGACGTTTTGCCCACACTCTGCTTAGCCCTAAACAGGCGGATAGGGGGCAAGGGCCCAAACCTTATCTATGGGTCTACTTTTTTTTACTCTGTATTCTTTCAAATTTCAGCTTACAAATTAAAAAAATAAGCCCATTATAAGTCTTACAATTTATCAAAAAAGTATAATTGAGTCTTAAAATTTTCAAAAAATGCAATTAAATTCTAAAACTTATCAAGAA
Organism: Corymbia maculata; assembly: GCA_014182735.1. Taxonomy (NCBI): domain Eukaryota; kingdom Viridiplantae; phylum Streptophyta; class Magnoliopsida; order Myrtales; family Myrtaceae; genus Corymbia; species Corymbia maculata. The sequence goes on along the minus strand of CM024686.1, from coordinate 23,266,440 downwards.
CTCAAATTGGGCTTGCTTGGTCTAGACGTTTTGCCTAGACTCAACTAGGCCCAAACCGGCCGATAGGCAAGGGCCCAAGCCTTCTCCGTCAGATTACTTTTTTACTTTGTAGTTTTTCAAATTTCAACTTAAAAATTAAAGCAATAAGTTCATCAGAAGTTCTAAGACTTATCAAGAAAATGCAATTGATTTTTAAAATTTTCAAAAAATGCAATTAAATCTTAAAACTTATCGTGAAAGTACAATCGAGTCATAAAACTTAAATAAAGTGCAATCAAATCCTAAAACTTGTCAAATTGGTCCAAACAAGTTCTTCTATTAATTTCACATTTTGAAGGTTTTATGATTTGATTGAACTTTCATAACAAATTTTAAGATTTGATTGTGTTTTTTCAAAGTTTAGGATTTCATTGCACTCTCATGATCAGTTTTAGGACTTCTAATGTATTTATTCTAAAATTAAATAAGCATGAAAAATGATATTTAGGAGTTTGTTTTATTACTTTGTTTATGAATTATATACTATTAGTATTTTATGAATTTTAAATGCCAAAGTAATGCGGACCTCAATTCCCTTGCTTAGGCTTGGTTCGCGCACTGACCGGGCCTGAAGAGTTTTTAACCAAATACCAAGCATGGTGATTAAGTCTAGTTGTGATGCACCTTTTGCGACTTTTCTTTTAGGGATATCATTATGATGAGTTGTTCGTCTCACTTCTAATGACGGTCTTGTGTATGTATACAATTGAAAGCACATCGTGAGCCTTTCTCAGGCTTTCGCTACACGCGGGGGAGACGATATCTCGGTAGTTAATTGAGATTATATCGGAGGGAAATCAGCAGTTGAAGTATCATCTCTGCTGCAAGGACCAAATGGAACTTTGGGAACAACTGAGGTTAGGATTCTGAAAACAATTTTATGGGGAATACTATCTGCTTTTAATTCGTTTTCTTCTTTCGAGTGAAATGCAATGTCTAGAAAGATTATCTTCTTGTTGAATTCTGATGTTTAGAAAAATTATGTACCGGTCAAAAGATGGGAATGACGGACCTGTTCAATCTTTGAAGCCCGAAGGCAGCTGGTTGCATTAACCCCACCTTACTATTGGTAGGAAGATGCAGAAATGGCACAATGTCTGTTGGTTACATACGACTAGTTACTGGTGAACATTCACCATTGACTTCTTAAGAATAGTTTTTTCTGCACCTTCATTTGTCTTGTATACAGTGTTATTTCTTGTGAATTTTTGTACACACAAGTTCTCGACTTTCTCTCATTCTAGACTTTGCTTCTTCCTACACTAATCCAAAATCTAAGAAACTACAGATTTGCACAATCCCCAGTTGTTAATCAGTTGGAAGTTGCAGAAATGGCAAAATGTCTGTAGGTTACACAGGTTTGAAGTATTTCAATGCCTTTGGCTATGAAAGACCTTGTTACTGATGAACATTTGTCATTCAAGTTCTTAAATATAGTTTTCCTGCACCTTCAATGTTCAATATACAGTTTCATCGCTCATCAATTCGTTTACACACAGACACACACCCAAAAAAACCAACTTTCTTTTATCCTACACTTTGCTTCTTCTACTTCTAAAAGAAACACCTTACACCCTAAGGTTTCCAAAACAAACCTCCACTTTACACTTTGAAATGTAAGAAACTGTAGAAACTAAAGGGTGCAAGTGTAAGATTTTGAAACCTAGGGTTGGAAAGTATTGGTTTTGAAAGCATATTGTGACTAAAGGGGAAAGTTGAGGATGGATTTTGCCACTTTTCCTATCGTTTCTCCTGCATACTTCTCATAATCCATTATTAGTTAGAGTCCTTATTAGTAGCTAGAAAAATTTCCTCCCGATTCCTTTTAGCCATTGCTCTCTATAATAAAAAAACTTTGTCAAGGCTGTATAATTTAAGCCATCTTGAAAACCCAACAATTTACAAGGTAAAATAACAACGTGATTCACCTCATGTTAGGATCTTGAACTCATAGGATCATTGTAAATTGTTTGTCCAGATTGTAAAATATCATATACCTTTTGCCTCGAGTAAGCCAGGTTTTAATGCAAAAACCTGGAGGATTCTTTTGTTGATTTGAGTAGATGACATACTCTTCTCTTGGCCATTAAGAAAACTTTTAAGGATATTCATGCCATGAGCAATTTAGGTTTCCAGACACCGACTGGTCATTGTGAAGTAACCTTGGATGAAGTGCCAGCTGTTTCCTTCAGCCATTTTTGCTCAGGAACAGTTATCCATGTTTGTCTTTCAATGAATCAATGTATGTCTCTTTTCCTCTTATTCAGAAGTCACATTATTAGAAAAATCAAACACGAGGAAGGTTTAGGACTTAAAAGCGAAGGAAAAAGTGCTTCCCCACCAAAATCTAGAAGGCTAATAGACTAAAACAGAACGTTTTTCCTGAACCTACAACCCAGAATAAGAAGAAAATTAGTGTTCTATGATTAAAAATGACTGTCATACTAGGCATTCTCAATGAAAATGAGAGCAAACATCATGAAGAAATGTGACTTTTGGTGGGGTGTGAACTCGATGCACTACGGGGAACTCCTGGAAATTTGGAAAATTGTCCAGAACCAAACATTCTCTAAGCTTCCTCCAGTGGGTCCAGATAGTAAATACACTGGATCAGAAGATACATCAGCTCATCATAAGCAGAGAAGTGAATCCCTTTGTGGAGGCAATGTGCCAAAGCGATTGTGTAGCCAGCCACGTCAAGCTCGAAGGATAACATACTGAGCCCTCATGCACTCCTATGCTTCAATATCTTCGATATCTGCGGTTGCTAATGTAAGATTCCGCGAGGAACATTACAGTTCTAGTTTTACTATCCCTCCCTAACAAAGCATTGAATTATCAACCGTGGAGCAAATCGAGTTCTATCCAAACGATCTGGAGCTTGAACATCACTGGGCTAAAGTCCCATCATGTTGGAAAGTGTCAAAGTCGATCATTCTCGAAAAAGGTCCATTCTTTTTTGAGAGATTGTTCAGGCAAACTGGAGAAACAGAATCGTCTGGTAGTCATTGCAAATTACAAGGAACGAGACGAAATGTGTCGTTTCCATCACAAAAAAATAGAAAGTGATGAGACATACCTGAGGGAGTTTGACGGCGGTCGGTGAGTAGGCAGTTCCTGACGAGCTTTGACAACAGAGGCAAGACACAGTCCGTGGCCGGGACTTTACGATCGCGCAGAGGTTCGAGAGCACAGGTGAAATCAATCCCAGGAAGCGCCCTATCTTGCGCTCGCGAACACGAATTGACTTCGATGGGATTGCCAGGTGAAGTGAAGTAAATCGGGGTACAGGGCGGAGGGTGCGCGCGCAGCTGAAAACTGGTGATCCGGATTCTCGCATTTTGGCGGGAGATTGTTCATTTTATTTATCCTTTCCTCGTTCAGAACGTTCTTACAAGGGGACAAAGGACGTGAATTTTTCACAAGGGAGATTCATTAATTACCTCACTCAATCCACATGATTCGAATTCTTAAAAAGAGTATTATGATAAATTAGGGCAGCAATATTTGATAAGAGTTATTTACAAAAAACAGCACAACATGACGCGCAAATAAAGATGATCAATTCTAAGTGGGTAGGTTCTAGAAGTTGGAACCAGCTCTGTTATAACAGGTTCTCAATTTTTGGATTCTGAAACCTATTTTGTTTGCTTGGAAAGGGCTCTGGAACCTATTATGTTTTTCTAATCCAATTTTAAGGTTTACTCGAGAATCTGTTTTATTTTTTTGTTCATTTTTTATAGTAAAATCATATGAGAGTATGAATATCAAAATGATTCAAAGTAAAAGATAAACAATATAAATCCTAATTCGTGAAAAGACAATAATCCATAAGATGAATACGTAATCACATATAATTATAAACGATACAAAATTGAAATACGTAACATGAAACATAAATTATGAAACACAATTCCCTATTCATCCATAAAAATTTAGAGGAAGAGAAAAGGTTGGCGAGGAATTTTGAGGGAAAACGAAGGACGGAGGAGTGCTGATATTAGAATTTAGGGGAAAAAGAAATTAGGGTTTTTGCTTTTTAACTTATAAAACCAATTTCGAAACAAGGCAGTCCAGTCCGGTTCCCCGGTCGATATTCATTTGAAACCTATTCGAAGATCGGTCACAACCGGTTCCAATAGGAATCGATTCCCGAACCTATTTTCGGGTAGTTTGGTCTCCTTCAAGAGTAGAAATGGTTTGATTGCACACCCCTACACACAAGTAAGCCAATTTGAATTTAGCAAATTGTCCGTATCCTAAATATGTCAACCTTTATATTAGAGATATATTGAGGATGTTTTGTGATTATGCATATTAGTATGTGATTTTGTATATTTTCCTCAATTGACCATATAAATAGGCATGTGTACTATTCACTAGTTAATGAACAAAATATTAATTTTCTCTTCATTTATAATTCTCAACTTGTTATCAAAGTCATTACTTTCTGAGATAAAATATGGGTCCGTGCTCTAAACGTGTCAACCTTTATGTGACATGATGAAACCATACTTACGTGGATTGATATGCCATTAGCATTGTGAGCATGTATATTAAGTAATCCTAAAAAGAGAGACCGGAAGCCGTGAAATGGAGTCTACGTCTTCTAAGAGGGACATGGTTTTTGGCTTGGATTTTGAGAAGAGGCGAAGAGGTATAGCAGGCCTTGCGGATCAGATTTTCCCGGTTACTTGGATAGGTGCGGAGGGTACTCGATAGGGTATGTGTTCAATTTTGCGGGCAGTGCCATCGGTTGGAAAGCGTAATTGCTTTCTCAAGGATTGAAGCAAAGTAGGTCAACAAGACGATTAATGAAGCTATTTATTAGATTTAAGCTATTTTTCTATGCTACTATAGAAATTTGGGTTTATTTTATTCTGTCAGCATTTATAAATTTTGTGTCAAAGTCAAGTTAATTGATTCATTAATTATTTTAATGAGTATATGGGTGGGTGGGCCTCAAGGCCCTTGCCCTTGCCCACCGACTGGGCTTGGAACTTTGACTGGGCCTGTTGATTTAGTCTAGCTGTGAAACACCTTTAGCAAGGCTTATGAGACGAAATCAACTCCTAAAATATTCTAATAGTGTTATCAAGTCATAAATATTGTCAAATAGGTGTAATGCATCACCTCCATTAACTCAATCCAATTGCAATAACGAAAAATGTCAATACAATATTTTTTTACTTTTTCAATGAGAGAGATGCTAATGTGGATGAAAGGTCAATCATTTAAAAGATTAAAAATATGTTGGGACGTTATGATTCACTCATGGAGCTTTTTCTTGTCAAAATGAGAACCCATTAAAATTTCGCTCCATAAATAAGACATTTAACTAAGTTGTATTTAATTTGGTTTACCCATTTATGTAGCTCTGACCTCGCAGTTGCAATGCACGAATTAAAAAGGAATTCTTCCTCACAAGTTGATGTCCCAAATTATCAATTAATTCATGGCAGAATACCTGCCAATTGATTCTTGATCGAGTCTCAAATGAACCAAAAGAACTCACCCTATGTAATCGGCAATTGACAAAAGGAGCTTACATTTATAAAAGCAACATTTGAAACTTGGACCTTGTGATGAGTTTCTCTGATCAGAAAAAATGCTTAAGCTATTTACATCTGTAAAGCTAAATGAACCTCGTCAGCGTGAGCAAAATCAAGTAAGCAACACAACCGGTGACGAAATTTGCATGTCTTCGAAATGATATTGTCTGAAAATATCATTAGAAATTCTATTTAGTATAGCAGAGATGAGCTGATTATACACTTTTCGAAATTGTTTATTGAGAGAGAGAGAGACTCTTCTTGCTTATTTGCTCAATCATTAAAGTAAATGCCCGCTAATTGCTTTTGACTAGACCTCCCATTATTTTTTCTTGGATAGCATGAGGCCGACAAAGAAAAGAGGCACGAAAAAAGTGTACACTGAAGTGAAGGATCTTTCTAGGAAGCTAGCTTTTTTAACTTGGAGGAAAAAGTGGAACTTAAAGAATGCTTTCTTTTGGATGACAAGTCCCCATTTTTTTTTTAGACTTGAAACCTACCTCGCAAACTTTAGAATCCGTAACCTACCTATCACAAGTTCTAAAATTAGTTTCAAGGTCTACCCAAATTGTACCAGTATTATAATATTTGATAACCACCATTTGTTGCTATAATTTACCGGCCATAACTTATATTTAAACACACAAAAAATATACAATATTAACAAAGTAAAAGTCTTAGTCATAAAATGGAAATTCATACTAGTGGTTTAAGATTATACATTCATCATCGAATATTATGGAATATCGTAAAATCATACGAAAACATAAATAAAGAAAAACACAAAACTTATTATAAGTTCTAGATTATAGGTTATAAGTTCCAACATCCAGGTTTTACTGATTTAGAACCTAAAACCTATTCATCAAAACATATTTTCCAAATTTTTGAAACTTAGAATCTATCCTGAATATCTTGAAATCTAGAACTAGACAAATTCCTGTGTCCAATTCTCAAGTTGTAAATTTTACTCAAAAACCATGCTCACTCCTACCATCGTCTCTTTTTAATCTAGCCATATATGTTAGTGCCCTTACTCTCTCTTATGGAAGTAAGAAATCATGGGATAGAAAGCGATTCTTCATATCCCTTTGTTGGGGTCCTTCTCGCCTAGCAGTAGAGTAGCAAGGAAATAGATTGATCATCCAATTCCTTCTCCCATTTTTAGAACAAGGCTTGTGGAGTACGACCAACCATTTAGGAGCCTAACTCTATAGAGGCACTGGTGCTACATCTAGCACTTTGAAGCTAGCTAAAGGATGCACTAGTAGAATGCAATGGTTGGGACTTGAGTGAGTTCTTAAAAAGCTCATGGAGACAAAATGTGGGAGATCCGTCCAAAGGTGGGAGACCTTGCTTGCCCTCCGTATTATCTGATTGGTCGGAAAGAATATATACCTACCTACAAGGGGTGTGAAGCGTGCGAGCATCGACACATTAAAATAAGGAACGCAGTCTGGCTAGGCTCCTCATTAGAGGACAATCGCAGAGAGCCCTCATTAGTGATAACACTCGTGTTTAGGGTGATATCAACGAAGGAGACATCAACTCCTCCTTGTTGATAAATGATCCCTAAACATGCCCGTGAAGCTTGACTAATAGGCTTTCTAGAGAGAAGTGAGTAAGGGTTCTTCCCTTTGCTAATTTAATTGTATTTAAACCCATATCTAATATAAGGTTCTATAGCTATGTATGTATTTATGTTCATATAATCTACATTACTTTATGAAGTAAAGATAACTTTCTATTTTTTTAGGGACCTTAATTTATTTTTCTCTCCAACTTGTTGTCAAATACTTATATTGCAAGTATTGTATCTATAGAGAAATGAGTATATCAGTAAGTGTATTTAATCTGTCACATGTTTAATTATCAAAATTTGAATCTTTTCTATCATTCACCAAATTCATTGTTCGAGAATCAAATCTATCTCGGTTGATTGCTGAACCTTATTCTCAAGCTTCAAAGCTTCGGCCGGCCTAATTCTCAAGCTCAAATTTCGAATTTTGGCCAGGCCCGTCTTTGCTTCTCTTTAAGGTTGGCCGAAAATTTTGATCTCTTTCCTATCCAAATATCGGCCAACTCCTACAATCTTGGAGCTGTAGCTGATTTCATGCTCTTGGAGTGGCAGCTGAAATTATATCCAAATCACTTGCGATCTTTGAGCAATGTAAGGCAAGGGCAAAGGATAGCTGAAATTCCAATGGAGGCCTGACTCATGGGAGATCGATTTTGAAAATTCAAATGAGTTTAAACCTCCCTCAGCCCTGAAGTCTAGCTCATCTGGCATGCCCTGCCATCTATCAGGCTGATTTAAATGAAATCCATAGCCGAGTCCTTGTTTCGTTTGATGTGAAATGCTACTCCTAAACCTAGACGTCTCTAATATTTAAAACTAGATAAATGCAGTTAGAAATGTGAATACAAAACTATGCAAACTGACATTCTTGTTTAGGAGTACAATTTTGTTGACATCAACGAGTTTTTTTTTTTTTGTCATCCCACCTTGCTCTTATTCTAACTCTTACTTTTAGACTTTTTTCTTGTCTCCCTACATAGTATGGGAGTCAAAACCCACACTTGAAGTTAAATCGTCCCCACTCCAACCCTCCTGAGAAGATGGAGATTTGAACCCTCCACCTCTCCCTTCTCAAGAAGAAGTGTGGCCACTGGGGAAGCCCTAGTAATTACATCAACGAGCTTGATCCCTAGTTTTATTATGAAATGAATTATAAGTCTTCGAGCGAATATTTAGGTTTCAACACTCGCTCTTAGATTCGTATAGTTTCCTTGCTTCATCAAAGCTCCATTTGCGCATTTTCTGCTCAAGTCAGGAAGCGTGGAGCGATATCCATAGCACTCTAACCGTATGAAATCTGGAGCACCTCAGCACACATCAATTTTCACTAACCTTTTTTTCATGACACGCACAAAGGGTGAAGTAAAATGGATTGAATTAAAAAACCAAGAGGGAATCGATTGATTTTTATAAGATTTTTGTAACTTTTTCTTGCAAAACAACGTGTAGACGATGAACAAATGTATATAAACAAAATATACTACATAGAGCAAATATCCTACCAATGGAAATATAAGAAGTAAAGGATGGAAAAGATTGCAAAAAATTTATAATGGCTCAGCCATTCTACTTGACCTATCCTAATCTTCCAGCTCTAACAGGATATTAAACAAGGCTAGAATGCACTAGCATGATCATTGAAGTCTTTGAATATATGGAATTATGTGGGATCACTGCCAACTATTTTAAGAACTTAAATTATTAGATAAGGGCATGGTACAATTCTCCTTATGCATAGGCGTGGAAATATATAATTGGGGAGACAAATGGGAAATAGAAAGATTTAAACTAAGGACCTCATACTTTGATATCGTGTGTAATTCTATGGGACAAATGTCGATGACTTGACGACAACAAATTCGATAGTGGTGTCAGCTTCTCGAAACAATAAGTGAAAAGTAGAGAATCGAAGTCCTGGAGCCACCACATGCACCCTATGCTGCACCATGGATCTATCATGCCCAGCATTGTGCAGTTTCCACTATTTGACTTCATGGCAATTGAAGATTTTGGGACATTGTTCAGATTATTTTTCAAACCCAAGTTGATTTGTTTCAACTCATATTGTGTTTGAGGGGAGATTAGAAATATTAGGATATTTACTTGATTATACATATTTATTAGGATTATGCATAATCCTCTATGACGATGCATATCCTTAATTAATTATATTAAGTATTATGTTTATCTTGTTACCTTGAATAGCTATCCAATAAGCTTATAAATATGCTCATGTATGATTTATTAGTATGTAAATACAAAAAAAATTCCACATGCTTGTCTTCCGCTTTATTTTTCTTAACTGACCAGATGAAGTTGCCTTTACACCGAGGGACAATAACTCACTCCATAAGTATAAATACTTCACTCCGTGCTCAAAGTACTCTTCAAGAATGATTACAACAGCGCTCTCTCAGAGAATACACTCGTATTTCACAAGGTCTTTCTTGAAAAAACAATAAAAAACTTGGGAAAATTGGCTGCATGGCCAACTCAATCTTAGTCGCTTTGTAACCGATTCGGCAGCTACATCAAGTTGCTCGCCTGGTGTTTGTGAGTACGACAAAGACATTGACAATGTTTTTGGTCTGGCCCAATATTCACGTACTCCAGCGAAGTGCGCTTGCGTGGTTCGGCCGCTTTTTTGACATTTTCTCTTTGCTTTTACTCGCTCTAGCCCTAGATTCGCTCTAGATATGAGCGTGCTTTGTTCTAAAGTAAGGAATAATGTGAGCTCATCAAAGTCACCATGATCATTTTCTTTCTGGAGCAGGTTGCCTTGCTTTATTAAAAGAAAAAAAAGCTGGGCAAAGCAGCGTCGTTCGAAGTCAGTGTGATTTTGTCTTCACGCGTGAGCTCTCCAGGAATTATGTTCCTTTGTTTTTCACTTCTTCCTTCTTTGTAAAATTGAGGAGCAAATATTCACTTAGGGCTTTTCACAGAGAGAGAGAGAGAGAGAGAGATCATGAGGAGTGAGGACCGAGTTGAAGCAAGAAAACAAGAAAATTATAATGCCCTAAAATCTAAGCACATATTACACTGTTCACGTTCATCAAATAGAATCGAGGTCTAAGTGTATCTGAATTCAAGTAAAAATGGGTCAATATATAAATATTACTTTAAAGTAAATCATTTAAAGTATTATTTGGGGGTGTATTTCAGTTCCTGTTTGCTAAATTAGTCACAGATTCATTTGCTAAATTAGTCATAGATTTCATTTGCTAAATTCGTCATTCAAGCAACGATTCTAATTTTTTGTTTGGTCAATATGATTGCAACTTCATCAACTAGATCAGTCACAGATTTGAGTAAGACAGGAATCCAATTCTTGAATGTGCGTTAAAGGATTTTTCTTTTTGGTCATTTTAGAAAAGATGAAAAATATAATTGACTAACTTTTGAAGCAAAAGCACAGCGTGCATACAAGGGAAAAATAAAACTCAAAATCTTATATCCTTCGAGTAATCACAAATTGTTATTTATGATTTGCAAAAAAAGAAAGAAAAGAAAGACAAAGACTAATCAGTGGCGAATGCCATTTTCTAAATGGCACGGCAAAGTTTTTTTATTGGGAAATAATGGAGTAGCTAACCTTTTTTAATGATATGAGGTACTTCATTTCCCACATAAAAATTAATTCTTTTTTACCCATCATTCAAATCCCACGTTAAGATGTCGGCTCATTCTTAAGCACCTTCACTAAAATCTTATTAAAATACCTTATAATAATCTTCGTTGACCGACGGCAAAAGGAAGTTATGCATCCGGGTATCAAGAATATATGGAGAAGATCCCACGATGAACAAACTACCTCAAACAAAAAACCAAATCTTCGGCCAACTCTTTGCTCGTTGTTAACCTCCTCCGTCTTCCTAATTCTAATGGCTTCTTCTTCTTCCAAGCCCAGAAGGAATTACCACGTCTTCCTGAGTTTTAGAGGTTCGGATGTCCGCAACAACTTCCTCGGTCATCTTTACACAGCTTTAGACCAAACAGGAATATACACTTACATCGATAGTGAAGAACTAAAGAAGGGAGAGCAGATATCACCTATGCTTATGAAAGCAATTGAGGAATCGCGAATTGCGATTGTCGTTTTCTCCGAGAACTATGCTTCATCACGATGGTGTTTGGAAGAGGTGGCGAAGATCATGGAGTGCAAGGCACAGAGGGACTTGATTGTGCTGCCAATATTTTACAAGGTGGAACCAAGAGAAATTAGAGGGCAAAGAAAGAGTTATGGGAGAGCAATGGCTGCACATCGGTCAAAGTTCGGGAAGGATTCAGAGATAGTTAAGAGATGGAAGAAGGCTCTCTTTGAAGCTGGTAGCCTTTCCGGGTGGGACTTGAGTGATGGGTGAGTAGTAATCACTATAACGCACTGCTTTGTCATTGTATTTTCCACACTCAATTACTCTCTCCTTTTATTCTGATGAAATTTAATCACATCTTTGGACCCTTAATTCAATGAGTACATTAATTTTCTGGATTTTGTCAGAGATGAAGCAAAGCTTATAAAGAGAATTGTGAAGGAGATCTCTATGCAGCTAAATCGAACACCCTTATATGTTGCCAAGCATCCGGTTGGGATACATCCCGAATGATAAAGCTGGAATCAATGTTAGATCTTGAGTCTAATGATGTTCGCATGATAGGATTATGGGGACAAGGAGGTATAGGGAAGACTACTTTGGCTAAAGCAATTTACAATGCTATCTTTAGACAATTTGAGGGTTCATGTTTTTTGCCAAATGTTCGAGAAGCTTCAAAAGATTCTAACGATTTAGTTACATTGCAAAAAAAATTGTTGTCTCAAATATTATTGGGAAAAAGATTAACAGTGTTTAGTGTGGATGGAGGTATTACTTTAATGCAAGATAGACTTTGCCACAAAAAAGTTCTTCTTGTCCTTGATGATGTCAATGACATAAAACAATTAAATGCTTTAGTTGGAAAGTTTGAGTGGTTTGGTAAAGGAAGCAGGATTATCATTACTACAAGAGATAGCCATTTGCTAACTTCCCATGGGATAGATAAAGATCACATCTATGAAGTTGAAACTTTAAAGGATTGTGAAGCTCTTGAACTTTTCAATAAGCATGCTTTTCTTAGAAACAACAATGTAATAATAAGGAGGGAACTTGTGGATAGTGCTTTGCATTATGCTAATGGTCTTCCTTTAGCACTTGAGGTATTGGGCGCTTTCCTTTGTTGTCGAAGAGAAAGTGAGTGGGAAAGTGCATTGAATAGACTTGCTAAAAGTCCTGACAAAACCATCAATGATGTTCTCAAGTTAAGTTATGATGGACTAGAGGATTATGCAAAGGAGATCTTTCTTGATATTGCTTGTTTCTTTAAGGGGCAATCTACAAAGTACATTATGAAAGTTCTTGATTGTTGTGACTTTAAAACAATTATTGGAGTACAAGTTCTTATTGAGAAGTCATTGATAATTGAAGAGAAATGGAACCTACAGATGCATGACTTGATTCAATTGATGGGCGTGAATATTGTTAAACGAGAATGTCCTGATGATCCTGGAAGACGTAGCAGGTTATGGCTTTATGATGATGTTCGTGATGTTCTGTCAGGGGATATGGTAAGATTTGCTCATATAGACACTACTTTTTTCTTATTCTATGATTTTGTATATTAATAGCAAAGCAAAATCTATAAATGTAGGGAACAAATGTGGTAAAAGCCATAGTTTTGGATTTAACCAAGCCAGAGGAGATATTCATAGATCCTGATGCTTTTGCAAATATGAGAAGGTTGAGGGTGCTCATTATGATTAATGTGCATAACTCTTTCAAAGGTCCTATATGTCTTCCTAATGGACTTAGATGGTTTGAATGGCCTCAATGTCCTCCTTGGTTTCCAAAATTTCCTCTGGTCCAAAGAAGTTGGTTGGACTCGATTTGCACAAAAGCAACATCCAAATTGTGAGGGAGCAATTTAAGGTGTGCATTTAAATGAGTAGTCTTCATTTCCTTATGTTTTATATCCATATCTATATGCATATGATAATGAATATGTATATGTATTATTGAAAACTTTGAGTACTAACTATGATGATGCTCGTTAATGTGCTTAAGAAACATCTATCTCTATTAAATTGTTTATATTTGATTAAAGCATTAGTTACTGGATGTTGATCTACTACAAGAACCAACAAGTGAAATCTTCCCACATTAGGGTAGTATTAAACAATTTCTTATGTGAATGTTATTGTTCATTCGAACAAAAAGATTCAAGAAAAAGCAATCTCATTTCCAAAATATCACAAGTACTGTTGAAGTTAAAGCATCAATAAATTTAATTTACTGCTGATTGAATGATATCTAACGATTGAATGATGAATACACTTAAAATTTTAATAAACATGAACTGAGGATTTAATTATTAGGTCTTTGAAATGATTGATTCTGAAATTTTTTTTTATTAAAGATTCTATATAGCTTACTAGATATTCTTTTCGAAATTACCTTTCAAAAGAGAGGATTTTCTTCCTTATTTGCATGATCATGAAAGAGAGTGTCGCGCTAAATGCATTTGACTGAACCTCCCATTGTTCTCTCTCCAGTCAAAAGTTTTACCGACTCAACAAGTTTCCAGTCAAAATTTTATTAGCAATGGAATTTGACAATTACCAACGTCTTTTACCTTTTGCCAGCACGGAACGGTGCTCTGAGTTTTGCACTACGGACAGGCATAACCGGACCTATGTCACTTGTTTGAATTGATTTTTTTTTCTCAGCTTTCTTTTGGTCCAAATGTCTATCAAAGTTGGTTTCATTATTCTTGCAGGACTTTGGAAAATTGAAGTTCATTAACTTCAGTGAATGCCAGTCGGTGGTTTGTATGCCAAACCTCAATTGTACCCCAAGTCTTGAGGAATTGAATCTCGGTGGGTGCAAAAACTTGGAGCATGTCCACAGATCAGTTGTACATCATGGCAAGCTACAGTTGTTGCATTTATATGGGTGCTCGAAATTGCAAAGATTCCCTGATATTCCGGATAAAGTCAAGGCTTTGCGAGAAATTCTTTTAACAGGGACTTCAATTAAGGAACTTCCTACATCCATAGAAAATCTTGTCTCTTTGGAAATCTTAGTTTTACAGGATTGTAAGAAATTGGAAATCCTTCCATCTAGCATCTACAAGTTACAAAACCTTAAAACTCTATTGCTTGACGGGTGCTCATCACTAAATAAGTTTCCAAAGAAGGAAGAGGATTCGAGTGATCCCCATATGGAGATGGGATTTCCTAAGTTAGAATGGTTAGACCTTAGGAGATGCAATCTATCGGAAGTAGAGTTCTTGGAGGACCATTCCTGTTTTCCCTTCTTAAGAGATTTGTGGTTGTCCAAAAACAATTTTACTAACCTTCCTACATGCGGACACCTATATAATTTGCTCACTTTGGATGTTTCCTTTTGCCGACAGCTGCAAGAGATCCGCAAGATTCCAGGGCAATTGCGTGGTCTAGAAGCAGTTTGTTGTGAATCACTGAATAAAATTCCGTCCGACATATGTCGCGTTAGGGATATTGACTTATCTTTATGTCATGAACTGGTCCGTAAGGGGTTCACCAATGATCTGGTCAAGCTTGAGGTTAGACTCTCTCTGTCTCTGTGAGTTTTGTACTTGTTGGTTGCACCTAGTGTTTTTTTTTTTTTTTTTTTTTTTTTTTTTTTTGGTAAGGTAAGTAGTATTAAATCGACCAGAGAGCTATACAAAAAAGGCGGGGAACACGGTACCGACACATACTCAACTGGACTACATGTCACCTTTGGAGTAGGAGGGTACCGCATTCACCAAGAAACAAAAGATTAAATACACAAAGATCGGGTTATAGAGACCCACATCCTAAGTTATGCCCTAAAAGGCAGTTCTACTCCAAAAACCCGGGGTCTATCCCCAACTGCGCTGCGCCCTTCTATTTCTAGGGGTATCCATGATCGGCTTGTAGGCGAGGCCTTTGTCTTTCACCACCTTGACTAGGTACAATTTCATGGAAGGCACATATAAGCTATGTCCACGGAAGAGAATATCATTCCTAGTCTTCCAAATGATATAACATAACGCTCCAAAGGAGAACCGGGCTATCTCTCGATAAAAACCCTTCCCGAGATATGGAATTGATAACCCAAAGAAGGTTATTTGCCCAAGATGAGTTGTTCCATGGAAGGTTACATTTAGCAGCCCAATAATTAGCCAGAATATTAGAAACATGGCATTCAAAGAAAAGATGGTTGAGTCGGTGTAGACTTGCACAAGGCACATACGAATTAGGAATCCCGCCAATTGTCATGAGGAATGTCCGAGTGGGGAGTCGATTCTTGGTTATAAGCCGAGAGAAGAAATTGATGTCTAGGGGCCAGGGACTTGTCCCAAATAAAAGAAGACCAGTGAACCCGGGGGGCTTTTTGCCGAATTGAGTCCCAGGCCGACGCACTTGAGAAATTCCCGGCAGCATCCTGGTTCCAAGTAAACGTGTCTTGATTCGCTGAAAGGGGGGGAGTATGTATTTGCCATAGTAACAACTCTTGGCGTAATTGTTCCCCATCAGTTGAGTATAGGTTCTTTGCCTTTGCATGTCTATGAAGATCTGAATCGTGGATGTAGCTATTCGAGAAAATTGAATCTAGCGAGCCCATGTCAAGCCATGGATCAAACCAAAGCGATATTGTTTCCCGTCTCTATCTTCCATCGAAATAGGGCTTGAAATTATCCCTAAGAGCAAGCATCTTCCTCCATGTCCAACAAACGAGAGGGTAGGGGTTGAAGAAATCCAGAAATTCGACCTTTTAAGGTATGTAGCATGAATCCACTTGCACCATAGCGACTCTTTATCAGTGAAAAGCAACCAGATATGCTTAGCCATGGCTGCCTTATTACTATCCCTGATTCTTCTTATACCAAGTCCCCCTTCAGAGAAGGGGAGACAAACATCATCCCACGCCACCTTGGCACCACTCGAGCCCATAGAAGGGCCTTTCCAAAGGAATTGCCTACAAATCTGTTCAATCTTGTCCACTACCGAGGAGGGAGCCAAAAATATGGGCCCAATAAGCTTGGATAGCATGAAGTACTGATTTGATAAGCTGGAGACGGCCCCGCAAAGGAAAGAAACCGATGTGTCCAAGATTGGACTCTAGCCGTGAGGCGCCCGACTAGAGCATTGCAGTCCGCTTTGCTTAATCGCGCGGTGATGATAGGCACACCTAGATACCGTCTTGGAAGGGACCCGAGATTGAAGCCAAGAGCTTGTATTATTTGGTGTTTAGTAGTGTCGAGCCCCGAAATAAAGACTTCACTTTTCCTAGCATTAGGGACAAGCCCACTCCAAGAAGAGAATAAGGAGAGGCCTCGTTGGATGCAGGAGATTGATGCAAGGCTTGCTTGACTAAAGAGAAGAACATCATCCGCAAAAAATAAGTGAGTTAGTCTCGTCGCCTTACATCGCCAATGATATTTAAAATCCGGGTGTCGAGTGTGAGAATTGAGGATCCCAGAAAAAACCTCCATAATCAAGGTGAATAGGTAAGGAGACATAGGGTCACCTTGTCTTATACCCCTTCCACTTGCAAAGAAACCATGAAGTTCACCATTTATGGATAGAGAAAATTTTGGGGTTCGTATGCACACCATAATAAGCCTTGTGAGATGACTGGGAAAACCAAACGCTTGCAGAGTTGACTCTAAAAAGTCCCAGTTAAGGGTGTCATACGCTTTCTGAAGTCCACCTTGATGGCACACTTTGGACTATATGGTCTATTGTGAAATCCACGAGAAAAGCTCGAGCAAGTAGAATATTGTCACTAATTCTCCTTCCTTTGATAAAAGCCGTTTGGGCCGAACTAATCACATATGGGAGAACCGCAGCAATTCTAGATGAGAAGATTTTAGTAATACACTTGTAGATAGTATTACAGCATGCAATAGGACGAAAATCAGACACCGATGTCGCATTGGGGGTCTTAGGCACTAGGGCAATGATAGTATTGTTGACTTCCTTGAGTAGGCACCCTGATTCAAGAAAATCCATAATCGCATCAGTGACCGTAGGGCCCACCTTGTCCCAATTCTTCTTAAAAAAATCAGCATTGTAGCCATCGGGGACCAGGGAGCTTTATTTCCAGCTAGAGAGAACATAGCTTCCCGAATCTCCTCCGGTGAAAAAGGTTGGGCTAGAAAGTTGATCTGTTCTTCATTGAGAGGGGATTGAATAAGATCCCTGAGTTCTTGAATAGCTGGCCTTATAACCCCTGTCATCCGGGGTAAGAAGTTCTGGAAGTATGCGACAAAGACCTTCGGTACCTCATTCAAGTCCGAAATGATATGTCCGAACTATCCATGATAGAAATGATACGATTACATAGGTGTCGATGCTTGACCGAGTGATGAAAAAACTTGGTGTTGAGATCCCCTTCCTTTAGCCAACGGATTCTAGATTTTTGTTTGAAGAAGGCCTCCTCAAGAGTACGGAGCTCATAGTATTGCTTGAGCTGTATACGTTCATCTATCGCCAATGAGCTACTTCCGGGTCTAGATGAAGTGCCTCTTGGGTCGCTTGGAGGACCCTTTTGCTGTAGCCACCCTCATAGATATGTCCGAGTAGGCATCTTTGTTTAGACACTTTAGCTGCCCCTTTAGCAACTTGAGTCTAGCATAAAGCTTATACATAGGGGAGCTCGAGACTCGGGCCTCCCAAGGCGGGTAACTAATGCAGTGAAGTCAGGGTGACTCATCCACATATTAAAAAACTTGAAGGGGGTACGTCGAGCCCCTGTAGCCAGAATCCTCACCACCATAGGAGTATGGTCTGACAGTCCCGGGGCTAGAAAAGATGCTTCCGAGAAGGAGAAAGTAGAGCACCAGCAGTTGTTGATCAAGACCCGATCAATTTTCCGTTGCTTCCTTCGAGTGCCGGAGGAAGTAGACCAAGTAAACCGGAAGCCCACATATCGAAGGTCAAATAGTTCCGCTTGATCGAGGCATTTCTTGAAATCATCAAAAGCGGGAAGCCAAACATCGGGGCTTCCCATGCGGTCGAGATGAATCCTTGATGGCATTAAAGTCACCGGCCACCATCCAAGGTCGATCTTTGAGGAGAGAGCCCGGGTTAATAAGTTCATTCCATAAGGGACGCCGGGCGACAAAAGAATGTTCCCATACACCACGAGAGAGAGAAAAAGAAGCCCCGGTGTTCAAAAAAATTAACTTCTCCATGTATAAACTGATCAGAACTGTTCTGCACATTAAAGCAAACTAGAAGAGGGTTCCATCCAACCCAAATACGCCCTCGAGGAGAGTGTTCATAATTAGAAATCCAAATCCAGCCAGGGACTAAGCCAAGAGAGATATTAGGAAAATTAGTAGCTGATACTTTAGTTTCCAAAAGACCCATGCAGCAAATATTATTATGACGAACCGGTATCGACTTGGCTTGTTTAATGGGATTCATCATTCCCCTGATATTCCAAAATCCAATAGACATATACTACTATAAGGGAAAAAGAAAAACAGGAGGACTATCTTCTTTTTGATCGTCTCTTGGTAGACTTATGTTTTGCCTTACCAGAAGTTGACCCAGGAGATGACCCTGATATGTTGTCCAGAGTGGGAGTTTTACCTTTGGCATGAGAAGTAGCGGTGGTACTCTTACCCTGCTGGCCAGCTCAATCTTCACTTCGGTGAGTTGAAGTTCGAGTTCGGGTTGCAGTGTAACGAGACCCCAATTGGCCCGGGCGGTTGACTCATCTTCGGGCGAGCATCTTTGTAGTAATGAGAATTTAAATTGCTAGAAGTGAGGGGGAAGACTTCTCTATTATCCATCATCTTATCCGCACTAGGTGGGCAAACATCGGCATTTGCTGCCTTTGTTGCGGCGGACTTCAGCAAGGAGCCTCCCTCGATCGGACCGGCAAGTGCCTTACGAGTTACCAGCAATGTCCCGCAAATGCGGAACAACATCAACGCAAGAAAGGGGGTCGATGGCTGCCTGTCATGCGGTGAGTCGAGATAGACAAGCTGATCTTCTGTCTGTCCGGCGAGCTCCTCCATCATCAGCGGCTCCAGACGCGGCGGCGGCTCCGAGGCAGCGGCGGCTCCGGACGCGGCGGCGGCTCCGGGCGCGGAAGCAACTCCAGTTGCAGCAGCAACTTCAGCATCATGACCAGGTGGAGCAACAGCAGTCCCGAATCCAGCTTCAGCAACCGTCCCAGCATGCCCGGACAAACTAACAGCTGGGCCATTCTTCTGTCCCGCCCCACCAGCATCCTCTTTTGCCATGTTTACCGCTTCAGAAACAGCAGCCACATAATCTTCGTCACCATCCATTGAGCCCAGGTCATCTGCTGAATCAAAGGATCTTTGTAGGCTGGTTGCTTATTTCTCGAACGAAGGGATTTCCTACTAACTGAATCCATTCCCAGCTGGAGGAGGTCTCGAGGATGAGACTATAGCGGGAGCTCCATAGATATTAGATCCTTGCTTGTTCCTACCAGCGAGATCTCGGCGGATTGCACATTACACAGGCGCTCCCGGATCGGCCTCTTGCTCGGGGCATTTATGTCCAAAGGTACCGCAACTATGACATGTGGCGGCCTCCATTCATATTCCACTTCTACTATACGAGTTTGCCCATTAATATGGACCGTGATAGCCTCACAACATGTTTTGGTGGCTGAAAGTTCTACACATACTCGAGCATAAGAAATCATATTCAAATGTTACGTCCTTTGATCTACATAAAGTGGTCTCCCTACCGCACTAGCGACTTTGCTAATACCCGTAGCAGACCACAGCCCATATGGAAGGTTTTTTAGTCGAATCCAAACCGGTATTGAAGAGTGCTCTCCTTTTTTCAACTCTAGCATAGGATGCCATTGTTGGAGAATTAAGGGTACTCTAGCCACTATCATTGGACCCCCTTCGATCACCTTCCTTCTAAATTCAGGGTCCGAGATATGGAAAAAAAAGAATCCTTGGTCATTGGCCTTGACCTCTAGTAGACGATGGCCCCAAAGATGTTTTAGCGCCGTCTCCACAAGCTTAAACGGGAGTCTCTTCCCAACAAAATATCCAACTAGGCATTCTCGCCAAATTGGATCAGCCGCTTCAAGATCCTCCTCGAGCAAAACACTTCATTTTCCGGTCGACGGGGAGGCTCTACAAATGATAACGAATACCCTTTGCTAGCTGCTTTGGCTATATTGACCCAAGACCGAATGGCGGGGGCCAAAGAACCTTCGGCTTGATGCGAGCTTACGGGTTTTGAGCTGCTGTGGAACGGTTACGCTCATCCCCAAAGCACCACTAGCATGAAAATCAGCGGGGACTGCCTGTCCTAATGTCCACGAGAGGAACCCCCTACAGCAGAAATTTGGCCTACATGTTTCCCTTTAGGCATCAAAATACCCGGCGTTTGGCGCACACCCGGGGCCCTACTCCGGCTACGTTGACGTCCGCCCCTATTCGGGCGAAATTCCAACCCAACGAGACCTCCTATCCATACTATCGGCGGGGAATCGAACTCCTCTTAACTAATCCAAGCAAAACCTCCATTCCGAGTAGAGCTGCGAGGAAGAGGATCTTACCGAGATTGAGCTTTTCGGAGGACCGCCGAGAGATCCCGTCGGATAGCGCGAAGAGGACGAGCTGGCACAAGGGCGGCCGCTAGGACCAGCTACCTCGGGCCGAAGGCGAGTCGAGGGCGAAGCCACCGGACCAGCTACCTCGGGCCGGAGTTGCGGCGGAGCTCGGGCAGAGAGAGCGCAATGAACAGTGTTTTGGTCGATTTTGCTATGGTTGCACCTAGTGTTTGTATACTGCAGAAGGCTGAAAATCCTAGAGCGGTAGGCTAATTAAGAATAGCAAGCATAGAAAGTGAGAACGCATGTATATGTGGTGGGATGGTATAAGGCAACACAAGATACTCTTTATTTATACAACCCTAGTTCGCCGTGGAATTATTAGGATCACTTGATAAAAAACTTCAATGATTGTTCATCCAATTACAAAATCTTCGACAATACATGCCCTATTTCCACCAATTAAGTACAATAGATCTTCGTCATGCTATGGCTAACAATAGCTAAACACGAGGACTCCTCATTGAATCTCATCTTTTAGGTGCCAATTTCGAAAACTATCTAACAATCTACTTCTATGACAGAAATTTCTTCCCGAGAATGGGTTGCCGGGTTCTTCTACCTAGAGGACACATGCGAGTGGTTGCTCCACGATAAAGATGATTATATATCTTTCACAACTTCAAAGGACTTGTATAAGAAGTTCTTAGGATTGGCTTTTTGTGTTGTATTTCGAGCAAAAGAAGGAATGGACTGTGCCATGTTTGAGCTTCTAACATACATTAATGGGGAATTGAGGATGAAAACCCCAACCGATATCACTGCGGTTGATTTGGACCATGTGTGGCTTGAATATTGTGAACCAAAGTGTCTGTGGGGAGAAGACCCTTTTGGTCCAAATGACTCCAGTCATTTCCAGTTCAGAATTAGGGCAACAAGCGCAATTGTGAAAAAGTATGGATTCCGCCTATTATGCAAGCCACTAGAGAATGATTTGGATATTTTGCTTCAAGATGATCAGTTGTTGGATTCAGCTTTACTCTACGAGATTTGGTATGAAGATAGTCAAACGAGCATAGAAGAAGAAAGTTCAAGAGAAATGGAAAATACTAGATAGTAGAACCAGTACAGAGGAAAATAGTTCAAGTAGTTTAGTCATCAAAGTGTAGAACATGGCTGACTTCTCAATTCAGGCCTCTACATGTTTGTGCATTTGTGTGATTGATACATATTCTATGGTGTGTGCAACACTGTGTTTGTATGATACAAAAGCCGAATGCTATATAAACAAACTATATAAGGTGATTCTGCACCCTATATGTAATAGCGCCGACAAGAGCATGAAGGTAATCAAACAAGCATCGAGATGACAATTCAGATGAAGCAGAAGATTTATTTGATAGCGAACTGAGCATCGGAAAAGATTGTCCAAGCAAATTAGCGCACCGATGATTAAACATGGCTGACTTCTCTCTCTCTCTCTCTCTCTCTCTCTCTCTCTCTCTCTCTCTGCGCCTGTGCATGCGTGCGTGTTGATAGTGCAAAATCCGAAAATTCCTGACAAACAAACAAATCTAATATAAAGTGATTCTGCACGTATAAGTAATAGAGATGCCTACAACACTTATAAGGGAATGATTTCTATCGCATGAGGATTGTATATATCACAAATAAAGATCAATGTGCCAAATTACTATATAACTGTTGCTTAGCTGGAATTGCATGGAATATGCATAAGTTAAATCTCCTGCTAGAACTAATTACGGACTTTGGGTATTTCTAATAATTTACCCATATAATAGAAGTATCTCTGTTTCCGAATTTCTCCCAATTACCATAATGTTAAAGAGAGATGCTACAGAAGTTTGTCCTTGTCAAAGACGGTTCCATATTTTTCTGATTTCATGAGACTTGTATGACAAGTTTCTAGGTTTGGCTCTCTTTTGTTGCTTTTGATGTAGAAGATGAAAGAAAAGAAAATATCTTTTGGCATCGTGCCACATGTGAACAACCAAAAGCAGAATGTGGCATAAGAACTCTTAGTTAATTTGATTCGGATCACATATAGATTCAATATCTCAGATTCTTTTTTTTAAATCAGCTAACCATCTGTCATAGAATGAACAATTCAATAAATAGTCAATCATTAGTCAATTGAATCATTAAGTATAGAGATATCGAAACCCCACCCCAGTAACCACCAAATAAAATGATTAACTGGGCAATCTCAAGAAAAATGCGGCAGGGTTTCCATCAATCCCTGGCAATTAAGGGGCACGATTTATCCGCAAAGACCACGAACCAAGAAATGTTGCACGTACTTCTTGTGACCCACCCTCGACAATAGTCGGTGTCGAGAGGTATGGAGTTTAGGAGTATTTACTCGGGAGCTCGCACTCAAGCCATGTCAACCGAAAGGCATCATCACCCGCATTTTGATCTCAACCTATTGAACTTGAGGTCTACATGAATGCGGGTTCTCCTTAACCCATACCCAGTGCAATGGCAGGAGGGTGTCGTGATTCGTTCCCACGTGACGGCATGTCATATGAAAAAGAAAATGAGCGTGAGAAACAAATTTAGGGGTTCTTCCACTACAATAGCCCTCTCAAATGGTGCCTTTTCAAAAGATGTCCTCTGATGCAGCCCGCATTGAAGACCAGCTCTCTCGACCAAGAAGATCAGCCCGCATTCAAGCTCAACGAAACCGAGGAGCCGTATCAATATCTTGAGTCCATCCCGGAAGCTTGAAAGACACCTTGGGAGCCCGCATGACGCTTTTACTAGTTTATAGTTTCTATGCTCTTTACTATTTCGCCTAGTTTTAATGTTCTATCTTTATTTCTCCTAGTTTCAATGTTCTGTCTTTATTTCTTTGGTGATATAAGCCATCCAATTTCTTGTAAAAGACATACGACTTTTGATGAATGAAAAACTTTGCTTTGAAGCAAGAATCATGAACCTTATAGAGTTCATACCCTTGAAAACCTAGAAGAGTTTTCACTCCGTCCTTGAAGAGTTGGAACTTTCGAAATCTGCATCCTTGAAGAGTTGCAGTCATCGATCTAGAAGAGTCAGTACCCCCTCACCTTCCTTGGAGGCCTAGAAGAGCAACCAACGAAGTCTCTACCTTTTCCTGTTCTGTTCGTTATTTCGAACCAAAATTCGACCATCCTACAGTGCTTATTTCAGAAAACCCAAAACAGAGAAATTGTAGATCCAGAAGTCTTCGTTCATTTTAGGCTTTAAAATCAAGTCGATCTGATCTGTATCGACAAAGATACGACTGTTCTCCTGAGCTTGCGCAGTGTTGAAATTTCTGTTCGTCTTGTTTTCCCGTGTGCGAGTCACTCTCCCGATCCTAATTGTGTGAGAAAGCCCAACCTGGGCTTGCATCATTCTCACTTCACCTTTTGGACTCCACTCGTATGAGTATGCTAAATCGTAACTTGTGGGTGCTCAACAAGATATATACTAGGCATGACAGGTTCATTTTATTATTTAAGTTTATTAAACAATCTAAGATAAGATTTTAGGAGTTGCCACTAACCTTAATTTTGAGGGCTGGCCGGAAAGCCTAATTGAGGGTCAAGAGTATCTCCTCAATTTCTACACAACCAAAGATCTAGGGTTCAGGGACTTAAGTTATGTTAATATTTCTATTAACACCCTTTTGATACTTAATAGTTATCATGTTACCTAAGGTGATCATGCATGTCTTTTTACTTTTTCATGCCATTTGAAATTAAAAAGGTGATCATGTGTGGATGGCAATTTTATGCCATTATAATTCTACAAAGATTAAAAAGAAAGGTGAATAATTTATATTGAAATTTGCAATGCAGTAAGTGAACACCCAAGGAAAAGTAGTAAACCTAGACATACAATCCTAAAAAAGGATAAAGAAAGGAAAGGAAAAAAAGAAACCCGCACCTCGTTGGGTTTTTATACAACACGAGAGAAAACTCAAAACATATGTCGGGTATTTAATGAATAATACAAGAAAAGGTCGGAATGGAAATCGACCATCACTGTCTTCGAGATCGCCTTCTTCCAAGGACCAGCATCTTGAGCCTATTCTAGCTTCAATCTAAGGCTATGCAAACAAATTACATTTGAAACAAATATCAAATCATGCAAAAGATAAACAAAACATGTCAAAGTATCAAGCAAATAGCAATCAACCGATTCAAGTTAGCCTTTGGGTAGGCCTTTTATAATTGCACACGCAATGTGCCGTTAGACCATTTCCCCATTCATTATTAGATGCAGTTCATGGTGATTAGCCATCATTAACATTCACTCACAATGACTAACACCATAAGTCCCTGAGTTGAGTTCTAATGTGTAACCCCAAGCTTAACCCATGAGCACACATCAGATTTACATGATTATCTAACAATCATATGCATAGAACTTGAAAGTAAAAATATAGTAAGTCTGAAGATCTTGGTTCTCATCCAATTAAACAATTAGTAAACCGACACCGGGTCACTTCATACATTCATCATGCATTAAGCACAAATTGCATGCTTCAAAGGATCATCAAATGATCTTTTCATTTTCTGTTGATAAAATTCATGATATAAGGATCAAAAGTTGTGAAGACACCAAAAGTTGGTTCTATATGCATTATTTTCTAAAATTCTTAGAACACAATTGGGACACAATGGGCAAAACAGGGGAATTTGCAGCACAACAATCAAAGAACAAGAAATTGAAGATGATCCATGGGGTAATTAGCCTCACAAAAATTATAGCACATCAAGTAATCAATATAAAACAACTTTCATGATTAAAGTTTCCTAAGAAAAGCTATGCATGATTTTATAAAAATCAAAGAATACAGGGCAATGCATTCAAAACAGAACAGGACAACAGGATTCTAACGCAAAACTTATGGTGATTTGTCCTAGTTGATGATGTCCAAAAATTCTCAAAATTCAACACAAGATGGTCCTAAAGATGAAATCAATGCTCATAAAGGACTTGACTTCAGAATATTTATGGAAAAAATTCGCGTGAAATTGGCAAAATGCAGACACATAATTGCCCCAACATGCATTCTAAATTTGCAAAATTTTCAGATTTCAGGGCAACTTCACAAAAATGGAAAAGGAGTCTATTGATATGAAAATGGACCAAACTTGACATCATTGGAAAGTTCAAGGAATGTTCTTAGGCTTCCTCAGAGACCCCAGGTTCAATTAAGATTGATTTCATGCCTAATTTATAGCATTTGCACAAACACACGAGATTCCAACATATAGAGCAGTAGCATGTTCAAAAAATGCATGGCCTATAACTCTTATATGACATGGAAAAAATGGGAGAAAATCATATAGATTGTATATAGGATCATGAACATTTTTCATTAAGGGACTTACACCTGAATATGATCAAATGCATGGTACAAAATTAACAAAGGCAAAGTAAACATAATCAACATGTATGATGACAGAATCAAAATTCCACTAATACATGTGATATGTGGGTTAATGACATCCATTTGGAATAATTTATACTTTCTTAAAATGATATTGAGATGTATAATAACTTTCATGAAGACATTATAGTCAAGTGATCACAATTACACAACTAATTCCGCACGAATACCAATTCGGACTAAAGCAAGGCAAGGATAACCTAAAGACGATTTTATGGGATTTTCACCCAGTGAATGTTGTCCAAAAAATTTGAAATTTTTTTTTCATGAAGAACATCTATACATGCAATTTTCTAGAAGGAATCAACTAGAAATTAGATCTATAAAAATCACTAAAAAATTGACAAGCAGAGAACTCATACTTGGGAATGAACTGAACAGCAAGAGTAAATGATGATTTTTGATAGGTATGGCTTGGAAATACTCATCCAAAATTATGAGAAAAAAGCATTTCATAAGCAACATCTATACAAAAAAAGCATTTCAGGCAGTTAGGAATTACAAACAACAATGTCTAGCACGGACGTTTGGAGGCTGATCCACCTATCTTAATGAACTTCGAAAATTCTAGAAAAATTATATAATTATGTTGATTGATTTCATAACAAACAAACTTAAAAATGAATCAGAAAAATCAGCAAACTTCAAAGGTCAGAACATCACTGATCACAAGAAATGCAACTCAACATAACAGTACACACCACCGACTTTTATAGAGGTTTTCAGGTAGTAAATGATGTCCGATCAGGACATTTCTATACATCTTGGAAAGATCATTGACTTGACTTCGAATGTCATGAAGACATCGAACACAGAAAAGCACGTTTTCAAGCTCATATTCAATCATTTACCAGATCAGGTCTTCTAATACACAAAAATTGCAGAACAAGTTTAAATACTAAATCAAACAAATTCAAGCCATGATCAATTATCCAAATCCATCCTATAACGTCTAGAACACCTCATATCAGCTGTGATCACCATCAAACCAGACCTAGGTGTGAGCTCTAGCCCCGATTATCTAACGCAATCTCGCCTCATCGAACTCAAGAGCAAGAACAATACCTTAGTTGCGGTTTCCCGACGATTCGAGTTTGAGCAGGGCAAAACCGATATGCAACCGCACCAAGGGACATTGAGGGGATCTTGGAGGAGGCTACAATTGCCGGAGGGGCTGAATCGGCATTGGGATAGCTCTGATCAAGTACCGGATAGAACCGATTCGGTTTGGACCGGTTCGCGATGCCAAAACGGAACTAATGAATATTGAGGTATACTTCGTGCTGCGAAAGGGATTTGGCCAGTAGAATACTGAGTATTATTGATGCCACGAAGATGGACAGCATTTTTAGCGTACCTATAGGGTTTGATTCGATCTTGCACTTTGGTAGATTGAAAACCAAGCCAATCTTGACAAAGTGAAAAGTGGAATGGATTCAATCATTCTAGTCGGAAAGCATTTATCGATGCTAGGATCCGACCTACGTTAAAAGCTTTCTTTTCTTATGAAATTTTGACTTAATGGCAAACAATAATTATTGAGGTATACTTAATGGCAACAATAATTATTTTGCAGTAAGTGCTGTCATTAATTATTAATTGATTTATAATTGGACTGGTTCGCAACGCCAAAACGGAACTAATGAATATTGAGGTATACTTCGTGCTACGAACGGGATTTGGCCAGTAGAATAGTATTATTGATGCCACGAAGATGGACAACGTTTTTAGCGTACCTATAGGGTTCGATTCGATCTTGCACTTTGGTACATTGAAAACCAAGCCAATCTTGACAAAGTGAAAAGTGGAATGGATTCAATCATTCTAGTCAGAAAGCATTTATCGATGCTAGGATCCGACCTACGTTAAAAGCTTTCTTTTCTTATGAAATTTTGACTTAATGGCAAACAATAATTATTGCAAACACCGTCTATTGTCACACCAACAATCCAAATACAAGTGAATGGAATAACTCGGTTACAAATTTAAACACCATAATGATTATTTGACGTGAAACAATTAGAATGCAGATAGACTACTCAATAATAATTATTTTGACTTGAAATATGTAACTCATCTACACTTTTTAAAACTAATTTGTATCTTCCATATGGCAATGGTGTAGAGGAAGCCAAACTTAGGCGCGCACTACCAACTGACAACGTTGTAGCTATTGGAAAATGAATTTTCGATGTGTGTTCATCACTAATGATGATATAAGATTCAATGATTGGCATTTGGCTTGAAGAAATGAGTGCGTGCTTAATCCTATCGGTGGTTTGTTGATCCTCCTTATTTTTTGGATTTGGCTTTATTTTGTAGTATTATGCCATTTGCTCCGCTTTGTTTGCTTTATCATGAAGGACTATGTACTTCTCATATATCTTTTGACCTATGAATACAACTTTTTTCAACAAAAAGAAAAACTAATTTGTACCTATTAACTAAACAATTAATCAATGATGTGGTTTTTAAAAAATGAGCTATGAAAACATTGTCCGTTACTCATCTAGGCTTCTTTGACATTGGAAAATTCCGATAAAATTGTTCAATCTGATCTTCAGTGAAAAAGAAATGTCGGAAGGGACGTGTTGAAATGTGATTTGTCAAAAGTTAAGATTTAAAGTCCAATTAGACGGAGTTCCTTCGATATATCCACTCACCTTCAAATCGTCACAGGTTTTGTGGGAGTTGGGCAAGAATGAAAAATGCGTCTTTTGCCATGTGCATCATTTCTTTTATAAATCAATTAATAATTAATGACAGCACTTACTGAAAAATAATTCTTTTTTTTTGTCGGTACTACTATGAAATAATTCAAGTAGCAAGGAATGGATTAGACAAATGGATAAAGATAGCAATAGTAACGAATGACAACTCGTACATAGAGGAGGGATCCAACCAGGAATCGAGTATGTAGAGACATCTTATGAACATGATTTACTTTTGTCAATGCACCATTTCCTAAAAAATTGTTCAAAAAATCTTAAATTTATTACACGACGATCAATTCAACTATTAATCTTTAAATTGTGTCAATTTTTTTTTAGGGTCGGTAAAAGATTATTTCATTTTAACACGAAAACGTAGATGGATACATCAAACGTGCTTCGGAAGATAACAAGTCCAACAGATGAGGCGGTGGAAATGATACCCAATATAAAGGAAGAGTGTCGTGGAGTTGGACTTTTGTGATCCAATCCGTAATCCACAACATTATTATGAGTTCTAGAGCAATAGAGCAAGGTAAGGTTAGGCAAAAAAGTCAATGAAGTTCTGCTCGCTTGGACCAGTTCTCGTTCCTCCCACGTGGGTTGCTCATCACCACTTATTTGCTGAACTACAGACAGGTTGTCGGATTCAACCACCCACTTTCTGATCAGATTGAGGCAAAGCATACCCGAGACCTTGCAGCAGGCCTAAGGTTTCAGCTTGAAAGACTGACCGCGTCTTCACCACTCGAGCAAATCCCCCAGTCATCTTACCTGTTGAGTCCTGGCATACACTAGCGACGGCACCAGAGTTTGATTCTCCAAGGAAGGAGCTGTCGACATCGAGTTTCAGAGATCCGCACGCCGGCGGTACCCAATTCAGAAGTGCATTACTCCGATTTGTTGCGACTTTCTTGGTTTACAAAGCAGACACAGCGATTCGGGTAATACTCTTCTCCTGTAGAGATTTTTTGTTATGCTAGTAATAGATCAACTGATCAAATAGTAGTATCTTGCCGTCGATTGGCCCACCACCTCGACAATCATTGAGCTGCCTCACCACATATCGGGTTGCCACTTCAACCACCATTCATTTCATTGATCATCGTTGAAGGCCTCAGACCTTGTTTGACGCCATTGAAGTCTGTGAGGTCTCAACCTCAGAGCGACCGTCAACAGAAAGGTGAATTTAGAACACTATATATCACCAAGGTCATAGGTGACAAATGCCATGTTGAACTTATCAAACATTCAGCAAACGTCTTTGCTTTCCCGTTGTCTTGCTTTGAATAGTTCGATCG
The DNA here is from genome assembly GCA_014182735.1 of Corymbia maculata. Taxonomy (NCBI): domain Eukaryota; kingdom Viridiplantae; phylum Streptophyta; class Magnoliopsida; order Myrtales; family Myrtaceae; genus Corymbia; species Corymbia maculata. The sequence goes on along the minus strand of CM024686.1, from coordinate 23,236,214 downwards.
TTTGTAGAAAACTGGCTCGAATATTATTCTTTTTTAGGGGCAAATATTTTATTGTTGTTAAGTTGCTAGTACTATCACATCCCTCAAAGCAGGTAGGCCATAATCTTAGAACTCGTCAATGCAGTTATTGTGGATGATGATCTCCTACCTATCTAAATAAATATCGAATCTAATGCTTTTTTTATCGGTCAAGACATGATTAAATGCAGAACGAACTCGTCTTCATGTCAGAGCTCTCCAACGAATTACCATTCTTTGATATTTCACTTCTTCCTTTCTCTTCGAAAGGGTGAGCAAACATTCACGAGGGCTCTTCACTAAGCAAAATATAAAAAAGAGAAAAAAGATATCAGGAGGACCGAGCTAAAGCTACTGAATTATAATGTGATAGTCTAAGCGTGCATTACACTGTTCAAATTCATCGAATACAAATCAAGGTCCAAGTGTGGGATGGCATATCATTTCAATTCCTATTTATACCTCATATCATTTCTGAGTAATATTTAACAAATTTATCACTTAAATTCACGATTTTACATTAAAGAAAATGAATCAGTGATTAAAGAAAAGCAATTATGCACTTTGAAAATTAATATAACTTCATTTCCTTAATTAATCCTATTTTATATTCTTAGACACTTTTCATCCCATTTTCTATAGTGGCTATAATTTCAACTGAAAGCTGGTATGACAAATTGTAATGTCATTTGCTAAATTAGTCATAGATATGGGTGAGACAAGAATTCAATTTCAAGGTGCGTTACATTTTTTTTGTCGAAAAATATGCTCATTTCATTAAATACTAAATCAAAGTTTGTGCAAACATCTGAGCATAATAAATCTGCAAGAGCTTGAAGAGGGTTCACAAGCCAACTATAAGGAAGGATCTTCTTGCAATGGGTCTTCACGATCCAGTCTACGACTTGATTTGCATATTTGAGACAATGGGCTAGCTGGACACCTAAGTCGGTGTAGCCAAAATCTCAGTTCCCATCACATAGTGCACAAGTGATAAGTTATCACTCTCCACAACAGCCTGCAAATCAATTTCTCTGTGCAGATCAAAGAGAACTTTTACCCTTTCGAGCGTCTATTGCAGGGCCAAAGTTTCAACTTCAATTACTGATGAAGCTCAAATCGATTTGACGAAATTGTCCACTACAACACCATTCGAATCTCAGTGCACTCCAGCAACAGCTTCATCTGTCGTCCCGTCCACCCACGAGCCATTCGAGTTAAATTTCAACACTCCAAACGCTGGTGGATCCACTTCGCAAGTTGATTTCCAACTCTCTCGATTTTCGATTGTGTCTCTGGGTTCCACCTAAGATAGCTTTTTGGCGCTGCAAAAGCCTCATGTACCACCATGGTAGCTTGTGGCTGTCTTGATTGAAAAACATCGGCATTTCAGGCATTCCAGATTGACACAGGATTCCAGTAAGCTCCTCTTGTCGGTAAGAGATTCTTCAATTCAAATAGCAATTGAACCCATTTGTCCATTCGCATAATATTATGTTGTTGAATTATAATATGGAGCCTTTGATCAAACGAAATCTCTTTTGTCCAAGGGTAGAGGAGAAGTAAATGTTATGCTGTTTCGGGCATTTAGCGACACACAGAGAAAGCAGATTAGGTGTGACTTTCCTCTTGTACAGATTCCCCATAGTAGGAATTGCATTCTGGTATACACTCCAGAGAAATAGTTGAATCTTCGGATAGGCTCTAAGTTTCCATATATTTGTCCATAGGATTCTAGCGGGTTGATTGGAGGATGATGGTTGATCAATACTCTCTTGCTGGGCTGTGGATTGTAGCTTGTTATAGGTGCTTTTAGCTATGAAGCTTCTAGTTTTATGTATTGTCCACACAAGTCTATCTTCCCCAGCATTCCTACTCAAAGGAATGGCCACAATTTCCTCCACAATACTCTCATCAAACAAACTATTCAGCAACTGCTCATTCCACACTATCTGGTTATGGTTAATCAAGCCATCCACTCTTTGAGGGACTCCTTAGTTGGCTGGTCCCCCTAGCGCACCAACTGATGACCAAGTATCATCCCATACGTTGATAGATTTTCCATTTCCCATACCACCTAACATCCGGTGCAATTGAATCCCTTCCTAACATTAAGCTTTACCATCCTCAAGACGGTCTTATTCCTTTCCCTACAGTCCAGAAATTTCCCGGTGGATAGTATATGCCCTTCAACAATCCACTCCATAGAGCGGTGGGTAGTTGTGAGGGCCTCCAAGCTTGTTTACCCAACATCGCTTTATTGAAGATGATTAAATCTCGGAAACCCAATACTCCCATGTCTTTCCTGGTCTTGAGGATCTCCCATTTCTTCCAATGCAATCCCCCCTCGAGCCTCATTTGGTTTCTACCAAAAAGATGCAATCTTCTTTTCTATGGCTTTGCTTACAATTTTTTGGTATTTAAATAAGGTGCGTTTGATTTGACTTTTTAGTGACTATAAAAAAAAATTTGAAAAGTATGATTGACCAACTTTTGAAGCAAAAGCACATGCATGAGGGCTAGTGTACTTAATGTGTACATAAGGAGAAAAAACAACAAACTCAAGACAATATGTCATGCCCCGACCCTCGAGCACGTGACGATTCCCATCTTTCCACTTTCGGTCATTTGAATGCGACGTCCCAGGACGCGTTGCCGACCATTCTTTTTATCTTTCAATTAAGCACATGCGGAAGCGATAATCAATCTCCATACAATTTAACGAATTGGGATAGTCGGGAAAGTCAATCGAAACACAATCAATGATGCCGGATTATTCATCTTCGATTAACCTTAGGAAGTCTATACAAATAGGCCCTTACCACGGGCTACTTCCTACAGAGCTAACCAAACAAATAGGCCAGGATTAATCTACTTCTCCCAAGACGCGCTACCTGTCGAATCTGCCTCCAACCAACCTGAAAATGGTTATTCAATAACCAGTGAGATGTAAATCTCAGCGAATTCTCGCCCTAATCCCCGGCTAGGACACCAACTCGCCTCGGGGTACCTATGGCGCGATCTAACACCTCAAGCAGATCAATAGCAGAACAACCATACATCTTAGGCAATGCCTTAATACAAACAATACTATCATGATCACATCGACAAGCAATCGACTCGCAAATGACCTTACCGGCCATGCCATACCCTGCACGGTAAATACACACGCAATTCACCAGTAATGCATTTTACACTCTCAGCATTACATTAATCAATCACACTCGAGTCGTGTCGCAAGCGATCTCACCTGGCCATTACCACACCCTGCACGGTACCAACTCAGGCATATCATGAACAATGCACAAACACAAATGTAATCAGAACACAATGCTGTTTGTCTCTCATGCACTCTTGCATTCATGCGTGTTCCAATTATGCATCTCCCCGCATAAACACGCATCAGGGCACAATCATTCTACCTCCCCGTGTAAACACACCTCAGGGTTCTACCTTTTCCCCGTGTCAACACGCATTAGGGCCCAAATCTCCACCTCCCCGCGTAAACACGCCTCAGAGCTCAATCTTTTCCCCGCGTAAACACGCTTCAGGGCCGCCCTCCACCCCGCGTCACACGCATCAGGGCACGATTATTCCACCTCCCCGTGTAAACACACCTCAGAACTCTACCTTTTCCCCGCGTCAACACGCATAAGGGCCCAAATCTCCACCTCCCCGCGTAAACACGCATCAGGGCCGCCCTCCACCCCGCGTCACACGCATCAGGGCACAAGTGGACTCATAAGCACACGTCATAATCCACACAAGGCATGCATGAAGTCCACATACGAAGCAGTGAGTATTCCACGCATTATCCATGAATCGCCACATTGCGATAATCCAATAATCAACCAATTTCATAAGGAATGCCACATAATTCCCGGAATATACGTGCTTTAATCAATAAGGCATAAATAGGCAATCAGCAAATCAATCAATTATTGCCTCAGACGATGTTCGTCTCACAATAATGCGACAACCGGTAATTCTCATCAATCACTAATTACCACAATTACTTATCAAAAGTAATTAATCCAAACAGCAATCCAACATGCTTTCATCATAACGACACGTCAAATAATTCCCACGATTTAATTATAAATAAACCACATTATTCACCATTAAACTATATTCGATTATTATTAACATAAATAATAATAAACCCGAATTTCCACAAGTAACCATAATCCCGAATTTCCACAAATAACCTTAATCCCGAATTTCCACAATTAATATAAATTCCGAATTTCCACGATTACTAATAATTCCGAATTTCCTCAAATACCAATAATTCCGAATTTCCTCAAATACCAATAATTCCGAATTTCCTCAAATATTATTAATTTCGGAATTTAATAATTAATATTTATTTTCGGAATTTAATAAGTAATAATTAAAAAGAAATTATTTCTTTTTAATAACAATAATACTAACACAGATTATTCCACTAATCCTCAATTATCCCAACTAATCGTCGTTAATTATCCTTAACCACGTTTAATCACATAAACAACCAATAATCGCGATTAACTCTAATCCGCCTCCTAACTAAAATCAACACTAATCTAATCTCCCCCTAAACAAGTTTAGCGGATTAATCGAGGGTTTAGAACTTAAACTCACCCGGTAACAAAACCGACGATACCGGCGCGACGGCGACAGCGACGACGAGGCGAACGCACGGGAACTCCCGGCGCGTCGGGACGAGGCGGCCCGGGGCCGGATCTCGGCGGCCAAGGGCGGCTGTCCGCACGGCGAAAGGCCGAGAAGCGAAGGGACCAGCGACTGAGGTGGCTCCGGTGAGGCGGGAGAGGCTCGGGAACGATCCTCCGGCGGCCTACGGCGGTGACCGGCGGCGGCGGGCAGCGGCGAAGCTGCTGGCCGCGTGTCCAAGTCACGGCCGGAGGAGCCAAGAGGGAGAGGGGAGCACGGCGACGGCAGCTGGGACGGCTCCCCGCGGTGGTCTCGGGCGGCCGGACGACGGCGAAGGGCGGCCGAACGGCGAGGGTGGCCGTTCCGGCTCCAACCCGACGGAAAAGAGAGAGAGAGACCAGCGGAGGCGACGGCGGCCGAGCTGGGTGGTCGGGCGAGGACGGCGGCGACGAGCGACGGCGAGGTGGCGGCCGGCCGCTCCGGGGTCCAGGCGAGCGGCTCCGGCTCCGGCTGAACCAGATCCGAGAGAGAGAGAGAGGGAGAGGCGATAGAAGGCAGCCGGGCGGCGTTCCGCGGTGCCAGGCGGAGGGACGACGACGGCCGAGCGACGGCGAGGCGGCAGCTCGCTGCTCCGGCGTCCAGGTGGCCGGCTGGCGTCACTGCGACGGCGAACCGAGGAGGAGGAGAGAAGGGCAAGCCAGGCAAAGCCGGTTCGGCGTGAGGCCGGCGGGCGACGACGAGCTGGCGAGACAGCGGTGCTGCGGTGGTGACGAGGTGGTCGCTGGTCTCGCCGGCGGGGGAAGCAAGGCGGCAGCAACTCTGGCCAAGAAAACCAGAGGAAGAAGAAGAAGAAGGAAAAGAAGAGGAGGACGAAGAAGCTGCAGGGGAAAGGGGGCGTCGATCGTGCATGGGGGAAGGGGGGGAGAGAGAGAGAGAGAGAGAGAGAGGTCAGCGGGTCAGAGCAGCAGGGGATGGGTGGCTGACATGCATGGGGAAGGAGGAAAAGAAAGAAGAAAAGAGAGGAGAAAGGACGAGCGGCAGGGGGGCGCAGGAGGAGAGAGAAAAGAGAGCGTGCGAGAGAGAGAGAGAGAGGGGACGCGCGGGAGAGAGAGGGAGAGAGAGAAAAACCCTAAAACTTAAAACACAAAAAGGCTTCTAGAAGGGGGGTACTAGGTCCTCTTTACCCCTGAAGCGCGGTTCCCAAAATCCGGTCCTAATCTCGGCCCGTTAATCCATTTCGGGCAATCTCCGGGCTTACCGGAGAATTTGGGAATTAATGAGGCGTTGTCCAATATTTTTGTCCCAACGTCCTTGAAAGTTCGATACCCGAAATCGGACTGAATCTCATGATTAATCTCAACCAATCGCGACTTTGGCACGACCTGACTTTCGGGCAGCGTTTAGGAGGTTCCATGCGTTTGACCCGTGGTTGATAGCTTTTCAACCCACGATCGTATATATTCAAATCGGGGTGATCCTCGGTTGTCATGTAATCGCGAGGGATCAATTGCTCACCACGAATGCGGGGTCAATAGGAATTTAACATCGTTCGTCGTTGATATCGAAGTCGTGCAGAATCACCCGCGATCCGACCTCGTATTCCGCTGAATCGATATTTCCATTCGCTAATTGACCTGCAACAACGTGGTATTGTCCCTGCTTGATCCTTATGGTCGAGTGGTCAGTCCCTGATTGAATTCACTAGTCGTACGCGCATCCGTCCTTAATCGCCTTTCCGAACAGTCAGTTAACTCGTGAGGGGCCAGCTTCGAATGAACGTAATTAACAGTGCATTGATGAAATAGTCACTCCACACATGCCGAAGTGGGTCGAAATCCAGGACGTCACACAATATGTCTTTCGAGTAGTCACGAATAATTTATAATTTGCAAAAACTAAAAATAAAACGAAAGAAAAAAACTCATTGGTTCGAATGCCATTTCCTAGAAGTCACAGCAAAGTATTTCACTGGGGTAGCTAAGATGTCAGGCTCATCCACGAGCAACTTCATTAGAAAAAATTAATTAAAACTGATATAACTAGTATAAACACCTAGAGGGGGGTGAATAGGTGTAGAGAGATTAATCGATCAAATATATATTAATTTTCGAATCAACGAACGAAATCAAGTAGAGAGAGTTAGAGAAGATTGCAAACATTGTTTATAGTGGTTCGGCTTTTGATAAGCCTACGTCCACTCTCCGAGCGACCAGCCAATCGGCTGTATTTCACTATATGATCAACGGTGATTACACACTCTCGAGTGTTTGTACTTGGTGATGATCTGTCTCACTAAGTCATTCTCTTTTTGTAAAACACCTAGATCACTCAAATGCGCAATATGAACAACAATTGAAGAATTGAATCAGCTTTGGAATGATGTTCATCTTTTTTCCCCCTAAGTCTCAACCTACCCTTAAATACTCTCCAAGCCACACTCGACCGTTGGCTCTTTCCTAGAGAGTTTAGTCTTCCCTTTTTTGGACAGACTTTATAAGACAAGTCTTTTTAACCGTTGAGGGTAGATCAGATCCCCTTAGATTTTGTTCGCCCATACAACCAGAATCCGGGCTTCCATAAGTACTCTATTCTTCATTGGAAGTTGCTCATTAATTGATCCTGTCAATCAGATTAGTATAACAAAATCAACATAAATAAGGTAAGTGAAATACTCTACCGTTGGTGATCTTATCGTGTAGGTTTATCTTAAGTCTGATGGTCTTAAGTTCTGAATCAACCTAGATTTTCAGTCTGGTTCATTCAGACTTAAAATCTCAGTCTGGTACGGTCAGACTTAAAACTCGGTCTGGATGAGTTTTTCCGTCTGGTACGGTCAAACTTAAAACTCGGTCTGGATGAGTTTTTTCGTCTGGTACGGTCAGACTCTTAGACATCTTATGCTTTATCTTCTGCAATAAGCAGACTTTAAAGCTTATGTCATTCTGTGTCCTTTTCCTCCAAGAGATTGATATATGTGTATCATTCATAAGCTGTTTGTTAGCATCAAAACTAGGAGTTTTCTCAACAAAAACTCCTATTCTTAGTTGACCCACAAATAAAAAAATAAAAAGAGGAAGCCATGCATGTGGGTACAATAAACATATAGAGAAGATCACATGGTGAATAAACTACCTCAAACAAGGTACCAAATCTTAGGCAACTCATTGCTCATTGTTAGCCTCCTCTATTTCCTGATTCTAATGGCTTCTTCTTCTTCTTCTTCCAAACCAGAAATGAGTTATCACGTCTTCTTGAGTTTCAGAGGTCCAGACGTTCGTAACAACTTTCTTAGTCATCTCTACACAGCTTTAGATCAAACGGGAATATACACTTATATTGACAGTGAAGAACTGAGAAGGGGAGAGCATATATCACCTGCACTTATGAAGGTGATTGAGGATTCGCGAATTGCAATTGTCATTTTCTCTGAGAACTATGCTTTCTCAACCTGGTGTTTGGAAGAGGTGGCGAAAATCATGGAGTGCAAGGCACAGAAGGACCTAATTGTGTTGCCAGTCTTTTACAAAGTGGAACCAAAAGAAGTGAGAGAAGGAAGAAAGAGTTATGGGATAGTTATGGATAAACATGAGTCCAAGTTTGGGAAGGATTCGGAGATAGTGAAGGGATGGAGGAATGCTCTTTTTGATGTCGGTAGCCTTTCTGGGTGGGAGTTAAATGACGGGTAAGTAATAATTGATGTGACACGCTGATTTGTCATTGTTTTTATATGCTGAATTACATCTATCATTTTTATTCGATGAAACTTAATCATATCTTTGAACCCTTTGAATCAATGAGTCAAGTAATTTTCTGGATTTTGCTAGAGATGAAGCAAAGCTTATAAAGAGAATTGTGGAGGAGATCTCTATGCAGCTAGACCGAACACCCCTACATGTTGCTAAGCATCCGGTTGGGATACATCCCCAAGTGGTAAAGCTGGAATCGATGTTAGATCTTGAGTCTGATGATGTTTTCATGATAGGATTATGGGGACAAGGAGGCATAGGAAAAACAACTTTAGCTAAAGCCCTTTATAATGTTATTTTTAGACAATTTGAGGTTTCATGTTTTTTGGCAAATGTTCGACAAGCTTCAAAAAATTATGAGGATTTAGTTCCTTTGCAAGAAAAAGTGTTGGCCGAGATATTACTTAGACAAAAATTAGTAGTAAGTAGTGTTGATGGAGGTATTATTTTAATGCAAGCTAGACTTTGCCACAAAAAAGTTCTTCTGGTTCTTGACGATGTCAATGATGTAAGACAGTTAAATGCTTTAGCTGGAGAGTGTAAGTGGTTTGGTAAAGGAAGTAGGATCATCATTACAACAAGAGATAACCATTTGCTAACTTCCCATGGGATAGACAAAGATCATATCTATGAAGTTAAAACTCTAGAGAATTGTGAAGCTTTTGAACTTTTCAATAAGTATGTTTCTCTGAGAAACAACATAATAGTAATAAGGAGGGATCTTGTGGTTAGTGCTTTGCATTATGCTAATGGTCTTCCTTTAGCACTTGAAGTATTGGGCTCTTTCTTATGTGGTAGAAGAGAAAATGAGTGGGAAAGTGCGTTGAATAAACTTGCCAAAAGTCCCAACAAAACCATCAACGATGTTCTTAAGTTAAGTTATGATGGATTAGAGAACTATGCAAAGGAGATTTTCCTTGATATAGCCTGTTTCTTCAAGGGGCGATCTATTGAGTATATTATGAAAGTTCTTGACTGTTGTGATTTTGATACAACTATTGGAGTGCAAGTTCTTAAGGAAAAGTCCTTGATATTTGAAGAGAAAGAGACCCTACAGATGCATGACTTAATTCAGTTGATGGGCATAGATATTGTTAAACAAGAATGTCATGATGATCCTGGAAGACGCAGTAGATTACGGGTTTTCGATGATGTTGTTGATGTTTTATCAGGGGATATGGTAAGATTTGCTGGTATAGACACTGATTTTAGTCTCTTATTCTCTGACTTTGTATATTAATTGCTATGCAAACTCTATGAATACAGGGAACAAATGCAATAAAAGCCATTGTTTTAAATTTACCCAAGCCAAAGGACATATACATAGGTCCTAATGCTTTCGCAAACATAAGAAGGTTGAGGGTGCTCATCATGGTTAATGTGCATAATTCTTTCCAAGATCCTATTTGTCTTCCTAATGAACTAAGATGGTTTGAATGGCGTGAATATCCTTGGATTCCAAAATTTTTCTCTGGTCCAAAGAAGTTAGTTGGACTTGATCTACACAAAAGCAACATGCTAGTAGTGGGGGAGCAATTTCAGGTGCACATTTAAATAATGGTCTCTATTTTCTTCTCTTTTGTATATTTATATCTATTGCCATATCGATATGAATATGTATTATTGAAAACTTTGAATGCAACAATTGCTAATTCGGATGATGCTAGTCAATGTGCTTAAGATACACCTACATCTATTAAATTGTTTATATTTGATTAAGGCATTAAATACAGGATGTTGGTCTACTACATGAACAAACATAAGTGGAACTTCCCGTTTTAGGACACTTTCCTATGTGAATATTGATTTTGATTCAAACAAAAAATATTCAAGAAAAAGTCCAATCTCATTTTCAAAATAACAAGCTCGGAGAGGAAAACAAATATTACAAGTGTCATAACCTTTGTACGACACTTAATTGAGTATCATAACTTTTTTTTTGATTATTTAACTGGCATGACTTCCACATATCACTTGAATGGCCATACCTTTTAAAAAACATTTACCACTAGTGTTCGATACTTGATACTTGTGGTGAATGTTACAAAATATATTTACTTTGAGTATAATAACTTTCAATATATCACATGAATGCCCTTACAACGTTCACCACTACTTCGGATTTCCGATACTCGTGGTGAATGTTACAAAATATTTACTTGAGTATAATAACTTTCAATATATCACTTGAATGCCTTTACTACATTCATCACTAGTGTCATATCATGTCGGATTTCCGAAACTCATTGGACGTTTTTAAAGAGGTATGTCACTCAAGTGAGCAATTAAAAAATAATGACACTTAAGTAATTGAAAAATAAAATTATAACACTACAAATATTATGACACTTGTGATGTATTTGCCGCGAGCATAAAGCATTGGTGACTTTTGAGTATTGAAAATAGAAACATAAGTTATGACACTTTGAACTTGAATGCTTCAGAATGTTTATCAAAGTTGATTTCATTGTCTTTCTGCAGGACTTCAAGAAACTGAGGTTTATCAATTTCAGCAAATGCCAGTCACTTGTTTGTTTACCCGACCTCTCATGCACTCCTAATCTTGAGGAATTGGATCTACATGATTGCAAACATTTGGTAAAAGCCCATGAGTCGGTTGCATATCACGAGAAGCTACAGTTGTTGAATTTATATGGGTGTGAAGAGCTAAGTGTTTTTCCAAGTGTGCTCAAGTCCAAAAGCCTTCGATATCTTAATCTTACCAATTGCTCAAAGTTGGAAATGTTCCCCGATATTCCAGATAAAATGGAGGGTATGCAAGAACTTCAATTGAAAGGGACTGCTGTGAAACAACTCCCTACATCCATAATAAATCTCGTCTCTTTATGTGTGATGGTGTTAGATAAGTGCAAGAACCTAACAGCCCTTCCGTCTAGCATTTATAAGTTACAGAAGCTCAACAGGCTGAGTATTGAAGGTTGCTCAAATTTAGTGGAGTTTCCAAAGTATGAGGAGAACTCAAATGATTCCCATGTGAAGATGGGATTTCCAAATTTATCCTTGCTGTCATTAGACGAATGCAATCTATCAGGAGTGGAGTTTCTTGAGAATCTTTTCTGTTTCCCCAAATTACGACATTTATTACTAAAGGGAAACAGTTTTATTAGCCTTCCTGCAAGCATCAAGCAGCGCCATTGTTTGAAAACATTAATTGTTTCCAACTGCCAACGGCTTCGAGAGATTCCCGAGCTTCCACCGTCTTTGCATTTTATCAAGGCAGGTGGTTGCGAATCTCTACATAAGATTTCAGATCTACCGAGTGCCACCTATCATGTTGGCTTAAATTCATGTGATGAATTAGTTGGCAAAGGATTGACCATGGCTCATGTGCTCCCACTTGAGGTTACACACTCTCTCTCCCTCTAAATTACAAGTATTGTCTCTACACGTGTATGTAGTGAAAGTGGTCACACTTGGTTTTGTACTTGTCCTCCTTTATATCGCATGACAGAACACTAGCGTGTGGTGGAATTACGAGCATTATTCTTTTCTTTTTTTCTCTCTTTTCGTCAATTTACAAGGATTCCTAACTGACTCATTTAACTCTTCCACGTAGGCACTGATCACAAAGTTACGGGATGGTGGTCACTGGGAAAGAGGCTCTCTTTGTTTACCTGGAGGAGAGATGCCAGAGTGGTTGCTTCCAGTTGAGGGGAACTCTATATCTTTCATGGCTTCACATCGCTTGTACGACAAGTTCCTAGGATTTGCTTTTTGTCTTATATTCGGACAGGGAGGAGGAAAAGAGGTTGCCAACTTCCATATCCGACCATACGTTAATGGCAAGGAGAGGATGATTATTGCTCCAGCCCCATTGAATGATCAAGTGATTTCTGATCACGTTTACCTTGCATATTGCAAACCAAGATGGCTGCGTGGAAGATTTGATTTCGGTCAAGCTGATCTGAATCATTTCCAGTTTAGCCTTACAGTACATAGAGGAGTCTTAGCCAAGTGGGGATTCCGAATAATGTGTGAGCATCTAGAGGATGACCTGAAGGCTGTGATTCCAGACAATGAGCGACCCCATCCGGCTTTACTCTATGAGGTTGGTCACGAATGTACATGCTACGGGGTTTGTCATGCTCATGTATCAACAGATTTAAAGGAAGAGAGTTCGGGAGGAGCAGATTTACAGGAGAAGCCACGAGAACCAGCTTTAGTCCATGAAAGCAGTCTTGCATCAAGAGCTCTTGAGGATATTGCACTTGCCCGGAGAAATGGCCGTACCAGTGCAGGGGAAAGCGTGATGGGGGTGCAAAATACTGAAGCTGGACGTGACAAAAGAAACAGACAGGCGAGCCCAACATAAGAGAAAATAGACGAAGAGCGACGGCAAAAGCTCCTCAAGCGAATGAAGAATCAAGAAAGGAGCAAGAATAAGGAACCAGAGCAAGTAATTACCAGTGGTTTCTTTCTTTCATTTGCCATATGATCCGCGAGAAAGGTAGAGGAGTGAGGTCGCTACACATCGAGGCAGAGTATGTATTCATCCGATTTCTTAGCAAAGGCATGATAACCATCACTTATCAGCTGCTTTTGGCTTTTTTCTTTCTCCTCTTCACTTTTCATCTTGTTCTCTTCAACAACTTTCTACGGTAGAACTTTTCGCCATGATGACTTGTTTTGTGCATACTTCATTCTACACTAGAACAGCTACATCTACACAGCATGAGACTATCAACGAAAATTGTGATGAACAAATATTTATGCTTGTGATACTGATGAATTTTACACAAAAAGTGACGGTGCTTTTTTTTGCTATGAACAAATATTTATGCAACTATATATATCCATTGAATTTGCGTGATGATTTAGCTGACTCCATATCATAGGTATAGTGTTGGAAAAGATAGATACAATTATTTGAGAAACTTGAAATAATGCATTTATAACCTTAGAAGAACCTTAAAGAGGCTGAAGCGGCAGATCGACCAACACGCTTCATCTCCGAGAGTTATCTTTCCTTTTCCCTGTATTTTCATTTCCTTGTAATTTCAATTCCTTGTAATTTCATTTCGATTTAATTTCAATTCCAATACACTTTGCTTTTCTCATACTTAGATTCGTGTAGTTTCATCACTCCATCTAAAGCCCCATTTACGCCCTTTTGTGCTTGAATGTGGAAGTGCAGTGCAACCTCGATTCACTCTAATTGTTTGATGTTTGATCGTCTCAACGCTTGCCAGTTTTTGTCAACATTTTTTTGGCACGCCTTCAAGTCTATTTTCCCCCCCACTTTATCTTTTTGCCCTGATTACGATGGTGAGCATCTTATGATTGAGTATGTGAAAGTGTATATGAAAATGTGTATTCACTTGCTCGCGGAACGCCTGGAAAATGGCTCTATAGGTAAATCGAGGATTCCTTTCCTTTGATGATTTTTCTGACGAGGCCAATGATTTACAAAATCAAAAAGTTGTTGAAAATGAGAAATTAATTCGTGAGATATATCAACTTTTGGCCCAATATATAGAATATGCACCACAGTATCAATTATTTACATATAAATATAAGTTTGGCAATGTAAATAAAAAGATTATGGATGGAGGGATGCACTACCGAGTTATAGTGGTTCTGCCCACATCGGTGCCTACTCCACCTTCCGAGACTAATCGGGAGTCTTGCCCGATCCACGACACTTGTAGCCTTGTACAAAGGTTAGTCTAGAATGGAGCCAATACTTCTTTACAAATACGGTGCGCTCTCTTCCAAAGACACTTTCACAAAACTCATCTGTTAGGAATTTGACTGTGAAGTATATAAAAGAGGGATTTTGCAAGCATTGGTTACATAATTACCCAAGGCATTGGGCTATCCTATTTGTAAAAGGGAAAAAAAAAGAAAAGAGAACTCAACTAGTAGTGACTAACATATCAAATGGTTAGAAATTTGAATAACAAGACTTCCGGGTGTCTGGCCAAAAATGGCCCGGCTACTTGGTGGATTGGGCAGACAACTCCCAATTCAGAACTGTTGGAGGCGGGAGTTCCAAGGAGGAGATCATCAAAAGTGTCACAATTTGTGTATGGCACTCACTTTGAAAAACAATTTTTCAATGCCAAAATCCAATTTGCTTGGCCGGAAATCCGACGGCATTTTTTTATTAATATATTAAGTTGAGTGGCTCATTGGAGGTCTAAATTAGCATAAAAATCCTAAAATGATATCGTGCGATAGGTTAAAAAGTGATCACTTCAATACCAGTCGTTGTAAAAAAAAGATTGCTTCAGTGCCAATAGTTGGTAAAAAGTTATAACTACGGTACCCATCTTAATAAAATAGTAAACACTTTAGTGCTAGAAAAATGCCATATCAAATAAAAATTTTCATTATAAAAGCCACATAATTTTTTTAGTCGGAATTCTTGTCAGGGGCACTTAAGTGATAGTTTTTCTTCGATTTTGGCATTTAAGTGAACCGGTGAAAAGTTTTAATATTAAAGTGAGCGCTATATATAAGTTGTGACACTTCTAGTGTTTTTCTCCTGAAGTTCCAAGGTAAGCTGGCCAAGTACCCGACCTTATTTTTTAAGGCAAGAACATTCTTTTTTACCCTTTTGTTATTATGCCAAAAATACTTAAATACAACAGATATGATTCCGAATAATCAATAACATATTCGGTGAGTGTGTTAATCATTATCTTAAGCTTTGCTCAACAATTTTAAGTTCTACTTCTGAAATAAAAGGCAACAAAATTGTCAAACATCGAGAGAGTTTCTAGTAGTGACCCATTTTGATGGGTCTCTAATGATAAGGTCTTTTGGATGAGATTTTTACATACCTCCAATCCTCTGGCAAATCTTTTGATATAGTGGCGAAATCTACGAACCATGCCCCAAGAGATCTATGTTATCATCAATACATTTCTTCATAATAGAGTAAGATTTATCACATACAACATGGACAAATTCCTCAATATGCAGACTTCCACAGTGCGATTCTTCCTTTTGTCTATCTCACCAAAAGACTTCCACGGTCAGATTGCTCTCAATTTTTTCTTACCCGAATGTGATCATATTGGACCCCAAAGGGGAAAAAAAAATTCTTCAAAAAAAAAATTCTTTCTTTCTTAAATCCGCTTGGTTGTTCTTCGTTCAAATATCGCCCCCCCCAAACTTTTCTTTTTTGGCTGGCCATGGATTTCCCACTCAGCCCACTCTACACGTGTTTCCCAGTTGTTCCATTATCATCCATAATCCGCATGTTTTGACACAAATGCTGAACCTCCTCTCCCTAAAATCTCTCAGAAAAACTCCACCAATTGCCTTGCTTGTAAGGAAAATTGTCCAAAAAGTTCTAGATTTATTGTACTATTACTAATTCAATCATAAACCTTTCAATTTTGTCAATTGAGTTCTAAAATTTTTTACATTTTGCTAATTAAGTCCATTCGACCAATTTTAGCCGGAATCCACTGATGTGGATGCCGGCCATCCTACATAGCACAACCGGCGTTAGCGTGAACAAATTTTGTTACTTTTAAATATTTTTTCCAATTTTTTTTATTTTTTTATTTTTTTCTTTCTTTTTCTTTTTTTCCCTCATTTTTTTTTCTTTCCCTCTCTCTCTTCTACCTTTGCCAATTGCCCAGCCTCTGGTGACTATGAAGGGTCGGCCTCTCCTCTCGCAAGGTTACCCTCACCGGCCTCCTGCAAATTCACCCTCACCTACTTGAGTGAGGGCAAGGGTCAACCTCACTAGCCTTGAGCGCGGCTCACCCTCACTAGATCCAATGAGGGCAAGCCTCGTGCAAGGCTTCCCTCACTACATCCTAGTGAAAGCGACCTCACGGGAGGCTGGCGAGGTCACCTCTCACCAATTCCCGGTGAGGGTGACCTTGCCTGTGGTCAAAGTTGACTCTCGTCAATTGCAGCCTTCGGCCCATCGCCGGAGGCTGAGCAACCAATAGAGTTAGAAGAGAAAGAGGAAAGAAAAAGGGAAAAATAGAAAAAACAGTTTAAAAAATTCATTAAAATATTTTAAAAAATAATTAAATTTATCCATATTAGTGCTGGCTGTGCCACATAGGATGACCAATGTCTACATCAAAGAATTCCGGCCAAAATTGGTTGAATGGATTCAATTCACAAAAAGTAAAAATGTTTAAGACTCAATTGGCAAAATTGAAATGTTTAGGACTGAACTAGCAAAAATGTAATAGGTTTATGATTGTTTGGACAATTTTATCCCGACTTGAGCCAAATCTATCTCGGTTGATTGCTTAACCTTATACCCAAGCCTCAATCAATCCTTCAGCCGGCCTAATCCTCAAAGCTCAAATGTCAAATTTTGTATTTTTAAGGTTGGCCAAAGAATTTAATCTATTTCCCATCCAAATTTCAGCAAACTCCAACTAGGGTGATCAGTTTCAGTATAAGTCAATTCCTACCCTAGAACCTGAAACTAACCCAAACAGAGTCGGCACTCGGTTTGTGTAATTAGGAACCAACCCTACCAGTCCTGAACTGGTAATTTCTTATCTTTTCTTTTTTCATGTTTTGTTTTGGTTTCTTCTATACCCGATGTTTTAAACTCCAAAAATTTGGTGCTGCTTTTTGTTTACATTGGGTGATGTTCCTTCCACCATTTACTAGAGTAAATGCACCTGCATTATGTTTCAATGCATTCAAATGGTTTCACCTTCCATTTTTTGTTATTTGGTTGCATGAGTTTTTGTTTGTCCCTTCTATATGCATCTTGACGGTTAAAGAGCTACAAGTGGTGGTTTCTCACCATTTTTTTTTATTAAAAAAACATTATTTTTCGATTTTTCGTTAAATAGTTATTTACATGGTTGGGGGTTTGGTGCTATTTATCGACTAATCTACTTGGTGCAGAATTGAACCACCTGAACCACTTGGATCAAGATGGATTTTCTTAAAAAGTAAAAATGCTTGGGTTGCATTTTTTTTCTAACCTTTAGTAGAAATAGAGTAGTGACTACAAATTTGGTACTGGATCGATGCTCACCCCTCCGACAATCTTAAAGTAGTAACTCCCACAATCTTGGAGTTGTAGCGAACTCCCACGCTCTTGGGAGTTCCAGCAGAAATTATATTCAAATGACTTGCAATATTTTAGTAATGTAAGGGAAAGAGAAAGAATAGTCGAAATTCCCATAGAGGCCCGACTCCTGTGAGATTGACGTTGAAAATTCAAGTGAGGTTAAGCCTCCCTTACCACGTGTTGGGCTGTCTGTCGGGCTGATTAATATGAAGTTTGCAGCCGAGTCTATGAAACGCTATTCCTAAACCTAAATGTCTCCAGTATCTAAAAGGAGATAAGTGCGCATGTGTAGAGCAGGAAACAGTGTTTGTAAACGGAATGCTATTCCTAAACTAAGAATGGATTGATTTTTGCAGGATTTTCATAACTTCTTTGCGCAAAACAACGTGTAGAGCATGAAACACTGTTTGTAAACAAACTATACTATGTAAAGCAAATATTTCCGAGAGAATTATAAAAAAAAAAAAATTCTAAACCTATCGCAATTGTGTTAATTCAGTCCTAAATCTTTTGCATTTGTGCCAATTCAATCCATCCTGTCAATTTTGGCTAGCCAGCATTAACGTGCACTTTTTAAATAATATTATATTTATTTTTTGAATTTTTATAACTTTTTTCTTTTATTTTCTTTAATTTTTTTCCTGTCCCTTAGGGCTGACAAGAGTTGCCGCCCCCTCGCCTAGTCTAGGCAAGGGCCACAATGGCCTTGCTACCTCACTTGCCCGGTTCGAGGGCAAGGCCATCACGGCCCTAGCCAAATCTAGGCAAAGGGCCATGCGGCCTTGCACCCACGCCCTGGCCAATGAGGCTGTCATAGCCCTTGCCTAGAGCCAACAAGGGCTTGGACACCCTCGCCAAGTGCCGGCAAGGGTTGGCCGACAACCCTCATTGGCTCTAAGGGAAGGGAGAAAATTAAAGAAAAAAATTCAGAAAAATCAAAATATTATTAAAATATTATTTAAAAAATTTCATGTTAGCATTGGCAATGCCACGTCAGCACTAATCGGCTAAAATTGGTCGGATAGACTAAACCGACACTAATACAAAAGGTTTATGATAGAAATAGCAAAAAAAAAAAAAAAAAAAAGGGACTAAATTGATATAATTACAATAGATTTATGATTTTTTGGTAATTTTCTTAAATATTTTCTATCAATGGAAATTTAAAAAAATAAAGGATGGAAAAGATTGCAAAACAAGTTATGATGGTTCAGCCTTTCTATTCGGTCTACTCAACTCTTCAAACTCTAATCGCCCAAGACTAAAATCTGCTAGTGCGACCCTTGAAGTCTTTGACCAGATGAAGTTGCCTCGATACCAAAGGACTATAACTCATTCTACAGGTATAGATACTATAGATACTCCACTCTACAAGTATAGTTTCTGCATTGTAGCGCGAAGTCCTGTGGCACAAAATAAGCAAAAACTTTTCTTCCCGTGTGAGCTCTCCAAGAAGTATCTTCCTTTGTTTTTCATTTCTTGCTTTTTTCTTTTTCTGAAAGTGATGAGCAGATATTCACTGGGGCTTTGGACAAAGCGATATATGAAAAATAAAAAGAAAAAGAATATCACGAGAACCGAGTTATGCAACACAAGTATAACGTGATAGAGGCTAAGCATGTATTACAAGGTTCAAATTCATCAAGTGAGAATCGAGGTCCCAGCGATTTTCAGTACAAGTAAAAATGGAATAGTATATAAACATTACTTTAGACTGAATCATTTCAAGTTATGTTTGGGGGCAAAATTTGATTTTTACCATGTTTCATTTTAAGAGGTGTTTGATGTCAACATGAGTAACATTTAAGAGATTTAGTGTTTAAACTCACGATTTTACATCAAAGAAAATAAACCAATGATTGAAGAAAAGCAATTTTGCACTTTGGAGGTGTCAGGACCAATCGAAGAAAGTGGGTTGAGAGGTGATGATGCTAGTACGGCTTGTATGACAATTCCATATTTTCCTGATTTCATGAGACTTGTATGACAAGTATCTAGGATCGACTCTCTTGTTGCTTTTGATGTAGAAGATGGAAGAAAAGGCAATATCTTTTGATATCGTGCCATATGTGAACAACCAAAAGCAGAATGTGGCATAAGAACTCTTAGTTAATTTGATTGGGATCACACTTAGATTCAATATCTCAGATTCTTTTTTATAAATCAACTAACCATTCGTCATAGAACGAACGATTCAGTAAATCATCAATCATTAGTCAATTGAATCATCAAGTATAGAGATATTGAAATCCCACCCCGGTAACCACCAAATAAAATGATTAACTGGGCAATCTCAAGAAAAATGCGACAGTGTTTCCATCAATCCCTGGCAATTAAGGGGCACGATTTATCCGCAATGACCACGAACCAAGAAATGTTGAACGTACTTCTTGTGACCCACCCTTGACGATAGTCGGTGTCGAGAGGGAAGGAGTTTAGGAGTATTTACTCGCGAGCTCGCACTCAAGCCATGTCGACCGAAAGGCATCATCACCTGCCTTTTGATCTCAACCTACTGAACTTGAGGTCTACACTAATGCGGGTTCTCCTTAACCCATATCCAGTGCAACAGCAAGAGGGTATCATGATTCGTTCCCACATGATGACACATCTTTTGAAAAAGAAACTGAGCGTGAGAAACAAATTTAGGGGTCTTCCACTACATTAGCCCTCTCAAATGGTGCATTTTCAAAAGATGTCATCACTTCACCTTTTGGACTCCACCCGTATGAGTATGCTAAATCGTAACTTGTGGGTGCTCAACAAGACATATACTAGGCATGACAGGTTCATTTTATCATTTAAGTTTATTAAACAATCTAAGATAAGATTTTAGGAGTTTCCACTGACCTTAATTTTGAGGGCCAGCTAGAAAGCCCAATCGAGGTCGAGAGTATTTCCTCGATTCCTACACAACCAAAGATCAAGGGTTTGGGGACTTGGATTATGTTAATATTTCTATTAACACCTTTTCGGTACCTAACGGTCATCATGTTTACCTAAGGTGATCATGCATGTCTTCTTACTTTTTTCGTGCCATTTGAAATTAAAAGGGTGATCATGCGTGGATGGTCAATTTTATGCCATTATAATTCTATAGAGATGAAAAAGAAAGGTGAATAATTTAAATTGAAATTTGCAATGCGTAAGTGAACACCCAAGGGAAAGCAGTAAATCTAGACATACAATCCTAAAAAAGGATAAAGAAAGGAAAGGAAAAAAAGAAACCCACACATCGTCGGGTTTTTATATAACACGAGAGAAAACTTGAAACATATGTCGGGTATTTAATGAATGATACAAGAAAAGGTCGGAATGGAAATCGACCATCACTGTCTTCGAGATTGCCTTCTTCCATAAGTCCCTAAGTCAAGTTCTAATGTGTAACCCCAAGCTTAACCCATGAGCATGCATCGGGTTTATATGATTATCTAACAATCATATGCATAGAGCTTGAAAGTAAACATATAAGTAAGTCTGAAGATCTTGGTTCTCATCCAATTAAACAATTAGTAAGCCGACACCGGGTCACTTCGTACATTCATCATGCATTAAGCACAAATCACACGCTTCAAAGGATCATTGAATGATCTTGTCATTTTCTGAAATTTTTTGTTGATAAAATTCATGATATGAGGATCAAAATTTGTGAAGACACCAAAAGTTGGTTCTATATGCATTATTTTCTAAAAACCTTAGAACACAATTGGGACACAATGAGCAAAACAGGGGAATTTGCAGCACAACAATCAAAGAACAAGCAATTGAAGATGATCCATGGGGTAATTAGCCACACAAAAATTATAGCACATCAAGTACTCAAAATAGAAAAACTTTCATCAATAAATTCTCCTAAGAAAAGCTATTCATGATTTTATAAAAATCAAAGAATACAGCGCAATGCAATCAAAACAGAACAGGACAACAGGATTCTAAGGCAAACTCATGGTGATTTGTCCTAGTTGATGATGTCCAAAAATTCTCAAAATTCAACACAAGATGGTCCTAAAGATGAAATCAATGCTCATAAAGGACTCGACTTCAGAATCTTTATGGAAAAAATTCGTGTGAAATTGGCAAAATGCAGACACATAATTGCCCCAACATGCATTCTAAATTTGCAAATTTTTCAGATTTCAGGGCAACTTCACAAAAATGGAAAAGGAGTCTATTGATATGAAAATGGACCAAACTTGACATCATTGGAAAGTTCAAGGAATGTTCTTAGGCTTCCTCAGAGACCCCAGGTTCAATTAAGATTGATTTCATGCCTAATTTATAGCATTTGCGCAAACACACGAGATTCCAACATATAGAGCAATAACATGTTCAAAAAATGCATGGCCTATAACTCTTATATGACATAGCAAAAATGGGAGAAAAATCATATTGTATATAGGATCATAAACATTTTTCATTAAGCGACTTACACCTGAATATGATCACAATGCATAGTACAAAATTAACAAAGGCAAGGTAAACATAATCAACATGTATGATAATAGAATCAAAATTCCACTAATGACATCCATTTGGAATAATTTATACTTTCTTAAAATGATATTGAGACGCATAACAACTTGCATGAAGACATTATAGTCAAGTGATCACAATGACACAACTAATTCCACATTTTATGGGATTTTCACCAAGTGAATGTTGTCAAAAAAATTTCAAAAAAATATGTCATGACGAGCGTCTATGGATGCAAATTTCTAGAAGGAATCAACTAGAAATTAGATCTATAAAAATCACTAAAAAATCGACAAATACAGAACTCATACTTGGGAATGAACTGAACAGCATGAGTAAATGACGATTTTTGATAGGTATGGCCTGGAAAGACTCATCCAAAATTATGAGAACAAAGCATGTCATAAGCAACATCTATATGAAAAATTTCATAAGAACTCGAAGGCTAAATCCAAACAAACAAATCAGAAAAAATTTGAGAAACAGCATCAGGCAATCAGGAATCACAAACAACAATGTCTAGCACAGACGTTTGGATGCTGATCGACCTATCTTAATGAAGTTCAGAAATTCTAGAAAAATTATATAATTATGGTGATCGATTTTCAAAAAGAACAGACTTAAAAAATGAATCAGAAAAATCAGCAAACTGCAGAGGTCAGAACATCACTAATCACAAGAAATGCAACTCAACATAACAGTACACACCATCAACTTTTATAGAGGTTTTCAGGTAGTAAATGATGTCCGATCAAGACATCTCTATACAACTTGGAAAGATCATTGAGTTGACTTCGAATGTCATGAAGACATCAAAAATAGAAAAGCGTGTTTTCATGCTCATAGTCAATCATTTACCAGGTCAGGTCTTCTAGTACACAAAAATTGCAAAACAAGTTTAAACACTAAATCAAACAAATTCAAGCCATGATCAATTATCCAAATCCATCCTATAACGTCTAGAACACCTCATATCAGCTGTGATCACCATCAAACCAGGCCTAGGTGTGAGCTCTAGCCCCGATTGTCTAACGCAATCTCGCCTCATCGAACTCAAGAACAAGAACAATACCTTAGTTACGGTTTCCCTACGATTCGAGTTCAAGCGGGGCAAAACTGATATGCAACCGCACCAAGGGACATTGAGGGGATCTTGGAGGAGGCTACAATTGCCGGAGGGGCTGAATCGGCATTGGGATAGCTCTGATCAAGTACCGGATAGAACCGATTCGGTTTGGACCAGTTTGCGACGCCAAAGGGAAAGGGAGAAGCATGGGTCGATAAGTGAGGCTTCAAAGGAGCTGCTGGCCGCCGGACTATCAAGCAGAGAAGGAGGAAGGTCGAAGGATGTGACATCGACGGCGATGTCGTGGGTGAAGGCCCATCAGCGAGCGGTTGGAGAAGCCGCGCAAAGTGGTTAGAGAGAAAGGAGAATGGGCAGGAAAAAGAGAGAGAAGAGAGAGATTAGAGAGAGAAGTTTTAGATTAGAGAGAATGTAGCGGCACAAAATGATCCCCATTCCAAATTTTGGAGGGAAAAGTACTTATATACCTCCTCTTTATATCAAATCCTAGCCCTTAGTTTGATTCAAGGGCTCAGATCTAATCCTATCCCTAGATCTAATCTCATCCATTAAATTAATCACATGTTGATTTTTTTTTCAACGGCTAATATGCACTCTTAATGAATGGATGAGATTTAATTGTGAGATTAGGGCCATTTTGCAAAAAAATTGAACTTAAGGGGTAATTTTGCAAAAAAATCGAAAATCTTGGGGCAAAATTGCAATTTTCAAAAATTAAGGGTATGGGAGGCATGACCATGTGGTGGGCCACCTTGTTGTGGTAATCGGCGGCAGAAAACTAGTCAGAGGGCTGAATCGGCCTCCTCAATTGATGGCTAGTCGAACCAATTCACATCGGTCGATCAGTTCGAGCCCCTGTCGAGCAATTCGATCCCTATTTTCTTTGAATCTTTGCAATTTAATCCTTAAGGGACTAAATTATAAAGAAATTTACTAATCATGAAGAAACATGTCTAATTTCAATCATATGATTTTTATTAGCCTAATTATCTAATTATTGTGAAAGACATTGGACCCATGCCATGGGTATACCAAATCGGACTTCCCTATGCTAAATTGAGCAATTTCGATTAATTGTTAGCCAAAATTTGCAAATTAATCGAAATTGAATTCAATTAAAATTGCAAGACATCTATTAGCTTAATTGCCCATGTCTAAAGGGATCTATTACGTTGAAATTGACCTCATATGAATGGCATGCCCTTTATGTCAAAATTAAATTGAGGGCCAATGTCCAAATTGAACCTCAATTCATCAAATTAAACTTTAGTCATGAATGGGTCAACTTGAATTTTATGAATTGAAGCTCAATAACCCTATTTTCTTAAAGTCAAGTAAGCTAAATCCCCCAAATCGACAGGTTGGCAAATGAATTTCCTCAAATTGACCCTAAATTTGGACTTAACTTACAAAATTGAGTAAAATGGAAGTATTAGTTTGCAAACTTTGTAGAATAGATTCAGACCTCTAATTAGGAGCAAAAATGTCAATTCACATTCCGGCTTGCCCGATCCTGAAATTGATTAAATGAGTAAATGGGTAATTGTCTCTAGATCAAATGTCGCAAAATGAACTAAGCCTAATTATGATCAGAACAAAAGTACTTTGTTTTTGGCCGATTTTAAACCTAAAAACGAAATATTTGGAAAATGTGGTTTTTAATCGATTTTCGCAAAATTTTTGAAGCTAAAATCAAATAGAAGATCAAATGAAATGATTTGGTGATTTTTGTATATTTCCATTTTTTTTTGTTATAGATTTGACCAAAAATCAAACTTTAGTTGACTTTTCACCATAGGTTTGATTTTGTGGTTAAATTTTTGAATTTTTCCATTAATTTCACTTCTAAAGTGAAATTAAACTTGAAAGGAACCTTTTTATGCAAAACGCCAAAATTTGATCCGAAGTTCACTTTTAATCAAAAGATTGACTAGAAAGTCATCCATTTGACTTTTCGAGTTTTCATGTGAAGTAAATAGGAAATTACTTATTAAAGTTAAGCCAACAAATAGAAGTGAAAAATGGTGCTTTTTGTTAGAAAAACTAGCTCCATCGCAATCGGAAGCTCTAATTTCAATTTTTTACCCTTATTAATATGTTGATTAAAAACTAGGTATCAACAATACTTGAAATCTACTAGGGAGACGATCTTGATAGCCATGGCCAAATTGAGGGTAAAAATAATCCGGTTTCTGGCCAGGGATTTGAAATGATGGCAGTCACGAAAATGCTTGGTCAAAATAATTGGGGAATGTCACGCCCCGAACCTCGAGCACGCGACAACCCCTTCTCTTGGTCGATTGAAAGCGACGTCCCAGGACTCGTCGACGACCATTCATTTTAATCTTTTGTTATGCGCAAGCGGAAGACGAACCATCCCCAGTCCAACAATCAATCAATCAATCAATCAGGGATAGAGGGATGAATAACAAGAACCACCATCACTACTCATTTACACAATTTCTTGGATTAACCAACGGAGGATCGTCTTTTGAATTACAAGCCCGACAAAAGGGGCCGATCCATCCTCTAAGCCAGGCCAAAAAGAAACTAGGCTAATCTAGCTATACGTAATGAACCCTCGGGTTCAACACCACGGTCACTCGGACCCATCGAACTCGACTCCGTCGGGTTGATCACCTTTGGAGAAACGGGGGCGGGGATTCTCCCGCGGGTGCGCCATTCTAGGGGCTTGAAAAATGTTAACCACGACGGGTTGAGATAAAATCTCAGCGAGTTCTTCCCCCTAAGCCCCGGTTAGTACACCAACTCAACCTGGGGTATCTCTCCAGAACCACCCCTCACTCAACCCAACAACAAACAACTAACAACTCGCAACTCGCAACCCGCAACCCGCAAGCAAACAACAGACAGGGGCAACCAACAAACAATTAGTCGGTTCGCATGCAATCTTACCCGGTATGCCATACCCTGCACGTAAAACCTCATACAATACAAGCAATGCAACCAACAATTAATAGTCAGTTCGCATGCAACCTTACCCGGTGTGCCATACCCTGCACGTCAAATCTCATTCAATGCAAGCAATGCAACCAACAATCAATAGTCGGTTCGCATGCAACCTTACCCGGTATGCCATACCCTGCACGTTATAAGTCAGCACAATACACGCAATGCACATGGCCGTTAGATGATACAGTTCATCAATCACATGCGAATCGCACCACAAGCGATCTCACTTGGCCATTGCCACACCCTGCACGTTATAAAATCATGCGTGCATGCCATAAATCATGATGTGATCACCTCATGCATAATCGGAACCAATGATACCATATTTCTCATGCACTCTTGCATCCACATGTGTTCTGATTATTACTGCCCCTCGGGCTACAACCGAACTCCCGTCGGTGTCTACTGGTATAACCAGGCATCGCCCTCCCCCATGAGGCACGGCGACGTCAAGGGACCCCCGCCCAAGACGGCATTCCCGAAGGAGCATGGGCCCGGCCTCTACCGCAACTCCGCATCCGGCTCACTGGCGAGGCGCCACGGCGCTACGGCGCCCTTCCTCCGCAGAGACGCAACCGTGCCCTTCCGTGCCCTCGCCGGGTTTCCGATAAATCGGACTATCACCCCCCGAACTTCGGCCGGGGCGGCGGGTTCAACTTAGTGATCACGCAAGCATACCATCACAACCGATTTATTATCTTTGAACATTAGCCAATGCACACTTACTTGCATATGAAACCTCAAATCCTTTCTCATAAAAGCAATCCGTTTCCAGTGTCCCTCGGATAAACCATTTTTCCCACCTTTCTCATAAAAGCGGTCCATTTTCAGTGTCCTTCGGACAAATCACTTCCTTTCTCATAAAGGCGGTCCATTTCCGGTGTCCCTCGGACAAATCATTTTCATTCTTTTGTAAAAATCACACGATTCAAGCGGATGCTTATGCAATGCCACATCCAATTCACTTCATATGATCAACGCACATAAAATTATGCACAATCTCACTTTCGGATGAACAGTGCACGTGAACAGTAATCGTGAACAGTAATCCATGAACAGTAATCGTGAACAGTAATCCATGAACAGTATTTTCCGAAATTCAATTAATAATAAATTAAATTCAGAAATTAAACAAAACATTGATTAAACACAATTAATCAATCAATTAAGCTAAACATGCTTAATTAACACATAAACCATACATAATCAACATTTAAGCATAATCAAGCATAATTAAGCAAGATTAAGCTAAGCTAATCTTAATCAACTATCTAACCACCTATCTTAGGGCTAATACACTTAATTAACCCTCCTAAACCAGCATTAACACTAATTAACCCAACCCTAAGCAAGTTTAGGCACTAAATAGGGATTAGGAGCTAAACTCACCCGTTAAGCGGGCCGGAGACGCGGGGGCGGCGGCGGCAACGAACCCGACACCCGGGGACCTCACTCACGACGATCCAAGGCGGTCCCGGGCTCAACACAGCAGCAACAAATTCGGATTCCCCACTGAACTTCACAAAACCGCACTGCAGGGAGGAGGAGGTTGCTGGTCGGAGGAAAAACAAGCTGGCCGGAGCTCCGGCGAGCTGGTTTCCGGTGGCTGGGGGTTCCAGAGGGTCAAGGGAAGTTGTGTGTGGTTGGTGTGGGCAGTGGGTAGGCCAAAAAATGGAGAGAAACGGAAGAAAAACCGAAGCTGCACAGGAGGCGCTGCACAGTGACGGTCGGAGGACCGCCGACTTCAGGCGGCCGTATGGGACGGACGGCAGCTCCGTTTGGCGATCGGCCATAGTGAACAGTACGGAATTTCTGTGCTGAACATTTTGATAGGTGGCACGGCCCGAGATTCCACCGGGAAGGCAACGAACAACTCCAATTTCGGTGAGAGGTCGAAACTGAAACTGCAGGAAGGCAAGGGAAGAAGGGGGAGAGAGGGGCTGCGATTTTGGAGAAGATGAAGAGGAGAGAGAGAGTGAAGTGAAGGCTGGAGATAAGCCTTATCCAAGCCATCAAGGCTTGCCCCACTTGCCAAACAATGACCTCATCTTCTCTCTCTTCCTTTTTACTTTTCTTCAAAATATCCAAGGGCATTTTGGTCATTTCCACCTTGCACATTTCCCAATCTGTCCTTGGGCTGAAAATGGAGGGCGGGCCTAGGAAACGAGCTGGGAAATGGGTAGGAACGGGCTCGGGAATTTATTGGGCTTAAATCGGCTCGGTTTTAGACAATGGGCTCGGAAGGGAAAGGGTCGGTTTGGCCCAACGGGCTCACTCTCGCTGCCTCGGGCCTTCCATGGCGGCTGTCCCACCTTGGGCGTGAGGCCCATACTGTTCTTGCCCGGCCCACATCCTCGTAGACTCGTTTTCTCAGTCCGAAATCCCTTTCTCAAAAACTCGGCTCGACCGACACTGTCGACTGTCAAGGAAGCATCATCCAAAAGTCCATCCCGGACGTTCCCGAAAATTCAAAGTCCAATATTGGATTCTCATGCCTTGTCAATTTCGCCCGAATGCCATTTTGGTACTTCTCAGACTAACAGGCGGCTTTGAGGATTCACGCGTAATCGACTCGTGCCAATTCACGTTCAAGACTTCTCGACACATGGACGTCCTTGACTACATGAAATTGCAAATGATCGATTCTTATTTCTAAGTACACGATTATCAAGGATCGACATAGGGCCATTCACGGGTTGGATAACAGTAGACGGAATCACCCGTCATCCCATTATTTCTGTTCGCGAATTGACTTCTAGTCGTCCCTGAAATCGGCCTGCATGACTACAGGATCGTCCTTACGCAAGTCTCACGGTCAAGTCGTTTTCCCAGGTCAAGTTCTTTAGTCGCACGAGTTCTGTCCTCATTAGCCTTTCCCCTCAAGGTCAGTATCTCGGGAGTGATCCGAGTGAGATCAACCAACAATGCACTGGCGAAATTAACATTCAGTCCTCCCTCAGAGGGCTCGAATTTCAGGACGTCACAGGGAACATACCAAAAAAATAACAATAATAGGAGCAAATTATCAAAAAAGTTTTGAATCTATTGTATTTATGCCAATTCAGTCACAAGATTTTAAACTGTGTCAATTTAATCCTAAATCTTTTGATGATTTACTAATAATGTAATTATTTCAAATAATTTTGACCACAAAATGCTAATGCAGCGATCTAGTCAATGTCGGTGGTCCAACGTGGCGTGGCCAATACTGACATGAACAATTTTTGTCCATTTTTTTTTCTTTCCTTTTTGCTAGTGGCCGGAGAGGGTTGGGCAAGGGTCCCCTTGCCTGGCTCTAGTGAGGACTGCCCCTTAGGAATTTTCGGTTCATTTTATTCAAATCACGTGTGGATCCAATTTATCCAACCAAATGTGTGGCGGGGAGTGTAGGGGTAGGAGTTGATTTTGGTAAATTTGAGGAGAGTTATCAGGTGGAGCCGGGAAAAAAATTGGGATATGTGTTTAGATGCAAACAATTAGAGGACAATTTGAAGGTTGTGATTGTAAGACAATAATTAGTGGATCCAGCTTCAATTTGCAAGGATTCCGATGAAACAACAGATCCGGAGGAAGAGACTTCACAAATGTGGCAACGTCTGTGAAGAGAAATGTTGTACTTCAAAAGACAAAGGGAAACAGATTAAATGAGAAGAGGCGAGTGTATTTAGTATTAGCTTGAAACTCTTAAGGAAACAGTCACTGGGCCAGGCGAGACAGACAACGAGCGGCATTTGTTTCCTGATGTAGGGACACGAATAGGGAATTCCTAGGATTATCACCCTGTGTTGCTGTTCAGTTCAATCTCTCATTTCGTCAGCCCTAGCCTACAAGAATAGCTAGAGGCAGAGTCAAACCCATACTCGAAACGAAATTGACAACGGATTTATTTATTATTTTATATTCACCTTCTCTGAAAGAAAACCGCCAACTCCGAAGATACAAGACAAGCAAAGCGGCCATCATCCCAAGTTTAGTGTAGTGGGGTGTGGTGTGGTGAGGTTTTGCCTCACTAGGAAGTGGGAAATTGGGGCATAAGCCGAAATGGAACTAATAGAGATTGAGGTATATTTTGTGCTGCAAAAGGGATTCGGCCAGTAGAATACTAATTATTATTGATGCCATGAAGACGGACAGCGCTTTTAGCCTGCCTATAGGGTTTGATTTGATCTTGTACTTTGGTACACTGAAGACCAAGCCAATATTGACAGAGTGAAAAGTGGAATTGATTCGATCATTCTAGTCGGAAAGCATTTATCGACGCTAGGATCCGACCTGTGTTAAAAGCTTTCTTTTCCTATGAAATTTCGACTTACTGGCAAACAATGGTTATTTCAAACACCGTCTACTGTCACACCAACAATCCGAATACAAGTGAATGGAATAACTCAGTTACGAAGTTAAACACCATAATGATTATTTGATAGGAAATAATTAGAATGCAGATAGACTACTCAATAATAATTATTTTGACTTGAAATATGTAACTCATCTACGCTTTTTAAAACTAATTTGTATATTCCGTATGGCAATAGTGTAGAGGAAGTTGAATCTAGGCGCACACTGCCAACTGACAACGTTGTAGTTATTGGAAAATGAATTTTCGACGTGTGTTTATCACTAACGATGATACAAGATTTAGTGATTGGCATTTTGCTTGAAGACACGAGTGTGTGCTTAATCCTATCGGTGATTTGTTGATCCTCCTTATTTTCTAGATTTGGCTTTATTTTGTAGTATTTTGCAATTTGTTCCGCTTTGTTTGCTTTATTGTGAAGGACTATGTACTTCTCATATATCTTTTGAACTATGAATACAATTCTTTTCAACAAAAAGAAAAACTAATTTGCCACCTATTAACTAAATAATTAATCAATGGTGTGGTTTTTAAAAAATGAGCTATGAAAACATTGTCCGTTACTAATCTAGGCTTCTTTGACGTTGGAAAATTCTGATAAAATTGATCAATCTGATCTTCAATGAAAAAAGAAATGTTGGAAGGGACGTGTTGAAATGTGATTTGTCAGAATTTAAGATTTAAACTCCAACTAGACGGAGTTCCGTTTGATATATCCACTCACCTTAAAATCGTCGCAGGTTTTGTGGGAGTTGGGCAAGAATGGAAAATGCGTCTTTTGCCATGCGCATCCTTTCTTTTATAAATCAATTAACAATTAATGACAGCACTTACTGCCAAATAATTCTCTTTTTTTTGGGTGCTACTACCAAATAATTTGAGTAGCAAGGAATGGATTAGACCAATGGATAAAGATAGCAATAGTAACAAAAGACAACTCTTACATAGAGGAGGGATCCAACCAGGAATGGAGTACGCAAGGACATCTTATGAAACATGATTTACTTTTGGCAATTCAGTATTTTCTAAAAATTTGTTCAAAAAATCTTAAATATATTATACGACGATCAATTCAACTGTTGATCTTTAAATTGGAAAAAAATACAGTCCAAGTACCAAAACTTGGCACGAGGGAATACTTAAGTACCAAAAGTTACGAAATATACATTTAAGTGCCAACTTCGATGAAGGCCGTAAGAAATCCAACGTGGTTTATTTTAATGATATAACTCACTTACGTGGCTCGTCAAAAGCTGAGTCAGCAAGAACTTAGCTAAAATAATGTCATTTTTATGCTGATGTGACATTTAAAAAATATATTAATTAAATAATTTATTAAAATTTTGATTAATTTATTAAAAAAAAAAAAAAAAAAGAGGAATGGGAGAATCGGAAAAGGGCTGTGCAGCCCTCGCCATTGCCACCGTCCCCACCCCACCATCACCGAGAAGGGCCGACAATGGTGGGACGCCACGCCCTGGCTGACCCTCCCCTTCCCCTTTTTTAAAAAAAAAAAAAAAATCGATTTTTTAATTTTTTCTGGTATGACTTGGATAATTTTTTTAAATTGTCATATGGATATTTTATTTAAAAAAAATTGCTTCGTCAGCAAATAAAATCATCGGAAAATGACATGTGGCGGTTTGGTTGGATTTTTTCACCGTTGGTACTTAACTAATCATTTTTTCTCCGATTTTGGTACTTAAATGTCTCCTATGCTAAGTTTTGGTACTCCAGAGGTCCACATGTCCTTTAAATTTTGCTAAAAAAAATTTTCGATCGGTAAAGATCATTTCATTTTAACACGAAAACGTAGATGGATACATCAAACGTGCTTCATAAGATAACAAGTCCAACGGATGAGGCGGTGGAAATGAAACCCAATATAAAGGAAGAGTGTTGTGGAGTTGGACTTTTGTGACCCAATCTGTAATCCGCAACATTATTATGAGTTCTAGAGCAATGGACCAAGCTAAATTTGGCAAAAAAGTCAATGAAGTACTGCTCGCTTGGACCAGTTCTCTTTCCTCCTACGTGGGTTGCTCATCACCACTTACATGCTGAACTACAGACGGGTCGTTAGATTCAACCACCCGCTTCTGATCAGATTGAGACAAAGCACACCCCAGACCTTGCAGCAAGCCTAAGGTTTCAGCTTGAAAGACCGACCGCGTCTTCACCACTCGAGCAAATCCCCCAGTCATCTTACCTGTTGAGTCCTGGCATACACTAGCGACGGCACCAGAGTTTGATTCTCGAAGGAAGGAGCTGTCGATATTGAGTTTCAGAGATCCGCACGCCGGCGGTACCCAATTCAGAAGTGCATTACTCCGATTTGTTGCGACTTTCTTGGTCTTTGTATTCCATCTCTAACAAAATGCATGTGATGCTAGGGCTGCTGTTACTACTCCTTGCCGATCCAGTTTTTGGGCTCTGAAGATGGCTTTATTCCTCACCTTCCAAATATACCACAGCGTCTTTGTCACGAGCTCAAGCGAAGGTGAGTCCCTTTCACTTTTAATGAAATTCAAGAGACACTTATCTATGCTTGAGAGACCGTGACTCGATATCGGGATCTGTAATGTGGAGTTTGCCCGAATTTCATTTGTCCAGGGGCACAAGAGGAATATGTGTTCGGGGGTTTCTAGAGTTGATTTACAAAGACACAGCGATTCAGGTAAGACTCTTCTCTTGTAGAGATTTTTTGTTATGCTAGTAATAGATCGGCTGATCAGCGATTCGGGTAATACTCATCCACGAGCAACTTCATTAGAAAAAATTAATTAAAACTCCTATTCTTAGTTGACCCACAAATAAAAAAATAAAAAAATGGAAGCCATGCATCTGGGTCCAATGAGCATATAGAGAAGATAACACGGTGAATAAACTACCTCAAACAAGGTACCAAATCTTAGGCAACTCATTGCTCACTGTTAGCCTCCTCAATTTCCTAATTCCAATGGCTTCTTCTTCTTCCAAACCAGATATGAGTTATCACGTCTTCCTGAGTTTCAGAGGTCCAGATGTTCGCAACAACTTTCTTAGTCATCTCTATACAACTCTAGATCAGACGGGAATATACACTTATATCGACAGTGAAGAACTAAGAAAGGGAGAGTATATATCACCTGCACTTATGAAGGCGATTGAGGATTCGCGAATCGCAATTGTCGTTTTCTCTAAGAACTATGCTTTCTCGACATGGTGTTTAGAAGAGGTAG
Organism: Corymbia maculata; assembly: GCA_014182735.1. Lineage (NCBI taxonomy): Eukaryota > Viridiplantae > Streptophyta > Magnoliopsida > Myrtales > Myrtaceae > Corymbia > Corymbia maculata. Next base: position 23,202,661 of record CM024686.1, on the reverse strand, counting down.
CAAAAATCATGGAGTGCAAGGCACAAAAGGACCTAATTGTGTTGCCAGTCTTTTACAAAGTGGAACCAAGAGAAGTGAGAGGAGGAAGAAAGAGTTATGGGATAGCTATGGCTAAACATGAGTCCAAGTTTGGGAAGGATTCGGAGATAGTGAAGGGATGGAGGAATGCTCTTTTTGACGCCAGTAGCCTTTCTGGGTGGGAGTTAAATGACGGGTAAGTAGTTATTGATATGACACGCTAATTTGTCGTTGTTTCTTATATGCTGAATTACATCTATCATTTTTATTCTGATGAAACTTAATCATATCTTTGAACCACTGAATCAATGAGTCAAGTAATTTTCTGGATTTTGCTAGAGATGAAGCAAAGCTAATAAAGAGAATTGTGGAGAAGATCTCTATGCAGCTAGACCGAACACCCCTACATGTTGCTAAGCATTCGGTTGGGATACATCCCCAAGTGGTAAAGCTGGAATCAATGTTAGATCTTGAGTCTGATGATGTTTTCATGATAGGATTATGGGGACAAGGAGGCATAGGAAAAACAACTTTAGCTAAAGCCCTTTATAATGCTATTTTTAGACAATTTGAGGGTTCATGTTTTTTGGCAAATGTTCGAGAAGCTTCAAAAGATTCTAAGGATCTAGTTCCTTTGCAAGAAAAAGTGTTGGCCGAGATATTACTTAGACAAAGATTAGCAATAAATAGCGTTGATAGAGGTATTAGTTTAATGCAAGCTAGACTTTGCCGCAAAAAAGTTCTTCTTGTTCTCGACGATGTCAATGATGTAAAACAGTTAAATGCTTTAGCTGGAGAGTGTGAGTGGTTTGGCAAAGGAAGTAGGATCATCATTACGACGAGAGATAACCATTTGCTAACTTCCCACGGGATAGATATAGATCATATCTATTTTTTAAAAACTCTAGAGAATTGGGAAGCTCTTGAACTTTTCAATAAGTATGTTTCTCTAAAAAACAACAGAATAGTAATAAGGAGGGATCTTGTGGTTAGTGCTTTGCATTATGCTAATGGACTTCCTTTAGCACTTGAAGTGTTGGGCTCTTTCTTATGTGGTAGAAGAGAAAATGAGTGGGAAAGTGCATTGAACAAACTTGCCAAAAGTCCCAACAAAACCATCAACGATGTTCTTAAGTTAAGTTATGATGGATTAGAGAACTATGCAAAGGAGATTTTCCTTGATATAGCCTGTTTCTTCAAGGGGCGATCTATTGAGTATATTATGAAAGTTCTTGACTGTTGTGATTTTGACACAACTATTGGAGTGCAAGTTCTTAAGGAAAAGTCCTTGATAATTGAAGAGAAAGAGACCCTACAGATGCATGACTTAATTCAGTTGATGGGAATGGATATTGTTAAACAAGAATGTCATGATGATCCTGGAAGACGCAGTAGATTATGGGTTTTTGATGATGTTCTTGATGTTTTATCAGGGGATATGGTAAGATTTGCTGGTATAGACACTGATTAAAGTCTCTTATTCTCTTGACTTTGTATATTAATTGCAATGCAATTTCTATGAATACAGGGAACAAATGCAGTAAAAGCCATTGTTTTGGATTTACCCAAGCCAGAGGACATATACATAGGTCCTAATGCTTTCGCAAACATGAGAAGGTTGAGGGTGCTCATCATGGTTAATGTGCATAATTCTTTCCAAGGTCCTATTTGTCTTCCTAATGAACTAAGATGGTTTGAATGGCCCGAATGTCCTTGGATTCCAAAATTTTTCTCTAGTCCAAAGAAGTTAGTTGGACTTGATCTACACAAAAGCAACATCCTAGTAGTGAGGGAGCAATTTCAGGTGCACATTTAAATAATGGTCTCTATTTTCTTCTCTTTTGTATATTTATATCTATTGCCATATCGATATGAATATGTATTATTGAAAACTTTCATTGCAACAATTGCTAATTCGGATGATGCTAGTCAATGTGCTTAAGATACACCTACATCTATTAAATTGTTTATATTTGATTACGCATTAAATACAGGATGTCGGTCTACTACATGAACAAACATAAGTGGAACTTCCCGTTTTAGGACACTTTCCTATGTGAATATTGATTTTGATTCAAACAAAAAATATTCAAGAAAAAGTCCAATCTCATTTTCAAAAAAACAAGCTCGGAGAGGAAAACAAATATTACAAGTGTCATAACCTTTATACGGCGCTTAATTGAGTATCATAACTTTTTTTTTTTTAATTATTTAAGTGTCATGACTTCCACATATCACTTGAATGGCCATACCTTTTAAAAAACATTTACCACTAGTGTTCGATACTTGATACTTGTGGTGAATGTTGCAAAATATATTTACTTTGAGTATAATAACTTTCAATATATCACATGAATGCCCTTACTACGTTCACCACTACTTCAGATTTCTGATACTTGTGGTGAATGTTACAAAATATTTACTTGAGTATTATAACTTTCAATATATCACTAGTGTCATATCACGTCAGATTTCCGAAACTAATTGGGCGTTTTTAAAGAGGTATGTCATTCAAGTGAGCAATTAAAAAATAATGACAGTTAAGTAATTGAAAAATAAAATTATAACACTACAAACATTATTACACTCGTGATGTATTTGTCGCAAGCATAAAGCATCAGTGACTTTTGAGTATCAAAAATTGAAACATAAGTTATGACACTTTGAACTTGAATGCTTCATAATGTTTATCAAAGTTGATTTCATTGTCTTTATGCAGGACTTCAAGAAACTGAGGTTTATCAATTTCAGCGAATGCGAGTCACTTGTTTGTTTACCCGACCTCTCCTGCACTCCTAATCTTGAGGAATTGGATCTCCATGACTGCAAGCATTTGGTAAAAGCCCATGAGTCGGTTGCATATCATGAGAAGCTACGGTTGTTGGATTTATATGGGTGTAAAGAGCTAAGTGTTTTTCCAAGTGTGCTCAAGTCCAAAAGCCTTCAATGTCTCAATCTTACCAATTGCTCAAAGTTGGAAATGTTTCCTGATATTCCAAATAAAATGGAAGGCATGCAAGAACTTTATTTGGGAGGGACTGCTGTTAGACAACTCCCCGCCTCCATAATAAATCTTGTCTCTTTATGGGTGATGGTGTTAGATAAGTGCAAGAACCTAACAACCCTTCCGTCTAGCATTTATAAGTTACAGAAGCTCAACAGGCTGAGTATTGAAGGTTGCACAAATTTAGTGGAGTTTCCAAAGTATGAGGAGAACTCAAATGATTCCCATGTGAAGATGGGATTTCCAAATTTATCCTCGCTGAGTTTAGGCGGATGCAATCTGTCAGGAGTGGAGTTCCTTGAGAATCTTTTCTGTTTTCCCAAATTAAAAAGTTTATCACTAAAGGGAAACAATATTACTAGCCTTCCTGCAAGCCTCAAGCAGCGTCATTGTTTGAAATCATTAGCTGTTTGCAACTGCCAACGACTTCGAGAGATTCCCGAGCTTCCACCGCTTTTGCGCCGTTTCATGCGAGGTGGTTGCAAATCTCTACATAAGATTCCAGATCTACCGAGTGCCACCTATTATGTTGGCTTAAATTCATGTGATGAATTAGTTGGCAAAGGATTGACCATGGCTCATGTGCTCCCACTTGAGGTTACACACTCTCTCCCTCTGAATTACAAGTATTGTCTCTACACGTGTACGTAGTGAAAGTGGCCACACACTTGGTTTTGGACTTGTCCTCCTTTATATTGCACGATAGAACACTAGTGTATGGTGGAATTACGAGCATTATTCTTTTCTTTTTTTCTCTCTTTTCGTCAATTTACAAGGATTACTGACTCATTTAACTCTTCCACGTAGGCACTGATCACAAAGTTACGGGAAGATGGTCACAGGGGAATAGGCTCTCTTTTTTTACCTGGAGGAGAGATGCCAGAGTATCCAGTTGAGGGGAACTCTATATCTTTCATGGCTTCACGTCGCTTGTACGACAAGTTCCTAGGATTTGCTTACTGTTTTATAATTGGACAGGGAGGAGGAAAAGAGGTTGCCACAGTCAAGATCCAACCATACATTAATGGCAAGAAGGGGAGAATTAATGGTCTAGTCATTCTGAATGATCATGTGATTTCTGATCACGTCTTGCTTACATATTGCAAACCAAAATTCCTGGGAAAAGTCAGATTTGGTCAAGCTGATCTGAATCATTTCCAGTTTAGCCTTATAGTACGTGGAGGAGTCTTGGCCAAGTGGGGATTCCGAATAATGTGTGAGCATCTAGAGGATGACCTGAAGGCTGTGATTCCAGACAATGAGCGACCCCATCCGGCTTTACTTTATGAGGTTGGTCACGAATGTACACGCTATGGGGTTTGTCATGCTCATGTATCAACAGATTCAAAGGAAGAGAGTTCAGGAGAAACAGATTTACAGGAGAAGCCACCAGAACCAGCTTTAGTCCATGAAAGCAGTCTTGCATCAAGAGCTCTTGAGGATATTGCACTTGCCCGGAGAAATGGCCCTACCAGTGCAGGGGAAAGCGTGATGGGGGTGCAAAATACTGAAGCTGGACGTGACAAAAGAAACAGACAGGCGAGCACAACAGAAGAGAAAATAGACAAAGAGCGACGGCAAAAGCTCCTCAAGCGAATGAAGAATCAAGTAAGGAGCTAGAATAAGGAACCAGAGCAAGTAATTACCAGTGGTTTCTTTCTTCTTTCATTTGCCATCTGATCCGCGAGAAAGGTAGAGGAGTGAGGTCGCTACACATCGAGGGAGAGTAAGTATTCATTCGATTTCTTAGCAAAGGCATGATAACCATCACTTATCAGCTGCTTTTGGCTTTTTTCTTTCCCCTCTTTTAACTTTTCATCGTGTTCTCTTCAACAACTTTCTACGTTAGAACTTTTCGCCGTGATGAATTGTTTTGTGCATACTTCATTCTACACTAGAACAGCTACATCTACACGGCATGAGACCATCAACAAAAATTGTGATGAACAAATATTTATGCTTGTGATACTGATGAATTTTACACAAAAAGTGACAGTGCATTTTTCTGCTATGAACAAATATTTATGCAACTATATATATCCACTGAATTTGCGTGATGATTTAGCTGACTCCATGACATAGTATGGTGCTGGAAAAGATAGATACAATTATTTGAGAAACTTGAAATAATGCATTTATAACCTTAGAAGAACCTTAAAGAGGCTGAAGCGGCAGATTGACCAACCAACGCACGCTTCATCTCCGAGAGTTATCTTTCCTTTTCCCTGTATTTTCATTTCTTGCAATTTAATTTCATTTTGTCGATTTAATTTCAATTCCAATACACTTTGCTTTTCTCATACTTAGATTCGTGTAGTTTCATTACTCCATCTAAAGCCCCATTTACACCCTATTGTGCTTGAATATGGAACTGCAGTGCGACCTCGATTCACTCTAATTGTTTGATGTTTGATCGTCTCGACGCACGTAATTTTTGTCAACATTTTTTTGGCATGCTTTCAAATCTATTCGCCCCCCTCCCCCCCGGCACATTATTTTTTTCCCCTGATTACGATGGTGAGCATCTTATGATTGAGTATGTGAAAGTGTATATGAAAATGTATATTCATTTGCTGACGTGGATGCCAGCTATCCTACATAGTACGCCCGGCGTTGGCGTAAACAAATTTTGTTACTTTTAAATATTTTTTCCATTTTTTTTTTAAATTTTCTCTCTTCTTTTTTCTTTCCCTCTCTCTCTTCTACCTTTGTCAATTGCCCAGCCTCTAGTGACCACTGAGGGTTGGCCTCTCCTCCCACAAGGTTGCCCTCACCGGCCTCCTGCAAGTTCACCCTCACCTACTTGAGTTAGGGCGAGGGTCAACCTTACTAGCCTTGAGCGAGGCTCACCCTCACTAGATCCGATGAGGGCAAGCCTTGTGCAAGGTCCTCCCTTGCTACATCCTAGCAAAAGCGACCTCGCAGGAGGCTGGTGAGGTCACCTCTCACCAATTCCCAGCGAGGGTGACCTTGCCTAAGGTCAAAGCTGACTCTTGCCAATCGCAGCCTTCAGCCCATTGTCGCTGGAGGCTGAGCAACCAACATAGTTAGAAGAGAAAGAGGAAAAAAAGGGGAAAAATATAAAAATATTTTTAAAAAGTCATAAAAATATTTAAAAAATAATTAAATTTATCCATGTTAGTGCTAGCCATGTCACATGGGATGACCAACGTCTCTATCAAAGAATTTTGGCCAAAATTGGTTGAATGGACCCAATTGACAAAAAGTAAAAATGTTTTGGACTTGATTGGCAAAATTGAAATATTTAGGATTGAATTGGTAAAAATGCAATTAATTTATGATTTTTGGACAATTTTATCCTAACTTGAGCCAAATCTATCTCAGTTGATTGCTTAACCTTACACCCAAGCCTCAATCAATCCTTCGGCCTGCCTAATCCTCAAAGCTCAAATGTCAAATTTTGTATTTTTAAGGTTGGCCAAAGAATTTAATCTCTTTCCAAATTTCAGCAAACTCCAACTAGGGTGATTAGTTTCAATATAAGTCAATTCCTACCCTAGAACCTGAAACTAAACCAAACAAAGTCGGCACCCGGTTTGTGTAATTAGGAACCAACCCTACCAATCCTGAACTGGTAATTTCTTTTCTTTTTTAATGTTTTGTTTTGGTTTCTTCTACGCCCGATATTTTAAACTCCAAAAATTTGGTGCTGCTTTTTGTTTACATTGGGTGATGTTGCTTCCACCATTTACTAGAGCAAATGCGCCTGCATTATGTTTCAATGCATTCAAATGGTTTCGCCTTCCATTTTTTGTTCTTTGGTTGCATCAGTTTTTGTTTGTCCCTTCTATATGCATCTTTGAAGGTTAAAGAGCTGCAAGTGGTGGTTTCTCACCATTTTTTTTATAAAAAAAAAAAAAAAGCATTATTTTCGATTTTTCGTTAAATAGTTATTTACATGGTTGGGGGTTTGGTGCTAATTATCGACCGACTAATCTTCTTGGTGCAGAATGGATCCACCTGAACCGCTTGGATCAAGATGGACCGATATACTCTCTTTTTTTAAAATTCTTTTTATCTTAAAAAGTAAAAATGCTTGGGTTGCATTTTTTTTTCTAACCTTTAGTAGAAATAGAGTAGTGACTACAAATTTGGTACTAGATCGATGCTCACCCCTCCAACAATCGACAATCTTAAAGTAGTAACTAACTCCCACAATCTTGGAGTTGTAGCGATAGCAGAAATAATGACTTACAATATTTTAGTAATGTAAGGGAAAGAGAAAGAATAGCCGAAATTTCCATAGAGGCCCGACTCCTGTGAGATTGACGTTGAAAATTCAAATGAGTTTAAGCCTCCCTTACCACGTGTTGGGCTGTCTGTCGGGCTGATTTAAATGAAGTTTGCAGCCGATTCTATGAAATGCTATTCCTAAACCTAAATGTCTCTAGTATCTGAAAGGAGATAAGTGACATGTGTAGAGGATGAAACAATGTCTGTAAACAGAATGCTATTCCTAAACTAAGGATGGATTGATTTTTGTAGGATTTTTAAAACTTCTTTGTGCAAAACAACGTGTAGAGCATGAAACACTATTTGTAAACAAACTATACTATGTAAAGCAAATATTTCCGGGAGAATTATCAAATTTTTTTTAAACCTATTGTAATTATGTCAATTCAGTTTTAAATCTTTTGCATTTGTGCCAATTTAATCCATCTGGCCAATTTTGGCTAACCAACACTAACGTTGCACTTTTTAAATAATATTCTCTTTATTTTTTGAAATTTTATAATTTTTTTCTTTTTTCTTTTATTTTCTTTAATTTTTTCCCGGCCCCTCACCTAGTCTGGGCAAGGGCCGCAATAGCCCTGCTACCTCGCTTGCCTAGATTGGGCAAGGCTGTTCACGGCCCTTGCCAAATCTGAGGTGAAGGGCCGTGCACCCATGCCTTGGCCGATGAGGCTGTCACAGCCCTCGCCTAGAGCCAATGAGGGCCTAAACACTCTCACCAAGTGCCAATGACCCTCATTGGCCCTAAGGGAAGGGGAAAAAAAATTAAAGAAAAGAAAAGAATCATAAAAATTTCAAAAAATTATTAAAAATTATTTAAAAAATGTCACGTTAGTGTTGGTAGTGCCATGTCAGCATTAATTGACTAAAATTAGTCGGATGGACTAAACTAATACAAATGCAAAAGGTTTAGAACAAAAATGGCAAAAAAAAAAATTAGGACTAAATTGATATAATTATAATAGATTTAGGATTTTTTGGTAATTTTCCCAAATATTTTCTATCAATGGAAATATAAAAAAGTAAAGGATGGAAAATATTGCAAAACAAGTTATGATGTTTCAGCCTTTCTATTCGGCCTACTCTACTCTTTAATCTCTAATAGCCCGAGACTATAATCTGCTAGTGCGACCCTTGAAGTCTTTGACCAGATGAAGTTGCCTCGATACCAAAGGTTTCTATTGGTATAGATACTATAGATACTCCACTCCACAAGTATAGTTTCTGCAATGTAGCGTGAAGTCCTGTGGCACGAAATAAGCAGAAACTTTTCTTTCCGTGTGAGCTCTCCAAGAAATATCTTCCTCTTTTTTTTCTTTTTTGGTAAGGTAAGTATTATAGACTTTCAACCAGAATAATAGTACAGCAAGGGTGAAACACGTCACCAACCAACACTCAACTGGACAACATGTTGCTGGAGTGGAGGGATAACATGTTCACACAATTAAACAAACCAGACAAGCTTGATAAAGCAATGGAATGGACTCAAACAGTCCAAGAAGTATCTTCCTTTGTTTTTCATTTCTTGCTTTTTTCTTTTTCTGAAAGTGATGAGCAGATATTCCCGATGGCTTGGGCAAAGCGATATATGAAAGATAAAAAGAAAAAAGAATATCATGAGAACCGAGTTATGCAACACAAGTATAACGTGATAGAATCTATGTCACGCCCTGACTCTCGAGCTCGCGGCAACCTCATTACCTTGGTCGATTGAAAGCGACATCCCAGGACCCATCGACGACCATTCATTTTATCTTTCGTTAAGCGCAAGCGTAAGACGAACCATCCCCAAACAAACAAACTATCAAACAGGGATGAACAGCCAGAACAACAGCAACTACTCATTTATACATCTTCTTGGATTAACCAACGGAGGATCATTTCCGAATTACAAACCTGACAAAAAGAGCCCATCCATCCTCTAAGCGAAACCAAAAAGAACTAGGCTAATCCAACCGTACACAAAGAACCCTTGGGTTCAACACCACGGTCACTCAGACCCATCGGACTCAAGCTCCGTCGAGTCGATCACTGGAGAAGCGGGCGCAGGATTCTGCATTGCAGGTACGCTGTTCTAAAGACCTGAAAATGTTTACCACGACGGGTTGAGATAAAATCTCAGCGAGTTCTTCCCCCTAAGCCCCAGTTAGTACGCCAACTCAACTCGGAGTATCTCTCTAGAACCACCCCTCACTCAACCCAACAACCTACAACCAGCAAACAACAGGCCAAACAACAGACAGGGCAACCAACATAGCAATATTCAATTCGCATGCAACCTTACCCGGTATGCCATACCCTGCACATTCAATCTCATACAATACAAGCAAGGCACATGGCCATTAGATGACACAATTCATCAATCACATGCGAGTCGCGTCATAAGTGATCTCACCTGGCCATTGCCACACCCTACACGACTATCAACTCATGCGTGCGTACCATAATTAATGCAATCATCACAACATTAAGAGCATGCGAATAATTAGAGCATCTCACACAACTTTCTCATGTCTCACACTCACACATGCTCCGATTATTACGACCACTAGGGCCACGGCACAACCTTATGGTTGGCGGTCTACCAGTCAAAGACCAGGCATCGTCCTCCCCATGAGGCACGGCGACGTCACGGGCTCTCTCCCATCGACGGCATTCCCTATGGAGCATGGGGCCCGCTCACCTGCTGCAGCCCCCCAACCCTTTGTCGGGCAACCGATCGAAGTCGGGGACGACCAAAGGCCATGGCACAACCCCATAAGGATTGGCGGTCTACCGGCAGCGCCAGGCTCTCCTCTTAATGTGATCATGCAACACATCATCAAACAATCCATTTATATCTTTGCTCTGTTGTGAATGCAACATCGCTCATGCTCATGCGACATGCCATTTCAAATAACCCACGTAATATGTCATGCGATCTCACTCGACAATTCCAAAATCCAAAATCCAACCAACACTCGATTATGCATTTCATCAATATTCACGAGCATAATTAACAATCAGCACTTCAATTAATCACAACAATCAAGAGCACATTAAAATAAGCCAAAATTTAACTTATGCATGAATAGTGCCGTGAGCGATGTCGTGAATGTAATTATGAGCAGTGATTTTCCGAAATTCAATTAATTAAAACATTTAATCCAGAAATTAAACAAAACATTAATTAAAACAATTAATCAACCAATTTAAGCAAGTCATGCTTAATTAAACACATAAACACAATTAATCCCAAATTAAGCACAATTAAGCTTAATAAGAAAAATTAAGCTAATATAATCTTAACCACCTATCTTAGGGCTAATACAAATTAATTAAACCTCTTAAACCAAGATTAACACTAACAAACCAACACTAAGCAAGTTTAGGCACTAAATAAGGATTATGAGCTAAACTCACCCGTTAAGCGGGCCGGCGACACGGATGCGGCGGCGGCGACGAACCCAACACCCGGGGACCTCTACCACGACGATCCAAGGTGGTCCCGGGGTTGGAACAATAGCAGCAAACTCGGAATCCCTCCGCAACTCGAAAACCGCGGCGCACGGGAGGAAAGAAGTTGATCGGAGTTGAACGGGCTGCTCGGAGCTTCGGCGAGCGGCGGGCCAACGATCGGTGGCACCTAGGGGTCGAGGGGGAACCACTTGTGGCTGGTATGGGTGGAGATTGGGTCGGAAAGGGAGGAAAATGGCCGAAACAGCAAAACAGAACAGCAGTAGGCGGTCAAAAATCGGTCCGGCAACAGCTGTCTTTCGGCCGGAATACAGGAAGATCGGCAGCTCCTTCCGGAGATCGGCCGACGCTGTCTGAACTTTTTTCGTCTTCTGAACACAACGGCGGGTGGCACGAGACGAGATTCCAACGGGAAGGCAATGAATAACTCAGATTTCGGTAAAAGGTCAAACTGAAAAACAGAAAGAATGAAGGAAAACCATGGGAGAGAGGTGCTGCAATTTTGGAGAAGATGAAGAGGAGAGAGAGAGTGAAGTGAAGGCTGAAGGATAAGCCTTATCCAAGCCATCAAGGCTTGCCCCACTTGCTAAACAATGACCTCATCTTATCTCTCTTCCTTTTTGACTTTTCTTCAAAATATCCAAGGGCATTTTGGTCATTTCCACCTTGCACATTTCCCTATCTCGTCCTTGGGCTGAAAATGGAGGACGGGCCTAGGAAATGGGCTGGAAAATGAATAGGAACGGGCTCGGGAATTTATTGGGCTTGAATCGGCTCGGTTTTAGACAATGGACTCGGAAGGGTAAAGGGTCGGTTTGGCCCAACGGGCTCACTTGCTTGCCTCGGGCCTTCCATGGTGGCTGTCCCACCTTGGGTGTGAGGCCCACACTGTTCTTGCCCGGCCCAAGACCTCGTAGGCTCGTTTTCTTGGTTCGAAAGTCCCTTTTCCAAAAACTCGACTCATCTGACACTATCGACTGTCTAAGAATCATCGTCCAAAAGTCCGTCCTGGACGTTCCCGAAAATTCAAAGTCCAATTTTAGATTCTCATGCCTTGTCAATTTCACCCGAATGCCATTTTGGTACTGCTCAGACTGATAGGCGGCTTTGAGGATTCACGCGTAACCGACTCGTGCCAATTCACATTCAAGACTCCTTGACACATAGACATCCTTGACTATATGAAATTGCGAAGGATCGATTCTTATTTCAAAGTACACGATTATCAAGGATCGACATAGGGCCGTTCGTGGGTTCGATAATAATAGACGGAATCACCCGTCGTCCCATTATGTTCGCCCACGAATCGACTTCTAGTCATCCCTAAAATCGCCCGCATATCTACAAAGGATCGTCCTTACGCAAGTCTCACGGTCTAGTCGTTTTCCCAAGTCAAGTTTTTTAGTCGCACGAGTCGTCCTCATTAGCCTTTCCCTCAAGGTCGGTATCTCGGGAGTGATCGGGCCCGAGTGAGATCAACCAACAATGCATTGACGAAATTAACGCTTGTTCCTCTCTAAAAGGACTCGAATTTCAGGATGTTACAGTCTAAGCATGTATTACAAGGTTCAAATTCATCAAGTGAGAATCGAGGTCCTAGCGTATTTCGGAACAAGTAAAAGTGGAATACTATATAAACATTACTTTAGACTGAATCATTTCAAGTTATATTTGGGGGCAAATTTTGATTTTTACCATGTTTCATTTTAAGAGGTGTTTAATGTCAACCTGAGTAACATTTAAGAGATTTAGTGCTTAAACCCACGATTTTACGTCAAAGAAAATAAACCAATGATTGAAGAAAAGCAATTTTGCACTTTGGAGGTGTCAGGACCAATCGAAGGAAAGTGGGTTGAGAGGTGATGCTAGTGCGGCTTGCGAAATTAGTTTTTAGAGGTAAAGACTTTGAAGCACGTGAGTGGAACAGATAGTGATTTAAGTGTTAGAGATATACTTCCTTGTCCTGAAGCGATTGAGTAGATTAATTTAGTTAGGAATTAAATAAAGTATCTTTTGTATATCTTTTCATTTATTGTGATCATACATTGTATTATAAATAGAATCTTATACATACTAAAGTCTATATCAAAAAGTGCAAAAATTATCCAAAAAGTTCTAAACCTATTGTACTTTTACCAAATCACTCATAAACATTTTCATCATTTACCAATTAAGTCCATCTGGCCAATTTTGGTCGAAAATTGCTAACTTAGCACTTTTTCAATAATATTTTAATTTGATTTTGAATTTTTTCTATTTTGCTTCTTTTTTTTGCTTTTTTTTTTAGGTTTTTAAAGCTTTGGTTGGCAAGGGTCGCTGGCCACAGATGAGTATTGGACAACCCTTGTCGGTGACAAGTGAGGGCTACAACACCATCATCGGTGAAGCGAGGGTGTGTGAGCCCTTGCCCAAAATCAAGCGAGGGCATGCAAGCCTTTGCATAGAATTGGTGAGGGCCCCTATTCTTTCGCCAAATCTGGCCAAGCGGGGGCAATGACCTCGCTTGGCCTAGATCTAGTGAGGTCATCGTGGCCCTCACCCACAACTAGCAAGGGTCGGTGGGTGACCCTTGTTGGCCGAAGCTCCAAAAACCTATAAAAAAGAAGAAGAAGAAGGAAGAACAAAATCATAAAAAAATCATAATATTATTTTAAAAGTACCACATTAACGCCGGTCGTCCATGTTAGTAATTTTCAGTCAAAATTGATCAAATTGATTCACTTGACAAGAAGTGAAAATGTTTAGAATTGAATTGATAAAATTGAAAAATTTAGGACTAAATTAATAAAAGTACAATAAGTTTAAAATTTTTTGAACAATTTTCTCATTTAAAAAGCAATACACTATATACAGATTTCCCAAATTTTCTATTTCTTCCCTATTTCATGTCAAAGTGGAGACTTTGAAGACCAAGTCGTTGTCAAGTCAGAAATCAAAGGTGTCTGGTTCGTCACGGAGTATGTGGCAACACTCAAATCCCAACGTTAAAGTGAACGGCTCCAGACGGGGGCACCACGCGGCGATTCTTTAGGAGCACTTCTTAACGAGGGGATAAACCGTCAAGTATCGTGCGGGTGGAGAAGTTATTCCTCGTTTTTTAATAGGCATGTAGTGCTTTAGGCTCATATTATTAGTGCGGTGGCTTATACTCTCCGAGAGTTTTTCTATTTTTTAATTTCATTGTTTTTTAAATTTCATGCACTTTCAATTCCTTGTAATTATGTTTCATATCTTCTCAATTCCATTAATTTCATTTAAATATAACCATAGTTCCTGGCGATTTACATTTGCTTGCCATCACATATCTCTCGGGGTAAAACCCAGGAGAGTTGGGCGGTTTTTTGCTAAACAAACGAGAATAGGATTCTTCTTGTGAGGTGACATTTGGGTTTAGCACGAGCTTTCTCAAATCCTATCAATTGTAAATTGGTTTTCTTGTTGATTATTCCAATTGGTTTTACTTAATAGTTGCCACTAACCTATTATGAGCCCATTAGAAGCCAAATAAGATGCTGGAACCTGTCTTACTTCTACAAATCAAAAATTCGTATGGAAACTTGATTATGCCCTCATCAACAATACATTTTTCTCTTTTATAAAAACCTTTGCATGCAATATTTTCATTTTTTCCCCTAAAAACATGAAAATTTAATTTATCATGCAAATTTTAGAGTTTTTAAGTTGATTTGTTCCTTCAAAAGTCACTTCGAGTTTTTGCCACAACTGTTTAGCAATGGAACATCTGGAGACACAATCAAACTTTTTAGCACCAAAGCACAATGTGGCATGGTCATCTCCTTCGCATTCGATTGAACTACTTTAATATCACGAGAACCCCAAATCATTTTCATTTATGGATATATGATCATTTCACCTTCAGTCTTACTAGGCACACGAGGGCCATAGATATGCACCGGCACAATTCATAATCTTAAGATTGAATGGAAATTCTCATAAGAGCCTTACAATAATTATAATTTTTTCTGGAAAATAAAGGTGTCCTAACAATAGATTGACGTTCGGCTGGAGAACTACTAACAACATGTGATGCCATTATATTTGACTAAAAAATTTCAAATAAACACAAGCAATATTAAGGGAGAATTGATCAGCCCCGCGATGATACGACTTTTTGGTCCAACTATAGAATATGCACTACAATATAAAGTATAGCATAAATATAAGTTCAGCAATTTATTAAACAAGTAATTTCATTTAAGTGCTCACTCGTTTTATATTGATTCGACCCTAATTGGTGCTTATCCATTTCCTAAGATTGTTCGACATTTTTGCCCAATCTGCTACACTTGAGGCATCATACGAATGTTGGTTTATAATGGAGCCAACATTCCTTACAAATAGGATGCACTCTTTTACTAAGAAATGCCCTTCCAAGACTGATCTCTCAAGAGTTTGATTACAAAGTGCATACAAGAAGATTTCAGCACGTATTGATAGTGTACATTATTACACAAGACAATGAGCTATCCTACTTATAGAAAAATACAAAACTCAACTAGTCATTACTAACACTCGAAACTGTTAGAAGTTCGACCATTGAGACATATGGGTGTCTGGCTAAAGATGGCTTAGACAGCTTGGGCAGACAAGTCCAAATTCAAAACTTCAGAAGTCGGCGTCCGGAGGTATACCGAACGGGCATGTGGTTGGCCGGTCGTGCGGTCTATTTAAGGCAAAGACGTTCTTTTTTACCCTTTCGAAGTCCTCCAAAAAGTAATCAAATACAATAAATATGATTCCAGATAATAAACAGAATATTTGAGTGAGTTTTATAATCTCCAAAATTAATCTATGATTCTTAAGGATATTTACGAAAATTTCTTTCATGTCAATACGGCGTGTATAAGTCTTTTAGGGAAGATATTTGCGCCCAGTGAAAATAATAATTTGAATTACATTAATTCATTATTCTGAGTCTCAAGGTGATAAAATCGTGCATGGTGAGGTTCAATGCTGCGAAGTGCGAAATGGCACGATTTAGCATTTTGGGGGGCAAGTCCTGCTCCAATTGTATGAGAAATTTTTCATTCATGGTCAGTGTTTATTTAAGGCCTAGCAATTAAATACATCGTCTCGATTATTTTGCAAAGCTCTTCAAGAAATTGGATAAAAATCATCTGGTCGCGAGTCCACTTGACCGGATCTATCGCAGCCGTTCATTTTGCGATTATGATATATGGGGTCCATCCGGATGTTCATAAAATGAATGGTTGTGATATACTTGTGATCCATATAAGAAATTCCTTCGAAACAACAGCCATTGCTCGGATCCGACCATCGTGCCCTGTCCATCACCATGATCCATAAAGCGGGTTTAACGTATTGGTCCACTTAAACCCCTTAAAATGCATGAGTATGGTTGACTGGGTCCACTGGACCCGAGTCCATATCGGAAATTGTTCATAACGGATTAGTCTTGCTTTGTCTCGGGCTAGGAAGTACCAATATTGTTTGGAAGTTTTTGCATTGTGTTGAACATTCCAACACGAGCCTAACACTTTCTAATACTCAGTTAATTGGTGTCAAAAAAATTCTACACCTGATTAACTCTCCCGATACTCTTCAACACGTGAGTTTGGAATTCCAACATTAAAGTTTAGAATTTCAACATTATTTCAACATGTGGGTCAATTTTAAAAATTTTCAGTAGATAAAAGGTCAAAATATAAATATGTAAAAAAATAAAAATAAAAGTAAATGGGGAAAGAAGAAATTTAGTATTATCTTCTCTTCTGACTCTTTTTTCCATAACAGACAATTCACCCTCAAATTTGTTTTTTTTCTATTCTCTTCTAACACACTTTGACACGCAAGTCCATAACATGATTGATTTTTTTTTTTCCATCCAAATTTTATGGATTATTAAAATATAGTTGAATTTGTCAAATTGAAATGATGAATGATATTAACAAATGGTGTATTAAAGTTTTTAGTATAAATTTATTCTAAACTCTTTTACTGTTATTTATTTATATGTGAATTTGAATTACATTAATTTGATTAAAATAATCATAAAATCATAATTATAAAAATATAAATTTAATATAAAAATTGTCCCAACTTGTCGGAATTTTCTATTTTTTGAAAAAAAACTTATTGGCATGTCATTTTATGTCATATGTCGCATGTTAGTGTCAATGTCTCAGATCCATCAAGTTGCTTGAGTGTAGATTAATTTTTGAGTCTTTCTTTTCTCGATAGGTTTTATTGCATCTTCCAATTTAAACAGTTTTGATGATGTAAAATTCTTCTATCAGATTTCTTTTAAAATTATTCCTCCTATTAAGCGTAATTTTTTGGCTTTCCACGTCACTATTCTGATGGCGGTAGTTTATTACATGTGCCATTTCAGCAACCAAATTTATTAAATTATTGGGACGTTTCAGAGGCCCATTTCAGTTCTGGGCCCAAAAAGCAAATCTCGGGGCCATTTCGCTTCTGCACCGTATAGCCGTCAGAAGCTTTAGACATAGCACGAAGGAAGGGAATCGTCATCTTACTATTTGCTCTAATTTATGCATCCTAATCAGGCTATAGCATTGAACCTTGTGAGTTCAAGGTGAATTCACCAAATTCAGCAATTCACATCGACTGAAATGCATAAAACTAGGTCCACGTATAAATCTTTTTGTAGCAATGTAAATGAATTTTGTAATTTTATCTGAATTCCAGTTAGCATGTTTTGTAATTTGGTAGGTATAAAATTATGCTTAGCTTTGGAATTCCAAAAATAACAATGATTGATAATTTCTCGAGAAAGGACATGCATGTTCGTACATGTGTCCTTTTGCATGTCAAATAAGTAATTCATCTAAACATTTTACTTCTCTAATATACAAATACACAATTAAGAAAAAGATGTTTACACTACACTTAACAAACTTCGCTTTCTATACTCAAGAGTTTTAGGCAAAAAAATCGGCTATGTACGTACTATCCAGGTGCCTGAAGACATTAGTTTTGACTAAGCCGCCTAATGATCTCTTAAGCCATAGGAAAATCAAGATACAAAATGCCTTCTTAATCTGTGAAGTGCATTGGGTATCTCTTAACATTTTTCAATAATTAAACAAATGTGCCTATTCGGAAGTGAACCCCAAAGGAGTTTCACAAATTGCTAAGCGGGTTTGTATAATCCTCTTGCGAGGTGGCGCCAAGGCTTTGCATTGGCTCTTCCAAGCACACTACCAATCGTAAATCTCTTCCTGCTTTTCAATTTTTAGAGCACTCGATTCTATATTGCCATGCATGAGTGTCCCAACAATAACATTAAAACAATCAATAATAAAGATAAAGAAAAGGAAAAAAATAAGAAAGCAACCCGAGACCAACTGGGCACTATCTAAACAAGAGCTAGCTATCACGCCCTTAGGACGGGATTCCCATGATCGAGAGCAACTTTGCAAAGGAAACGTGCACTAATCTAATAAAACAACATCTCTTAATCCATGTGATGAGAAAAAAAAAACTGTAATTGCAATAAAAATTAGCCTAGTCCTATTTATGTAACGCAAGAAGCTAATAAATGCAATCTAAACAATTTTATTTTTACCTATTTATTTGTTTATGCAATGAGATTATCTTCATATGCATGAAAACAATAAAAGGGAACCTAAGCCTGCAGGAGAAAAGGGTATCGGCGGAATTATATTTGACATCTCTGTTTTCACGTGACTGCGGAAGAGAGATTACAGTAGATCCAAACGCATGAATATGAGGATGCAATGAATGCTAGAATTTCATGAAGGACTCCTATATGAATGTATAAACAAAGGTGTTGCCAAGGACCAGTCCGGATAGGGAACAAGCCGCTTCCCAGGCTTGAAAGGTACCGCCAAGGACAGGCTCGAAAGGTATTAGACGGATCGAAAGCGGATAGGGTGTCCACTGTTCGGACCGAGACAGCCTGGCCAGCGGACATCTAGCCTTGGGCCTAGAAAGGGTCTTGAGACATGTCTCAACGGTATGAGAATGAGCTTACTACACCAGTCATAGAAAAAAATCACTTCAGTTATGTTTAGTCATGAATTTCTAATTCGAACAGAATTGGATGGGATAAGGTATTAAATCCAATGATCTTATTATATCCTATTAACTGTTTTGTAAATCGCGATAATAAAGGCGAATATATTCACATCTTATCGTGTCAATTATTTGATATAAACAATAAATTACTGAAATGAATCTAAAAATTACATCAATGGAGACGATAAGAATCTCTCATGATACTCTTGCCAACTTCAATTGAATTTTCTTTGTTTTATTATTTTTCCTCTCTTTTTAAATTATTTTCTTTTTTATTCGCCTTCCATCATTCTCTAATAAAATTTTAGTAAATAGTAAATTATACTAATATACCTAAAATTTGTAATAAATATAAAATATATATAATTGAATTTATATTAGAATATAGAAATAAATTAGAATGTATATATATATATGTATATATATCAATACGTAAAAATGGGATGCTATTGCTAAGTTCGTCCAATCAGATAGCTCTACTTCATCTTTGGATTATAGGGTCATGGTAATATAGAGGAGTAATGGATAGTTACGGCTCTGGCAACCCTACGACGAGTGAACAACAATGAACTCCCCTAGCTATTATCATTTTGATATATTTTATGAGGGGTGCTTTGTTGCTCATAATTGTGAGGTAGTATTTTATTTTTTTTATCGGTCCTATTCTACTTTTATTTTAATAATTAGACTTTTACTTTGCCTCTTTACGAGATATGGGAATAAAAACCTACTCTTAAAACTATATCGTCCCTACCCCAATCCTCTTGAGAAGATGGGGATTCGAATCTCTACATCCCCCTTCTCATGTGAAAAAAGGTGGCCACTAAGACAAACATAAATTGTTTGAAAATGGCGTATTGAGGTGTGACTGTGATTACCAACTCTATTTGAAGCTCCATTAGTTTTCAAGATGGCACAAGGATTCCCAAGTTGTGAGCAAGTTATCTAATGCAATCAACCACGGTAGGGGTGAGCATGGTCCAGGTTGGACTAGTCCACTCCCTGACTCTAGGACCAATCCACACAATGTTAGTCATCAATTTTTGGAACGGAGGACTAACCCTATTGAGCCTAGAACCAGTCATGTTCTAGGGTTAACCTGGGACCAACTAATAATTTTTTTTCATTTTTTTATATATATGATTAGTGAAACTTACTATTTCAAATTACATGCGATTTTAACTAAACTATAAATACTAATACATATTCAATAAATTTAAGATGATGCAACAATAAAAATTTCATACTTGCTAAAAACAAGAAATCATAAAACGATTAAGATTGCTCATAGAACCATAAGGCAAGTGTTGCTCATGAGTGAAAAGGATTTCTAATAAAGGCTTTATTTCATTTTGATTTACTTAGTGACAAGTGAGGTTAGCAAAGAGAGGTGATTAGCACAAGCGTAGAGCGGCAAGCGAGGTGATCATGGCAATCAAGGCGAGCGTCAAGCGGCAAGCGAGGTCAAACATGAGCAGGGTGAGTGTCAAGTGGCAAGCAAGGCAAGATTGCTCATGAGTGACGTTGTTTCTTTAAATTTTACTTAGCAAATTAAATACTAAGAGGACAAAGAAGAAAAAAGAGAACGAGAGTTTCGGAGGAGGACACTATTTGAGTTAGGTTTACTGTTTAGAATAAATAAAAAAATATTGTAAATAACATATTATATATATAATATATAAGGTTAGGGTTGGTTTGGGTTTGACCAACCCGAAACTCCTAGAACCGAGGACCAACCTACATGGTACTGGTCCAAGGATCCCGAGACTAAGGACCGACCTAATCCTCTCGAAAACTAAACCAAGATCGACAGGGTTGGGCTGGTCTAGGGTCGATTTAAGGTTAATCCTGGACCGATGCTCACCCCTAAACCACGGGATCCCTACTATTGGTGTCATGACATGAACAACAAATAACCTAGAAGAACCTTTCGGTTTCATGTTTTCACCATTAACTAGGATACTAAAATGTTAAAGAGCTTGAAGGACACGTCCCTCTTTCCAAGGTGGAATTCTTCCTTCTCATTGGAGACAGATATGAAAAGCATCGCATCAAGCCAATGCATTTACTATACCAATGATTATCTCAAATCATCCCGACTTGCAAAAGACGGAGGAGGCAAAGACGGGAACCTTGAAGATGGTACAATGGAGCTGCAACTCAAAGAGGAAATCTTATAGCCATTTTTCTCATAAGAAATACATTCTAAGTGCCAAAACTTGACATGAATGGATATATAAGTGTTAAAATTTTCAAAAGATATACTTAAGTGCCATTTTAAAAAAAAATTGGATACTTAAGTATCAACTCTAACAAGACTTATTGGAAAACCAACGTGGTATCATTTCATTAATAAAATTGGTCTATATGACTACCAAAAATCTAACATAGCTCATAAGAAATTTAACGCGGCTTATGGAAAATCTGACGTGGCTCATTGTTGGCATTTAAGTGTTCATTTCTTTTATAATTTTGATACTTAAGTGTACTTTTTAGAACTTTTGATACTTATGTGTCCACTTGTGCTAAATTTTGGCACTTAGAGTATCCACACCTTCTCCTTTGCTTTGGATCAACCCAAGTTTTTAACTCATAGGTACAAAGCGTGGCTTGTTAATGTTGATAAAGTGAGCAGCGATAGATACTGTTGGCACAAAAAGTTAGGAATTCATATCGAAATCATGAAATTGTTAGGTCATTAGAAGTCAAATTGTACTGAATTACAGTTTTTGACCAAGTTTTCTCCTTGTTTTACATTCCTTTAATTCACAATGTCCCGATGGGTTTTACTTCCCTTCGTGTAATTGAGAAGACAAACTGCTCTTACTGCCTTCTTTTTTCTTTTTCTCTTTGAGCTCCATCTCTAAGCTGTAGAAACCCAAAAAGCCAAAGAGAGAAATGAAACTGACTTGCATGTCAAATTACATAACTCTGTCAAAGTCTCACCAAAGCAGGGCATAATCATGTACCGACAACCATAGTAAATTTTAGAATGATTACTAATATAACCACATTTTGCAACGTAGATCCTTGAAGTTGAAACCCTCCTTTTTAAGTTTACAATTTCAAATTTACCTGATAGTATCATCCTCCAACGATCACCCTTAAATAAATCTTGCACTGAAGGAACAAGAACCAGTATAATCTGATTCTACGAGAACGAGTTCATATGTAAAGTAATTTCCCATTCCAGCTGTGAATCAAGTGACCCTGACCCCATTAAAGGATTTACACAAGAAATTAGATTTGTAAGAGACCATGAGCCAAAGATTTCCAGCTTGAGAATGAAAGGTGACATTGTAACGCGCTCTATCATGTATTAAACTTGATAGCGTAGATGCCACATCTCATGAATTTTGTCGACAAAAATTGGCAACACCAATAGGTCTCAAGAATACATAAAGAGTATTCCAAATAAAATGTATCGATATGTGAGTGGTTTAAAGGAAAAATTATCAAAAAAATCTTAAATCTATTACAATTGTACTGATTTAGTCATAAACTTATTTTTTTAGCCAATTGAGTCATAATTTTTTTGCAATTGTGACAGTTGAGTTCATTTGGCCAAATTTGCCGATCGGTGCGACGTATCTAGTGACTAGTGCCGACGAAATTTTTTCAATAATATTTTATTTTATTCAAAAAATTTTATTAATTTTTTTTATCTTATCTTTATTCCTCTTCCTCTCTCCTCCTTCCTCCTCCCTCTTTCTTCCTTTGGCTTTGGCGACCGGCTAGAGGGGAGGGTCGTCCAGTTGCCGGATTGAGGCAGCTAAGCGAGCTCACCCAAGCAGTGGCAGGACAAGCCCTAGCCAGGCAAGCTCGCCTAGCCATCGACAGGGTGAGCCATCACTAGATCCAGCATGGGCTCGTCTTGCCAATGGCTAGGCAGGCTGTAGCCATCTCTGTTAATCTCCACTGTGGCTCCTCTCCATCACCACCGGCTGCCCTCCCACACTCTTCATGCTCCAATCGTCCTCATCACTCGTCTCCCCTTCTTCGCCTCACTATCCCACTCCTTCTTCCTCACCTTCTTCTCTCTCCATGCCCACGCTCGCCCGTGCTGCTCCTCAGCGCTCTGCCTCCGATCTGTACTACTTGCCCCATGCTGCTCATGGCCTCCCCATCGTGCTGTGGTATTCATTGTCGTCGTCGCGATCTGCTCCGTTGCCTCCCCCACGGCTAGTCTTCATTGAAACGCTTATCCATCATTCTCCCTCTCTATCAAAGCACCCATCCATCCGTCATTCATTTATGAATTGTCAAGGGGTTTCGGAAGAAAGAAAAATCCCAACTTTACACGAGAGCAGTAGCCGCGACTCCATCAAATCTGGCCTCCCTATGGAGGCTTCCATGGCCTTGCCCAGATTCAGCAAGGGCATGCCCCACTAGTGGCTAGGTGAGCTCGCCCGATCGCATCACTCCAGTGATCGGCTGGCCCTCCCCTCTAGCCAGTCACCAGAGCCAAAGGAAGAAAGAGGGAGGAGGAAGGACAAGAGAGGAGGGGGAAAAAAATAAAAGATAAAAAAATTAACAAAATAATTGAAATAAAATAAAATATTATTAAAAAATTATTGCCGACGTCGGTAGCCAAAGAACATGTCAGCACCGGCCTGCCAAATTTGGCCGAATGGACTCTACTAGCATAATTGCAAAAGATTTGGGACTTAATTGACCAAAAAAAAATTTAGGATAAAGTCGGCATAATTACAATAGATTTAGGATTTTTTTGGTAATTTTCCTGTGGTTCAAGGTATTATGGAGAATAACATGCTCATAGACTCACCAAGCTTAAGTAGTTTAAAAAAAAATGGCATTGCCATTTGAACCCGCTCTTAGTTGAATCTACTCTAACACCATCAGCTGCTTTTCCCTTTTATTTCGAGCATTTTTATCAAGCGAAGGAAGTGCTAAATCGTCAGCGTCATGGTCATCGCCAACAGAAGAAGAAGAAGAAGAAATAACACCTAAAATGAGCTAAAATGAAGAGAACAACATTGGCGGCCGAACTAAGCTTGAGGAAATCGGGTTTGAAGTTGAAGCCGGAAAACGAACGTGAAAATTGGAGATAAAAAGCTGATGCAAACCTACTGGCGACGGAAGAAGCTACCGACAGCAGCAACGATCTAGAGCCATCATCCGGAGAGTTACGACAAGCCAACGCGATCTAGGAACTCAGGAGGTCCCGCCATTGTGAGATTTCACATTTCAGAATGGAGAGACAAGAAGCATTTAACTCAATATTACGGACAGAGAGAGAGAGAGAGAGAGAGATTCTTTTACATGATGTACATTGAAATTTGCGGTGTTTAGGACGTTTCACGGGGCCATTTCAGTTCTGGGCCCAAAAGCTCATCTTCGGGCTTGCCCGCATTCTAGTCCGCAAAACGATACCAAATGTGTGGTTGGGTTCATCGATTTGTTATGCAATTGAATCCATCAATTTACTTGATAATGCGATCACTCTTTGAATTAATTTTTGTATACACGCAGGTCCTTCCATCATCTATCATAGCATTCTGTCAATTTTTATTAGATGTCTAGAAAAAATGATAATATCCGAGTGCCACATTAATCAGCCCTAAAAAATAAAAATAAAAAGCGAAATACTCAACCTAACCGTAACTAATGTCCTCTTAACTTGTGAGAAACACTATTCATTGAATCAACACACATGGATCACCGTATGGCAAGATCTTATTAGCAACCATATCATGTTTGCAACTATAAATACCACCAAGTCATTCATTTACAGGTCAAGGGTTCACAACGAAAAAATTAACAAAGAAGTTCTCTCGTGTGGTGATTATTAATACTTTACATTTTGGATTTGCCACCTCTCAAGTCCCTAGGATTATCAATTTCTCCTCTCGCATGCACTATACTTTATCTCGCTTGCTATTGCCCCTGTGCAACATTTACCTCTCTGACATGAAAAAAACCTCCGTACAATTATTTACTAGCCCAAACTACTACATGTAATAAAAATACAACCGACAAGACTTGGCATGGTGAAGAAGGATAATTGCATGAAAAGCATGTTCACTCAAAAACAGGACACTGACAAGACTTAAAAAACCAAAGACTTTTGAAATGACGGATTTACCATCTGCGCATCTCAAATGTATCCCAGCCCATTCGTCTGCGATTCCTGTCTGCCCTCTTGGTCTCTTCCCTACAAGGTCCGTCGAAGTATATCAGTCAGACAGAAAAATTGTTCCACAAGTAGGTCAATTCCAAAAAAAACCCCAAACTTTAGGTCAAGTCCCAAATATACCCTGAACTTTTTTTGTCTCAAGAAAAACCCTAAACTTTAGGTTTAGTCCCAAATGCCCCGAACTTTTCTTTTGTCTCAAAAAAAACCCTAAACTTTAATTTTAGTCCCAAATCTACCCCGAATTTTGTTTTTCTAAAAAATCTCAAATTGGTACACATATGACAAATTTACCCAAAATTATTTTTTTGACCACCAAAAAAAATTACCATATATTATTTTCCGTTAAATTTTACCGTCAAATTTCTAAATTAAATAACACACCGCAATTAACGGGTATACTAATTTGGAATTTTACCCTCCGTTTGTACTAAAAAAATCATCAATTTTTGATATGTTCTCAAATATACCCCATGGTCTAGTCCCAACTTAACATGTCATTTCCACATAGATAATAAATACACATAAACAATATGTTATAGAAAATTATTTTCAAAATAAAACCATTTTAGGATATAAAAAATTAGGGATTACTAATACGGCTTTTGGACGAGAGGCTAATGAGGGCAAATTTAGGATTATAGTAAAATTTGATAATTTTCTTTTTGACAAAAAAAAATGGGATAGATTTGGGAATAGATTAAGAGTTTGGGGTTTTTTCGAGATTAAAGAAAAGTTTGGGGTAGATTTGGGACTAAACCTAAAGTTTGAGGTTTTTTCCGAGACAAAGAAAAGTTCGGGCGAGATTTGGGGGCGAACCTAAAGTTTGGGGTTTTTCTTGAGACAAAAAAGTTTGGGGTATATTTGGGACTAAACCTAAAGTTTTGGGTTTTTTTGGAATTGACCCCAAATACTTGTAGGATTGCTAGACATTTAGAATGCTGAGTAATTATCCTCAGCTCAAGTCATTTCCACTTCCTTAATGACTCTTGACACCCCCTATCATAATAAATTGATTATATTATCTTTTCTTACTTTTCTTTTGTTTTAATTTTGTTAGAGACAAAACTACCCATGCTCTTTTCAAACAACTTTTTTCACCCATAGCCACTTCCTCCGCACCTATTTTATACATCAGTCTGTCCTTCATGTTTGTCTTCTTCAAAACCTATACTCCATTGCTGTAATCTAAGTCAACACTAATCATATATTGGAGTAAAGAAATGTTAATTTTATCCCCAGATTATTTATTGTATTTCCTTAAATTATTCCCGTGATCATGAATTTTTCAACATTGATTTTCCATACAAATTTATGTGAAGTTACTCAAAGATTGATATGGTGGTTGATGAATGCATTTTACACAAATTACTTGTCTTTCATTATATTGGCTTTTGTAGTGTAGTTACTATGGAAGTCGATATTGATGATGACCCAAATTGCTTAAATATATCTATTGATGATGCAACTACGAATGGAGAATAGAATTCAATCATGTCAACAAATTCATTTGAAACTTTACTAGGCATATTTCTAATGTGCGGACATATCTCCTTGCTCAAGGTTATGTTATCTTTATAAAATTTTAAAGAGAGACAAATATATTATTGTTGGTTGTGATAGGGAAGGTAATTATCATGATCAACAAATATTTCCATTGCACGTCAAAGAATCTCCATGTTTGTGAGTCGCCAAATTAGACAAAGTAATCCCAACTTCAAGCTATTTCTACCAATGTAATGATACAGAGTAAATTTATAATTAAACGAAATGCGTACCCAAACTAGTAGATGGTTCTTTTCAATGTTATTTGTGCTTAGATCTTTTGAATAATAAGTTCCTTGTATATAAAAAGGGAAATGCACAACTCATTAACACAAAAAGTTAAGCTATCTACCAAATAAACTAAACTATTTTTTTGGGAAAAGACATACACTAATTTAGTTCCAAATGGAGAAAGAAAGGTAAAAAAAAAAGGCAAGAAATAATTTTAAATTAAGAGCGAGATGCACATTTAACCTAACAAATATTGTTTGAGAGGACTATGGATAGTTTTATCTCTAGTAAAATTGAAACAAAAGAAAAGTAAGAAAATTGGTAACAAATAATTTTAAATCAAGAGTATGACCTATAATGGATATTGTAATTAATTTATAGTGATATAGAGTGTCAAGAGCAATTAAAGAGGTAGAAATAGCGCAAGCCTTATTTTATAGTAAAATTTGTTTATTTGTATTTGCTATTGGACTCGGTACTCTCTCTTTTTTGGGTCAGATATAGGACTCGGTACTATTTCTTTTTGGGGTCAGATATAGGACTCGTACTTTAAGTTGATCGTAAAAATGTACATGTTTTGTGCATCTTCCCATGTAGTGTGTGACAAGTGGAAAGTTTTTGGAGGTTGAGCATGGTCCCAAGAGTGGTTGTTGTTGACATGCTTTGTGTAAATCAACCTGTGTCCTTATTATAAAATGTCATCAGAATCATATAATAAATCAAGCTAAGTTGATAAAAAATTATAGTCGAGTTGAACTCCATTTGATATGGTGATAAAATTTAATACTTGAGGTCAAAGCTGGATTACCTTTTGATGTGATGATTAATATCCCTTGCTGCTTGCGTATATAAAGTGGGGTGAGATTGATTTGACAAAGTTAAAGTCGAATTTTGAACAACAAATTTTGTAAAATTGGGTACGCTTAGGGCTATTTGTTACTAGGATAAGTAGTAATTAATTTTATTCTTATGTTTTCGGGAATAGATTTAGAATATAAATCTATTTGAAAAATTTCCGAGAATATATTTGAAACAAAATTGAGAAGCAAAAAATGTTGCTCTTTATTGCCAAAACAATTCCAAAATCAAGACTAATTTTTCTACTCTTATCTTCTTTTATTCTTCTTCCTTTTGGCCGGTCGCCAGGATCAGCCATGGCCGACGACTAGCCAAACAAGGGCC
The DNA here is from genome assembly GCA_014182735.1 of Corymbia maculata. Classification (NCBI taxonomy): domain Eukaryota; kingdom Viridiplantae; phylum Streptophyta; class Magnoliopsida; order Myrtales; family Myrtaceae; genus Corymbia; species Corymbia maculata. The sequence continues at coordinate 23,174,771 of CM024686.1, read as the reverse complement.
GAGGGCTGCTAACCCTTAGCAATGCTAAGCCACAATGAGGCCATAGCCAAATTGGCCTCGCCAGATCTAGGAGAGGTTGATCTCGCCTAGCCAAGGGGAGGCCAAGCCTCACCCAACCATGGTGAATCTCGATCCTACGAGCCTTGTCGTGGCTCGACGTCACCAGGGGCCGGCGACGCCTAGCGACAACAACGCCTAGCGACAACAACGCCTAGCAAGGCCACCTGCCCTCGTCTGGCAAGTCCTCGGCCATGGCCAACGACCGAAGTAAGGAGAAGATGATTAGGGAAAAAGAAAAGAAAAAAGAGAAATTTTAATAATTTTATTAAAAAAATAAAAAGAAAATGGTTTGGATTAGATATTTTAAGGATTTTACCAAACACATTTATTTTCTAGGAATAGAAATTTTGGGTAGTTACTAAACACCTTCAAATACTTTGAAATTATTCCCTAGAATAGAGTAAAAAAATCATTTTTGCATAGAAATTGTTTATGGGAACTAAATGGTTATCAAACACACATTTATTCTCTTATTTATCTCCCAGGCAAGAATTTGGAAGTTTCATGTGCTATTACCCAAACATACTGACATGGCCCATATAAATGGAAGAACTAAATACCTCTTACAACTTTATGAAGAAATAATCACGGTGGGATTTGCACATAGTAAATATTTTTTTTGGTCGAACGCATCGTAAATATAGGACCTATTTCCCTAGCATGATCTCGAATTGGAAGTTTCATTTGCTATAACATGCTGGTGTTATCACTTGTCACAACTCGCTAACGTCTAAAATCACTTATATATGTGGTCTAGAATCTTGTGAATGAATGAATCCTCTTGAAACTGGAAATTTGGATTTGAATGTACCGAGCATGCTATAATATCATTTTGTTACACTAGGATATTCTCTTGTGAGCAATAATATAATTCTTTATGTGGAAATTAAAAATTAAATAATCTTAGATTTTAATAACTTTTCCATATTAAGATGAATGAAGGCATGCTATAGCAATTACTTTGAAAAAATGATTGTCTTAGAAATAGGAGAAATGAAGAAATCTAATTTCTCTCCCTTAACCCACTTTATCTAAATGTATTTTATCTTACTGAAGATGGAATACAACTTTGCTATATATGGTGGATAGAAAACCGGACTCTTCATATAGGCTATTAATAGGTGCCTTTAAAAAGTACCTTACATTAAAGCACATTTTTTTTATTTAATAAGAGTTGCATCTTCTCATAGCCAATGGATTTTTAGCTTTTAAATAATCATTAAACCATTAATTAATAATATCTTATGAGCCACAATTATTCTTACATTCTCCCGTTTGGCTCATATGGAATTTGTTTAGTGATTTAATAAAGATTATAATGTGCACAATAACATTATGTTAAGATTTTTCTTGAATTGGTTATCACATAATAATTACAATTAAGTAAAAAAAATAATGCAAGTCATAACAGTTGTATTTCATTAATCAACACCATGTACTACAACTATAGTTTTTTTACTTAACATGATCTATAAATGAGAGTATAGCAATCATCCAACTATAATGTCTTTGTTAAAGACAATCTTGTCAAATATTCATTTATTTTCATCATGTGTATTAAATAGAAAACAAGAAATATCATAAACACATAAATGAGCTCAGGGTGTTAAATAAACAAACTTAATGAAACACTGGAGAAAGTTAGAGCGCTTAGAACTTGATGCTCCATCATTCTTAAGAGTCGACTTTGAAGTGGTCACCCTAATCTTAGAAGAAGATACCCTCTCACCTTTGAATAGTCTTTTTTAGTTCAATACCGAGAGCTACAACTACGACCCTCTTTAAGTTGTCGTTCCACCTTAATGCAAGTTGACAAACATCATTGTAAGTCCAACAAGGTTGAAGTTGGACAACATTACTGATTTCAAAATGAAGTCCACCAAGGTAGTGGGCAATAGTTTGCTCCTTTGAAACATCACAAAGTATCATGAGGTGATTAAAAATTTGTCACGCCCGAATCGAGCACGCAAAACCCCTTCTCTTGGTCGATTCACGACTCATCGATGACCATTCATTTTAATCTTTTAAAGACGAACCATCCCACCCAACAAACAATCAATCAATCAATCGGGATAGAAGGATGAATAACAAGAACAACCATCACTACTCATTTAGACAATGGATTAATCAACGGAGGACTTTTGAATTCGATCCATTTGCCAGGCCAAAAAGAAACTAGGCTTACGAATGAATACACCACGGTCACTCGGAGTCGACTCCGTCGGGTCGATCACCGGAGAAAATTTGAAGGCCAAGGCCTGAAAAATGTTTGACGGGTTGAGTAGTTTGGCAATAAGAACTTTTTCAATAAACAATTAATCGCATCAAAGCATTCCCCTCACGTAAAACCTCATACAGCACAAGCAATGCAACCAACAATCAAAAGTTATGCCATACCCTACACGTAAAACCTCATACAATGTAAGCAATGCAACCAACAATCATTCCTTCGCATGATGCCATACCCCCGCACTTTATAAGTCAGCACAATACACGCAATTGCCGTTAGATGATTCGCACCACAAGCGATCTTGCCATACCCCGCACGTTATCAATTCATGCGTGCATGCCATAAATCATGATGTGATCACCTCATGCATAATCGGAACCAATGTGCATAGCCGCCCTCCCCCATGAGGCGCGGCTACGTCAAGGGACCCCCGCCCAAGACGGCATTCCCGAAGGAGCATGGGCCCGGCCTCTACCGCGACTCCGCATCCGGCTCACAACTGAGGCGCCACGGCGCTACGGCGCCCTTCCTCCGCAGAGATGCAACCGTGCCCTTCCGTGCCCTCGCCGGGTTTCCGATAAATCGGACTATCACCCCCCGAACTTCAGCCGGGGCGGCGGGTTCAACTTAGTGATCACGCAAGCATACCATTACAACCCACTTATTATCTTTGAGCATTAGCCAATGCACACATGCTTCAGGTGTCCCTGACAAACCATTTTTCCCTTTTTGTGAAATTCACACGATTCATGCGAATGTTCATGCCACGACACATCAATTTCACTTCATATGATCAAGACACATGAAATTATGATACGAGTAATTTCCAAAATTCAATTAATAATAAATTAAATTCAGAAATTAAACAAAACATTGATTAAACACAATTAATCAATCAATTAAGCTAAACATGCTTAATTAACACATAAACCACACATAATCAACGGTTAAGCATAATCAAGCATAATTAAGCAAGATTAAGCTAAGCTAATCTTAATCAAATATCTAACCACATATCTTTTAACCCTCCTAAACCAGCATTAACACTAATTAACCCAACCCTAAGCAAGTTTAGGCACTAAATGATTAGGCAAGCGGGCCGGCTAACCCTCCGGGGACTTCTCCCACGACACTCCAAGGCGGTCCCGAGACGGAAATCACAGCAAAATCACACCCCCATTTGGGACGGGCTGCCCGGAGCTCCGGCGAGCGGCGGGCCAGTGACCAACGGCACCTTGGCTGATGAGTGGTGGTTTCGGAAATGGAGAGAAACGGAAGAAAAGGCGGAGCTGTGCAGAGGGCGACGCTACAGTTTTCCGGCCGCCGTACGGATCGGACGGCAGCTCCGATCGACGAACGGCCGACGCCATCCGTACGGATTCTCTCTCCCGAGCGCAACGGTGGGTGGCAAATTCCAATTTCGGTGAGAGGTCAGAAATGAAACTGCAGGAAGGCATCTTCCTTTCGAATTTGACCTCATCTTCTCTTCCTTTTGACTTTTCTTCAAAATATCCAAGGGCATTTTGGTCATTTCCACCTTGCACATTTCCCAATCGTCCTTGGGCTGAAAATGGAGGACGGGCCTAGGAAAAAGGCCGGAAAATGAATAGGAACGGGCTCGGGAATTTATTGGGCTCGAATTGGCTCAGGTTTTAGATAATGGGCTCGGAAGGGTAAAGGGTCGGTTTGGCTCACTTGCTTGCCTCGGGCCTTCCATGTCCCACCTTGGGCGTGAGGCCCACACTATTCTTGCCCGGCCCACGTCCTCGTAGGCTCGTTTTCTTGGTCCGAAAGTCCCTTTTCCAAATACTCGGCTCAACCGGTAGTGTCGACTGTCTAAGAAGTATCGTCCAAAAGTCCGTCTCGGACGTTCCCGAAAATTCGAAGTCCAATCTTGGATTCTCATGCCTTGTCAATTTCGCCCGAATGTCATTTTGGTACTACTCAGACTGACAGGCGGCCGAGGATTCACGCGTAACCGACTCGTGCCAATTCACGTTCAAGACTTCTCGACACATGGACGTCCTTGACTACATGAAATTGCGAAGGATCGATTCTTATTTCTAAGTACACGATTATCAAGGATCGACATAGGGCCATTCACGGGTTCGATAACGGAGACGAAATCACCCGTCATCCCATTATTTCTGTCCGCGAATCGACTTCTAGTCGTCCTTGAAATCGGCTCGCCCGACTACGGGATCGTCCTTACGCAAGTCTCACGGCCGAGTCGTTTTCCCTGTCAAGTTCTTTAGTCGCACGAGTTCGTCCTCATTAGCCTTTCCCCTCAAGGTCGGTATCTCAGGAGTGATCAGTTCCGAGTGAGATCAACCAACAATACACTGGCGAAATTAACGTTCAGTCCTCCCTCAGAGGGCTCGAATTTCAGGACGTCACAATATTATTCCATGAACAACTCATTTTGTTTAATATAGTAGAATTGAAGGAAGGTATTTTGACAGTAGTTTGGCAATAAGAACTTCTTCTTTAATTCTTCCCTCATCTTCTCCCAAGTTACCATATGGCTTCTTCCTTCATGAGCTCTTTGTTTCTTTAAGTGCTCTCACCAAATAGATACATGTTTTTTGAGTTTGATGGCAACTAAGTCCACCTTTCGATCATTTGGGAGTACTTTGTAGTCAAAGCCTTTTTCCTTTACACACAACCACTCCACAAATTCCTCCAATTGCATCTTCCTTTCGAATTTGGGAATTTCAACCTTTACGTAGGAATCTTGCTCAATTATGTGGAACCTCCAATATTGACGTTGAGTAAGTTCTTCTTGACTTGAAGCATGACTTCGAGCACCAGCAAAGGGGTTAATGTCCTCCTTCTCAGAGGAAGCATCTTTTGAATCATGATGCGGATTATCATGTTCAAGAAGTTTGAAAAGCATTGCAAACACTTCTACATTTGCTGCACTTGTAGAATACACAACCTTTGGTCCACGTCAATGACGATTAGCCATTGAATTAAAGCCCTTATATGAATTTAACATCGGAGGAAGTGTAGAAAAGTATAAGGTAATACAAGTGAAAATTAAATTGAATATATCAATTGCCATTCGTAAGAATCCACCTAAGGGATCAAAGCACAACAAGAAATTCTTCTCGTTTTCAAACTGAAGGCTAAATGAATTATCACTCCAATCAAGTCTATCTTCTTATTCATCATAGGATACTTATATGTATGAGGTTGGAACAACCCCCAAGCATGAGCAATTACTAAGACTCATTGGAAAGATAAAAGGACTCATAGGGAAGACCAACTAGTTCTACTAAAAAATAACAACAATTAAATAAAGACTGGGAAACTTAAACGACATTGACTAGATCTTTAAAAATACGAGAAATTAATGTTGTTGGGTGCATGTATCAAATGTTTGCTTGCTCCATTAATGACCTTCATGGAAGATAGACATCCTCCAAACATGAAGTGATAGAAGTAGTCTTAGAATGTAGAGTCAATGACTCCTAGGAATGCTTAGGCATCATGGAGGGACATCACATGATGGATTGATGAATACCGTCATCACTAAACACTATTATACGGGTTAGCAAATCCCTTGCCTAGATAATCTCAACAAAAGAACATCACATGACGGACTAACAACTACGTCATTTATAAATGCAAGCAAGGATTGACGTATCTCATGCTTAAACAATACTTGATGAAGGAACACCCCATGATGAATTGACGAATCCTCATTTCTAAACACAAGCGGGAATTGGCAAATCCCATGCTTAAATGTTCCTTGACAAAGGGACATGGATTGATGAATCCAATCATTTCTAACACAAACAGGGTTGGCCGAACCTCATTCTTAGATGATCCTTGTCTTGCCACATGACAAACCGATAAATCTTATCATTTATACACATAAGCTAGGAGTGATGAATGTCATGCTGAAATGGTCTTTAATGAAGGAAGACAATGCAATGGATTAGTGTAAGCCATGACTTCTAAATGCATGCGGGTTTTTTTGATAATCATTGATGAAGTATTATAGCGGATTGACGAGTCCTACTAATCATAAACATGAGCAAGGGCAGTGCCTATGTTGAAGAAAAATGGCGATGAATAAACTAATTCCATCGATCTATGGACATTAGCCGACATTGATGAACCTCGTGTTTTGGGATCATCATCATTGAAGAATGATATACATGCGGCGATTGACCAATTACATCATTTCTAAATACAAGCAAGGATCGAAGAATCCCACACCTCAGGGTCCTTAACAAAGGAAGAGAATCTAATGGATTTAACTTATCTCATCAAGCATAAACAAGGCCAAATCTAGTCCTAAGGAGGAGTAATGAAGAGGAGTGACTATAAGCTTTTCAAGACATGAACCCTTTGGCTAAGGATAAATGAGTCCAAAAGTGGGGAAGGGATTATTGACCCTATGCTCTTAAGAAAATATTTTACGAATGAACAGTAAATAAGAAGACAAGATATGAACCCGTGTAATAAAAGACGTTGCTAGAGATACTTACCTGAAGATGCTGCTCTGTGCTAGTTTTGGAAACTAGTTTCTTAAAATATCCTACAGTGTAATCAGTGAAGGTCTATAAGAATAATTAATAGTGGAAAGAAGAGAGAGGAGAATGAGAGACTCCATCCATGGTTGCAAGTCAAAAATCCATTCCACAAATAGAAACCATGGGGGGCATAATTTAAGTAGTAATCTTGTTTGGATGCTAACAATGGAAAAGAATGAAAAGAAATGTACTATGATTTAAGCATCATTTTATGCATTAAGATATAGAGATCAAACAGCAATCGAGGGACAAAGAACTTTTTCTTTGTTGATTGGACCAATCCCTTCAAATTCTCTACATTCAAGTGGATTGAGAAGTATTAAAAAATGATAGATGCATCAAAAGATCTAAATCTACAAAATTGTAGTTTAGTTTTAAAATTTTCAAAAAGTGTAATTAAATTCTAAAGTTTGTTCAATTAGTACAATTGAGTATTTAACTCAACTCCGTTTAATTTGAGTGACACAAATGTAATGATTGTATTCTTTTAAAGCACTTAAAACCGATGGGCAAAAGAATAGATAAAACATAATTGGAGGGAGGGAGCGAGGGAGAGGGAGAGAGAGAGAGAGATTGGGTAGACTAAGCGAGTCAAACCTCAAAATCTCGGTTGGAGGAATCTAGTTTCCGTCTCATCAAGCATACTAATGATTTTCATTCTGTTTTGAACCATATAGGGATGAAGGGTCTAAAATCATACGAATAGATTGTTTAAGTAGAAGAAAGCCGAAAAACACTCATGTGCAAACCTATTAGGAAAAATGACAAGCATTTGTAGATCGTCGAAATAGATTGTTTTGAGTAGAAGAAAGCCAACACTACATACCTAGAGAGAGAGAGCTAGTAAGAACAATGATGGGTATTCGAGGATTGCAGATCGCACAAGGAAGGCTTGAGCTTGCTAGAGCTCGTGAGCTTTGACTACTAGCTGTTGTGGTAGGAGAAAAGCAGCAACTGCAACTTACCTGGATGACAAGGAGCACATGCAATAGGGTGAAGGTTGTCAACCAAGGCAAGGCAGTGATCCCTTCTAATTCTTCACCTGGTCGCCTCTTTTTGTTGGAGTATGTTTATTTCACAGAAAACTCAATGATAAAATAAAATAATTTTTGAAGAAAATAATTTTCAAGAATACGATTAGTTTTACTTGGTTTGATTAAGATCAAAAACGTTTTTCATTGTTTGGATCTAATTGGAAAATTATTTCAACAACTTCATTTCATGCAAAAAAAAAAAAAAATACAAATTTTAAAGTTTTTTTTTTTTAAAAGTATATTTTTTTAGAAAATTGATTATTTATTTATTTTGTTTTTCCTTCTTTATTTAAAAAAATCAAATTCTAAAATTTTTTTTCTTTTTATGTTTTCCTTTTTCTTCCCTTCCACTGGTCCTCGGGCCTTAGCAACAGCTAATCCACAAGCATAGGCCGACACAGCTCAAGGTTGTTGGAAATAGTGAGGATAGAGCTCACCCAAGCCTAGTGAACTAAAGGACCTCACCATTTTGGCGACCTCAAGTTCACTAGCCTTGAGCGAGGTTGGAGCTCCCCAGGTGAGCTTGAGCCTACCTTTGGCTAGTCATCGGCCTTTGCCATGGCCAATGATTGGCTGAAGAAGAAGAAGGAAAATGAAAAAAATTAAAATAAAGTATTAAATTATTTGAGATAAGCAATTTAGAAAACTATTTTTACCTCTTTAGATTTAAAAATTCACTTTCCTTATTTGATCAAAAAGTGTTTTTAGTTGACTAATCATTTTCCACCAACCAAACAAATGAAAGCCTAGAAAATTAACTTTTGGAAAACACTTTTCCCCAAGCAAACGCACCCTTATTTTTATGCCTTTTTTATTAGTTTTCAACACTTATTTTTTGGAGATGACACTCACATGGTATTATCTCAAGACTACGCATCCTTGCAAAATATTGAAAAGGGAAAAAGCCATAAAAGACCCTAAACTTTATCCATTGTGACATGTTTACCCCGAACTATTTTTTTGACATCAAAACTTTAAATTTGTACTTATGTGACACATTTACCCTAAACTTGTACAATATGATACATTTACCTCAAACTTCTTCTTGTGACACAAAAACCCCAAACATGTACCTATATAAAACATTTACCCCAAAAATTTGGTATAACATAAAAAAAAAAGTTTAGGTTTTTGATGTCACAAAAAAAAAGTTTGGGATAATTATATTACATAGGTAAAAGTTTATGATTTTTGCTGTCATAAAAAAATTTGGAGTAATGCATCGCACAGGTATAAGTTTAGAGTTTTTAGTGTCAGCAAAAAATATTTTAAAGTAAATGTGTCTCAATAGGCAAAATTTTGAATTTTTTTGGTGGCTTTTATCCTATTAAAAAATATCATGTCAACATTTTTCATCATTTAAATCGAATTAAACAAAGGAAATTATTTGATATGACAAATTGAATGAATTTTAAGATTTGATTACATTTTTCAATAGTTTTAGGACATAACTATCTCTTAATATCAAACTTTATGAGCTTTGTTGAACTTATATTTATCTACACCAATCGCACTTGATTTTTTTCCTTTCTTCTCTTTTAATTTGCCTACCTCCATCCAAATGGGTTAGTTAGCTATTTTCTTATGGCCCGTAGTTTGACTTTAATTCAACACGACAAGGCCTTAATCCATTTATAACCCACCAATATCATATGTAATCACATTTAATGAAAGTCAACTAATATTTTATATTTGGTAAGATAGTTAATTGGCAACTTGTGGCTTAAAATAAGGCAAAATAATTAGATTGTGCACTCATGTAAAATTTCTCCATAATTTTCTAAGGTAGAAACAGGATGCTAATAGTGTCATATTTTCTATGGTACTTTAATTTCATGACTTTTCAGACAATCATTTAAATACCATGACTTCTAAAAATTGATCATTCAAGTGCCACAAAAAAGTGACTCACTCATGTCATAGGAAATCACATGTGGCTTTTTTTTCTTTTAAATAAATAGTTTGATGTGTCTCATCAAAGATTTGAGCACTCAAGATACAAACCAATTAATGTGGTTTAACAACATAAATTTACTCGAAATTGAGAAATTTGGTTAAATTTGCTCCTTAAACCAAAACCCAACTCGAAATCATCCCTTGAGTTGAGAAATTAGGTTTCGATTTTCTGCCCAAAAAACCCTAGCCCCAAATTCCAGTTTCAATTGAACAGATCGTTTACCACTGAGACGGCCATCTCATCCAAGAACTAGCCAAAGCACTGACAATTTCAAACATGAGCCTCGTCAAGAGGTTCGACATCAAGGCTAGCTGTGGAGGGAGGAATAATGCGCGCTAAGGACCTAGAGAGAGACGCTTAAGATAACAAAGGTGGTGGTGGCCGAAGGAGTTGGTAGCTGAGGTGTCTAAAATGAATCATTAGTTTTAGTTTGCAATTGTAAAAATGGGTTGTGGTATAAATTACAACCTAATTTAGTCCCAAATCCTCAAATTGAGGGCAAGAATGGGTTTGTTTTTTCGGTCAGACAAGAAAGGGTTTGTACTGTGTTGTTTTAAAACATTTTTGTTGTCATCATCTCCCTAATGAGTCAAGTCAGATGATTTAATATAAAATATTCCCATGTAGAATTTTCAGATAAAAGAATTCATTAATGTAACTTAAGTGAACATTTTTTGAAAATTGTGACACTTGAATGATTGCTTAAAAAGTTGTGGGATCAAAAAAAGTATCATATGAAAATTATAACACTATTAGTGTTCTATTCCGTTTTAAGGCCAAAATAGTTTCCAATTATTAAGTAGAATTTTGCTAGAAAAATGAAAAGGAACGAGAAAATTTAAGAATTTTTGCGATGTGAAAATTAGTTTGGAATAAATGTGATATGGGTGTTTCAATGTGGAAACTTTTGTGGTATTGACTTTCAAAAAATACAACCAATTTTTGAAAATAAGAGGTATTAACTTGCTAGAAAAGACAAGAAGAACAATTAAGCTTAAATTTAAAAAGTGTTGGTGATTCTTGAATTACAACTTAAGCCTTACAAATTTAAATTGTATTTGCCTTAAAAATTTGAGGCTAATTCCCAAAAAAGTACAAACTTTAGATCGAGTGTCAAATCTAGCTCAAACTTTTTTTGTCTTGTAACAAAAACACCAACTTTAGGTCAATCTTGCCCAAAATTTCTTTTTGTCTCGTAAAAAAGTATTAATTTTAGGTCGAGTGACAACTTTGGCCCCAACTTCTTTTTGTCTCATAAAAAATATGAACTTTCAACCTAATCTCAAATCAAGCCCCTACTGTTAACTCTTTATTTGAAGTCAATCTTGTTTCAAGAGAAAAATGTTCTATATGTGAGCTTGACGAATCTCATCCATGGTGTGTCTTGACAAACGATAATCTACAACTTCATATTACAACAAAAATGGCTAAATCTAATTAGAGAAATTCAATCCAAAGATTTTTTTAACTTGCTAGTGAAATGTTAGAGATGATGAATAGTTTTATTGTTATTCTCCAAGTTGTAACTTAAACAAAAAGATAGTGAATGGTGCTTCTAATCAAGCCAACAAGTGCACATTGATTTATTACCAAGGACAATCAATGGATCTAAATTAAGGAGGGGGTAGATTTAGGTTTCAAATGAAAGTTGGTGTTTTTTAGGACAAAAAAAGTTTGGGCCATATTTGGTATTCAACCAAAAGTTGGTGTTTTTTTACAAGACAAAAAAAGTTTGAACCACATTTGACACTCGACTCAAAGTTCGTACTTTTTTACAAGATAAATTTTTTTTTATCAGATTTGGCACTCAACCTAAAATTGATATATATTTTTTCAATTAACCCTAAAAATTTGGGTTAATATCTTGAAAAACTCTAAATTGTCATACTTGTGATAAATTTACTTTAAATTATTTTTTTACCACAAACTAATGCATTTTTGACAAATTTACCCAAACTAATTTTTGACCTTAGAACCCTAAACTAGTACTTTGTGACAAATTTACCATATATTAGTTTCCGTCAATTGTATTAATATCATAAAAAACCAAAAATTTGTATACCTATTATAAATGATACTAAAACCCTAAATTGGCACACCAACTAATTGTCCAATGTCATTAAACTTAGCAATTTGATAATAGAATTTAACAGAAACTAGTGAAGGGAAAATTGATCACACATGTAACAATTTAGGTTTTATGGTCCAAAAATTAATTTGGGATAAATTTGTCGCATGTATATCGATTTGAGGTTTTCAATTGCATTAACTTTAGAAATATAATTAACCATATTATAATTTTTCCTCTAATTCACTATTGTATCATTAAACAACCTAATTTACTAAAAATCTTAACTTCAAGTTCAATCTTAATTTTATCCCTAACCTTTTTTTCCTAAATATATCACAAACTTTCACCTTACTTCTAATTTTACCACATTAGCATTCCACCCAAAATGGCCACTGATTTTTTTGCTATCGTTCCATGGGAAGATGATGGTGTTAATGTCTTCATGGGTTCTAATAATTAATCCCTAATTGGTCTCGACATTGATCATTTCACAAAAGTAATGGCAACTTTTGGATGGAAGATCAACAAGAGAAATCTGAGACTAGATCAAAAGTTGATATTTTTTCAAATCGAATAGGAAAAGTTCCAAACAGAATCAGGACTGTACTTAAAATTAGGGTTTTTTTTTTCCCAAGAAATCAGACCTTATGATGCCTCATATAAGTATATTTCAAGAAAGAGGAAAAGCAAAAACAATAAAAAACAAGAGAGGGAGGGGAGGGGGGGGGGTTCTCCCAATCTTAAAAGGATAGAAATAAGCACAAATCATAGCCGGGGGCGAATATAAAAGGAGATCTGCACGCTACCAACGAGAGAGATAGAGAGCCGGTCTAGACGAAGGGTTTTTGCTTTTGGTTCCCCGAAGAGAGAGAAAGAAGAGGCACCCACAACACTGCGACACACCCAGAGAGAGAGAGAGAAGAGAGAGACAGACAGAGAGATATCTTTCTCCCTCCTCCTCTTCGCCGCAGAAGTATCTGCAGACGAGAAAAGGAAGAAAACCCATCTCCCATCGGCCGCCGCAGGAGGAGGGAAACCGACCCAGATTGATTGGATCTAGCGATTCCCTCGGGCGAGCCAGCGAGAGGGGCGGCGGCGGGGCAGAGATAATGGGGAGCAAGGGCGGCGGCGGGGGCGGCGGCGCAGGCAATGGAATTTCGACAATCCCCTCGGGGTCGAGGAAGATGGTGCAGAGCTTGAAGGAGATTGTGAACTGCCCGGAGCTGGAGATCTACACGGCCCTCAAGGAGTGTAACATGGACCCTAACGAAGCCGTCAATCGCCTGCTCTCGCAAGGTGGTCATCTGTTTTTGCTGGGGGCCTTGTTTTCGGCGTGTGCGGTCGCTCTGTTGCCTTTTGTTTTTAGGGCAAAAGGGTGACGGAAGGGCAAGGGGAACTTTGAAATTCTTAGGTCTTTTTTGTGGGGGGTTTTTGCGTCGGTGGAGACTGGTGATGGGCTGAAGGTGGCTTTAAAGGCGGGTTTTTTTAGCTCTTTTTGTGTGTTTTCTGGCCTGGGTTGCTTAAATTTAGCTTTCAGGGGGATTGGAGTTTGAATTTTTCGGGAGCTTTGTGGTCTTTCTTGAACTGCTTTTGAGAACATCTGGGTGTTGATTAGCCTTTTTCTGTTTTGTCACTGAGTTTGAGCTGCTGTGTTTCGCGTATTGGCAAGGCGGGTGTCCGTTTTTGTTGCCTTTGCTCTGCTTGTTCTTATTGTTTGACATGTCATTCTTAGAAAGCGTCGGACTTTTGTTGCAAGGCCAACTTCCCACCATGCCTAGTTAGGACTTTGAGTTGTACTAGGTAGCTCTTAGTCAAGAAGCCAAGTTTGGTGTAGCATTGAATGGTCTGACTCGGTGTGGGAGTTAATTGGGTGAGTGGATCGCTGGCCTGAGGAGGGGGAAGCACGATTTCAAGATTGTCTGTGGTACTGTTCTAATTTTTAGTGACTTCAGGAACTGAACATCGTCACGGAAATACCTTGAAATTCAAGGTGGCACAGCTATATAATAGCATCTTCATGTTAACTGCATGTGGATCTATGTCACTTAGACGTTATTCAGCGAGAGCCGTGCCGTAGTGGTTCATCTTAGAGCAAATTATGGTTTTTAGTTTTGCTCTCTTGTCTATGTGTTGCGCTGGAAGCTCTTTCTATGTTTCTTTTGCTATGACACATAAGTCAATATGTCTCGTTCCAGTTTTTTCCATTGCACTGAAAAATGGATTAGAACAGCCTGTCCCCCTTTACATGATGAAGGTTTGGAAGGGTTCATATTTTGTCTTTAGAGCATGGCATTGAAGGTGTTGATGTTCTTTATATCAAAAATAATTTGGATCGTTGGACCATCTTTCCACATCCATATCCTTTCACCTGCCATTTTCTATTTAGACTAACCGAGACATGCGAAAATAAATGTCTGAACATGTCTTGCAAGTGTTATAGTGGGAATTGTGAGGAGTTTTCTCGCTGATGGTTTTCTATCTTTTGTTGCCCATGGGCCATAAGCCTTTGCCACTTTGAATCGTTTCTTTAGACTACCTTATTTTAAATGTTTATGTATAAAGTTTGGCTTTTGTACTCCTTTACATGATAATTTGCAATTGCAAACTTTAAATTAATTAATATAGCAAGTATTTGTCTGGTATTTGGTGACATTTGAGTTTCTTTCTGATGTGGAGCTTATTGATTTGTAGATCCTTTTCACGAGGTGAAGAGCAAACGAGAAAAGAAAAAGGAGGTGATTGCCCTTGCTGTTCATAGTATTTTGTGGGGATGCTAATATTTTTAATTGTGTGTCCATTATAATATTGTCTGTGAACATTTTGATGATACCCTGAGCGTTTTCTAATGCTGGTCTGTGATTTGATAATTTGGATGACAAAATCAAGAGTTTGAAGCATATCAATATTCTGAGTACATGAATTTAGTCTTAATAAAATTGGTACTGGTCGTGATTTCAGTTCTGTGTTGTGCTTGAGCTTGAGTATTAGTGCATTTTTGTGTCTGTTTGTTGCATCTACCATTATTGGTTTGGGCTTCTTTACTTCCTGAATAAATTAAGTTGGAGGTTTCTTGTTTGTCAAGGCCATTATTCATTAAATGCTTATGTTACTTTTGTAATTGTAACGAATCAAAGTATTTATCTTTGGCCATGGTAAGAGTTATCATAAGTCCTCTCCTCTGTCTTCGTTTCTTTAGTCACTTTGTAGTTGCTGGAGCTCCTTTGCTTATCTTTTATCGGTTGTTTTATATATGATCATTTGAATGATTTGTTTTACTATGTAATTCACTTGTTCAGAGCAAAGACACAACAGAATTGAGACCTCGCGGGGCTATTACCACATCAACACGTGGTGGTCGGAGTGGTGCTGAACGCTATGCTGGTCGTGGTCGTGCAAATCTACCAAGCTCTAGTGGTATCTAAATTTATAAATCTGATAAGACTTTGGCTTTTGTGTTGAAGTTTAATGGAAGTTCATTAATTTGGTCCTTTCGTTTCACCTTTCTGGCAGAGCCTGGTAAACCTCTGTATAAGAAGGAAAATGGGTCACATGCTTACACAGGTTCTTCATCTTCTGCTTATATTATGTCAGGAAATAGTGTGAACCGGCAAATCACGCACAGGTTAGTCCTTTTACAATTCAGACTCTCCAAACTGTCTTTCTACTTTTCTGATTGGCTTTTATTTATCTGTGTGACTTTTATTGATAATTTTCATCACTACATGATCTGCGTAGTTGCGTGAAGAAGGATTTTTCTTCTCCAATTTTTTTTTGGAGTCTTACTACTTTTTTCTTGTCACCATGCCATGATATTGTTTTATCCCCTTTTTTGTTCTCTGAGTGCTTCGCTTTTCAATAACAACCTAATATAGTGATTATAGGTATATTCTTATTATGAATGTTTGGATGTGGTTGTGAAGCAGTTTAACTTCTAGTCTCGTGTATTGAATGTTGACTGTGAATGAAACATGTTGAATTGCTACATCCCCCCAGGACTTTCAACAGCCATTGTTGCAAACTATTCTTTATGTTTAATTGTCCTTGAAAACACAATTGCCTGATAGTGTCTTTCTTTACTGTAAGATTTGTTGCTAATTCTTACCCACGTTATTGGATAATCTAATTTTACTTGAAATCTCCCTCAGTGATGCTTTGGCCTGGGAACTTAAGGTGTCTGCAGTAGGTGAAAGTGATCTCATCTCTTCATCAGTTCAGCCTTCACCAGGATTGCAACGAGCTTGGGGAGGAGTCCCTGGTCAAGTATCAATGGCGGATATAGTGAAGATGGGTAGGCCACAAGGCAAGGTCTCTGGGACCTCGAATGCACCTATTCATCAAGGTGTCCTTCCGCCTTCTTCGGCAGTTTCACATGACGATTTTCAACAATTGGATCAATCTTCTAAAGTATATATGTCAGATCCCAATGATGAATGGCCCTTGGATGAGCAGCAGGCACCTCCTGCTAGTGAAGAGTGGCCTCCATTTGAGAATACACG
This sequence comes from Corymbia maculata, assembly GCA_014182735.1. Taxonomy (NCBI): domain Eukaryota; kingdom Viridiplantae; phylum Streptophyta; class Magnoliopsida; order Myrtales; family Myrtaceae; genus Corymbia; species Corymbia maculata. Next base: position 23,158,379 of record CM024686.1, on the reverse strand, counting down.
GACTGCAGTATCCTCTGCTTTGGATTCACAAGTGGTGGAGTCGAAATTGTATGGAGGTCCATCTGACTTGCCCTTGGATGGAACCAGCCAGCATTTGACATCCCAGCTTGACAATGTTCATCTTTTAGAAGATGGATCTTTGGAAAACAATGCGAACCATATGGGACTTGCTTCAGTATCCAACAGAAACATTCAGGACGATGATGATGTAGAGACATCTTATTTGGATAATAATGTCTATAAGAACATCAATGCTTTCCAGCCTCACGTGCATTCATATGAGCATAATGAAGGTGATTACTTTGATTAAGCTCATGTTGTTGGTGGGTCTATGCACTTTATTACTATTGGTTTAGGACATACTTCAGTTTGTGTAATTCACATCTTTCTTTTTGATTTGGCTCTTAATGTCTCTATGCTTTACATGTCAAACTATTGGCCTATCCTTTTTAGCCAAGATATTTTCTCTTGTATGATCTTGCTGAGCTTAATGTTTACTTCAAACTGGTCTGTTGTGTGGTTTTTGACCTTCCCTTATTTTCCTTACATTCTTCTACTTTATGATCCTTCAATCTGAGTATGCTCTACTGAACACAGGATCCTATGACTTAAATGCCATTGAGTTACTTTGTAGCACAGCTAATTGAGATTTGTCAAGAAAGGATGTTAAAAGTTCTAGTGATGAAATATTTTGCAAATACATTTAGATAGTACCGGTTTTGCAATATGGATTCTAGCTGAAAATGTCTGATCTAAATATTCTGCAGTCAACCATGTTAGGAGCCATTCATTATCTGGTCATTTGGGTCAATGCTAATGTTCATTTGTACTTGGGATTGTTGTTCTTTAGCTGAAGATGTTACGACAGTTGCCACAAACTTGCAAGAACAACTTAATTTACAGAACAGTGATGAGGAATCACTATCTGAGGAAGATGGTCCTGCTGTAGTAATTCCCGACCACTTGCAAGTCCATACACCAGATTGCCAGCACCTGAGCTTTGGTAGTTTTGGCTCTGGCGCTGGCGCTAGGACCTTGCAAAGTAATTTGGCTGAAACACAACCAGTTACAGATGCTTCTTCAGTTGCCCTGTCTGACACCAGGTCCATTTTCCAAATCAAATCTATTCATCCTCTTTCATATTATGGTTTGAAACTGATACCTTTTTTGCTACATCCAGAAATACGGAACATTATGTTGAGGAGCATCTAAGGCCTCCTTCAGATGGAGATGATATTCATGCTACTGTTGTAAGTGCTGGAAGCTATGAAGCTCCTTCAGCTTCTCAACCAGATTCATTGAAGCAGCAGTCAGTTGAAACTACTTCAGGGAATCAGTACACCTTCCCATCATCAGCACCTGGTTTCAGTTATGATAATGCCCAACAGTTAAATGCTGCATTTAATCACCAGCAAACTAGCTCACAGTTGCAAAACCTTGCTTCTTTCTCCAGTGTACTGGTAAGATAAAAGTCCTTTCCCAGTTTAATTTTGGAGAAAACTAGGATCATGGGATACAAGTGTGCATGAGGGGATTGAGGTGGTCTGTGTGCGCATGAACTATAAGACCTAAGTTATATTTCAGATAAAGCATTGACAGGTGGACAGAAGGGCGACTGCATTAGCAAATGCTGATGCATGTTGCGTAGGCTGCCGAGAGCTTGTGCGAGCCTATGTATTGAACAGTACTCTTAATGAACTCTTTCTGCCCTTTTCATGGTGCCCCAGAGCTTGGGAAGTTTGAGACAGAGAGAAAGACATTAAGATCTAACTTCGGTCGTAATTTCAAAATAAAGGAGTAAAGTTTTTGGGCTAATGATCCTGTTCTAGATTTCAAGCAGAATTAGAACATAATGTCACTGCTGACGGGTAAAGTTGTGACAGAATTCTTAATTCTCCTTTCTGGGAGAGAGGGAGATGGAAGGGATAGAATGTATGAAAAGTGCTTGATTTGATTAAGGAGGGCAAGGCTTGTTTGAGTGATAAATAGACCACTGAATTGCTGTTAGGAATTGTATTCATCCTAAAAGCTAGTTTGGATTTGTGTGAAGCAGACCTTTGTGAATGAGCTTCTCTTGTGCTAGGTTTCTCTCTTGAGTAGTATTAATTGATTTAGCTTTATCGTTTAGGAGTGACTGCACATTTGTTTTATTGACAATCAACAGTTATAACTTTTCATGTGTCACAAATTGCAGCCATCATATTCAAGTTCATTACCCAGTGCTTTGTTAGCTTCAACTGTTCAGACAGGAAGAGAGTCTGATCTCCCATACTTGCCTTTCCCTGTGACACAGTCAATGCCCACAAAATTCAGCAATCCAACTTCTTCAATGAGTAGTTCAGTCCTTTCTACGCCAGAGGTACTATCGCCCTTTTCTTCCTCTTTCTGAGCTCTTTTTCATTTATTACCTTTAAGGGTAAATGTAGCTTGGCATTCATCATAGTTGAAAGGTTTGCAAGCAGTTTGGGACTCTGATTATGGACAACCATTTAATATGATTGATATTATTTGAGAATCTAAATATTAAATCATTCCTTGATCCAATAGATTAATTTTTTTAGATAATTTGCGCTGTGGGTCTATATATTTCACGTGATAATTAGGGCAGCATGTTGATGTGTTTGAATTTCTCCAGCCCTTGTTTGTCTCCCAATTGATAATAATTTCCGTTCTTTGGTTGTATTGTAGCCTTCAGATAAGGTGCTTTGGTAGATCATTTGAATATCAGACTTCTACTTAACGATTTAAGCTTATATATAAGTAGGCATATATATATATGTAGATGCTTACTGGTGGCACATGATTTGTTATACCTGAACTAATAGCTAAGATGTCCATATTTATAGGAGTCCACAGAGGCATAATTGAGCTTGTAAAATTGTCTGCTGAAATTGTTGCTACTGTCTGCTCTTAGGAACCATTAAATTGGTGAAGCTTCACATCCTTCCACCTTTTTGCAGCTTAGACTTGAGCAGAAAAATGCCAAGCAGATGCTTGTGTCCTTTAAATTTATTGTAGCTGCTCTTTACAGTTTGCATTTCCATTTTGTCTTGGTTATGGAAGTCACATTATTGTAATGTTTAATTTGCGAGGGGAAAAAAAAATCTTACATGAACGATTGTTTCTTGAAGGAACAGAAGGTAGTTAATGTGAAATCCTTCCAAGGGGACATCGTATAATTTCTCATTGTTGTTTTTACAATCAATATCACATGTTTTGTCCATTGAATGTGAAGATGGTTGATTGAACCTCTGAGTTTTTACTTTGTCAAACCAGGGAAATGTTGTAGGTCCAGAAGTAGCCATTTCTGGTTCTCAGACAACTGTAGTTCACTATTTCTATTAGAGGATGTGTGCCAAACTATCAATTTACGGCATTGCTTTTGACAGAAACATCAGAATTACTTTGGTGGGTGGGGGCAGGGGGAGAGGGGGAGAGAGAGTAGACTAAGGGGGACATCTCCATTTTAATTGGTTTTACTTGTCTATCCTTGATGCCAATGTTCCCCACCATCACTTCTCTTCAGAATAGACACCCAAAAAGAATACTGAAAGAAGAAAAAAGGGAAATGTTATTCTGTCCCTGCTGATGATATTTGTTTGTTACTTTTGGCAGGCTTTCAGAGCAGCTAACATCTCTGGAGCTCAGCAAACTCCACAAAACCTCACCAATGCTGGTCTCTCTACAGGACCCGCTCTTCCTCAACACCTTGCAATGCACCCTTATTCACAGCCTACCCTTCCTCTGGGCCATTTTGCAAATATGGTCAGTTACCCTTTCTTGCCTCAGAGCTACTCGTACGTGCCGTCAGCTTTCCAGCAAACATTCACTGGCAATAGCACATATCATCAATCTTTAGCTGCTCTTCTTCCCCAATACAAAAATAGCCTCTCGTCTAGCAGCTTGCCTCAGTCTGGTACAATTCCTTCTGGTTATGGGTTTAATGGTTCAACGGGCATTCCTGGAGGGAATTTCTCTCTAAATCCACCAGCTGCACCTGCAACCACTACTTTGGGATATGATGATGCTTTGAGCTCACAGTACAAGGATGCCAACAGCTTGCTGTCTCTTCAGCAGGTAATTGTTTAATGATTGTTGTTGTGGCACTAGATAATAATTGCTCAAAGTACAGCCAATAAAGAGAATGTTCCTCCTGTAATTGCCTGATACGGTCAGTTTAATTTGATGGGAAAATCATAATGGAACCTTTTGGGACTTTAGAATAAATACCTTTTATGGTTTCTATTGCTAGCAATCTGCCTGGTTAAGGTGTTTATATACTCTTTTTGGCCAAATAAAGCTGTTTATACTCCACTTCTGTTCTTTCATAGGAGTTTTATCCTGAGTTACATGGATTAACATGGATGTAAATGGAAAGAGAGAGAAAGAAAGCAAGGGGAAAGGAAAGAAAATTGTAATTTGTCTTTCTTGCTTATTTTAATGGTAGAGGAAAATGATGATGGAAATTGAGTTTATTGATGGTCTAAAACACTTCTTGCCTTTTGTACTTCAATTGAGTTAGACACATTTTTCCTTCCTCCCCATCTCTCTCCGTTGCCGGGGAAATTTTCCCTCTCTTGTGCTGAAGGGAAGTAGTTTCTTTCACTTCCTTTCATTTTTTTTCTCTCCATGATAACCAAACAATGAAGGTATTTCTGTAGGTATTTTCCCTCCCACTTCCTTTTACCTCCACTCATCCAGGAAAAGTTTATCTTGCCTCTTGCTTTTTATTATCTTTATGAAGGGTGAAGTTTGCATGTAATCGAGTTAGACTCAAGTTCCCTCCCCCCCATTTCTCTCCAATTCCGGGAACTTTTTGCTCTCTGGTGTGCAAAGGGAAGTGATTTTCGTTGCTTCCTTTCATTTCTTTTCTCCATGATGAAGGTACTTCTGTAGATATTTTTTCTCCCACTTCCATTGACCACTCAGCAAAACAAAGTGTTAGGATCTGTCTGTTATTGGTATATCTGTGTTGTAGCTTTGTTTTGGTGCAGTTCTGCTGGAATCTGTTGTAGTTTTGAATACATGTTTTAACTTGTAATACCTTGAAGCTGGATTGGAGATGAGGTGTTGCGATTGGGGTTGACATGTAGCAACTGTGAGGGAGGGTGTTGCTGTGAGGTGTTTGCTTAGTACTATTTGAAAGTAATGGCATTTCACTCTTTGTTGTGGGTTTGTCACGGATTGGCCAGCCATACAGATACCATTCTAAAAGCTGTAATTGTAGCCTTATAGTTATATAGAACATCCTCTTGGTTCATGTGTTGTCTTTGTGGTCTCTTATAATCAACCATTCTTCTAAAAGAAACTTATAATGGACACTTTAATGGGGGCAAAGTGGGGATTGCTGAGGAGATTTGCTCATGATCTATCGTCATGAACTTCCAAATGCTATAAGGTTTCTCTCTCTAGTTAACTCATTCATATGGATGTCATCCTAACCTTTGCATATTTTCCTCAGAATGAGAATTCAGCTATGTGGCTTCAAGGTCCTGGTGCACGTACAATGCCTACAGTTGCAGCCAATACATATTACAACTTCCAAGGGCAAACTCAACAACCCACTGGTCTCCGACAAGGACAAGGCCAACAGCCTTCTCAGCACTTTGGGTCTCTTAATTACCCAAACTTTTACCAATCAGCTGGGATCTCACTGGAACATCAACAGCAAATTGCTAGAGACAGTTCGCTCAGTGGCTCACAAAGCCAGCAAGCTAAACAGTCCGCTCAGATATGGCAGAACACCTACTAATCTTATTCCTTCCCGTCTTTTTAGGGTTTAAGTTCTCGGTTTGAAAGTGGCTAATGAAGGGCATCCATGTGCAGAGCGGAATCATCATGTATCGTTTGGGGGTCCTTAAAGGACCTTGGCTGGATGCCTTTTTGAGCCATGAGGTTGTATTTTACAGATACCCTTTCGAGTTAGGTTGACGTAGGGACCTGTGCTAATTCGGAATGGTGGATTTTTCTGTCTGCTTGTTTCGTTCTGTTTTGCTTTGCTTTTTGCCTCCCTACTGTCCTCGTGTTTCGCTCCTTTCATAGAGAAATTGCATTTACTTCAGATGTACCGGCCTGTGTAATTCTTGTGCTATTATGGTCATGATCTAACCTCATTAGATGTGGTGCGCCACTAGACGCTAGCATGACAATGTTGTCCGATTGTATCTTATCGTACTCTGCTTAATTGGTTTTAGAACCAATCTCAAGTGCATTTGTGGGGAAATGTGGGAGTATGCAAGTATTTTTCATTGAAAAATCTCATGTGAAAGGTTCTTTTTTATTGCTAGCAAAGGATGATTCTGTGGGAAATCATCGGCCACCTGTGAACTTAGGCTTATATTTAGTACTAAGTGGCCACGACTAAATTGCGTTCTGTTTATAGAGGTTGGAATGTCTATGACAATGAAAGCAGTGGAACCTGAAAGGCGAGGCAGAAGATGGTTTCCTATTTATAGAAAACAAAAGCCGGTGGTGTGTGCCAAATAAATTGCACAAAAGAATTGCACAATCTCCTCCAGATCTCTATGTTAAGTACATTTTGAAACACTAAATTTCCTGATAGAAGCCAGTGGTGCTTGATTTCACCGGGTCTGATGCCTGACTTTTGTTAAAAATCCATGAAGAATAACCGAGGCATGGAGGATTAATGTCAATTATGAAATTGTCTCCAAAAAAGGTTAAAACTATTGCTTAGGGAGCAGGGGATCAATGATCGCTTCCAACCAGCGATTTTCTCTGCCCTCTTGTAAATTAAGCCCTGTGGTGTAGGGTGGGACACATACTTACATGTAGAACTAGCGATGCATGTAAGCTACACAGTACTTAAAACAACGTAGGCCGAAGAGCTTGCTCCTTTATTTGACTATCTTTTAGTGCAATGGCTTCAGCTAGGAAGGCTTCCATGCATCGTCTCTTTCTCAATCCATTGCTATAATTCCATACCTCAGGCCAACTCGACACCTTTGACTTAATTTTCTATAATAATTAATATAAATGAGGTTATTAGAAAATGGTCCTAAAGGTTCATACTCATCAAAGGCCTCACAGACTTATCATCGTCTCAATTAATGTTTGAGATAGATAGTTAACGGCTACTATAATAATAATAATAACTACATGTAAAATATAAAGACAAGTTCGTCTCACCAACTAGTGTCTACTATATTTTTAAGGCACTCTAGTCTATTTTGTCTCTAAGTCCTTTCCGGAGATTTGTAAGGATTCTTAAAGGATGGACCCTTGATAGCTTGATGACAGTTGGGTAAAAGGAGAAGAGAGGTAACTCTCATAACTTAATTATGAATCATTTAACTATGAATTAATATCACAAAAAACTCCAAACTGATATACATATTACAAATTTACCCCAAACTAATTTTTTTAACACAAAAAACTTCAAATCGGCATACTTGTGACAAAAATAAGCCAAACTAATTTTTTTGACACTAAAAACTCCAAACTAATACATTTATAATAAATTTATCATTCGTTAGTTTCTATTAAATTGGATTAATACCATGAAAAACCATAAACTAGTACATATGTTATAAACGGAGAGTAAAACCCTAAATTAGTATACCTATCAATTATCACATGTTATCCAACCTAGCAATTTGATGGCAAAACTTAACAAAAACTACCAGAAAGTAAATTTTATCACAAGTATATTGGGTTGGAGTTTTTCGTGATATTAATGCTTAAATTTTTTATGTTACAAATATAGGAGTTACGAAAAGAAAAATGTAAGGAGTTACGGTATCAATGATCGTCCTTTGAGAACAATAGAAGTGGCCTATCTTTTCTAAGAACAAGATACGTGAGATCTTTACCCAGTCTTCCTCATCTGCCCTTTTTCAAGTGTTCCCCCCTGTCATGAAGCCTTTTACTAATCGACTTTTCGACCTCAGTTTCTCTACCTTTATAAGATGTTGCAGTTTACAGATCTTGTCTTTGATCGACTTAAATGAGAAAAATCCATAGTGTCCCTCGAAACTTAAGATTGCCGTGTATGTTTCATCAGCCAAGTGAAGAGAAAAAAAGTTGAGACAAACTTTGGCATAAGCTTAGCCATCATGGGAAGGTCGTCGATTGCTAATCAATGTCCATGGAATTACCTCCTTCGGTTATAGCAATATTTGACAGCTTAGGATGATAAAGATCAGATTTAAACACAACTAAGTGTGGTGAACACGACTAAATCTGGAAACCACATCCTCTTTCTTCTGAAAATCTTTTTAATTAAGCTTAGTACATGATTTACAGACCATACTCAGTTTAGCAGCCACCAAAAACCTCACAAAAGCCCAACCATGTCATCCAGTAAATCCAGAATTCAAATTGCCACTGATAGTTCGATTGGCATGAAAATCAAAAGCGATGAACTGCATATGGATACGACCCTAACCTATGATAAATAACAAGACGCAATGTATTCTATCAGTTGCAAGAATCATTTCAGAAGAGACCTGGTCAAGTGCTCTCTCGCTGTGGCCAGTGCTTGACTTATTGTCTGCAGAAAGTAGCAGGAAAGATTGAGAAACCAAACAGTGAAGAATATGTCAGTAAGCCATTCTGTTACGTACGGAAATCAGGTTGACCATACCTGCTCAGACAAAGGACCACCAGCATCCACGCTTTGACTTGCAACCTTCCCCGCTATCACGTTTGGATCCATTTCAAGAACAATGCTGCACGAGATAGATTTAACATTAGTGTCTGCCAAAAAGAAATGGGAGCTGATGGAGGAGGGGTGGGGTGGGAGCCTTTTAAGAGGGTCTAACAGCCAATAAAAGGTGCAGAGCTACAATACAAGGATAACACACTGAGAATATCAAGGGCTCAATCTCCTCTATCAGTGATGCATCATTCCTCGTGATAAATAGTAAGGGAGCATGAAATGGAAAAGAAATAATATAGCAAACAAAATCGAGGAAATCTAAAAGGCACAATATAAAAAATGACGACCTGCTTGTCTCCCTTTTCCCACTCCAAAACCAAATCCCCCCTTTCCAGTAAAAAAGCGGAACAAAAATTAGAAAGGTGAAGAAGAATGAAGGACGCACCACAAACTGACTGGATGTAATTCTGATTTTGGAAGTACTTTTTCAATACTATGAATGGCACCCATGGAGAGTTCATTTACTATTTATGCTGAACTATAATGGAAATTATAAAGAGATTGTGAAGGCTACATGGGCAAGGAAAAGTAGGAGGAGAAAGAGGAAGAGAAGTGAAATTGGCTGATTTTGAATATCCTTAGAGTTGCATTTCTAATGCTTTGATTCTGCAATTGGAAAAGACACTATTTTTGTAAGTTCGCCAAAACATCAATCACTCAAATGTATGAGTAATGCTGACCATGTGTACTTTTTCCTTTAGGATTTGTTCATGTAAAACTCAGGACACCAACTTTATGGAAAGCAAATATCAAAATTCCAAAAAAGCTCCATTAAACACGACATGGTCCTGACTCTTTAACATTCTTCCTTGCCAGGGACAACAGATGCTACATTGTGATCAAATAGTATAGTTCAAGCTTGGTGGCCAAAAAAAAAAAATTCAGTGTAAACACTTCACCATAAGATTCCTAAACCCAGGTAAAAATTTCACTAGCCATAGCCCTCGCACATATTAAAATAATAAGTACTTCTTCTCAATCCCCTGATGATCTAATCTCAGTAATAAGATGTACAAAATTAGTACATTTTAGAATACTCCAGAAGTAATCCACAATGCCTTTCCATTTAGGGCAGTGATAACTTAATATGAAGGCTAATTATGACTTACCCGCCATCAACAATTTCATCAAGGCACATTAGGATCAGATCCAGATTTTCTAATGCCTCCCTCTTGTCAACCTGGCCCCTGGAACAAGTGCAATCAGATGACATCAGAATTAACCAGTCCTGAAGAGACACACTAAGTATGAGAGTTAACAGGAATGAGAAGAAAGACCTTAATAGAATGCCAACTGCATCAAAAAATCCTTGAAGAACCGTTGCTAAAATGAGCTCATTTTCATCTTCACCTCCAGTCACAAAAAAGTGAAGATTCTGTACAAACTTGTAAACGACGACATCGTTTTCGACCATCACTATTTCAGCTGTAAATGAAGTAGCAATCTTTCAATTCTTGGAGGCAGTCAAAGTCAACAACTTCATCTAATAGAGGATTATAATGAAAACATTTGCAATACAAAAATATCCAAAACAGGAAAGACCGAAAATATGAGGGATGGGAATTACAAGAACAAAAAAGGATTCTGCAGTCACCACGACCATGAATAAGTATAGGACTATCAAATGAATCTCTGCCAAAGCTCCAATAATTGTGCCTGATTTGAGGCATGCAATTCCATTTGTCCACAAAAGAACCGCGAAAGAACAGCAGGGATGCGTGACTTATCATGATTGATACAGAAACAAAATAGTATTGACTTCAGACAAATGAAAGCAAAAAAAAAAAAAAAAAAAAAAACAAGAGCATCGTAGAATGGATATCGGCACACATATAAGACCAACTAAAATAAATACCAAAAAATTGGCATCAGAGAATTGACATCAGCATTAATCTGATCTAATGGTATATACACAATTATGCACCGATTTCATCAAATAGGTCTGAAGTTTCTATCCTTTTTACCTTCAGTCCGTGCATTGGTCTTCTGGGTCTTAGCAAATACTGCTTTCTCGAAAGCTTCCTTTGCGCTATTGGTCGGCCAGTCATCGCAGTAGTACTTAACCGCAATGCGGTTTCCTTCAGAATCTAGTAGGAGTACATTCTTCACAGAAGGGCACAGCTCCTACAATCCATCAAAGAAATTCTCAAGAAAAGAAGAACCCAAGATCACAACAATCGCTACATATAATAAATAGCAGATAGCTCACAAAAAGAGCCTTGGATCACCCCCGAAAGTCGACTAGAAAGGAACAATCTCGTTACATACAAAGTCCCAACTTTCAAGAACGAAACCGAAACACAAAGTCCCAGATCAAGAACTTTAATACCCAGAAACAAGAATCCTCTCCAGCAGTAAGCACATGCATGGAGATGATCACCGATCAGTGCGATTACAAGAACCGCAACTTCTTTTCACGGCCAGAAAAGCTACCACAAAACACGTAATATGAAAGAATTCGACCAAACGACGAGCGACATGAGACTGCTGAGAAACAGAGAGACCCAACTCACCATGACGCGACTGACGCCTCGCAGATTCTCGGGGACCGGCCAGCTCAGGGGAATTCGGTGACGACGGAGGACTGTCGGAACGCTCGCGCCGAAACCTCCGCTATGAGCTCAGTGCTGACTGCAGGGAGAAACAGGACGCAGGGTAGAGAAAAATTGAAGGCGCTTAGAAAAGGACTATATACACTCCACGCGCACGCGTAGGACCGCTGATTTTGGGAAATTAGATATTAACAAGGGATGATTACATAATAATTCATGAATTTTGGTTTAATGTGTAATTTGATATTTGCACTTTTAATTTATTCAATATTTTTTTGTTATATAATTTGTTTAATATGATTCATGAACTTTAGCCAAAGGTGTAATGTGATCCCTAAATTTGTTAGTTGTTTAATATAATCTATGAATTATATGAAAATGTTCAATGTAGTCCATTGTCTTAAATTAATGAAAATGGACTATATTTAATATTTTTTACAATTTAGGGATTATATTGAACATGTACCAAAAGTTTAGAACCAAATTAAACAAATTAAAAGTTTAAGGACTATAGTACATGTTGAGCTAAAATTAATGGATTAAATTGAACAAATTAAAATTTTAAGGACTAAATTGCATATTCAGTCAAAGTTAAGAGACTGTATGATTTGCCCTATTAAAAACCAAAGTAAAGAGAACAAATTCTAAAAATATGAGGCAAAATTCAGGTTTTTTATAACATAATTAAAAATATATATTATATTATATTTATTCAGTCATTTCATTTTTTTTTTCCTTCAATGAGGATGCATAATTTTAAAAGGGATAGAACCTCCAAAATGTCAAATTTTGTGTCATGCGTTAAGCCTTTTATAGGGAACAAAGGGTGAATCTCTGTATGTATTAATACGTGAGAAAAAAATATTTTAAAAAAGAATGAAAAAATTAAATAAAGAAAGAAAAAGGAAGAAATCTAGAATAAATCACATAAAATATGTCTTAATGAATGGAAAAATGTAAAAATACATACAGAAAAAAAAAAGAGTTAAAGTGAAAGTGAAAAGGAGAAAGATGTGGAGAGTAGAAAATTAAGAAGCAAGTGAGAGCTGGTGGAGTAAAAAGTTTGAAAAAGAAGGGAAAGATAGAATAAAAAATGCATGGGAGGGGGTGAGAGTTAACACTTGACATTAGTAGGCATGAACATGGTTCCAAAATACCTAAAAAAATTTGAGAATCAGTAAGAATTTGTAGGTTCCAAATCTTAAGGGATGCAAGATAGGTCATAGATTCCAAAATTTGAGAAACTTGTATTTGATGATAGGTTATAAATTTTAGGTTGATGGAATCCATAACCTCGAGCCTAGAATCTAAAATCCGTAATCTAGAACCTAGAATCTAGTACATATTTTTGTGTTTTTCTTAATATATTTCTTCACGTATTCTGGGGTATTCTATTGTGTTTAATGATAAATGTATAATTCAAAACCACTAATTTAAATTGTGAATTTTATTTCCTTAAACTATGAGACCAATGAAAGCTCAAATTACTTTTTGATGCAATTATATTTAGATAATTACTTTTTTCAAGATAATTATTCTATATAATAAAATAAACAATCGGTGCAAAAACATAAAATCGATGCATTAAAACCAATAATAAAATCATTGTTCATATTTATTGTTGGGTTTAATTTCTTAACTAAAAATTAATATTGAAACTTGCAACAAGGTAAGTTCCACGTTTCACAGGGTAAATTCCAAGTTTTAGATTTCGATAAGTAGGTTCCAAATTCCAAAAAATGAGGATCTATACATGAGAATAGGACACTTATTCTAGGTTTTAGGTCAATCGATAATAAAATCATTATTCATATTTATTGAAGAAGGGTCTTGAAAAAATACGTTTATTTTCATTATACTTAGGAAAAACGGATTTTCCAAAAATGAAAATAAAAGAAAACATTTATTAAAACTTAAAGTAAGAAAACCAACTTTTGAAAAATGAAAAACATTTTCCACAACTCTCTCTTATCTTACACTCTCCATTAGTCCTCACTTCTTTCAAGGAATTTTTTGTTATTTTTTAATAAAATCGTTCCGGGTTTTAGATTCCGATGGGTACATTCCAAATTCCATAAAATCACAAGGAACTTATTTCCAAATTTACCCATTTTCAAAATAAAAAGCGTAATGTACATGAAATAGATTCTGCCTCGTGCTTGCCTCTCTTTGTTCCCTTCAAAACAATCAAATCCCTCCTTTTTAAAGTACAACAAAGTCAATCGCTTGCCTTAATTGGTCGATCTCCCTCACTTAGCTTTCGCATGGCATTGTGCTTCTTCTTCCTCTTAGTAGTTCAACTACTTTATGAATTGAAGTTGCATAACTCACAATGCCAATTTATGAGACCCGAGCTTTATCGCCTTGAGCTCACATTGCCGGTGAGCTGATCATGCGAGCTCGCCAGAGGTAGGCGAGCCTCGAGCCTCGCTAGCAAGGTGAACTTGAGGCATGGCCGGCGACCGGCCAAGGAAGGAGAGAACACAAAATAAAGAAAAAAATAATTTAATAATCTATTTTAAAAAATAATAACTAATGATTTTAAAAAATAAAATAATAAACAAATTATTAAAAAAGAGTTTATAAAGGAAAATATTTTCCCAAGCGAACAGCGGAAAATATTTTTCCACTTCAAAATCAAGTTTTACCCAAACTCTATCGAAAAATAAAGGGTCTTGAAAAAATACTCATTATATATTGTAATAAGATTTATAATTTTCTTGGGACTCTATTTTCGGGTAATTATGTTCCGCCAATTAAGTTTTTGGATCATGACAAGTTGCCCTGTAATATTTCAATTCTTACAAAGTTCCCTTGACCATTTGAAATCGATGGCAACGTGTCTCCCGCCGTTGACTTTGGGCAGATTGTTAACATGTATTAGTTGCAAAAAGACAAAATGGTCATACATCATGTATATACGCGAGAAAAAATATAGGAACTGCTTGGAAAGGTATCGATGTGCATCACTGATTCCAATGAGGTCCTTGCCGGAAATTTAATCAATAATTTCTTTAATTATTATTCAAGTTATACATATACATGCAACTATAACAAATTTACACTTTGTTATTAATCACATGAGTCATATGCTCTTGTGCGAAATAAGTGCTATTATTTTAATTATTTATAGAAATGAGTGTATTAAAAGTTTTAAAATTTATCATGAAAGCAAAATTAAATAATAAAACTTATTAAATTAGTGTAATTAAGTCCTAAAATTTATTAGTATTTTTCATTTATCAAATTAGATGAAATTAATTAAAGGATTTGATTACACTAATTTAACATGTTTTATGATTTGATTATACTTTTACTTTCATGATAAGTTTGAAGACCTTAAATGTATTTAAAGGTTAATACCATGAAAACTCCAAATTAGTACATTTTTAAAAATTTATTCAAAATTAATTTTTGATCACTAAAAACCCAAACAGGTCCACATTTGACAATTTTATCTCAAAAATCTAGTATATATATGATAAATTTACATTATGTTAATTTTCGTTAAATTTTTACAATCAAATTATTGAGTTAAAACACATACCAATTGATTGATTGGTATACTAATTTAGGATTTTACTCTCCGTTTATCATAATTATATTATTTTTGTAATTTTTGTGACATTAATCTAATTTAATGGGGGCATAATTGTCATAAATGTACAAATTTGAGATTTTTTATAATTAAAAAATTATTTGATTACAAAGGTATTAATTAAATTTTTTTATGATAATTTAAGATAAATTTATCGTATATATATATTAATTTTAGATTTTTCGTAACATTAATCCACGTATTTATCCTATGCTTATACGAACGAACTTATCTCTATGCACCAGCGCACCGTCGTTTAAACCCCCCCACGGCCCCGATACCGGAACCGACACGTTGCGTCCCGTCGCGTCCATGTTTCGAATGATCCATCTCTCTCTACCTTCTCTCTCCAAACCTCGAGCTCAGGTGCGTCTTCTTCTTCCTCCTCCTCGCGCGCATCCCTTCGTGGGTCCTCCTTCTCGATCCCCCGCTTCGGTTCTACCCTTTTATCTGCTGATTCTTTCTTTGGTCCCGCGCTTCGTTTCCTCGGCAGGTGAGGCTGGCGTCACTGTTCCAGCGGCTGCGAACGGGTCATGGATGGTGGGTTCCCTCGTCCGGTGCCTTTACCCTGATGTTTTGCTCTCTCTTGGAGTTTCCATCGAACGTTGTGTTTGATGATGTCTTGTGCTGAGAATTGGGTGGATGAGAGCTCGTGTGTTGCATTTTATTCATGGGTTAATTTGGAGGGTAGGTTGGGTAGAACAATTGCTTTTCACCGAATTTGAACTGGGTTGATTGTTGCATTTCGGCCATTGAAGTTCGCTCCAGATACCTGATCACTATTACGTGTAGAAGATTGCTTGTTTGGTTGGAGAGAGAGGCAGCTATTTGTATTTGGTGCATGGTGTCTTTAATCTGTTAATTGGTCCTTGTCAAACTCACATGTCCTCCCTTATTTGTTTAGTCACTTTATTTACTCTCTTCACTTGGAGATGGAGTTTGCATGTAAATCAGAGTGTCTATACTTGTGTGAGAGAGATTGGTGCATGGTGTCTTCAATCTAATTGATCCTTGTCAAACTCACATGTCCTCCCTTATAAGTTTATTCACTTTATTTGCTCTCTTCACTTGGAGATGGGAGTTTGCATGTAAATCTGAGTGTATATACTTTTGCGAGATAAATATCTATATATATCCCAGAAGTTTATCATTTATAGCCATTATACATTTGCATCAAAGAAATTAGTCTGTGGGATCTGAGAGTCCCTAAGATTTCTAATCTAGTTTGGATAGGCCAAAAGGTGGCATAAGGATGGTAGCAAGTAGAAATTCCTACAGAGCTACTTCTCTGATATGATTGATTACAAGGGAATAAATCAATTAGTTGTAACAGGGAATGGCTAGAGTGCCTTGTTGTTTTGGTAACCCAGCAGCTTATCATTTATAGCCATTATACATTTGCATCAAAGAAATTAGTCTGTGGGATGTGAGAGTTCCTAAGATTTCTAATCTAGTTTGAATAAGCCAAAAGGTGGAATAAGGATGGTAGCAAGTAGAAACTCCTACACTTTTTATCACCAATTCATTTCCACACACATGGTCAATCTGGGAATGAGATTGACAAATCCTCTGCCAATGTATGTCCAAAAGAGAGTGCCAAATCAGTTCCCATAGCTGTCCCATCAAAGCAGAGCATTAAGAGGTGATTAATTGAATGTGGCCACATTTGCCAAAAAAACAGATATTCCTCTGCAGATGTCAGCTATTAAAATAGCATTCAGGGAACTCTGGCTGGACTGCCTCCTCTATAAGTGGTACTGGTGCTGCCTATTCCTAGTGGAAATTCTGGTTTCCAGGTCACTTTCAAGGAAAGTTCACACTCCAATTGAAGAAGAGTGTAAAGCATAATTTCTGTTTGAGGACTTGATAGAAGATTTCTGGTGGTCAAGAGTCATCTGACCTTACGTTGTCCTCTGCAATCTGGTTTCTATAGAAGTTCAGAAAATATTTTTAAGAGTTCGAATTTCCCATTTCTGGACCATCTGCACGGAGGATGATTTTTCTCTTCTTGTGGTTAAAAAGTAGCATCTGTGCGTTCCTGACTTGTGGCACTTTGAATTTTGGTGGTATGAAACTGGCTGTATGATACTTATATGATAGTGTGAGTAAGATGGTATAATTTTTCTTGGTCAGAACTTTGTATTTGCAGCAAGTAGATTAACTTCAAACAAAATGCTTTTCTTGGATGCTTTTCTGTTATAGCAGTTGAATAACCAATCAATTCTTTTTTTTCCTTAAGACCTAAAATAAGATTGTCCATTTCTTTGTGAGAATGCCTGGCATTTCTTTGTGACCATGAATGAAAGCTGCAAGTAAGTTGGCTTAAAATCATAGATTAGTATGTCATATGAAAGTTTCCATCAGTTGGTTACTCATTTTGTTGAGTTGTGAGAGTGTTGTAACTCTTAAATAATGCTTAGAATTAGCATTTACCTGTGTTTCAGTCACCAAGGTACAAAGGTGTCATATATGTATGCATAAATTTTCCCAGTAATAATGTATCAAATGTCATTTCTTGGGAGTTTCATCCTCATATTTCCTTAAGACAAAGGGTTTTGGCTTGACTGAATGACCATTTTGCCTTTTTCCTCCTGTTCAGTTTAGAGGCAGGTGTGATTTTGAAATATTTCTTCATTACCACTTGTGGAAGTGATATTTTTGGATGAATAAACATACTTATTTACAGCACAATTACTCAAGTAAACCAGATATTCCAGAATCATGTGGCACTATCGTCAAGTAGGAAGTTGCAATGTGGATTTAGAACTTTTTCTACTAGCGAAGGTTTGTGCGCAAGCTTCATACTTCAATTGCTTTGCATTCTAGTTCTTTACAGTAGTTAGCCTTTTTTAAATTTCTTCCAAAAAAAAAGAGAGAAAGAAATTGAGCTTCTAGTAAGCTACTGTTTGTATTGGACTATCAAGATGATCTAACATAACATGACCTTTTAAAGCAGTTGTTTTCATACATCATTTGTACCCTGCAATTTCAAGTTACTGATTGAGGGGCTGTATCTGTTTAATCAGAAACTGGATATTACTATTGTGTGTATTGAATAGTCTCTTGCATCAGGTGTAGTATGTGATGAATATTTAGTGCCAAAAAACTACAATACAAGTTTCCCTAATTTTAAGGGAAAAAGTTCCCCTAATTTGTGCCAGCTAAACAAAAGTGAGTGCACTACAATTAGCATTGAATTGAGCACCATCTAAATAGTTGCTTGCATTAGAGTTTATGCATAAATGCCTCACTTCTATCTGTTATAATCTTAATACATTTGTTTATACAGTTTCTTCTTCTCTAAGATATTGCGATCTTTGCATAGATTTTTCGGCAAAGAAGTGTGTGCCATGCAACGCAAAGGACCTGAGCCCTATGACTGAAGAAGCGGCCAATGAACTAATTCCTAAGGTTTTTTTTTTTGTGTTTGCTTTTTCTGTATTGTTGCCCCAAGGAATCCTCTTAGTAGTTGATTCTGTCCATAGGTACCTGAGTGGAACCTGGTGAATGAAAGTGGTGTTCTGAAGCTGCATCGTGCTTGGAAAGTGAAGAGTTTTCTTAAAGGACTGGAATTGTTCAGGCTTGTAGCTGAAGTTGCAGAATCAGAAGGTCTCTGATGTTGACTTAATGATAATGAGTTTATACTTTTATTATTTAGTGATGCCATGGAGTAGACAATATCATTGACATGTGAGTAACTTTGATGTGTCTAATGCAGGTCATCATCCAGATCTACATCTTGTTGGATGGAATAATGTCACCATTGAAATATGGACTCATGCAGTTGGTGAGAACTCACTCCTGTTTCTATTTTTCCCCTTCCCCCTCTTTTGCTCTCTCTGTGCTTTCCATGTTGATATACTGGCATTAGTTAAGGCGTTGACATCAGCATCAACAACAATGACCAAAAGCCTTTTCTTTTTCTGCTAGAGCTGCATTACTAACCTTGTCAGTAAAGGAAAATGTTGCTTTTATCTTGTTTGGTTCCTTATGATTTTTGTGAGTGTGATACCACATTCTGGTGATGGATTCATGTGTGAAATTCATCATTCTATTAATGGTGAACTTTTCATTCCCCTCTTTAAATGTGATGAGAATTCTTCATCTTGGGTTGAAAGGGAAAACAATTGACAATCAATATGTTGCCTAATTTGGATGGTCAGAATAAACCGAAAGAAGTTGAATTTAAATTTTGGGATTTCCATTTTCAGATCATCACAAGGAAGTTTGATCATTTTGAGATACACGAAATGCCTTCCTATCTTTCATTAATTTTGCCTGCTGAAATAACTTGGGCATGCTCCTTAAGTTGCCTTTTATGCATATGTTTCTCAGGTGGGTTGACTGAAAATGACTTCATTCTTGCTGCTAAAATCAATGGACTGCCCCTGCAAGATCTGTTGAGGAGGAAAGCCAAGAACTGACATGCTCTAAGATGGTCCCTTGGTGCTGTGGTACACACATTTTTCCTCTGCACATAATGTTTCATCATCATCGAGTCATCGGTACTATTGTGTCCAAAGTAATGTAGATGGTGATAGTTTTGTAAAACCTAAACTCACAATAAAATTGCCAACTATGGATACATTTTGTGGAGCTCAACTAGGACCTCAACCCATGCATGATATGGCTCTTCCATGCTTGTAATATCAAATTGAAACTAGGATGCTAATATTTGAGATGACTGAATTAGTAGCATGACAAGACCAATGTGTGGCGAGCAGACTGATGTTCTTCTTGCATGTGTGAGCTCGACTAGAATTTTAAGCAGTATTTTGGAGGTCCTCTCTGACCTCCATGAGGGGGTTGGCACTGAGACTGAACTCCAAATAGCTGTATGGAGAAAGTTTAGTCTCAGGGCTGATGTAGTTTCAAGTTTGACCTCCATTAGACAAATTTAGCAACACAATCAATGAGTGTTGTCTCTTTTCGACATGAATAGAGGCTTCATTGTCCATCCTTATTTGTAATGTTCCATATTCAGACTGTCTCTAGAGAATATGATGCACATGAATCTAAGGATTTATGGTTGATGAAAATGCCTAACAAAATTCATAGAGCAATACTGGTCTTCTGTGCCGAATACATTCTGGATTGTAAATCTTGGCTTTTGGAAACTTGATACGTGGCGATGAATTATTTGAGATGATTTTTATTCTCATAAATGTAGCCAATCTACATAAGTTTCCCTACAGGATAGTAATTTTAAATTGCTAATTTTTCCATCAAGCAATTTTGCCAAGCTGCTTTTGTCAATAGCATCAATCACACGGCACATGTTTTTTCTCACCTGAATCTTGAGCAATTCCAATTTGAGTGAATCCACTTCGGCCCAACCTTCATATGGTCATTGCCATTGGATGTATATTTCTTGCCCATTGAATCTAAAAGAAGGTGCTACTCTCCAATCATGAAGCGAGCTGCGAAATCAGCATTGCCATCGAAAAAGAGTAGTCTCTTGGAACAAAGATGTGAGTTTCTTGCCTTTTGATAGGCTCCAATGACACCTTTCTGAATCAGTTTGGATCTATAGAATTGGACTGGTTCGTCGATATCGCGACTTATGCTGCAAAACTGACAAAAGTCCTAGGTCTTCCTTGGTATGGACAATCTCTTGGGACGTGTTGCAGGGTTTTGCTATTGATTCTACATCGTCGATTAGCCGGTAGCGTCGAGATTTACTGTGATTCTATGACTCGAAGCTGGTCATGCTGTGTTTATGAACGAATTCCGGCTTATGATCATGCACGAGGAGCCGAGTCGGGAATTGAGATGAGGATTTCCGGGTATGCAATTCTGATAAATCTCGAGCAAGAATCCTAGGCACTACGACGAGGAGGCAAAGGAATGTTCATGTAGAAACCTCGCAGTGCAAGAGCAAAGTTCACGGGAAAGAGAACAATATCCCATGTGTAGGATTTAATGGATTTTCCAATCTTAGGATTTAAAAACTCCATTGTTATTATAATTTCATACCACACTCACTTTAATATAACAACTTTTCAAGTAATTATTTGAGTATCAACGAAGAAACAATCGCTTCAATATCTCCGGCGACGAATTCTACGTACCTTTCCTATAAATTTTAATTCCTAGATAGCTTTTTTAGTAAGAAAAGATGTCCAATGTGGACAATTACCCGCCGCTCTTGACAAAGCGACCCCGTTCTATTATATAATACTCATTCTCTCTCTGCGCCTGTTCTGTGGCGAGTGAAGCGGCGGGCTTCTAGCAGATTCGAAGGGAGATGTCACTCCTTCTTGGGTACATCTCGTCTTTTCTTATGCTTGCGTGGAGTACCTGCGTACAAAGGAATTGAGATTCGCTCGAACCGATCAGAATTGGATTGGGTCAGTCTAGAACTGGCGGTTTCCATGAAGACCGCTCTAGTTCCCGATTCCAATTTAGTGGAACCAATTAATACTTATGCGGTTTCCGATTCTAGGCGTAAAACCGTCCAACCTCCTAGCCAAACCGATATATATATATTTAAAACCAATTCTGTCTCAATTACTTAATTATTTTGTGATTTTTCAAACATATGTACATGGATTAATTTGATTATGGGACATTATGGATTAATTTTATCTCTCGTGTGTAATAGAATTATCCCCCTATTTTTATTTTTCATTTTAATGATCCATTTACTTGCTTTCTCAATCAAAACAAAATAAACAAACAAAGATGAGGGAAAGGACCAATTGGAGATGTTGTGAGGCTTTGTCCTCACGATACGAAATTAAAAGCTAATGGCTCATTTTAATTGATGAGTGCAATTTTGTAAGAATTGAGAACCGGTTCTATAGACCCACTCAAAAACCACATTGGATCTGCAATCCACTTCCTAGGTGAATTTATGAAAGCAATAGGTGGTTCTCGGTTCTCATTTTTCAGAACAAATTCTTAGTGGACTGGTTCCCGATTTCAAGGTGGAACTATCCCCGAACCATGCTCACTGCTAGTGTGAAGTTGTTTTTCTTTTTCTTTTTATCCTTTCCCTATCCCTCTGTTTAGACTCAGCTACTGGGCAGAGCAAAAGAAAATGTTGGGATGGAGTTTTGTTTGTCAAGTACGGACGTCCTCTTCCACTAGCAACTTTCAATCGGAGCGAAATGAAATCACAAATGAATAGCACACCTTTCATTGCAAGTTTGAGTTACTAATTTTGCCCAAATCATCATTTGGGAGGTTAGGGCTTAAAAAAGAGGCTACATTTGGGACAAACCTGCGCCTACTCCCCATCGCAAGATTTCAACTCTTAATTTTGTCACAAAAATGCTCAATCTATGCTCGATCCAAATTAGGGTTTGAAGAAGAGGGGAAAATTGACTTGATTTGTGTATACATTTGAATTAGGGTTTAATGTGTCGACGCCGTTTAGTGCATTTACACTGAAATATTGCCATGTCGGATTCCGACATCCCAAATCAATAATAGCACTTCAAGTGACCGATACTTCCAAAGTGGCACCAAAATAATTCATCAAAAAATTTTGGCAATAAATAAGTATCCTGCAAAAATTATGGTTCTTGTACCGCCCTTGTCCCTTCAATTTTGGAAAATGATTCACAAATCCCTTTGAAGGAGTATAAACAACATCTAGACTGCGAAACTGTTGACATCATAACTCGAATCACAACTTTCACAATTTCCGGAAATGGCCCAGCCAACCAGACCTTGAAAAAGGTCCTTTTCGGAATCAAGTTTATGGCCACGCAGTTGCCAATGAACAAGACAACTGAATGGATCACACTCATGAAAAGGGGAAAAGAACAAAAACCAAGTTAAGTAATCATATCAGACTGAAGACTGGGGCAGCATTTGGAAGCAAAAGGCAGGGAGTGGAACTCTCTGCCTTTCTTTCTTTCAATTCAGATCAGGCCTTTTGGATCAGACTTTGCTTTAGAGATCTGCTTTTAGCCATACATGCTACAAAGAAACCTCCTTTTCAAGTACTTTCCATATATGCATGAACAGATCAAATAATTTCTTTCTCCATAATTATTGTCCAACAATTGTTACAGCCAAGAAAACAAAAACACAAAAGATTGTTCATGCTGTCCCCAGAACTACAAGCCTTCAAGACCCCTTTACAAGTTGCCATCTTTTTTCTGTGTAGTTGCTCTGAATCCTTATTTTTAAGCAATAGAAAGGAATAAATCTTTCATTACACCAGGCGGGGGAGGAGTCAATCTTCGACTACGTCTTTGGTGGAATTTTGTTGTTTTCCTATCAGAACTTTCATAATCTCGATGTGGTTCCTGAAAAAAGAAGACAGGAGGATGCAATGGATTATTGGAAAGGAAATGAGAGGTTTTGCAAAGAAAATAGGAACCAAGGGACGAAACTGATTGTCTACTTCTAGGTCAAATAGTGTGAAATAAAACCAAAAATTCAGCGATGTGGAAAGCTGTATTTGGCTTAACTCACAGTACTGTAGATCTAGAGTTCAACACTTACACAGACAATATCAGCTCCTATTGCTGACTACAATGCCCATTTGGCTCATAGTTCTCACACAATCAATAGAGCTGTATATTTTTTATTAGCCAAAATGGTTTATTCTAGGGAACCACATTCCAACAAGGATATTTTGGCTATACATGATAAAGCACAGCAATGTTACTCAGTCTCCATAAAAATTATTTGAACATTATGCTGACCACAATGCTACAGACACACAAAACTGATGCTAATTGAAGACATTAACAATTTGATGCTTCCTCAAATATGAGGCAACTTGACAATCTACAGAAATTGATATAGAGATAAAATCAAGATGGAAATCCATGATATGAATTCCAACCTGGCCAGAGTATGAAATCTTTGACCACTAACCTCGCAAATTCAAGTCAACATTTTGATAAAGGTTCAGTGAAATGGACTGAGTTTGAAATCAAAACTTCATCAAGGCTGGGAACTTTCACTTTCTGTGCTTTTCTGATAATATTATTCACAGAAAAGAACACAGTCAGATTGCAACGTTTTGTCTTGGCATGACAAAAGCATTTCATGTATCTGGTAGCAAATTTGTGGGATATATTTATCTTTAAATAGTGGTCCATTGTTGGGGAGAGTTACTTAATCACTTGTGGACAAAATCATTTTGTATTGATTTGTTCTTTTACTTTTCTCTGATGACAGCTACCTTTCAGCATCCTGAGTTGTACCTTTTCTGGTATTCTCGTGTTTAAAGACTATGCTCCCTTTTCTCCTGTGTGTTCATGTGAAAATGACATTTCTCCTGTATGTCCACGTGAAAATGATGTTTTAGGGAAAAGTTTCAAGCAAGGAAGTTTCCTAACACAGTGTCCTAGCTCCTTTATAATTTGCCTGATGCTATATCAATCACTAAATATTAAAGTCTTTAAGGATTCCTACCATAGCGTTCAAAAGAGTTCCGGAGAATTTTGGTCAGTGGAATATACCATATGAGGACACCGAAATACTCCAGTGAAACAGAAACACAGAGAAAAAGGCCCCCTGAGGGAGGAAAGGGGGGGGGGGTCATTATTCGATACTTTCTGAAGAAAAAACAACATGCATCAGATGGAGTACTATTTGAGGAACAAGAACTAAGGAAATGCTATGAACTTGACTTTTTTCAAAGTTCACCGCCTTAATGAATGGGAATTGTTAAGTGGGATTACATGACACATAGAAGGTTTAGGAAGGAAGCTAAACATCGTGAGAGGTCAAAAGGCAGCATCTACTGCTGAAAATCTAGAACAATTTTGGTGGCATTTCGAATGTGAAAAACTTCAAAATGAGTACAAATGCTAACTTCGATAATTTTTTGAAGGCATATCGAGGTGGTAATCTCCAATGAAGGGGATGATTTGTAATGCTTCTTATGCGAACTAGCAGTCATATCAGTTAATGGCCCTCAACTACACTGCAATCTGATGAGTCATAATTGCTCATGTCTATCAAATATGGGAGTATGCCTGAATAGAGCAAGGTCAAGTCAGAACGTTGGATGGACTAGAGGTGGTCATTTCACATATGATAATCTTTTAGAGAGTAGACCAAGTAAAAAATCTTGTTTTAATCCCTTCAACAATGGCCTGGCCGCATGGATGGGACATTGCTGATTTGATTTCTTTTCTCATAACTGATTCTTCAGAATTATTCCATGGGCGAATATGGCTCGCCACCTTTAATACTGAAGTTTCCTCCTCATAAAGGAATAAAATGTGGCTTTTCTAATGCCTTTATATTTCATACTTCTTGTTGTTTTGTCTACATCTAATCATGATTTTGATGACCCATAGAATATAGATTTAGCAATATATGTTGGAAATGACAGCAAAACCACATGTTTGTTTTGCCTTCTTATAACAACCAAGACATACTCATTAGTAAGATATTTACGATCTAAGAATGGAGTGCAACTGAAGAAGACGTGCTTGTTTGATCACTTTTGGGACAATTCAAGAGCACAATAAAGTAATATTGCATCAAATTGTGGCACGATTCTAACTCAGATCATCTCTACTAAACCAGAGTACCTAACAATGACTTAGGCAATCACTAACCATATGTGGCTAATACAGAGATCAATGGCAGTAATTGCATATTAAATCAATCCAATGCATTCCGACCGCTATGCAAAGATGGCCAGTCAATATACTCAAAATCACATAAAAGGAAGAGCAATTTACCTGTGTGTTTCCATGACTGGTTCTTCATTTGGTGACAGGCTTCTGCAACAGGGCAGTCAAATAAACCTCCCCGTTCTTCAAACCGCTCGAGTCTGTCTTATTTGCTGTTGCCCACTTCACCTTCTTATACCCAAGCTTCCCAATCAAGGGCTTGTAGACCTTCTCTATACTCACCCCTTTGCCGAAGAAGTGATCCAACCACAAGTACCCACCACCCCTCAACACCCGATCGATATCAAACAGCATGAACTCAAGCACTGTCTCCGGTATCCACCGGTTCACCGCGTGCCCACACCGGACCAGATCCACTGCCCCATCGAACATCGGCAGCCGCTGCTGCAGCGGCACGTGCAAGGGCACCAGCCCCCGAAGCGCGGCTGCCTCATTGTAAGGTGCGCCGAGGTTCATAGTGGTCGTCACAACGGTCACATTGTGCATCTTCATGGTGGCAGCGAAAGTGCCCGTGCCACCACCGATGTCGATCCCGAGCCTAAGGACCGAACCGGCAGACTTAGCAATCTGAAGCAACTGCAAAACAGGGAGATCCAGCTCAGACTTGTAGGTGGTGAATTTTGAGGATTCATGGGAGGTGTCGAACCCCAAGGTGGGGTTGTAGTGATTGAGGCAGGAGAAGCTCTTGCAGGAGTACTTGGCCCAGATGACGTTGCTGTCCGGGAGGGAAGGAGAAAAGGGGTTATGCGGCAAGGACGAGGCGGCGGGCTTCGGCGGGGTGCGGGAGAAGCAGCGGCGGCGGGGGAGGGGGTGGCAGCCGCGGAGGATCAGAGATTCGGCGAGGTCGGGGTCGTGGGGGCAGAGGGAGAAGGGGTGTAGTTCATGAACCGGTGGAGCAGGTCCGGGTAGCCGTGGCAGGCGGAGGCGATGGGGGCGAGCTGGGAGTGGAGGAGCAGATCGGAGGGGATGGCGGGGGCGGGGTTGGCGGCGGCGGCGGAGGGCGGGGAGGGGGCTGGAGGCGCGTGAGGTGGTTGATGGTGGAGCGTATGGTGCGGAGCTGGTGGAGGAGGTGGTCGGGGACGGGCTGGGGGGTGGGGGCCTTAGGGGACTGGACGGTGGTGGAGAGGTGGTAGAGGGAGAGGATGTTGGTGGCCACCATGGCCATCAGCAGAACCAGGTTCAGCCCCATAGTGAATCCCATCTTTCACTGGACTCTCTCTCTCTGTTGCTCCTGTTCTTGATCTTGATCTTGATCTTGATTCTGGGTCTTTCTCTCTTTCTCTGTTGCTCCTGTTCTTGATCTTGATCTTGATTCTGGGTCTTGTTCTTGTTCTTGTTCTTGATCTTGATTGTGGGTGTTTTTCCCTTGGTTTCTGGAGCAGCTCTGTAATCTTTTTCTCTTTCCTATTTCTGAGCTCACTTCACTTCACTCTTCACTTCACCGAGTTTGACTAAGGAAGGCAGGAGGGGTTTTATTATGATTTTAGCATGATCACCATCCAGGGACGTTCCTGGCCGTTGGATCGTTAGTACGTGTGGGGTCCGGTCCGTGAGGGCTTATTTTTTGTTTGGGATCCAATGTGAAGATGTACTTTGGTTTGGTCTTGAGCGGTCTTTGTTTTCTTTTCCCTAATTTTGTCTCTCTTTTTTTTTTTTTTTTTTCCTTTTTCTTTTCGTGGCTGTTGGTGTTGAGGGGAGACATTAAATAAGCTGCGTAAAATAAGGGAATTGGGTGGGGGCACGTGAAGCCAGCAGACTGCTCACTGCGGTTCTTTTTACTCACCTATGTACTATTAATTAATAGAGTTAATACTTGAAAATCTAGATTATGTATTCATGATAAATTTACTCGACACTAATATATCAATGATAAATTTATTATAAATTATTTTTTTGATGATCAAAAATCCAAATCAGCACACTTGTAACAAATTAATTCAAAAATAATTTTTTGACTACAAAAAAGCTCAAATTGATATATTTATAGCATATTTACCTTTCGTTAGTTTAATTATTAAATTTGCTGACCTAAATAACACATGGTTACGTAGTATGATGTGAAAATTCATAAGGTTTTACATCACGAAAAATCTCAAACTGCTACGCTTGTAAAAATTTAACAATACAACTATGATAAATTTAATGATACATCTATGAAAAAATTTTTTCCTATGGATTTCTACAATGACTTGCCACATCACCATATTGCGAATTTAATGGTAAAATTTGACGGAAGTTAACAGAGGGTAAATTTATTACAAGTATACTAGTTTGGATTTTTATGGTCAAAAAATTAGTATAAGGGTATATTTATCAAGGACATACCATTTGTGGTTTTTAATGTGTCACATGACTACAATTTGAGGTTTTTCATCGTATTAACTTTAATTAATAAAAAAAATTTTCTAAATGGGTGTCCATCCTCAAATTTACCACAATGGAAAAACTTTAGATATAAGTATAGCGGGAGTGCCAAAAGTTAGCACGGAGGGAAAAGTTGGCAAAAGTTACAAAATGACACTTAAATGCCACTTTTAAAAAAAAAATGGATCACTTAAGTGCCGAGTCGCCGAAAACTCCGTCGGAACTCCTACATGGCAATTTTTTATTAATTTTTTGCCTACGTGGCTTGTCGGAAACCGAATGGCCAAAAATAAGCCAAAACGACGTCGTTTTGACCAACGTGGATTTTAAAAATTATTAATTAGATCCCCTCCCCCCTTTTTTTAAAAAATAAAATTGATTTTAATTTAAAAAAATCTAATGTGGACAATTTTTTTTTTTTTAAAAAAATTACCACGTGGATTTTTTATTTTGAAAAAAAATGCTCTGTTAGCAAATGAAGTCATTTGGAAAATGGACACGTGGCAATTTGGCTGGAATTTTTGCCATTGACACTTAACTATTTTGCTCCGATTTTGGCACTTAAGTGTGCCTTTTATAACTTTTGGCACTTAAGTGTCCATCCGTGCCAACTTTTGGCACTCCAGAGGTTTATACCTCAAAAAATTCATTAACAATCTTTGCATTTGGATTTGATAGAAATTGATAAGGAGGATTCGGATAATATTCTATTTAGTGTGTATTGTATTGTATAATAATTCCTTTATAATGTAAAGGAAAGGAAAAAAAAAAAGAAATAATATACAAGGATTACAATCTCCATATATATATATATATATATATTTCCAACATTCCCTATCAAGCCGATGGCCTATATATATTGAGGACACCAAGCTTGCTTAATAAGTATGCGTTGTCTCTAGTTTAAGGGCTTTGTAAAAATGTCTACGAGTTGTTCTACAGCTCCAATGCCCTTTATAAAAGAAATTCCTTCTTTGATTTTATCCCGAGTGAAATGACAATCAACTTTTATGTATTTTGTGATTTCATGGAAAACTAGGTTTACTATCAATTTGAGTGCGAAGTCATTATTGCAAAATAATTCACAGGGTTCATTGATAAGTATTCCAAGATTTGAGGGTAGTCCTCATATCTAAACAATCTCACATGTAGTCTTCACCATGGCTTGATATTCCAATTCAAATGATGATAATGATACAGTCGATTGCTTCTTTGTTTTCCATGATATCTTAGAATTTCCCAATTTAATGTAAAAACCAGTGGTCATCACTAAACAAGTGACATAGTGTGTATCACAAAAAGCTATCATTTTCATGTTACAATCACCAAATAGAAATATGCCAATTCCAGGACACCCTTTATATACTTTACAACCTTTAGAGCTGCACTCATGTGGAATTGTTTTGGATTATGCATAAATTGACTGAAAATTTGCACCACATAACATATGTCAAATCTCGTTATGGTAAGATATATTCATTTGACAATAAGTCGTTGATATCCTGATGGATCTTTGAGTAGTGCATCCTTGAAGATGAAAAATATCTCTAATCATTTTCACGTGTTATGAGTTTGGTATTTTGCTTGATTGGGATAATTGTAGACTTGCATCCTGATAATCTTGCTTTGAAAACAATTTCCAAGATGAATTTCCTTTGATTGAGGCTAATTCCTTTGTCATTTTGAGCAATCTCAATGCTAAGGAAATATTTGGGAGGTCCTAAGTCGTTGATATGAAAGGTGGAATGCAAATACTCCTTAAATTTTGCAACATGATATTCATTATTTCCCATGACAAGTAATCATCAACATATATTAGCAAATAAATTGATGAATTACCTACGATTCATGTAAACAAAGCATAATCGTGTTTGGAATGCTGAAATCCTGCATTAATTAATGCAGCTTTAAGATCAAATTTTGAATAGATCTTTGCTTGAGCAAGGCTTAGGAAAAGATTCATCATTTTGAAGGAACTCTCGGCTCGTTTGTTGACATAGAATGCTTCACATGCCCATTGGGAATCGAAGGTTTGAGTGTAATCGAGTGACTAGCCTTTGTAGGATTGATGTCTTCATTCCGTTTAAAGGAAGATCCAGTGTGTTCAAAGACACGGGAAGAGAGTAGGCTCGGATTATTGGATCCGGGATGGCTGGTTGAAGGACATAAAGTCGTTTAATGTCTCGGAATTCTAAGCTTAGGAAGTTAGGTCAAGATGTCCCAACCAATGATTCGAGAACCAAGAACCAAATCCCCATGTAGAAATGCATCGATCGATGAATGGCATCCATTTGATGCAAAGACCGGGGAAGAATGTGAAGACATCGTTCTCTGAATGGCTGCAACAAATAAGGAGCATAATATGATCAAACTTTCAATTTTTTCAAAATTGAACATAACACCTATCAAAAAAGTTCATGGCTTTTCCTCAAAAACTTCCATTTAACCTTTTCCTTTTGAAAACATTCTCATTGGGAACAATCCTTGGAACATTTAATCCGGGTTTTGCTGTTTTATTTGAGAAAGCTTCGAAAAGCTTCTCTTTGGAGACAAAATGTGAACGGCTTGCTGGATTTCTAAAGTTCTTTTGGAATGGATGCCGAGCCTTGTATTCCAAAAGAATATTAGGTTTTTCTTGAAATCGGGCCATTTAAAATATGGAATGTCATCGAACCATCTACCTGGTCGGGGTGGCTGATTTTCCCCGGGAGGGGGTTACCAGAGGATGATTTCAGGGAGGATGTTCGGGTGTGCCGGAGAAGGTGGGGAATACTCGGTGGGAGGAGGGGATTTCTTTTGCTTTAGTTTAAGCTTACGAAGAACGAGCCAAATGATGACTACGGCTTTTGTGGCGGAGCGGGGAGAGAAAAAGGGGTGGATTGATCTTATCACCTTAAAAGTTCA
Organism: Corymbia maculata; assembly: GCA_014182735.1. Classification (NCBI taxonomy): domain Eukaryota; kingdom Viridiplantae; phylum Streptophyta; class Magnoliopsida; order Myrtales; family Myrtaceae; genus Corymbia; species Corymbia maculata. The sequence goes on along the minus strand of CM024686.1, from coordinate 23,127,668 downwards.
TTTGCAACCAATGAGTTTTTGATGGGGAGGCAATGGAACAATATCCCTTTGATAAAAGTGTTTGATTCCCGATGGACAAATAAGATCATTAAATTTAGTCGTCCCTAGGAACCAAAGGAATGGACAAAGCGTTTGTCATCCGGTTCACTTGAAACAGGATCGGTGGGGACGGGGTGTAAAGTGGAGGATAGTGGGAAAAATAGAGGAATGTTCCTCTTTGGTTTTGCCGAACTTGATGGTAATGTACCATCTTTTTGCGGGTGAACTTGTGGTTCATTGGATTGGAGTGGTTTACAACTCGATTCGTAGTTGGTGACCCAACTATCCAGGAAGAAGCTTAACAAGCTCATTTCGGGTATCGCGGGGAACATTGATGCGGGAGGTGCAGTCGTGATCGACCGAGATAACAAGGGCATCCTCGGAGTTTGGAATGTTGAGATCTATGGCATGATTTTGAACTCGGTAGATCATTTGGTAGTGCAAGGTGGACAATGGATCCGGTTTGGAATGCTGAAATCCTGCATTAATTAATGCAATAGTGAACTTAGTATACCATTGTCTGGATACTTGCTTTAGCCCATATAAGGAATTTATGCAAATGACATACTCGAGATTCACTCTGTTTGTGTAATCCCGAAGGAAGATCCATATAACTGTCTTCATCCAAATCCCCATGTAGAAATGCATCGTGGGCATCCATTTGATGCAAAGACCAATTCTGAATGGCTGCAACAAATAAGGAGCATAATATGACTTTCTTTTCAATTGGCAAAAAAGTTCATGGTAATCGAAACATTCTCATTGGGTAAATCCTTTTGCAACTAAACGAGCCTTGTATTTTTTTCAATCGAACCATCTACCTTGAACTTGATCTTATGCACCCATTTGCAACCAATGAGTTTTTGATGGGGAGGCAATGGAACAATATCCCAAGTGTGATTCCCCATAAGATCATTAAATTTAGATGCCATCACACATTGCCATCGAGGATCACGTGCTGCTTCAGCAAAAGAGGATGGTTTATCTTCTTCCAATATTTGGTTAATATAATTCACGTGCTCGGGAGATAGCCGAGTAAAAGAGACATACAATGATACATGAAAAAATGTACCTAGAGAACTTGCTGCAAAACATATATACACTTTAGTCCATGTAAGTGGACGAGTATACCGCTAGGAACACTGAAGTTGCTGGGTTAATGTTTGTTCAGGTATTGGTGAAGAATGGAAAGAAGTTTCTGAAGTAGCTGTGGCTGATGAGGAAGACAAAATATCCACTTCTTGTGATTCCTCCATAATACCTTGCATTTCTTCTAGTGATGGCACAGATTCTGCCGTGGGTGGCTCTGGTGCAATTAAATAATACGGCAAGGGCATAGATAGATCTTCTTTAGATAAGAAGGTCGTTATCTTTCTAAAGATGGTAAAGTCGATTATGGTGAAGATATCATTTCCTTAAATGGGAACACATATTCATGAAAAACAAATCAAATAACTTAGGATATATATTTCAAAAACTAATATCACATTGAAATAATTGGTTGATGATGAAAATATTTTCATTATCGACAACAATTCATATCTAAAAATTTTTGTGTATAGTAAAATATTTTTTTCATTTATTTTTGTAAGTGATACTAGTGATTATTTTTAGGAAAATAATTTCCAAATCATTCATTTTTTTGGGAACATTTTTATCATTTTCTGATATTTGGCTTGCTTAGAAAGATAAGTCAATGGAAAATATTTTCTAAGTTAACAAAAAACATATGCTTAAATTAAGGAAAATGATTTTTAAAAAAGCGAAAATTATTTTCTAAAATATGATTAGATATCAATATTTAGATTTGAAAATTTACAGTTGGGCACGAAATATTGGGGTTCCCTTTCCCCGGCGTCCAGGATAAGGTCTTCGACGCCAGGACCCGGGTTCATTGAAGTTGGCCCCATGACCATGTGCTTGGATCCCTAGCGATGTGCCATGGTCCATCAAGGCTAAGCTAAGGGCTTTATTGCTCACGCCCAAGAGCATTCAGGCTGGCCTTGAAGCATTAGTGCTTGTGGCTGTTGCCCTCACACTCGGGCCTAGTGCCACAAATGCCAAGTACGGGATCTTAGTACCCAAGCTTGGATTCCCAACACCTTGGTTCAGGTCTACAAAGGCCATGCCCAACTCCATCGAGACTAGGTTAGGGACACCGGTTCTAGCACTCGGGTCCATCAAGGTTGCGTTTGGGACCCCGGTGTCCATGCCCCAATCCTTGGCTCATAGGATAGGTCCATCAAAGTTAAATTCAGAACTCTAGTGCTATTCCTAATTGCCCATACATGAGTTACTGGTTTCCAAATAGTATATGTACCAAATCATATTGTTCATGACAAAAAGTGGAAATTTTTTTTTCCAGCTTATCTTTAAGTTCCAATCAAACACCAAAAAACATTGTCATTTTCCTAAAATTAATTTTCAAAAATATCACATTTTTCGCAAAATAAATGGAGTATTGTTAATAGTTGATTCTTTGATATTCTATGCTAGTGGGGAAACTTCTTTTGCAAAGTTGACCTTAGCAAAATTTCTTATGAACTCAAAATTATTTCCCCACAACTGAGGTCTTCAAAATAATAATATTCTAAAAATTCATATTACCATTCGTAATCTTCTAAACTTTGGAACAAAAATTCGAAAAGTCAATTCTTCGTATTTCATCAATGTGTTGGCTATTTTGATCAAGAGGCCTGCAAAACAACCTTCTAAGTTGGGAATTTCAAAAGTATCAATTTCCGGTCGATTGTAATTGAGCAATTGAATGAATATTAATGTGCTCGCCTTTGGCCCCGGATGCATTTCTGATCACAAGAAATGTTGTTTTGACTTGAGTCTCTAGGAAAAGATCATCGATTTCAAATCTTTCCTTTCTACAACCAAATCGTAACAGATGCTTTGTCGTCTTTTCTTTACTCTAGTTTTTACTATACTCAAAGTTATCAAAGTAATAAAAAACTTCGATCCACCTGTGCTAACCAGTACATGTTTCCTTAAATTTGAATTCACATTAAAATTAGGAACGATGTGACGATATATGTGTACAACTCTATGTGCCATGGATAATAAATAGTCAATATCTTGCTCAAAATGTTTTTGGGGACGCCAACTTAAATCAGTTTATACATGATTGTTCTATATTTTACGCATTACCAATGATATTTATCACATGATTCAATCACATTCATTCTCCCCTCTCTTATACTCACAAGCTTTGCCAACTAAAGATAGCCACTTATCACTCCTTCAATTTTGACACGTCTCCTTCGTTGTGAACCACATGTTTTAACTATGCTATTACATCATACAAGATATCACTTTTTTTAAATTTTTTTTTAGCTCATTAATGTTCTTGATAAGATTGCAAATCAAACTTCCTCAGTCATGCACTTACCACCCAATTCCATTTCTTCAAATCGTGTCCAAGAGAGCCCAAGTTATAAAAGTCTTCATTTGGATAAATTCACAATGCTCTAGCATAGGTAAAGCTAGCTAAGAGTTACTATTTTTGTTGATCAAGGTTCTCTAAGATAAGGCTTTTTCTTACCTCAAGTTAGGTGTTCTATTCACCTAATTCAAGATCTTATCACTTAATTTTGAGTGGATCAAAACTCTTCGTCCACATAAGTCTTTTCATTTTAAGATAAGCGAATCTCTAAGGGTTAAAGTGGGTTGAACTATTTAGTACCATTTATCCTTTGTTTGTTGCAGCTTTAAGTAAGGATAATATCATGTTATTAAAAGAAAATAATAATTACATGATGAATTAATGAGAGGCAAGACTATATTTATATATGATCAAAATATCATAGTTGAATACAATATCTTAAATGAATTTAGATAACATGTTTGCAAAGTGTATGTTTTCATTGTTGTGGGTATGTTAATATCCTTATTGCAATAGTGGGCAAATTTTTCTCAAAATTTGACATGGTCAGTTTGTTAGTGCTTGTAACGATTTTTATTTATTTATGAATATATGGATTTTCTATATGTTTGTGAATCTACAATATGGTACGTTCTCACAAAAGATGAATTGATTAACATGTTAAATTGAGATTAGATAATGCATGTTATACTCCTTGAGTGATTACAATTTTTTATTGCGAATATGTAAAATTAAGAAACAAATCGAAATTATATTGTGCGCTTGCCGACCGAGTCATTAGTATTTTTCTAATTATGGCAATTCCTCTAAATGATAAATTATAGCTTATCAATTGTTATTTTGTTGTTTTGCTCTTAAATCGAGAGCTGAGTAAATCTCCTATTTTAGATGTGGAGTTTCCACTCACTCTAATATATCATAGATTCGTAGTTTAAGGACATTTAAGATTTGAGCTTCCGAAAATCTTTTTGAGAATTAGATCGCAATGGGCATTAAATGTAGAATTTTATATTCTATAGTTAGAGTTTTGATTATGAAAAGTAAAAAAAAAAAATTGTACATCACTTTAAATTTGTTCTTCATTCGAAGTTCAATTTGTATGGAAAAATCAGATCATGACAGGAGTCGTCTCATCCGCCACAATATCTACATACTCAGTGCTCATCTTAATCACAATGATTATTCCTTTTCTTGCAATTCAATTTAATCACCATTTGAGGGGTATTCCTCCTAGCTAGACATCGATCCCTCCACCCAATTGAAGCAAGAGTTGACCATGGGAAATTAAAGCAAATATTGTAACTATCTCTAGTAATGAGCATGATTGCCGTGTACCAGTTCATTATTCCAATCCAGATCTCTCTTCACTCTCAATTGGGCCATAACTTATCCCTTGGTCGATCTTTGACCGATCCTTTGATTGGGCCATAACTGATCCCTTGGTCACCCTTCTAATTAGGCCGATTGGTCCATGATTGATTCTTAAATGGGTCTATTGTCAATCCCTCTATTAGTGCATCAATTCCATAGCCATTTCTCATAAGTCAGAATTGTGGATGTCACAAAGACCATTATCAAGAGTGGGAAAATTTTTAAAAATGGCTTGAAGTGCTATCATTTTTTCAAATAAGATCTCAAAGTGAATATTATCTAAAATAAATGTATGAAGTGGCCAGATCATTTCAAATAAAGGCCTTTGGTTGGTGGTAACTATTCTAGCTATTGAAAAATGGGTATTTAAGTACAAAAAATTGTAACTATGTGTATTTTTTTTTTATTTTTTCTTTTCTGTTTTTTTTTCTTCCCTCTCTTGGACATAGTCATTGATGGCCAGCAAAGGTCCCTTGCCTCAAGTGAGAACAGCCCTTGTTAGCGCCAGGCGAGGACCTTCACTTCAGTTTGGCTTCCCTTTGCCATGGCTAGTGGAGGGAAGAGGAAAAAAGAAAAAGAAAAGATGGAAATGTCATTCAATCATAAAAATTAAATGCTTTCTTGAGATTGATATAATCATTTCAATCTTTTACTTAAAATAAATTTCATTTTAGATCTTTATTTAAGATAATTTGACATCTTCATCATTTATTTAAGATTCACTTAACATGTTTACCTAAAAAATTGAAAGCATTTTCTTGGGCCAGATGTTGATTACTTGTCACGTGACGTACGTGAGACAGTGAGTGAGAACGAGGATCAGCGGAGTCAAAAAAACAAAAAGAAAAAAGTTCGAACGTACAGACCGGGGGTTACGTTTTTGTCGTTTTCACCGTTTCGGTCTTCGCCATTTTCCGACCAGCCCAACGTAAGCCCTACGGTTGTATCTTCCCTCTCGCGTGGCAATTCGCTGGATTCTGTTGGTCCGGCGTCCCAAGAGTCTCTCCGTCGCAGATTCTCGAGATCGCCGCGAACCAACCAACCACTCGGTCCCTGTGTTGGCCCACCGCGCGTCCAGCTCCGCGCGAATCGGCTCGGGCTGTTGCTGGGTCTCCCTCTCTCGCTTGGGAAGGTAAATTCGATCGAATTTGCTGGGCTTGATGATCGTCCGCTTCATTGCACGCTCCTTCCGTCCCTTCCCCCGTTTTCTTGATTCTAGTAATTGAGACGGGTGTTCGCAGTTTATGCTGTACAGGTGATGGCTCCTTCGATGAAAATTGTGTTCGGGCTGCTGACGTTCGTCACTGTGGGAATGATCATCGGTACGTAAGCTTTCCGATTGACGGTGATATCCTGCTGCTGTAGTCATCTGGGTTATGCTTTGATCGACTGATGATGTGGGTCTTGATTAAAAGTTTTCATATTTTGGAAGGGATCAAAACTGGGCAGTGCCGTTTGACCCAAAAAAAGAGAAAAAAAAAACTGGAAAGTGCCATTATTCGGCAGGGATTCATCTTACTAATTGTTTCTTGAAATATTGTTAGCTGTGAACAATCAATTTTGCATGTAAGACTGCACTTGCTGTCTTTGAGAACAATGGGGTTGGAACTGGATCTTAATTAACGTGGATCTAAGCTTCGTTGAATTATTGCATCGGACCATTTGGGGGACATTGCTTTTTGACTTCTCATATATTTTGGTAGTTGATCGATGTCTGATTGTGGACAGCTATTCTTGACTTCCCTGTATAAAATCTGCACCTAATAATCATAAACTCTGGCTTGCTTCTGGGGGAAGTGCAGGTGCTTTTCTTCAGTTAGCATTTATTCGACAGCTGGAAGACTCATACGGTACACATAATATTTCTCGATTTTTTACATGTTGATTTGCATCCCAACATTTTCGCTAGTGAACTATTCCTGAGTTCTTATTGTGTTTACAAATTTCATGCCTTTAGTTTCATACGCTAGAGAGTGGTTGATAGGTTCAGTACAAGAACAAGTTATGGAAATATGGGAACTCAAAGCATTCCACTTACTGTTGATAATACTTTGAAGTTTGACAATGATTGCATTGGTGGTTCTTGTCTTGGTATTTGCCAGAACATGTTTTGCTCTTTTTTCCTGAAGTTCAGTTAGGCCTAGAACCTGTTAGAATTTTTCAGGCAAGATTTACTGGAATTTTGCCCCAAAGGTTTAATTTAGCTCTGTCTCTACATATGCAGCTAGAATTTGAGGTCTTGAATGTAATTGTGCCCATCAATTTCAAGGACTGTTTGAGAGTCTGTTCTAAGGACTATTTAGTTGAGAGCCACGAAAGTGATGGGCCATACTAGGTTTCTATCCCTGCTTATTTTGTTAGTTTTTATAGGCATTATGAATATAGAGTTTGGCATGGTCTCATAGGCAACTGTAAAGCTATCTCTGACTTTCTTATGCCGTCTTTTACCTTTAAAATCATCAGCTTGTTAGTTTTTCTATTATTCTTACTAATAAATGAATAGTTCCATATTTTCCTTGTCTAGTATAAACAATAGAATCTTTGTCCTGTAATACAGCTCTTTCTTGGGCTTCTTGAGCTCTTTTTGAAAATGGGTTTGTACCCCTCTTGGTATCCTGTAGTTGACTTTCTTTTAGTTTTTAATAAAAGGAATCGTCATATTGGTGAGAAGTACAGCCAGTAATTTCACTTGTATTCCATGAAGTAGATTCTGGATTTCAAGATGCATATTTGTGTTAATCTACAAATAGGTGGACATCATATTAAGGTCTGAATAGGAAGACATAAGCTCTGACTCAGACATGATTGATGGTAGAATATTCTTTATTTGATTGTAGTTGTCATTCCCTTGTTTGAGTGGTTTTGTGAGGGTTGGGAAAGAGGGGTTGTGTGGTGGCAAGTGGGTTGTTAAAGAATCATATTGGTCTTCTAAGAGCATTGTTATTTACAGGCACAAAGTTTCCATCTTTTAAAGGATCTCGTAAAGTTCAGCAAGATGTCTATCTTAAGTTACCTGGAGGTATGTATAGCTTAAATCCCTTTGAAGAACACAGGTTCATGTTATTAAGTTGTTCATACCTTGTCTTTCATTGTAAAGGCATTGTCAGATAGTGATTTTATTTGTGGATGAGCTATCATGTGGTCTTGAGCTCATTATGGATAATTTAGTGATAACTTTTTGCGTCATTTATTTGTTTCCCTTTTCTTAACAGTAGTTATAACGAATATAGTGATATAGCTGCAGAGGGTTGCATCTTCTGGACTACATTGTCCAGGACAAAATTAGGCTTTCTGATGAGATTGTTTGTTGCCTGTATTGATTCATGGAAGAATCCAACTTATGCCATTGTCTGCTCTTTTTTCCCCCAAAGAATGGAAGTTGTTTTGCAATGCTTCTCTAGAGTTTAGAGTTTAGTTATGCATTATCTCTTTGTATCTAAGTTTCTCCTAATGTATGTAAATGGCTGTTTTCTTCTAGTCAATCCTCATTAATCATACAAAGATTGATATTTTCCCCGTCACTAGTCTATATAAAAGGGCTAGCTGAATGAGATTTTTATCCTGATGAATTGAAGGCAAGCTGATTGAGCTTTCTGTTATGGTTGGTGGTGAAAGAAGAGTTATCATGCTTACCAGAAAAAAGAAAGAATAGTTAGTATGCCCATGTTGGAAGAAGGTTGCATTGCCTTCATTCAAGATCACCTACTGATAGAGCAACTTTTCCAACTTCTGGATTCTTGACTTCTTCTAGTTCATCTTTTTCTAGTGACCACAAATTTTATTTTAAAGCTTATGACTAGATAAGACTGTAACTTGGTCAATGAGGAACTCAAATAATTTTAACATGAGATTGAGGCTCCATTTGTTTCATGGAAAATGTGATACTTTGGGAAAATGTTTCCCATGAAGTCATTTTCCAGGAAAAGGACTATCTTTTTTGGCATTTGGCTGAACTCATGAAAATGATGGTTAAATTATTTTCATCCGTTTAGAATGAAAATATTTCACTTTTATAAAGGGAATTTCAGCTATACCTGTGATCTAAATTCTATATAGCTATTTCATTAATTTGAGCAGAATCCCTTCATATCAATTTATTATGATACGTAAATATCTCTTTCAATTGTAAATAATCCATTTTTTCTCTTATAATTAAAGTAACTGTGGTCTTTCTTGAACAATTGACTCATGTGAAAGAGAAGAGACACATCTAATTTTATTTTAATTATTAGTAATAAAATAACTGACACAGTGATGCTGGTGAAAATTTCTAGTCCAATTTCTATCAGAATCTTTCACATACAAAAAAAAAAAAAAATGTTTTCTCAAATATCATTTTGTGTGAAACAAGCAGAGCATAAGAATATTCTTCTTTTCCCCTTGCGCTAATAAAATCCTTACTTATACAATGGGATATCAAATTCTATGTAGCTCTTATTCCTCTGAATAGTAAGCCCAAAAACTGATGGAGAACATTGGCAACGACCTTTGAAGACTTACAAAAGGCGTGCATGATGAAGATATGCTGTTTATTTTCTTTGATTAATTAGGAATTTTCATTTATTGTTTGGAGTCTATTATATTTGGAATGGGATTTAATGTTTCCTTCTCCTAGTTGGCAGTGAATATGTATTTCCTAGTTTTATTAGAATATTTAGGTTTACTATTTTGACTTGAAGTACTCTCAGCATTTTAGAGTCTGCATACATTGTTTTAATAGACTTGATGATTGTTTGAATTGGCAATTTTTTGCTTTGGAATTGTGTGACACAAGTCTTCTCTTAGGTGTGCTGCTTTAAAAACCCTAGGTGTGATGCTTAGGATCCTTTGGTTGTGATGAAGCCTAAGAATTATTCCTTGTTGTGGACTCATTGTCCTACATCAAAATCTGTCTCAGTTAAACCTTTCAGCAAGTCTGCATATGGTATATTACAGAAGCTGCATGATGTGATATTTTTCCTGATTGTCCTTTTACTTTAACTAAGGCCAAATTGTTTTGGCATTTTTCCAGGCATCTCATTTTGGGATAATGATAAAGAAGCTGAAATCTTGCGCCTTGGTTATGTAAGTAGAGAGTTAATTTGGTATTTGTTATTATCATATGCAACTGGTGGAAAACGCTTGCTTGTTATATTCTGCATCCAACCTTTTCCTTTACAGGTGACTCCCATTTCATAGATTGAATGTACACATTAGCCTTTGCAATTGGGTGGACAAAAATGTTCAGAATTTTTACCTTTCCTACATTACTGGCCTAGAGTCTTCAAAGTGATGGTGCAAATTTTTAACTTTATTGTCTTTAAAAACATGTCACTTGTAGAGTCACTCTTGTCCTTTTTTCATTTTGGCAATTAACACCTCAACCTTTCAAGTGGTTGAAAATCATCTCCAAGACCGTTTATCCATCCAAAATGGCTTGTTTTGATAATCTTCTCCTTTTGTGCGGCATCATTCTCAGTCTATCTATGGCGCTTCAAAGGTGTGTTTTTCCATTTTTGAAAATGTATCTGGTTATTCAGCTGTTTGAATGCTTTTGGTGGTGATTTAATCTCAATAATCAAACTCTCAGAGCGCTTTGCCTAATGTGCTGATTTTGTTCAACATAATAATAGATTGTTTGAGGGTAAAGAAGCCTCCATTGCTATTATTTTATATTCTTTCAGTTGTCTTTGGTCAACGGGCTCAAATTTTGCCTAGTCTTAGTATTGTTGTAATTTCTATTTGCTCTTTTGTTCCTTAGCTATTGCACATCTCTCACGTACTAGAATATTCTTTCCTCAAGGAAATGAATTTTTAATAATAAGCAGAGCATGAAAAAATTAATTGGCTTTTGAGCTGCTTTAAAAAAAAAAAAGTAACTGTATCGATTTAGAAGTGTCTATTATCTCTCATATTCCATTGTTATAAATTGAAGTCACTCAATTCTTACTGATATATCAACTTAATCAAGTCCGCAGCATTTGTTTCTCATGAGTAAAGTGATTTATTAGACAAAACCAATGCACGAGGACTACACTTTGGTACAAGCCCATTGCATCTTAAGGAAACTTAATTAACAATGATGTCCCACTTATTATAAATTATTTGGTGGTGACCTCAAGTAACTTTTCTCTCCAAATTTACATGATGCTTGATGACAACATTTAGTGGCTACTGCTGTGTGTTATAAAATTGGCATCTGGTCTATTTGTAGTTGTACCTTATTATGTAGTGTAAACAAACACTTTTGATTCATAATTGAGTGAACCTGATTGTGAAATCAAAACTAGCTTGAAGTTGAGGCATTTCTTTTTAAGGGATGCTTTTATTCTTTAAATTAAACTTTTAGTGCTTCTTTTCAAGTATGGTGTTGTCACAAGGGTACAAATTTGTTGATTACAGTTAATTTCAGTAGATAATCTTGTGTCTAATGAATTTGCAATAGATTGAAAGAACGGTGGTGTGATTGCACAAGTACTTATAATCTTGTTAAGATCCTGTTTCTTGAATTGGTTTCACAATCAATTTCATTATTCAACCAAGTATTCAAAGATCAATTGAGGAAGTACCCAACAGGAAGCTCTTTCTTGGAGTTAACATCAACTTATATGTATGCAAGAATGCTGTTTTTGAAATGATTGCTGAATTCACATCTGCATCTTCAATGTTTCAAAATGATTCGAAGATTACTGGTAGTAAGTACCCAAGGTTAGTAGAGACGAATGGTTGGCTGTATATATTCACAATTATGACAAGTTGGTAGTATGTCACGACAGAGTTGAATGAAAGAAGCTTTTTGCTACAAAGCCTCTTTTTCTGCATTTGGAAGAGAATATTTGTTATTTTAATCAATTGTCCTGTGATAAGCCAGCCTCATATGATCTAGTCATTTAGGTTAGCTGCTTTACTTTCCCCACCATTGATCATTTAGATCCACTTTATGTGCCATTGTCAGAGGTTGCTTACTACTGGCTCACTCTTCTACATCATCAATTTGTCATTGGTTCACTGTTTGTGTCCCAGAGTAGCCATTGGTGATATGTCTTATGTCTTTGTATTTCTTGGGCATGCTACCTGCTCAAGTTAAGATTGTTCTGGTTTTGAGTATGCTAGGTTGGCTTAAACTCTTATCTGCTGATGAAACTAGTGGATCACAATTCAGGCTTTCTCATCTTTTTCGATCAATATCTTTGGAAGCTCTTGTTTTCTGGCTAGATTTCATTATATAGACACACCTATCTTACCAAATTTTGAAGTCAGTCCTATAGACTTTTACTAACATGAGAAGGGAAGTATAAAAGCCTAATCTTCATTGTGAAATATACTTTGCAGACATAAAAGGACAAAGAACTGTGTTTAGCCAGAGAAAGTCATCTGTATTTGCACCCCTTGCTGCAATTGTGCCCTATGTTGTGTCACACCATCCAAAGTTTTCATAAATCTTGATGTTTGTGATTTTGGAAATGTAGCCCTTTAATGTACGGATTAACTGTGTTGTTATATCATATTTTTGTTGGTAGATCTTCTAAGGTTTTCTATGAATATATTTCTTGTTGTAGGTCAAACCTGAGGTGGTTAGTTGGTCACCTCGAATCATTGTACTACACAACTTTTTAAGCATGGAGGTATGTCTATCATCACATCTATGACTGCATTTGCCAATTTTCCATTCATTAATTTGTGAGCAGTAGTAAGAATGCATAAGCTGGATTAACTTACTTTAGAGTATATATTAATCAAGCAATAGGTTGAAGATTCCATTTCATGGGCGACTCTTGTTATCATTAGAAATATTGCATCTTTGATTGCTCTATACATTGAGCCTTGTTGGGAATCCACCTCTAAGATTGGAGTGCTTTTGCATATTTTAAGGTGATATGGGTAATCTAGGTCGCTACTATTGACCACCTTGTTTGTCAAACCTTTGAAGTAGATAAAGTGGAATCTCTCCATTTTAGCTCCTACAAATTATTTTTTCTTCAATGTACTTGTTTGGGAATAAAACTAAGCATATTGATGTAGGCCAATTTTTCATTCAATGTTTTTTGTTCCAAGATCATATTTTAAAGAAGTAAACATGGATAGCTGAAAAGAAACCACAGACTAAAAGCTTATCCTAAGGATTCAAGCTAGAGAAAAGAAAGTACAACTTTCTTGGTAGATGGTATTGTTATAGGTATGCTGAATGCGAGTTTCTCTTGTCCATGGTTTAGGGGGGTGGGGGAGGGTGGGGTTGGCTAAAAATGTTGTCTCAACCTATGACAAGCTTTCAGCCTAGTGGAGCTGAACTACTTCATTTTTGAAGAGAAACTGGTCAAGTTCTAGTAGAGCAAATAAAATGGTTTTGTTTCACTTTATTTATTTATTTGATAACTTATTTTACTAAAGGTGCATGAACAATTCAGAAGATGATTCTGTAGATAATTCTACTCTCAAGTTAGACAATGTGAAGTGGTGCTCATTTGTATGTGACTATGATTTGACCCTATTAAAATTCATGAAGTTGGTGAAGCTGTGCTGTCAAATGTAATGAACCTCCTCTAGTTCTAGAGTCGAGTCCAATTTTTAGGACCGTGTAGCAATCTCATTGATTATAGCAAGTTCATATCGATAATGATGCTGATGCACAGGGAAAAGACAAACAAATAAGGACTTGGACTTGGCAGCATAATGATTGTGGATATGCTTTCCATTTGTTTTTATCTTTCAATTACCATTGTCACCTGTCTTATTAAGAAAAGAATAGGCTTTACTGTATTTGTTTCTAAACTAGCTTGAGTACTGAATGATTGAATAAAAACATCAAACAACTGGTAGAGGCATATTTTATTTTTTCATTCATGTTCCTGGATGAACGTATATAATTGACGACAACAATTGGTCCTTTCCTTCCTAAAGCTTTCATTATGTTGTCCATCATCCCTTAGTTACTTGTCTTGAGCTCAAAGGAAACTGTTCACAACTGCAGATCATTTTGAGCAGATCACAATCCCAAACCACATACCCATAAATGTACTGCATACCTATATGAACCACAACCCAAGGAACATTGTACTAAATAGGGTTAATAAATGGTGAAGGAGATTTATGTTGCCACAAATGATGAAGTTAAACTTTTCTTTTGTTGTTCTTGATTACATTTCCGCCTTCTGCGTGTTTGCCTTCTTATTGTTGTGACAGTTCTCGTGCATTCATTGTGTCCAACCTTGATTAAATTTGATAAATTAATACAGTCTAAATCTCCATGTCTGGAATGCTTATCGAGTCGTCAGAGTTTTTCTTTTTATGAGTTTGAGTTACTTGTTGCTGGAGACTTGCAGCAATAGCTCAAAAATATTCTTGGACATAAGATTTGTTTCTTTTTCTGGATAAGGACATATCTGATGCTTGTTAAGATCTGCAGTTTGGTTTGAACACGCTGTTGGTAGCACAGAGAATCTTTTAGAACATTGATCACTCTACTGTTTATCCCCTATAAGAGTTGCAGGCTTGTCTGTAGAACATTGGCTATATGATGTTCATTTAATTTCCAAGGAAAACAAGATGAAGGACAGCAGCCTTACCATAATTCTCAGAAATAATTTTGGAGGAGTATGAAGATATTAACAATATCTTCTTTCATGACCATGAATGGATTAACAATTGGCTCAACTGCTTTTGTAAACCTTTTTACAAATTTTTTGAATTATTGTCTCACAATTATTAGCGGGATAAGACGTAGTTTATGGATGTTGTATCATTTTGTGATAATAGTAGTGTCATAGTTTCACTCATGCATTTTAAAATACTACGAAAGTTATCTACTTAGGAGAGTAGGAAGGATTTGTTTGATATTGAAATCCGAGGATGCACTCTGCTGATACCTACAGCTGGTTAACTGGAATTTTGTTTGTGTTGCAGGAATGTGACTATCTCAGAGGCATTGCCCGTCCAAGGCTTCGGGTTTCTACAGTGGTGGATTCAAAAACAGGGAAGGTGTACTTTTTTTCTCCTTTTTAGATTTGTTAATCCGTTTTTTTATTTTAAATAGTGCCTGATAATCTCAATTGGATGATATTGACTCTCTAGTGTGAACTTTTCTGTAACTTTTGACCAGGGAATCAGGAGTGAAGTTAGGACAAGCTCTGGTACGTTTCTGAATCATGAAGAGAGGAAATATCCTATGGTGGAGGTTAGTTCAGGATCATGATTCTATTCTTTGAATCTGGAAATAGTGCTGGTATTTATGAATACAACTAAGTGACCTCTAGTGCTATTTGCCTTCTTTGATATGGGGGACCTGTGGAGCATTTTCTCAAAATGAAGCTTTCAATACCATTTCTTTAACAAATTCAGGCAATTGAAAAGCGCATCTCTGTCTATGCTCAAGTTCCTGTAGAGAATGGGGAGCTCATTCAAGTCTTAAGGTAGGAAGTCAGTTCTCCTGTAAGCTGTTGATCCTGAGCAGAAGACTAATATGTTTCAGTATCCAAGCTAACATCTCCAGAGGCACAGGTATGAAAAGGATCAGTATTACAAGCCACACCATGATTACTTCTCTGACACTGTAAGTCCATCTAGTCTCTTTCAGCTGTTGTACTTTCTTTTGCTTGGTCTTGCACTATTATCTTGTTGTATAAAGATATATTGCCTGTATACGAAACTGAAATATATTTTATCTGCCCCTTTCGTAGTTCAACTTGCAGCGTGGTGGTCAGCGAGTTGCCACGATGCTTATGTATTTGAGTGAAAATGTGGAGGGAGGAGAAACTTATTTTCCTATGGTAAGTATTTTTCCACTTTGATTCTAAATTTCCATTTCTGACCATGTTATTCTTTGCTGGATGTGTTCTTTTCACTATTTACGGATATCAGAGTTTAGTGCTTTTGGGAGAGGGGGATGGATGCTGACCATGTCACTTTAGGGTGACCCAACAACTTAGAAACACATTTTATGAATGCTTCAATATTTGTCAAGAATGTTCCTACTGCCACAATAAGCAATTTATTTGGACACAGTCAGTGTCTGTTCTGCTGATGTCATCATTTGGGTTTAGATTGATACATTGCCTCAGTAAGTTGCTTCTCATAAATATAAACACTGCACTGAGCCAAAAATGGGCCAACTCTTGGATGAATAAATCAAATTGTTAAATAGCACCTGAATCAGTTATTTCATGAGGTTCAGTTTAGATCCAACAAATTTCATTCAGGTCATAAAACAATGCTACGGGTATCTTGTTTCTGTAAATGCTTGGATAACTGGAACTTTCAAATGTTCTTGTGGCCATCTATTACATATGTATCAACTTGTGTTTTTCAGGATATGGTTACTGCCTGAAAGCTCCCATTTGTTTAAGTACTTGTGTAACTCAGCCATTTTAGTTCCAGTTGTTTACTAGGGCAAGTAAATATTGTTTTTTTTTCTTGATCATGGGTTGAACACGAAGGACCTTCAGAAACTCCTCTAGTAAGAAATATGCATTTCTCAGTGTCTGCTTTATTTCTTAATTAATTTTTCTATGCATTCTGCATGTATTTGTTTTAATTTCTGGAGCATATAATGATCAAAATTCCCTTATCAAATTGGAATGACATTGATTGTTTGAACGATAAAATGATGTGGAGGATCAGATTCTCTTCTGTAACTTTGGCTGGCAATATGGAGCTGCCTTATGAGGAGGGTGAGGATTGAGGCCTTCTAGAACTTTCACTTCTTAATCTGTACTGTCTAGGTTGATCAATCTCTACGGTGATTTGCAGAATTGGCTACTCAATGTTACCAACAATTTAGTTGAGTGCTGAGAAAAGAGTCTCTGCAATTGTTCATCTTCTGTGATTTTGTTTACCCAAATTTTTGGATCCTTCCGTCTGATGCCCTTTTCAACTCTTTCTGCTATGAATAAAATTTGGCACCCATGGTGCCTTCTTTGGTTTGCTACATAATCACCATGGTTTTGAGGCTAGCTTTGGATCAAATTCATAATGGATCTTTTCTATTCATGGGCTAACACTCAATTAATTTTACATTGATACATGTGATGTGGCCAGCATTGATCAAGAAATTGGCATTAAGTGCTCTTGAATTTTATTATTTGCTGCTGTCTATTATCTCTGTATGAGATGCTGATTTTTTTGTTGACTTGGCATTTGCATTGATAGGCTGGAACAGGTGAATGTAGCTGTGGTGGAAAGATGATGAAGGGCTTGTCAGTGAAGCCAGCGAAAGGAGATGCAGTGCTCTTCTGGAGCATGGTTTGTCTCAATTTATTTGTTACTAGAGTTGGGCATTTCTTGCTTACATAGATATCATGCATCAGTGCACATGTTAGAGTGCATATTTACTAAAGGAAAATCGGTTAGCAATGATTCATGCAAGCATTTACCTAGATGGGGAAGTTGAGAATTGTTTGGTGGGTCCAGGGACTACAATGCAGTGGAAACCTCTGATCTTCATCCAAGTTTGTCAAGTTGCATTAGTATTCCTAGTTTTTGTGTGGCCTCGCATGTGTATCCAAATAAGTGATATTTCCTCAGGATATTAATGATAAGAGAGATGCAAAGTTTCGGGACTCAGTTACTCATACTCTTAAGGAGGAGACTGCAATTTGTAGTTGTAAGTCGTGAGAGAAAGATATAATCAAGATATGCTGAGTAAATGAGATGTTAGACTAACCAAAGTAGAAATATTTTCCGTTAAGAGTCCCCGAGTCAAGTTTGATTCTGGGTATTATATATATATATTTTAGCTCCATGTGATCGGCAGTACAATTTCCACATTTTGATTCTGGCTCATCTTCATTTCTTTTCAGGGACTAGATGGACAGTCGGACCCAAAGAGCATACATGGAGGATGCGAGGTTCTAACGGGCGAGAAATGGTCAGCTACTAAGTGGATGAGGCAAAGAATCACCTCCTAAATTGATTTCTGAGTTATTAGATTACACAGGGGGTGGATTTTCTTCCACATTCGTCACCCCCGATATAAGCATCATAAATTAACATGATAGGAATGAAGCTTCATGTAGGTGACACATACAAAATAGACACAGCGAGGATAATATAGTATGAAGCGTTCTAAAGGTGGCAAAATGGATCGTGGAAACCCTATTTATTTTGAGCTTACATTCTTTTTGTTGCATGGAATATGGATTTAACACAGATTGTCAAATGCAAGGCCTGAAAAAGGGGGAAAAGATGTGTGTCGTATCCAGCCGTCCTAAATCTTCCCTTTAAAAGCTGTCCGCTGGTACTCTGTGAAAGTGCCGCAACCCGAGTATCCGAATCTTCCATTTGCCAAGAAACGAATGAAAGAGCCTAACTTTTGCATATCGAATCAGTTTATCTTCTATCTGAGCACCTAATTTGCTTGTTCGGTATTGGCTGGTGACGAATGCATGCTAGTTAGTAATTTAAGAAACGTGCTATTTCCCTCCTCCAAAGGACATGCCGGCCTGCCCTTATAGTTAGGAATTTAAGAAACGTGACAGACAATTTGGTTTCCCTTTCGCCTTTTCAATTATTCAATCAATTCGCAGACGAAGAATAAGCTAACTGATTGCAGAGGAGCCATCCTACATGAACCATTATTTTTCATCATTCATGGCGGATACAATCATGCATTTGCTCCACCTCAGTCTTAATTGATCACCGCCGACGAATACATCCCCACTTCAACAAGCTTGTGCATGCAGGCATATGGTCAGTAACTTATGTCAGCCAGTGGAAAGAACGACATGTTTGGGCCATTGCACGGTTTTCAGCTCTCATCTTTGCTTAGTCCGTGAGATTGATTCGTGGCATATTTCGTGGTGGGCTCGAAGTTTTACCTATTTAAAGTTGATTTTCTCAACGTGAAAACATGCTGAAATAAAGAAGAAATCGCATTTTAACTCTATTAACTATGGAAGTCTCGCAGTCCACAAGCTGCGGAAGTGCAAACAATCTCAATTTCTTACCATCATGGTTGACCTAGATAGTAAAAGGGTCGCATGTCATCTATGAGGTTGGAGTCCAATTTATGTCGAGAGTGAACCTCTTGACCCTTGTGCTGCGTCGTCCACCTATGGCATATCCCATGTGGACAGAGGTTGAACTTCTAGCTCATTTGTTAGGCTGTAGTGACAAGCCCCCAATATTAGACCTTTTAGTCACATGTAGTTAGAGGTGTAAAAAAATGGGTCATAAACCCATATTATATAAACCCATATTATGACTCACTTTTAATTAAATGAATCAAATATGGGTCAAATGAAAGTTAAATATGGGTTAAATATATGTTAAGTAAAAGTTAAATATGAGTCAAATATGAGTCAAGTGAAAGCTAAATATTGATCAAATATAGGTCAAGTAAAAGTTAAATATAGGTCAAATGTAGATTGAATGGGTCATTTAACATAGAGCTTAGAGTGAGTTTGGGTTTCTCTACAATAATAATGGCTTTGGGTCGAGTCGGGTCGGGTGTGAGTCGGGTCAGGTATGGGTCACTATATTTACATTACATGAATTTGGGTCAAAACGGGTTAAATGGGTCAATATGGGTTAGGCCATTTTCGACCCGACCTAAACCCGACCCGACCCACCCATTTGACGGGTCTACACGTAGCGTAGAGCAGTTACGTCTTATCCATTCAACATTTTGTAGCGAACATGGGGTCTTATCACTAGCAATTGTCGCCCCTCCCCGCCTTTTAATTGGTCTAGAAAAAGCCTTGCTTTTTCAAGCTAAATAAGTACTTTGCCTTATTATGTATTGATAGTATTGATGCTCACATTATTAGTAAATTCTCGTGGCCATTGGGAGACTAGTACATGCTTTCATCAACTGTCATAAGAAGACTTTGTTGTGATTGGAGGAGACCACGATATAAATGGAGAGAAAAGAAAAAAGTATCTCTTCGTTTGAATGAATTGTTAATATTATAAAAAATTCTAAATTGGTACACTTAAGGTAAATTTATCATACATTAATTTTTTTACTACAAAAAATCCTAAATTGATACTATTGTGATAAATTTACCCTTATTTAGTTTTTGTTGCATTTTATCATTAAATCGCTAAGTTAGATGACACGTGGCAATTGATGAGTACACAGATTTATGATTTATCAAGTATACCAATTTGTGATTTTTTGTATTATTAATCCAATTTAAAGAAAATTAATGAAGGGTAAATTTGTCTCAAATACCGATATGGGTTTCTAGGTAAATTTGTCATAGGTTTATTGGTTTGGGGTTTTTGGTAGTCAAAAAATCAATTCAGGATAAATTTGTACTGAGTATATCGATTTGGGGTTTTTCATGATTTTAACCAATGAATATGATCGATAAATGAAGACGAAGTCCATTTTTTTAGGCTTTGGCTGGCTTTTTTTGAATGAATGGATGAGTGAATAAATGAACATTGATGCGCGACGGGTATAATATGTCCAATTTGCACGTCCGATGGGCATCGGAGATGTACCATTGCTCTTCTCCAAAGGACGTGTCGGCAGATCTACAATGATGTACTATTTCCCTCCTCCAAAGGACATGTCGGCCCCGTCTTCATAGTTTGGAATTGAAGAAACGTGACAATATTTGGTTTCCCTTACTTTCACGTTTTCGATTATTCAATCAATTCGCGGACGAAGTAGAAGCTAACTGATTGCAGGAAAACCATACTACGTAGGCCACCATCCTTCATCGTTCATGGCGTGCATTTTGCTCCACCTCAGTCTATTCGATCACCGCCGACGTATACATCCCCGTTTCAACACGCTTTTTCATGCAGGCATTGGGTCAATATCTTATGTCAACAAGTGGAAAGACCTACTACATATTTGAGCCATCGCTCGGATTTCGGCTTGTCTTTACTTAGCCCATCAGATAAATCAGTGACATATTTCATGAGCTCGAAGTTTACCTATTTAAAGTTAATTTTCTTGTAATGAAAATATTCTGGATTAAAGAAGAAATCGCATTTTAGCTCCATAAACTATGGAAGTATTGCAATCCACAGCCCGTGCAAGTGCTAAACAATCTCAATTTCTTACCATCAAGATGGTTGACAGAGATGGTAAAAGGGTCACATGTCTTTTATAAGGCCACTGGTTCAATTTATGTCAAGAATGAGCTTTTGGACGAAGACCCATGTGCTATCGTCTACCATAGGGCATATCTTGTGTGGAGAGAGGTCCGACTTCTAGCTCTTTTGTTGGGCTGCAATGACAAGCCCCCAAATCAGACCTTTTGGCCATAGGTAGTGCGGAGTAGTCACGCCATATCAATCCAACATTTTGTAGCGAACATGGGATTCTTCTATGTAATGTCTAAGGGGGTTGCCAGCAATAGTCACCCCTCCCTGCCTTTTTACTGGTCTGGAAAGCGCCTCGTATTTTCAAGCGTGTGGGGGGGTTGTACGTGTACTCCTAGACTTTGCAAAGCATTATATACTTAGATTGCTTCTTCCCAAATTTTCAAGATACAGAGAACAACCCTCCCTCGGTTCACGGGATGTAGCGGTCATTCATTGTCTTGGGCTCCATATTGTGACTAGCCATCATGGAGTGTGGTCCAACAAAATAAGCCGCGTGGTAGGAGGCGAACGTGCCAGCAAGTACTATTCTTTCCGGATGCTTCCCGTTCAGAGCCTGGAAAAGTGCAAATTCGGCTTCATCTCCGATCGAACACAAAAAGTCACCGACTCCCATAGTCCCGCCACTATCGCTCTTCCCTCCTCAATACGGAACACAACCCTTATCGTCCAATTGATGTCGAAAGCAACAATGGGCGGCACTAACAGACGACATTGAGTAAAAACAACAACAACAATAATAATAAACTAAAGAAATGATGTAATGTAAGGTTCGTATCACGGTGTTGTATGTCATCTGTATGTATACGGCAAGGTAAACCACTCATTTTAAGTCCCACAGCAAATGAGAAAGGTGGACAGTTCAACATAATGAATTGTTTTGAACATCATGAGTAGGGATTTGGCCTAAACTACTCTCTCCCTTATCATGTTTGTTTAATCATGATATCAGCACTTCCAAATATCGTGCGACCTTTTTTTAACATCTGGATTTTAATCGTTTAATTTGTGATGGTTGGCTTCCCATCTTAGAATTGGCACAAGGTATTCAGTAATGTCAAATTTTAGGACCAACATCCTTGAAGCAGAGAAAAAAAAATCCCATTTTCCGTGTGTGCATGTGTATTTTCCTTTTGCATACATTAATAATTGCTTAATGTGCAAAATAAGACATGATATTAATCGAATGATAACATATCATTATATTACTTGAAATAAAAATGGTATGATTTAAAATTTTTCAAGATATAGAACACCATGATTATTATAATTGTAATCATTTTCTTTCGTCGGTTAACTATTTAGAAAAGAAGATATTTTTGGGGGAACAAGCAAACGAGCAAAAGAAAACTCCCGAAAATCGACTATAAATATTCTCCTACATCTCCATGTTCCTAACCATCCCACCGCAAACCCTCTTTCACAGCATATTCTTCCTTCCCTCCACTCCTTTCAAAACATTCATCAGAAAGGAATGATAATGGCCAGTTCACGCCTTGCGAGATTTGTAACAGAAGTTGTGCCCTCACAACTTGCAGGTGCCGTGAGGAGGCCTCGCAAACAATGCATCGTGATGGATACGATTCGTGAAGACAGAGAAGAAGAAGAGAGACATGCACGTGAAAGCTTCAGAAATGCATCTCTCTCTTCTTCTCCAGGAAGCTCCTCTGCTTCCCGGGCAGTGGCTGATTCAACTGGTTTGAATACCAAGGTCTACTTCAACCAAGTCCGAACATCTTTGTTTGTTGTTCGGAAATGAGCGTGTTTTGTCAGCTGCTGGTGACGGTGTGCATCTTCGAGGCACAAGACCTTTCCGCCATATTTCCTCTTCATCTGATAGGGTAAGATCAGGGGCTACTTTCTTGAGACTGTACACAGAGAGAGAGGTTATTCATACTTGGCTGTAAGGAGTTGGTTTTTTCCCCCCTTTGTAGTCGGGTGCTTTCGTTTCCTTTGTCCTTGAAGAGGAATTCTCGTTATTCATACTTGGCTGTAAGGAGTTGGTTTTTTTCCCCACCTTGTAGTCGGGTGCTTTCGTTTCCTTTGCGTTTCCTTTGTCCTTGAAGAGGAATTCTCGTACTGTCTTCAAGGCAATCTGCTGTACGCCATGTGAAGTGACATCTTTCCATTTGTTTCTTCCATCGATCCTCTTCTTATTTCCCTTCTTAGGTCTCATAAAAGAAATCAATTTTAAGACTTTATGGTCAATTCAACTAACCAATTTCGAACGCGTATTGCAGAATCAATGACTTTGACTTTGTACAAGGGTTGAGAGCAGCTCGAGGACAAAATTGTCATAAGGGAGGACCTGTTTCAAATCACAATTGTAAAACAATTATGGCATGTTTGATAACCCAATTAGCAATTAATGAGATTAAGGTAAGTTCGTTTCACTGAAAATTCAATGATAAAAGAAAATATTTTTCAAGAAAGTATTTTCCAGGAAAACAATTGATTTTCCTTTGTTTGGTGATGTATGATTGGAAACATTTTCTAATATTTGGACTTCACTAGAAAATAATTTTATCTCAGCAAAAAATTTCAATTTTTTAATATTTTTTTTTCAATTTTTAAATTACTTTTATTTTCTTCTTTTCTATTTGTTCTTTTTTTTTTTCCTTCTTCTCCGTGCTTGTCTACTTCCTCACACCCCATCCTCGTTTGTTCCTTCGCTACTACTGGCTGGCAACTTCCACAAGCAAGCTCTGCCTCGCTGGGATCGGGTGAGTTGCCAACTCATTGACTTTAGTCAAACTCGGGCTCGCTTGGATCTAGCAAGTCGCGAGCTCACCAAACTTGATAGAGGTTGAGCTTGCTTGGATCAGCCGAGCGGTGAGCTCATCTGTTGACCTCAACAAAGCTCTAGCCGGCAAGCTCACCAACCTACCATCTTGGCTAATCACTGCTAGTGGAGCAAGAAGGGGGAAGAAGGTGGAAGAAAAGGAAAGAAAAGAGAAAAAAAAAAAAAAAGAAAAAAATAATAAGAAAATTCAATTTTTTTTAAAAAATAATTAAAATTTCAAAATTATTTTTATAAAAATAAAATTTTTAACAACCAAGACCTAAGATTAAGAAAACCTTTTGGAAAAAATTTTGTAGTTCTTATAAAGGGATTTTTTTTTTTCTAAATTTAAGCTTTGTTAGGAAATTTTTTTCGTTGAATTGGAAAATATATTCAACGAAAAATATTTTTCGTTGCCTAAGCAAACCAAATGCCAGAAAATGAGGAAAACATTT
This sequence comes from Corymbia maculata, assembly GCA_014182735.1. Classification (NCBI taxonomy): domain Eukaryota; kingdom Viridiplantae; phylum Streptophyta; class Magnoliopsida; order Myrtales; family Myrtaceae; genus Corymbia; species Corymbia maculata. The sequence goes on along the minus strand of CM024686.1, from coordinate 23,103,598 downwards.
CCAACGCTTTCCATGAAACAAAATGCACCCTGGTTTGTTTGATAAAGTTAAATATCATTGACTTAAACTATTCAATTAAGTAAAAATCCACTTATTTGGTAAGTAAGGAAAAGGTTGCTTAAGTCATTCATTAGAACTATAATTGATGGTAATTAGAATTTTGGTAAATTTTATTGATAAAAGTCATAAAACCTACCTATAAAGGTTGTGATGTATATTTAGGAGTTAATTATTTCTTTATAGATTTATTTTCCATACTTCATTGCACTCAGCATGCCATTAAAAAAGGAAACAAAAATCATGTCTCGCATGTTTGGCATCTTAGAATGCATTTCCGAAAACAATAGATTAAAAAGATCTTCTCCCGATTTTATTCAGGTTAGACGTGAATATTATTACTTAGGAACTGTTTGTTTCAAAGCAAAAAAAAAAAAAAATTGTCGTAAAATATTTGTCTCAGTTTTGGGTATTTGAATATCTTAGGAAAATAAGTTAATGCAATATTTTCAAAGTCAACAGCAAATTTATACATAAATTTAAGAAAAAAATTTTCTCTGTTAAAAATAAGAAATTTATTTTTCAAAATATGACAAGACCTCAACACTCGAGCACGAGAATTCCGACGACTATGGCCTAGGACCCTACTCCCTAGTGTCAATGCCAGTGCCCAGTTCCCAATAGCCATGTTTAAGTATAATTAATACATAAATTATAGACTCTATAATGGGATTCCAAAAATATTTTCCAAAGAGTTATATACAGAAGATTTTTCTTCTTTTTCAAAAAAATACTCACTTTTTCTTATCGAATCATATTTTTTAATTGAATTTTGATTATGTTTTGAACTAATCAAAAGGAAAAACGTGCATTTTTATATAAATTACCATGTCCGAGTAAAGCCGCAAATTGAATGGAAAAACAACCCATCACATGGTATAAATGGTGTACCTCACATCATTCCATTATCATATTTTGAATTAATTGGACATATCACGTGCATAGAACTATTGCATGTCATTTCATTTCACTGTCATATTCGAATTTAATTTGCTATACATGTAGCATGTCAACATTGCCCTGTCATATCATTTTCTCATCAAAATTTCAAATTTGCTGTGGTTGCCATGTCATATTATTGTCTCAAATCATGCTTATATTTTGTATTCGAATTGAAATTGATATACACACTTTAACATATGTGAATAGTCATCCCACTACATGAGAAAACTGCCATTTTAAACTACGCTGGATAAGTGTTTTGACGACATTTTAAAGTTTAAAACTAACCATGATGCCTGCTTAAGAAATTAACAATGAGTGATTCAGAACTTAACAAAAAAGAAGATTGTTGTACCGGAAGGGCGTTGTGGAATGATAATCTCACTTGTGCGTTATCAGAGCCTGGTACCTAAGATCTTTAGGTTTGAGTTGACCGGCTCCTTCCCATTACTGCTTGAGCTTTTTAGTGTCTACTCGACATAGATTTCTTGAACCAATTGATGATAACTCCAGTCCAGTATCTAAGTTAATGATTGCTTCTTCTTTTTATCCCGTGGATAACCCGAACCTAAGATTTTGAAAGATCCTGAGAAGCAATTTGCAAAATTTAAGATGCTACAGAAATGCTAGGCAATGGTCTAATGTCAGAGAGTTGATACGATGCACAACATATGTTATATCCTACTTTGCTCGTATCTCATTTATTTGAATTTTTCATTCAAGGTGATTCTTAACTAGAAACAATAATTAGGTCAGATTTGAGTTCCATCTTAATAATCCCTTCAAGAAAAGCTAGGGGCTTTGACTGCTTGTACCCAATGATATTGCTAGTATTAACACCTAGAGGGGGGTGAATAAGTATAGAGGGATTTTACGCGTAAGTATATAAAACTTTTTGCAATCTACAAACATAAATTAAATAGAGAAAGTAGAGAAGATTACAAACACTATTTATAGTGGTTCGACTTTTGACAAGCCTACGTCCACTCTCCAATCGATCAGCCAATAAGCTGGATTTCACTATGTGATTAAAGGTAATTACACACTCTTGAGTGTTAGCACTTGGTGATGATATGTCTCACAAAGTCATTTTTCTAGGTAATGCACTAGGATCACTCAATTTCGCGCTTTTTGCAAACAACTAATAAAGAACAGAATCGAGCTTTGGAATATGTTTTTCCTATCTTCTTGGTCTCATCCTCTCCTTATATACTCTCCAAGCCATACTCGATCATTTGTTCTTTCCTTGAGAGATTAATCTTCCCTTTTCTTACTTGGACAGACTTCATAAGGAAAGTCTTTTTGACCGTTTGAAGATAGATTGGACCCCCTTAGATTCTGTTCGCCCATACAATCAGAATCCAAGCTTTCATAATTGTTACATCCTTCTTTGGAAGTTGTTTGTTGATTGATCCTGTCAATCAGTTCGATACAACAAAATCAATGTAAATATTGCAAGTGAAATACATAACCGTTGGTGATATGGTCCTGTAGTTTGATTCTGAGTCAAACCAAGATTCTGAGTTTGCTTGAGTTCTTCGTCTGGAACTCATAGACTCAGAGTTTGCATCTCTTAATGTCCTCCGTTTGGTACGGACAGATTCAGAAACTGTATTTCTGCGCGTCCTCCGTCTGGTACGGATAGACTTAGAGATATCTTCTGCTTTCCTTATGCTATATGTAGATTCATAAGAGTACACCACACTGTGACTCTTTTTCCTTAAGAAATGTATGATTTCTTGAATACATAAAATAATTTGTTAATATCAAAACTAGAAGTTTTGTCAACACTCAAAATTTTTTGCTTTGGCTTAACATATTAAATGCTTTCCTATTCCACCATATTCAAGGAAAAATATGGCCCCCAAAGGCGTGTCAAATTGTTCCTGTCAAATGGATGAAAGGTGTGAGTCACAAGGCTCTCTATCTCTAGGAAGGATGGAAAAGGACCTTGCAAGAGGAGTGGAGTGCTTTTGGCATCATCCATATTCATCAAGGCATCCAAATCTTTTGTACCTCACATTCTGCATGGGCTCTTTAGACCTGAGCAGGTCCTTAAAAGACTCAAAAGAGAATTCAGGAGCGGGCCTCCTAGAGAGTTCTCTATATTCCTTGACCTTGGGGAAAAAAAAATCCAAATTCAACTTGGAGTGTTGAAGACAAGCTCTTTGTCGTCATTAAATAAACTGAGAATCCTTGTAACCCGTTAGTATATCTACTGAACAGGTGGAGGTAGTTCCAACAAGTGAAAACACCCTTGGAAGGTAAGAGGGAAACATGTTTCAGCAGGTCCATGGGCATGCCATTTGATATAAAATAGGAAGTGCCCAAACCGTTTGAGTCAAACAATTTTTATAAATATACCAAAAACTGTCCAGTCTCATGTTTGAAGACAAAGCTCCGCACTTTGCGTGAGTAGTGATATGAGCCTAGCCCAAAGATTATTTCGAAAGAAAAGTCACTGGAATTTGAATACGAAATCTACCGCGTCTCTGAACCAAATTCTTGTCCCTTCAGCCAATAGTAAATTTTGACTTAAAGATATAAAACGTGAAAGTTGTACATATTTTTTTGAGGTTATGTTAGGTGCATTTAAACTTTGATGAATTTTATTTGAAATGTTCATGTTATCATTTGATTACCGTTATTTGTGCATATAACCGTATACATTGATTTTTTTTTCTCTTTTTTGCGAAAAGTTACTTTAGACAACAATTTGAGTGCCTCAAGAAGAAGCACGGACACCATTAGGTATGTATGTATGTATGTTTGCCGTTTGTATCATGTCTACTTTGTATTGCTTGCACTATGACTAACACATTTTTAGTTGATAGTTATCATGCCACAACTCAGGATGGCTAGTTGCATTTTTTGAGAGAGAGAGACGTAGAGTAACAAACTAACCGATAGAACTAAGGGATAATAGCAAAATCGTATCCACAGATTTGGCACACCTCTATCAATAATCATCACGAGTTTTCAAAACATACAATTTGCATCTCGTGCTCATGCAAGATTAGTGTGTTGGTTGGGTCCGCCTCGTTTGTTGGCCTAGCTAACATTAAAAGAAAAAAAAAAAAGAGGTCAAATATCAAAAAGAAAAGAGTTGCTCTGAGAGAGAGAGAGAGAGCATGAGGAGAAGAAGAAAAGGGGTTGCACCTTCTAGTGCCGATTTGAAGGTCATACATTGTCAGAATTCTCAAATTTGAGTATGTTGTTCATGAGATTGAAGGTTATGAGTTGAGTTTCATTCATTAAGAATTTTCTCCAAAATTTTCAATAATGGTTAGGGTTATCTTATTTGCAATATCAGTAATAAAATACTATTGTATTGTTGATGTTAAGCCTCTGGTGTGTGACTAGAAAACAATACTTTGTATATCCTACTATTCTTGGTGATTAGTAGTAGTTTTTGAGCAGTCTGTGGTTTTTCTCATATTGAGTTTCCACGTAAAATCTTGGTGTTATTGTCACATTTGTCTCATTATCAATTCAGCATTATATTTAGTTATTGTGAGGTTGTAATGACCAATTGTTATTGGAGTTAACTTGATTTCGGTCAATGTAATTTTGATTAATTCTTGGTGAATTGTTTCTCGATTCTCTCCAACAAGCTTTGGGATTAGAGGTGTCAATATGGGTCATAAACCCATATTATGACTCACTTTTAGTTATATGAGTCAAATATGAGTTATGTGAAAGTTAAATATGAGTCAAATATGGGTCAAATATGGGTTGAATGAGTTATTAGGTAAACCCATCATCTCTCTCCTTCTATCCCTCTCCTCTATGCATTCTCGACCTCCATTACTGATCTTGTCATCACGTTGTCGTCACCATCGTCGATCTTGAGCTTGTTGTTGCTGGCCAGAGCTCAGCTTAGATTTGGGCAGGCGAGCTGCGACAGAGCTTGGGTTGGTAAGCCCTAAGCTCGCTAGCCAAAGCTCGGCTTAGATCTAAACAGGCGAGCCACGAGGTCCCCGACCTTGGTTGAGCTGTGGCTCGCTTGGATTTGGGTAGGTGAGCCCGAACTTGCTGGCCGCAATAGAGTTTGCGGTTTACTTGGATTGGGCGAGCTCGAGCTTGACCACTGCCAGCGACCTCGACGGAGCCTAGATTGGCCAAGCCTCAAGTTTGTTGGCTTTGGTCGAGTTCGAGCTCATTGGCCTACGTCTTGGCCAATCACCATCGGGTGGCACCAATAGAGGAAAATGGGGGAAGAAGAAGGAAAAGAGAAAAGAAAGGAAAAATAAAAAGAAAAAGAAAAAGAAAAAGAAAGAAAAAAATAAAAAATAAAAATTCAAATTTTTAAAAAATAATTAAAAAATCGATTTTTTAAAATTATTTTCCAAAAACTATTTCAATTTAAAGGTATCCACATTTTTTTATTTAATAATTTTTTTTATTTAAATTAATTTATAAATTTGATGTGAAATTTTTATTTAAATAATTTATATGTGAAAAGTTTAAAGTGGATTAAATAAGTGGGAATAGATTTTCTTAACTTAAGTTAAATATTAATGTGTTGATAATATGGGTCGGGTATGGGTGGATCGGGTATGAATCATTAATTTTACATTGCATGAAAATGGTCAAAATGGGTTAAATGGGTTAAATGGGTCGATGTGGGTTGGATCATTTTTAACCCGACTCAAACCCAACCCGATCCATTCATTTGACACCCCTATTTGGGATAGAACCTTTTATGGCCATACAAGCTCTATCTCAAAGCTCATGGTTCACTTATAGCCACGGACATGGGTAACCTTATCTAGTGTAGATCAAGTGTCCTGACCCCAACTAAAAACCTCAATTTTTTTTTTTCATCTCTCAGGCCCTTTTTGATCGATTAGGATTAGGTTCAATATGTTAATAGTCTGGTGAAGTCAAAGTCCACAAAAAGTGGGGCACTTAAAAAGATGATAGGGAGAGCATGACTACCTTTATGAATTAAATGCAACTTTGGCATCTTTATGCAAGTCTTAGTACAGGCGATTTGACCTATTCTTCTAGACCTTGATAGATAGCTAAGTCTCCACCAATGGACCCCAAAGTTGACAGTAGCATATTCTAATACAAACGCAGACGGAGTCCATCAGTTTGATCAAACAAAGTTACCATGGACTTTTATTCGATCAACCCAATCAAATTTCATGAATCCATGTCTAGGTCACTCACATAAGTCCATTTCTTATTCAATAAATGTATTGACAAGTTTTCATTATGAAATTCTCGTTATGTCATTAAACAAGTACTTTCACTTAATATATATTGCTCTTATTGATGTTCACATGTTCAGTAGACTCCCGCTCTAGTTGGGAGACTATTATCCATGCTCTCATGCATCATTTTATGAACACTGTTGTATAGGTTGAAAGCAAACGTTAAATATTTTAGCGAGAGAGAGAGAGAGAGAGAGAGAGAGAGAGAGAGAGAGAGAGAGAGAGAGAGGGAGGAGGAGGAGGAGGAGGAGGAGGAGGATGATGATGATGATGATGATGATGATGATGATAAGAAGAAGAGTGTTTAGATAAAGACAGATCACCAGCGATGTGATCGGAGAGAGAAGAATAGGGTACTTTTCCCCAATTCGAAGGGAAAGTTGTTTTCATCAATTATCCTTTAAATAAAGAAGTGCCGATTATCGCAGGCTTTTAGGGGGACTTCTCGAATGAAGGAATGAGCATCTACGCATGATGGATACAATACATCCAAGTCATCCTCATATGTGGTGATCTACTATTTCCCTTCTCCGAAGGACATCCATGACCTGTCGGTTGGAGAGGAATTTGAAAATGTGACAAATTGGTTTCCCTTACTTCCACATATTCAATTAATTAATCGGCTTGCAAATGAACTACAAGCTAAATAATTACAGGAGAAATAGATTAGCTGGAGGCATATGGTCAAGACCTATCCTAACGAGTGCAAACATCTGCATGTTTGGGCCATCGTTCGGACTTCGGCTCTTGCATTACGTGGTTCATGAACTTAATTAGTGGTACGTTTCTTGGGCTGAGGTTAACCTATCTAAATTTGATTTTCTCAGCGTAAAGAGAGGCTGGAACGAAGAAGAAATTACATTTTTAACTCTATGAGCTACGGAAGTCTCATAATCTACAGCACTACATGACTTCTTTGTAAGGTTATGGTGACAAAAACACAAATCTTGCACCTTCACATTACGAGTAGTGCAAAGTAGTTCTGGCTCATCAATTCAATATCTCGTAGCGAATATAAGATCTCTATTTGTAATGCTCACAGGAAGTCACTAACAGTAGTTACCCTTCTCACCATTTTATTGGGAGTTGTAGACCTTTAGAGTGCCAAAACTTGGCACAGAGAGATATTTAAATATCAAAAGTTACGAAAAGTACATTTAAGTGCAAAAATCGGAGCAAAATGGATGAATTAAATGCTAACGACAAGAAAATCCAGCTAAAATACACATGTGGCATTTTCCAGCGACTTTGTTTGTTAACATAGCAATTTTAAAAACAAGAATATCCATGTGACAATTTTTTTTTAAAAATTGTCTACATGGCAAAAAAAACCCATATCAGCACAAAACCCCCCTAAAATATACTTTATTATTTATATTTAAAAAAAGAGAATATCCATGAGGGTTGGGCATGGGTTGTGCAGCCCTCGCCGTTGCCCGCTATCGTCGAGAAGGGCCAATGACAATGGGCGAGGATCGCCAACCGCAAGCTATAACTAAGCAACCTTAGCTAGTGGCCGGTGTTCGTTGGCTCGGCTAGGTGAGGACCAGTCAACTAGGGTTGCCAATCACTGGTCAAGACTTGACGATAGTGAGGCAGCCCTCACCCCACCTTCACCTTCCTCTGTCTTTTTCAATAATAATATAATTCAAGTTTTTTATATTATTTAATATATATATTAAATGCCACGTCGGCATCAAAATGACATCATTTTGGTTAAGTTGTTATTGATTCAGTTTTCTAGTGAATGACAATATATTGAAATAAGTCATGTTGAATTTCCGACGATTTTTACCACATTAATAATTAAGTGATCCAATTATATATAAAAATAATATTTAAATATATATTTCGTGACTTATGATATTTCAGTATTCTCTATATTAACTTTTGACCTTCAAACTACCTTTTACTGGTGCCAAAAAAGCCTCCCCGTTTAAAGCCCGGAAAGTGCAAATTTGGCTTTTTCTCGAATCAAACAAGAGCCATATCCTCCTAGTGATTTCCCATGTGGATTCACAAATTGACTTATACGCGTGGCCTGGTATAGTCCAACAACATGACTTCCCTCCTCAATACGGAACATCATCCTTATCCTCCAATTATTGTCGAAAGCAACGAGAGGCGGCAATAACGAGCGATATTGAGTAAAAAGTAATCAAAAAGTAAATAACGTAAATAAAAATATTATGTAAGACTAATGTCACGCCTCGATCTAATGTTATATGTCATCTATATCAATACGGTGGGATAAGCTGCTCATTTTAAGTCTCACATCGAATAAGAAAGGTGAATAGATCAGTTTCATAATTTATATATAATTTCCAAAGAGTCAATGACTTTGTTTCATATCAAGGTTTTAATTATTCGATGTATAAAGGTTATTTTAGAATGGGCACAACATGCCTTCTAATGTCAAAGCACCAACATCCTAGAAAAAAAAAAATTGTTTTCCAAATATGCGAACATTTATAATCATTTAATGTGCAAAAATAAAAGACAGGTGGAATTAATTGCGTAATAATACTACGTTGGTATATCACTTGAAGATGGCATAATTAAACTTTTTTGATAGATAGGACACCATAATTATCATTTTTTTTTGTTTCTTCAATTAAACCTATTAGAGAAAATAATATTTTCGGAGGGACAAACAAACAAACAAAAGAAAACCTCCCAAGGCCGACTATAAATTCCCCCTCCATCTTCTTTTTCATAACCATCCCACCGCAAATCCTCCTTCACAGCATTATTTTTTCGCCCTCCACTCCTTTCAAAACATCCATCACAGTAGAAAGAAAATGGCCAGTTTACGCCTTGCAAGATTTATAACAGAAGTTGTGCCATCACAACTTGCAAGTGCCACGAGGAGGCCGCACAAACCGTGCATCGTGATGGATACGATTCGCGAAGACAGAGAAGAAGAAGAGAGACATGCACATGAAAGCTTCAGTAATGCTTCTCTCTTCTCTTCTCCAGGAAGATCTTCTGCTTCTTGGGCAGTAACCACTTCAACTGGTTTGAACTCGAAGGTCTACTTCAACAAAGTCCGAACATCTTTATTTGTTGTTCGGGAATAAGCATGTTTCTTAGCTGATGGTGACGGTGTGCATCTTCGAGGCACAAGACCTTCCCACCATATTTCCTCTTCATCTGAAAGGATAAGATCAAGGGCTACTTTCTTGAGACTGTACACAGAGAGAGAGAGAGAGAGAGAGAGAGAGAGAGAGAGAGAGAGAGAGAGAGAGATTATTCGTTACTTGGCTATAATGAGTTGTGTTTTTTTCTTGTAGTCGGGTTGCTCTCTTGTTTCCTTTTTGTCTTTAAAGAGGAATCTCGTTACTATGTCTTCAAAGCAATGTGTCGTACACCATCTGAAGTGACATCTTTACATTTGTTTCTTCCATTGTTGTTCTTATTTCCCTTCTTAGGTCTCCAAAAAGAAATCAATTTTAAAGAATTTTCAACTAAATAATTTCAAACGTGTACTGCGGAATCAATGACTTTATACAAGGGTTGAGAGTGGATTGAGGACAAAATTGTCTTGTGAGGACCTCTCAATCAAGTTATAATAGTCAAACAATTAAGGGAAAGACATCTACTTAAAAGTCAACCTAAAAGGGAATTTTTAACATGTTATGAATGAAATGAAGTGGAACTTGAAAGACACTAAAATGACTCTTTTTTGCCAAGAAAAAACCCTTGTTGCGATTAGGGATCTTGAGTCTCAAGTTTTTACCTTTATCAAATTTGTCAACGAAAATTCAAATGTCAATAATGGCAACTCGTCTCATGTAGAATCCTTTAGATTAAATTGAAATTATAATGAACTCAACGTCATGTGAGGTATAGGCTTGGGAGAGATTGCATCTAATCGAGAGTCGTTGGCTTGCCTTCAAGCATTACTTCTAAACCTTCTTTCCTCCTTTCCTCCTTTCCCCAAAAGAGGAAATTTTAGAAAAAGAATCCCGGCAATAATTTACTTCAAGGCCACGTTTGATAGTCAAGATAAAATTCAGGATTTATCTTATCCTATAGTAATGCTTGCTCAAGACATGATGAAATTGAATATAAAATGGATATAAACAGGATAAATTATCTCATGAGAGAAGGTGGGATAAAGATGGATAGAATTTCTAATATTCATAAAAAGAAAGTTATTTTTCTCAAATAACAAATCTTTTAAATAAACAAAATTAAAATTACATTTCAATTTATATAATATTTTGAGTCTAATATAAAAAATTCAAAACAACAAAAAATAATAATTTTGGTTTTTTTTTTTTTCACCTCAGAACATTGGCAGGCCCATTCGAACTCTAGGCATGCACCTTAAAGGAAGATAGGTCCTTTGGCTTCCAAACCCCTTGAGTTGTTTGGCATTTCAACCCCTCCCGCCGCTAGACCCGACCAGAATAGGACTTCCAGCAACCCTCTCAGGTTTGATGAGGCCATTAGGAGAGTTGCTGAAAAAAACCGCACTGAACCAAAGATTTCCACAACCTCCTTCTCTTCTGCAAATGATCTTGATGAGGAAGATGTAGCATGCAGCATTGAGGATGACACCGATATCCCTCAACCCTCCCCCCTAAGGCGATAGTTCCTCAGCCTCTTGAGCAAGTTTCACCCCATTCTGGTGCTAATAGGGGTAGCTCCTCCTTGACTTTGCAGGCCCTTAAAAAGATGACCAGCAAGTGTCATGGTGGAAACATAGGTAGATGGTTGGCTCATTCTCTTTTTGTGCTATTATGAATCTTGGTTTTTGGAATGTTCGGGGTATAATGGACCTGGTTAGACAATTTGAGTGAGGCATTTTGTGCGTAATAATAACATTTGTTGCCTTGGTCTGATGAGACAAAGGTTCCGCCTCACATTTTGGCTCAATTTCCTCTAGCTTAATTTCGGGTTGGTAGTGGACTTCAAATTATGACTATTTGGCTAGGGGCCATGTTTGGGTTGGATGGAACCCAATTTTGATGGACTTCACTTGCCTTTTTATGTTTAGCCAAACTATTGATGGCATGATTAAGATTCTGTCTTTAGGCTCTATATTTCACTTTACAACTGTATATGGGGATCATACTTATGTTGCTCGTAGGCCCCTATGGAATGATCTCATCCGATTGAGTTATATTCTCTCGGATAGTCCATGGATAGTGGCTGGCGATTTTAATGCTATTCGGGACTCATCTAATCGTTTGGGGAGCCCAGACTACTAGCTTCCTATGTTTGATGAATTCAAGGAATGCTTGTACCATGCTGAGCTTGATGATCTTTAGTATGTGGGTTTTCAATACACTTGGTCAGTTTATTCTGGTGAAAATAGAAAGTTAAGGAAAATTGACCGTGTATTAGTCAATAATAAGTGGAGCCTTGAATACTCTTATTCAAAAGCTGCTTTTCTCCCCCAAGCATCTCAGATCACACCCCGATGTTGGTCAGAGTCTTGGCCCGTCGACCTCAAAAGAGACCGTTCAAATTCTTCAACTTCTGGATGTCTTATCCAAATTTTAATACAATGGTTTCTCAGGTTTGGGATAATCAACCTCCAGGTACGCCCATGTATAAACTCAAGTTAATGAACAAAGAGGTGTATTATGATATTTCCATGTGTACTGCTGTTGCCAAACAAGCCCTTCACTCCACCTAAAAAGCAATATTGTGGGAGCCGAGAATAGCGTATTGGCTGGGACTAAAAAGGTCCAAACTCGCATCTATTATGAGTTACGGTCCTTGGAGGAATTCTTCTTTAAACAAAAATCTAGGATCTGATGGCTCAAGGAGGGTGACTAGAATACTAGATTTTTTCATCATTCGGTCAATCACCACCACTTACGCAACCCGATTCTCTCTATTCAGGATAGTGCGGGAATATGATTACTGAACCCGACGAAGTCTAGTGGGTGTTTGTTTCCTGCTTCCAAGATCTCTTGGCTCCGGTGAATACCGCATTAAGACCATCAATCATGGAGGTTAAGGAAGTTTTGAAGCACACGCTAAACGATGACCAAGTTAGATTTTTGTTTGAGCTTGTTCTTCCACGAGATATTAAGGCAGCTATGTTTTCACTAGCAGGGGATAGAGCCTCGGGCCCCAACGGTTACAACTCTAATTTCTTTGAAAGAAACTAGGATACAGTTGAACCCTTGTGGTAGAGGCGGTCCTGGACTTTTTCATTCTGGCCATCTACTTCAAGAGATCAATTGCACAATTTTTGCTCTGGTGCCTAAAGTACCGAACGCCTCATCAGTTAATGACTATCATCCTATAGCTTGTTGCAATACCATATACAAATGCATCGCTAAGATCTTATCCAACAAAATTGATGTGGTCCTCCCTAACATCATCAGCCCTGTCTAGACAACTTTTGTTAGAGGTTGATGCATAATGGATAATATCCTCCTTGCTCAAAAGCTGTTTAGTGGGTTTCACTCGGCTACCTATTCCCTAAAGTGTGCCATTAAAGTTGATTTCCAAAAAGCATATGACACGCTGGATTGGGAATTTTTGGAGACAACCCTTGCAGCTTTTGGGTTTTGGGTCCATTTCATTCAACTGATTATGGTATGTGTTCGCACCACTCATTTCTCTATCTCTATCAATGGAGAACTCCATGGTTTTTTTAACAGTGGGCATGGACTACAGCAAGGCGACGCGGTCTCCCCTTATCTTTTTACATTAGCCATGGAAGTACTCATAGGTATTCTGGAATCTCAAGCAAGCCGGCTTGAGTATCGGTTTTATTGGAAATGTAAGGCTCCTCGCCTTTTGCACCTATTTTTTTGCGGATGATGTCTTCATCTTTAGTAAAGGAAATCCTGCTTTAGTTTCCTATATGAAAGAAAGGCTTAACACCTTCTCTCAATGGAGTGGATTGATTCCAAATAATAGCAAGAGTGAAGTATTCTTCTTGAGAGGCTCGGAGGCAACTAGAAATCAGATTCTACAAATTTTGAATTTCCGATTGGGGTCTCTCCCGGTTCGCTATCTAGGCGTCCCAATCATTACATTGCGTCTGAGCAAAGTGGACTGTAGTGCCCTAGTATGTTACTTATGGCTAGAGTCCAATCTTGGACTCATCGTTTCCTATCATTTGCGGGTAGATTACAACTTATTAGATTAGTTTTGCATGCTATACAAGTATATTGGGCATCCACTTTTTGGCTCCCTTCCTCGATCGTTGACAAGATAGAACAAATTTGCCGATAATTCCTATGGAAGGGCCCTGGTCTTGGCCTAGGAAGGGCTAAAGTCTTTTGGAATGACGTGTGTCTCCCTAAACAAGAAGGAGGCATTAGTATTTGTAGAATCCGAGAACTAATAAAGCAGCTATGATCAAGCATATATGGATCCTCTTCACTGATAAGGAATCCCTCTAGTGCAAATGGATTCATGCAAACCATCTTAAAAGGAAGAACTTTTGGATCTCCTCCCCCTCGTTGTTGTGCTCATGGGCATGGAGGAAACTACTAGCACTCAGGGAGGAAGTCAGAGGACTTTTCAAGTGGAAGATTGGAGATGGTGTATCTACATCGCTTTGGTTTGACCCGTGGCTGGAGATGGGCCCTATTAATTCCATATTCACTAATACTAGTATATATCAATAGGCTCTTCCTAGACATGCAAAGGTCGCCAACCTTTTCTCTCCCGATGGCCAAGACATACTACATGAGATACTCTCATGGCAAGTCATGATTCCTACCCTAAATCAATATGAGGACATATTTATTTGGGTCACCCATCCATTTGGCAAATTTTCCACTATGTTTGCATGGTCGGTCCTCTATAAGAGAGTTACACCGGTCCCATGGGCATCCTTCATTTGGAACAAGGCTATTGCTCCTCGCCACCAATTCCTCCTTTGGACAATCTCTCGAAACCAACCACCTACTCAGGTATATCTCATGGCATATGGTAGGCTATCCTTGGTTCATTGTGCTTTTTGCAATTAGAGGCTTGATTCTATTAACCACATCTTTTTTGACTGTCTTGAGGCCAACTCCCTTGCTATTTTCTGGGTTGTGAAATGTAATCTCTCTTGGAACAACCGGCCATGGCTAGATAATATTCGATGGGCTAGTGATACTCTATCGCGTAGTAGATTTTATTGTGACATCACCAGGTTCTCTTTCAGCGCCCTGTGCTATGTAATTTAAAAGACTAGGAATGACATCACATTCCGGTCCTCTCACCTCCACGTGCCTGCTATGAAACGGTTCCTTATCAAGGCAGTCAAAGATAAAGCTCTAGCTTTTGCTACGGTTGTTGATTCCTCGAGAAATAGGAGATTACAATGTTGTTGGGCATAGATTCCAACATTTTTGGATAGGATAGTCAATGAGGGGTAACGTTATGCCGCTCCCTGATTTCTGTTATTGTACTCATTATTTCCGTTCATGATCTTGGTCCCCCCACTCCAGTGACATGTTGTCCTGTTGAATGTGTATTGGTGTCATGTCTTACTCCCCCTGTATATTTTGTGGTTGAAAATATTATATAATACTTACCTTTACCAAAAAAATAAAAAAAAATTCAGTTTTTTTATGCACAAAGAGTGTTAAGTCATTTGTTGTAAATATGTTAATAAACCCAACATCGTGTGAGGCATAGGCTTGGGAGAGCCCACATTTAATCAAAGGCCATTGGCACACCTTCAAGCATTACCTCTAACCCTTTTTCCCCTAAAGAGGAAACTTTTAGAAAAAGGGTCCCGACAGTAATATTACTCCAAGGGTTGACTTAGTGATTAAGAAATGTTAAGCCATATGCTATAAAAAAAAAAAAATTATTCGTTCATTTCCTAATAGCTTAAACTTTTGCAAAAAATTGTGTAATGTGGTATCTAGCACACATTTAGAGTTCAAATCTTGACTCCTACTTGTGATTCCTATTACTTTACCTATTTTCCCATTTCACTCTTTATCTCATTATTGTTGTTTCATTCAAAATTTGTCTTGCACGTGTAAAAACCGACTTAAGGAGTGTTAAGTCATCTGCTGTAAATACATTATTGGTCATGTTCCTAGCAGTTTAAAGCGCACAATACATATTTATTTCTCCTGTTACCAAGTGTAGACAGTCCTTATATTTGGGATGTCTAGTTGATTTTGACTCATGCCTTGACTCATAAAATTAGTGAAGAGCTTCATGGTCTAGGGTTCAGCAAGTGCGCTTCCTCATAAAAAATATAGAGCCATCTCGCTTCAGCGTCTTCATGACAAAACCACACCACAAACATCAAAGAGAGTATTGGGATCCAAACAACAACTCATAATGTCCCCAAGTTAGGCAAATTTCACCAAACTATATGCTTAGATGTGTTCAATAAGCACGACCCATCAGTCATGTCCAGAGAGGCTCCCAAATTGAGTCAAAGCCATTATAATCGTCCAAGCACGAGTTGATTTGGTAGTCGTATGGACTATTAAGGAGACTCTCAATGGACTGCTGTGGCGACGAATCCTGAGACTTCGTCATGTACAATTGTTCCGTGAGATTATCCCGTTGGATTTGCATGCTTATGAGCTCAGCTTGTGACTCGGCTACCTGTGCTTGGAGTAGGCTGATTTGCATTTGGAGTTGGCTGATGGCCCCAGCACAACCGTAGACGGGGTCGCGAATCCTCGTACTGGCCTCGTAAATCATGCTGGTCACCGCATCATCTCTTTGCGATTCGGGAAGTGTCTGAAAATTCCGAAATTTCATGCCTCCATCAATTAATTGCTTTTCATATAGACAGTGAAGAGCAAAATGGCACATTCGATTCATGTCCTAACAGCTATATGTACAATAAAGAAAGATTTCGGAAGATCTAAATCATTTAGCAAAAGAAACATATGTATATTATGTATTACTGTGTGTTTACAATTGCCTCATCAGTCAATGAGATGTGGCTGGAGAATGCAAACAGGCCCAATGAGTGACCTAAGGCCAGATCTGACCAACTTTATTTTTAGAGGAGAGGATTAACATGGGCAAGCAATTCTTCTCTTTGAAGTGAGCCCAATCGATCTTCATGTAAAATTTCAAGAAGTTATTAATCATTTGGGCAATGGTTTTAGGCCTGACCGTCGAGCCCATTTTTTTCCTATTATTTCTGCCCTACATGAGCTCTTTCATGCTGTTGCCCCGTTTCAAGTCAAAGTGCATTCATGGTAAAAAAATGAAAAGCTCAGTACATTCATCGATTCAGATCAAAACTTAGCGACCTGGTTGTAAAATCTACTAAAGTTCAGTAAATTTTTCCCGAAAAAATAGTTATGTCATCACTCGTTAGGTGCACACTAGCAATAGAACAAGAATTTCCTCGACCAAACTACAATAAAAAACCCAGTCTTCACGGCACTCGCACTAAATCAAAAGTCTCCACCATCGGCACTTGACAACTTTAATTAATAGAAAGAGAATCTCATTTTCAAACATGAAGATACTCATTAAATTCTTTCAGCCTTTGTTAACTTTTAACTATTGACGCCGCACTGAAAAAAAAAAAACAACTATTGACATAGTGAAAAATGGGTATGAGACGGCGTGGCTTTCTTTGATCCCACCGGACAGATCCTCCTTGTACCAAGTCGTATTCAAAATTTTTTTAGCCCGGCTGGTATGCAAAGTGTACATTGAAATAAGACAACATAGGTAAGTGTATAACGAGATATGAGGGAGGATCGACCCTTCGAGAGTAACTAAAATAGAACACTGTCCATATTGACTTCAAGTCCAACAAATCCCATTTGAAAGCTCATTTTAATTGGATTTTCTAATGAAAGGGAGTCTTGAAGTTTAACTGGGAAACTAAAAATCTCAACATCGAGTCAAAAGATCAGTTCATAATAGGGTATTAATTGATATCGTACCAGCAGGAGCTTGACAATGTTGCTAGCACCAAACACGCGGTGGGCGATGGCGAACTTGGTGGGCTCTGAGGGAGGGAAGTACGGGGCCAACACACAGCTCTCCGAGCATCTCCTCCTCAATGTCTTGCATGCGGCACAGGGGCTGGCCACGGCCACTGGAAGAGCGGGAGTCGGAGATGACCGAGACGGAGGAACTGAAGATGGAGATGGAGAAGGAGAAGCAGAAGCACCTGTATCTGAGGACTCCATTTTGTGGTGTTGGAGCTCACAACTAGCTCACGATGAGCATGGGCGAAGGGTGTGAGCGTGTCTGCGTGAGGTGGGTAGAGACGAATATATAGACCAAACTTGAGGAGAATTTGCGTGACCATAGTCCAGAATGTACACCCGAGTCACATATGTGTGTAGTTATCAACCGACGTGATATGTTTGGTTACTAATGTGGTTGCATATGTTTGACTCGTTTATTGCAATCGTTTTCACGTTTGAAAATCATTGCGGATGTGATCTAATCGCTTGACCAACTTAAACAATAGAGTTTGCAACAGGAATATTCCACAAGAATTTGAAGATGCAGAGCTGGAATTAACATGGATTAACACTACCACTCGCCTATTCGATCAAGTAAAACTATTGATCAAGCAAAAATTGATAATTTATATCATTGTTCTAGTTTAATTTTTCAGATTCATCAATGCACACCCTCAATTTGATGTAGTTTTGTAATCCAAAGATCGTGCGCTCAATTCCTCACAATGCCCTTTCTTATATTAGTTATCAAGACATTGCTCGATAGTTTAATATAGTTTAAACTTTTGGAGTAACGAACTGAAATGCATGGTCACATAATCTATATCTTAATAACCCAGAATGGAATTTTTCAAGCTAGGATTTGAGCAAATCAATCTGATCGTGTAAACTTTTTCCTCCGAGTCCTCTGCCTTGTCGTCGCCAAGAGACATCTGCATCTTCGTCCCATTCACCAAGAGCAGTGGCCCCATTGGCCTAAACTAGCAGGGACCTAGAAGATGCACCAAAGAAGATTTTCAAGTCAAGATGGTCCACGTTGAAAAATCTTGAAAGGTCTGTGCTAGGGCCGTAACGTGGCATATGCATATAGGATATAGTTTGTTTTTTCGCTGGTTTTCTTCGGTAGATAGAGATGGCGGTTGATTAGTTATTGGACATGCTGTTGCTGGCACCAATCGCTCCGAGCTGTCTTTCTACTTTTTTGACCAGCACTTGATAACGTGGCGTGAGAGAGAGGGGTGGCGCGGAAAGATTGACTCGTTGGGGAAAGGGCTTTCGCGAAGCCACGCTGTTAACAAACGTCTAATGGATATCGACCTTTAAATCACGTGAGTATCGTGAAATCTATTAATATTAAATATTCAGATATATTAGGATTACATGTGCCTGAATCACTTAAGAATTTTTAGGCACAACTTTGAAAAACAAGCATGAGTCCATCCTTTTAGTAGAAGGGTTATATGAAATTGGATGGGCCAAGGTCTCCTTATCTTTTGACGGTGATATAATGCCGGAATTCATTTACATTCCATCAGCATTGAATATTCAATTTCATATCATATCAAACAGTTCTGTGACTGAAGCGGTACGGCATGCAAGTGCCACCATCCTATTTATTGGTCAGCTAATGTTGATTGAAGACAATGACCCAACAGCGTTGGACTTTGACCGGAACTCATTGCGTTCTTGTGAAGATTTGAAAGCATTTAGAATATGTCTCGAGTTTTTTTTGTTGGTGACTATGTCTTGAAATTGAGCTTGTAAAAAAAATCAAATCTTAATTTGAGTAATTTCCTAATTTGAGTAGATTCCTACAAACAAGTTTGCTATTTTGGATGTAGATAATATATAAATGGAATTTTACTTGATTTTTACACAATAAAGCAAACAAGATGAGTGTTGTGTTTTCTCTCTTGTGAGTTTTCTGAGTACGTTTCTTGTGAGAGATTATGAAATAATACTTATGAATTTCTTAATAGATTAAAAGCTTTGAATTCTCCAAATACATCGTGGTTTTATTGGTGATTGGCTCTCCCCATGAAATAGATACCTACACTTGAGCCAAACCACGTAAGCCTCTAACTTATTTATTGTTTATTGTTGATTTCTCTTGTAATTTTTTCTCCTCACATTAAACTTGAATTGCAAGATCTGTAAATTTTCACATTATTTCATAACTAGTTGTACACCAAATTAAAGTGCATCCTCTGGTCAATTGATTAAAGATCCATATCGAGCCCTCCCTCCTTCTCCCCCCCCGAAAAAAAAAATTTTTTTTTTTCAAGTTGGCAGGACAATGAAGAGATTTTACTTGTACCATATTTCATATTGACATGTAACTCACCTAAGAGAATAGCCAAACCAAGAAAATAAAGAGGAAGAGAAAGTGAAAAGAGAATCTGAGAAAAACTGCCGTACAAACAAAAAAATTCTAAGTCTACACTTTGTTGAACCACGTCTTACCTTTTAATTTTTGGCATAGCTTTAATCCTCTTTACAAAAGGTGAATAATTAGTCTAGTCAAGTTTCAATGCATCTAATAATTAGTCACATGCATCTAGTCTCTTTATTCATAGCTTTTTATGAGTTTTCATTGTGATGTTACTTTGAAGAGTCTTAATTAGGTGAATTCCCCAAAGAGTTTATTCAGTTCATGAATTAAAAGAGTCTTCTCTCTTGTTTATAGAGTTGTAATCTCTTTTTTATTTAAAAAAAAAACACAACTTGAATGAGAATATATGAGATTGTCCTCTATTTGAGCGAATATCTTTGGAGAGTGGATAACTTCTACCCCAATTTTTTTATCCTTAAAGAGTGGATACCTCTTTAGTAATGAGCCAAGAAGCCATTTATTCTCGGCTGGTGGTATTCTTTGAGGCCTTACTAGTAAGCTTCTCCTATCTTAAAGTCCTTTATCCTTAGTGGGTAACTTGGCCTTTAAGCCTTAGTGGTGAATTTTGTTGATCTCGATCCTCTTCCTTGGCCGGTGATGTGTTTTTTATGCCTTGGTGGTGATAGTGTATTTATGTTTTCCATTAACATCCATCCCCTCATGCTTTAGTCTCTCCATACTTCCTTCATCATCATTTAAAAACACTCACCCACCCCCACAACTGCAACACACAAGTCATCCCTACTCATGAAGCATTGCTACCTTTAATATATGGGAGATAGACATATGACATAATAATTTCCTTGTATAAAAAAGTAATCAACACCTATTCATTATCGACATTTGTTACATAACATCATTTTATGCAATTTGTTACTGGAATTGTGCCTTTATCAATAAGAACTTACACAAGTAGTAATTACATACTTCTTTGCATTTCCCATGTAAGCGTGATAAGATACTTAGAGAGATCTGTAAATTCATAAGAAAAATTGACAAGTCAAAGAATTTGAAAACTTTGAAATCAACAACTCAAAAAATCACTAACTTTAAAATCAACAACACATATAATCAACAACTTAGAGGATTGACAACTTTAATTGATAACTTGATTAGTCAAACAATACAGCAAGTAAATCAGTGACTTAGTCCAATTTATAAAAATTTCATTTATAAGCCTAATTTCATCAATTTCACAATTTCCATACCTAAAATATCACCCAAATCATGGAAATCAATCAAATATGTTAGGAAATATGATAATAAGGAGAGAATTGTAATATTATGTTTAGATGGATTTACATTAAGCATTTATATTGTAATGCTTTCACTAAACATAATAAGACAATTATTATCCTCTCAAACATGGTATCAAAGCGGGCGGGGTTAGAACACTAGGGGCCTGCATGGTAACATTCCTGGAAATAACCGATTATGTTCTTTTGTTCCCGAGAGCGGATTTGGAACAAAAATGTATTTAGTAAATTTTTTGTTTTTGAGAACAAATTTGTTCCCGGAGCAAGTTTGGAATAGAATCCATAAGCAAAAAAAAGTTGTTTCTTGTTCTCGAGAACAATTTTGAGAATCAATTTTTTTTCTCGCTTTTTTTCCCTTCCCTTTCTTCTTATTCTTCCTCTTCCTTCTCCCACCCCATCATCGCCCCATCGCCACCGCCGACGAGCTCGCCAAAGCCTCGCCTAGGCGACATGAGGCCAGGTGAGCAAAGCCTCACCCAAATCTAGGGAGGTGAGCCTCACTGGCCGTCACAGGCGAGGCTCGAGCCTTGTTGGTCAATGCGAGGCTCTAGCGAGCTTGCCGGACCTCACCTTGGCCTGGCGAGGTGTTGACAAGCTCGGCTAGCCGCTCGCCAGCCACCACCGGTGGCGAGGGCCAAGAGGAAAAATGAGAGAAAAAAGAAAAAAAATTATAACAAAAAGTACTAAAAAATTAAAAGAATCAAAAAATTAAATTTTTTTACCAAATGCATTTATGTTCCCGGAGTAAAAATTTTGGACAGTTACCAAATGCCTTCAAATGCTTAGAAATTATTTATGGGAACAAAAACGTTGTCATGCAGGCTCTAGGAGTACTATAACTTTCGTATGGCACTCACTTTGATGCCAAAACTTTTTTTTTACTCACTTAAGTGACACAAGTTTGAAAAAACATTCACTTAAGTGCCACTTCTAATTTGCCTGCCAAAAATGCTAACATGGCACTAGAAAACAATATTTTAATATTTTAATATTATTTATTTTTCTTTTTTTTAGGGTCTGCGAGGGCCATTATTGACCCTCGTCGGCCATGAAACCCTTGCCATCAGCTGTGAAGGCCTTGGGTGATATCAGCGAGGCTGTTGACAACCTCACCCGTGATGACTATGACAAAGGCCAAGCGGCCCTTGCCTAGATCTGACTCGCAAAGGCCCTAAGCAAGGCTGCAACAGCCCTCGACAGTTGCGGGGAGGCTGCAACGGCCTCACCCAAGGCCTTCGCGGCCGACAGTGAGGGGGCCCTCCCCCAATTTGGGTGAGGGTTCCGCGGTTAGCGAGGGTCAATGGTGGCCCTTGCTGGCCCAAAAAAAAAGCAAAAAGAAAATATTTTAAATATTTAAATATTTTTTTCCGGTGCCATGTCAGCTTTTCCGGTAGAGTGGCACTCAAGCAAACAGTTTTTTTTAAAACTTGTGGCATTTAATTAAGCAAAAAAAAAAAAAGTTTTGGCACCAAAGTGAACACTATATGAAAATTGTGGCACTCTTAATGTTCTAACCCCCAAAGTGGGTGACAAAAGCTAATTTTTTCGAGGTTACCACTGCCACCATTGGCATAACCCTAACCATCGCCATCTTCCATCATCCATCATCATTGATCATTCCATATCCATCCATCCACAATCATATATCACCACCAACAAGCACCCATCATTCTACAGCCGGTTGTGTTCTCTTAGTGGTATATATAGATGATATTATTATCATTGGTAGTGATTTAGATGGTATCTAATGACTTAAGCAGTTTCTACATATAGAATCCAATACTATGGATTCGAGACGCTTACGATATTTCTTAGGATTGTCTATCCACATGCAGGCATCAATTTATCACAATGGAAATATGTACTTGATATTCTTCACGAGGATAGATTTCTTGGAGCAAAATCAGTTGACACACCTATGGAGCCTAATGTGAAACTTGGTGTAGTACATGGAAAACTATTACATGGCCCAGTAAAATATTAGAGATTAGTGGGTAAGTTGAACTATCTTACTATCACAAGACCTAATATATCTTGTATTATCAGTGTAATAAGTTAGTTTATGAGTTCTCCTTATACTACTCATGGGAATAATGTACCAAAGATTATCAAGCATTTGAAGGGAATGCTTGGTAAAGGATTACTTTTCAAAAATTATGGCCATTTGAAAACTACAAGTTTCACTGATGTAGACTAGGCCAGATGCCCTATTGATAGAAGGCCTACTTTAGGGTATTGCGTATTTCCTGGAGGCAATTTTGTTGCTTGAAAGAGTAAAAAATAATATGTGGTTTCCCAATCAAGTGCTATTTCACATGTGACAGTTGAATTGCTCTAGTTGAGAATGTTCTTGTCTGAAATTGGTATATCATCATCAAATCCATCGACATTATATTGTGATAATCAATTGGCTATCCATATTGAGAACAATCCTATCTTCCATGAATGAACCAAACGCATTGAGTTTTGTTGTCACTTTGTACGAGTGTCGCGACCTATTTTTTCGTCTCGAGGGGGAAAGGAAATCTATGCATATATAAATAGGTTTAGAGGTATTATCTAGAAGATGAGTCGAGGACCATTAACTAGTCGTGGGCTCTCCCAAGCCCATACCCCGTGTGACATTGGGTGCTTATGAAAATCTTCGAATGAAGAGTCTCCACTAGCCAATTGGGGTTAGTTGAAAACCAAGCGAGGCATGGGAGTGTGCCTCACTTTCTATGCAGCCAAAGAATCTAGGATCAAAGACTTGATTATACCAATTAATCAATTAGTGTCATTTCAGTACCTAATCTTATTCATTTCAAAAAGATTTTTGTCAAGTAGTTTGGATTGATTTTAGAATTATCCATTAACATGTGAAATGATCATGTGGGTGTGCAATCATTAAAATAACAATCAACAACATGAGGAAGCATTAAATGTATTACAAGAGAAAATAAGAACATATCATTAAAAGAGATAAACAAATTACTATCTTAATTAGACTAGGAGGGAACCATAATCTCGTACAATCAAGGGTAATTGTATTCGAGAATAATTAAGACTTTAAGACAAAGCCATGAGGGTTTGTTTGATTTTAAGCACAATCTTAGGCCGATGATGTCCCCACACCTTTTTAAGAGAAAATTGTCCAAGAATTATTTTAAAGCTTTTTAGAGAACTATAAAACAAACTTGAAAATTTTGGATTTTTGAAAATTTTCTTTTTTTAAGAATTTCTAATATTTTAATATTTTCGAATTTTTTTGTGAATTTTTGGATTTTTTTATTATTAAAAAATGATTCAACCAGGTCAGGAGACTTGACCCCGCTGACCCGATTCAGGTCTCGTTAGCCCAAATTGGGCTGAAGGAACTGGGCCAGCCTCAAGCCCACTAAAAAAAACAAACCCACATGGATTTTTTTAGAAAAAAGCCCAATTCGACCTCCATTTTTAACCTGGTTGGAGGCTCGTTTCTCATCTCTACCTCTAGCCTAATCTCTCTAGCCCAACCATCCCCCTATGTCTAGCGCAGGCCTAGGCCCGCTCAATAAACTCTCGGCCCATTTTATATTTTATATTTTCCTATTCGATTTTTTTTCATTTCTCTTTTTCTCTTTTTTCTTGGTCTTCTTCCTACCTTCCCCTATGCACGCCTGACGTCTTCTTCTTCGCCGGAGCTCCTGCAATTTAAAAAAAAAAAAGTAGAGCCGGTGCCATTGCAACTGCAAGTACTTACCGGCCTTCGGGAGGTCACCATATAGTCATCCGACGTTAGTCGTTCCGTCTGATTAACGCTGAGCACCTCCGGTCATCAGTTGGCCGGCAATCGAGAGTTGCCGGGTTGATTCCAGCGAGATACACACCTCAGCCTACCCAAACAACATGGGATAATCTACCGAAAAGCTAGGAAAATGACTAAAATGGTACATGACAATGGTATAACCCCGAACAACGTAAAAGAAACCAAAAGCCAAGCTCCGGTCAAGGGTTGGGTTCGGTTTTCTCATTGAGGCATTTCATCAAACGATTAACAGGCACTACCAAATTCAAAGATTTCCGGCTCAACCAAGCCTCAAACACATTGTAGAGGTCTTCGAACATGACATACAAGGAAAGTGGGAGCAAAATGCAATGACAACGAGGGCCAAAGCTTGCACAAGTTTGTCGGCCGTGAGCTTCAGCCCGATATTCTCCAAAAATGGAACAATAAGGTTCAGGGGGACCTACCTTGTTCGGGGATGAGCTGCGGTGGACAATGGCGGTGGATGGGCCTCCGGCAACGACTAGTTGTTCCCTCGAGCTTGCCTTCTCCCTCTAATTTGCTCTCTCACCTTCAGAACTCTCTCCTTGTCTCTTAGTCTCTCCTCTCCATTTTTGTCCTAACTTGCTACTACCATCTAACCTCCCTCTACTCTGACTTGCTGCTGCTCTAACTTGTTGACCTCAACCCTACTATCTAACCTCCTGCAGCAACCTGCTTCATCAATTTTTCTACCTCTACTGCTGCTTCCGCATGTGGAGAAGAAAGGAGGAGGAAGAAGGCCAAGCGGGCCGGGTTCGAGGCTCGGGGAGAAGGAAAAAAGAAGAATGGGCCAAGCCCATGCAAGAGGAGAAAAAAGAAAAGAAAGGGGCCGAGCAAGCCTAGCCCTGGCTCGGACCCATAATTGTTTTTTTCTCTTTTTTTTTATAAATTTGAATTTTTTGAATAAGAGCTCAAAGAGGTTCCTTTCAAAGACAAGAGGCACTTAAATTTTGTTCGTGGACAATGACGATCGGGAGCTGTCGATGAGAAAATGATATGAAGGGATGATCTTGTAAAAAAATGTCCCTCGACTAAGATGGGAAAGTCTTATTGTATGGTAACTAGTTCTGACTGGAATGGATGTCTCACCATATAAAAATGAATTTTGATAAGGAGGTCTCACCGTGTAAAAACAGGTTTCAACTGGATGGGATAGTCTCACCATATAAAAACAGGTTTCAATTGAGAATGAGGTCTCACTGTGTAAAAATGGGTTTTGACTGGAAATGAGGTCTCACCGTGTAAAAATAGGTTTCGACCGAATGGGATAGTCTCACCTTGTTAAAACAAGTTTCGATTAGGAAGGAGGTCTCACCGTGTAAAAATGGGTTTTGACTAAAGAGGAGGTTTCACCATGTAAAAACCGGTTTCGACCAAATGTGATAGTCTCACCTTGTAAAAACAAATTTCGAATTGAATAGGATAGTCTCACCTTGTAAAATCGAATTTCGATTGGATATGATAGTTTCACCATGTAAAAATGGGTTTTGACTGGATATGATAGTCTCATCGTGTAAAAATGGGGCTCGACCGAATGGGACAGTCACACCACATAAAAACGGGTTTCAACCAGAAATAATAGTCTTACTATGTAAAAACGGGTTTCGACTTGATGGGATAGTCTCACTATGTAAAAACATATTTCAACTAGAATGAAACAAGCGTGGTTTAAGGGTAGATCCACAAACCATGTGGTTTCGGATAGACCATCAACCTCATGGTTTTAAGAGTAGACCACAAATCGTGTGATTTAGGATGACCATAAATCTTGTGGTTTAAAGGTAGACCACTAACCATGTGATTTAAGGGTAGACTACAAATCGTATGGTTTCGGATAACCACCAATACTGTGGTTTAAAGGTAGACCACCAACCGTGTGGTTTAAGGGTAGACCATAAACCATGTGGTTTCGGATGACCACAAACTTTGTGGTTTAAGGGTAGACTACCAACCGTGTGATTTTCAAATAACCACCAACCCTATAGTTTAAGGGTAGACCACAAACCATGTGGTTTTGAATGACCACAAACCCGTGATTTAAGGGTAGACCACCAATCGTGTGGTTTAATGGTAGACCACAAACTGTGTGGTTTCAGATGACCACCAATCCCATGGTATAAGGTAGACCACCAACCGTGTGGTTTTGAATGACCACAAATCCTGTGGTTTAAGGGTAGACCACAAATCATGTGATTTAGGGTAAACCACAAACCGTGTGATTGCATATGACCACAAACCCCGTGATTTAAGGACCAACCGTGTGGTTTAAGGGTAGACCATCAATCGTGTGATTTAAGGATAAACCACAAACCGTGTGATTGCATATGACCACAAACCCATGGTTTAAAGATAGACCACCAACCGTGTGGTTTCGAATGACCACAAGTCCCATGGTTTAAGGGCAAACCACCAATCTTATGGTTTAAGGATAGACTACAAATCGTGTGATTTCAGATGATCACAAATCCCGTGGTTTAAGGATAGACTACCAACTGTGTGGCTTAAGAGTAGACCACAAACCGTGTGATTTCGGATGACCACAAACCGTGTTAAGAATACATGATTTCACTAGGGGAACTAGACAAGATCAACTTGAAAGAAGTGTCATTAGAGACAATCTAGAAAAATATTGAAGATGAGAAAGCGTTGATTGCGTGAGCAAATTGAGCTAATTCAATTATTTGGTATATATATGACACTACTTAGTATTGCAAAATTGTTATCGAGTTTGGAAGATGCCATCAATTCTCAAATTCCTTTAGAAGAAAAGTCGATATCAAAGTGATCCTAACTTATAAGAAGGATTTGTCAAATATGCCAAATAAGGTCTCTTAGTCAAAAAAGGCTTTTCACATCTTCTCAAGAAAATGACTATTTGATCCCATCCCTTAATGTGGGAAGCATGATTGATCATTGGGGGTGTCTCACATAACTTATGTCAAAGGCTTTAAGAATCATTCACAATAAGTACATATTGATCAATCTAAGAGGTCTTTTGGAAGGGCCATGATATCATTTGGTCAAGGTTTTAACAAGGATAAGCATAATTGGCTTTGTAGTGAAATAGTCATCAATCAACATCTTCGCCAGGTTTACAAGTCTAGAAACCTTATAAGATAAGACAACTTTGCTCTCGCTTTTTTAAGCGGTAGCTTCTTTGAGAAGTCCTTACTTTCACTCAAGTCATCCCAATTTGAAGAGACTTCGGGAAGGGTTTGATTTAGGCTCAAAAGGCTTAGAATTTTCTTTGAAGAGGGGTTTGAGGGTTGGTGATCATCATGGTATCATTACCATTTTATCCAAGTTTTTTCGAAGGCACTTGACTTTGGAAATCTAACTTTGTCTCAAAAGTCATTTGGTTAAATATCTTAACATGAGAGCTTTGCTTTTCATCTAATGGCTTTTGCATTTGCAATAATTTTTTTTCAATGCAAGCATTTTGAGCTTTGCCGATTTTTTTTCTTCACAAGAAAGCTTCTTCTTTTTTTTCTTCAATGTGACTTTCCTTGCTCTTTTTTTCTCATTTTTTGAAATCGGGCATTGACCTTGCTTTTAGTAGGTACATTGCTTTTTCATGCCCCTTAATTTTATTGAAAATTTTGAGCCCTTAGGACTTTCGAGACACTTTCTACATTTTCAAATAAATGCCAATTGCCTTGATAAATCATATGCCTTACCCTAGTAAAGGAAGATAATCACCATTCGGACTTTAGAAATGAATGTTAAGGCTCAACTTGGCTAAGCAAAGGGCATAAGTGTTTAGGTAGAGAAATGAATGCTCTTCTTCATTTTGGGATGTTTCGAGTTTCCACAATGACTCACTTGAAGCTACTACAAAAGATTATGCAAGTGAGAGAAAATCAATCATTCTCATCTTTCTTCTTCAAATAATGTCAATCCAAACCACTATAATTGCCCCATTGTAGAAAATTCTCTGTATTTAAAGGTTTAAATGGGCAAACTATTGTCACATGCGGTATGTAGGGAAATAGAAAGAAATTCCTCTTTTCATTTTGATCCATGTACCATCTGCGAATGAATCTCTTGTCCTTAAATGACACGGCTTTTCTTTTTTGCTCAACTCTCAAAGTGTTTAGAGGACGTGTTTGGAAATGGGTTGCATTTCCTCATCCTAAGTGCCTCTCGCTTGGCATGATTGACATCTCAATTTCAATTGGTCAAAATCATCTAAGCAGATTAATCTCCATGGGGAATTTTGATTCAAAATGAGTGATCCACTAAATAGATAGACAATTTTGAGATAAAAAAGATGTTCAGAGGCTTTGTGGAAAAAAAAAAAAATTTCAATTTCCATTTTTTTATTTTTGTTTTCCAGGAAAACACTGAAGATTTTTTTGAGATGGAAATTATCCATTTACTTTCCTTCTAATTTTGAGAAGAAGGGTACTTACCTGCTACGAGGCGACATGGCAACCCTATAAACAATGGAAAAGAATGTGTTAGTGTAAGAAACTTGATGGAATTAAAGATTGAAAATGATATATCACTACCCCTCACTCGCATTTATCCTTTGAGTGCTAACATCACCCTTTTGACAACTCCAGATCTTCACTTGCATTTATCTTTACATGCCCAATGTTTCCCTTCACATGCTTTTGTTCTTCGAGCATCAACATACCCTAGCAAGAATGGCAACGAAGTGTGTTAGGAAATAAATTATCAAGGGTGAACAAGATCAATGCAAGAGTGTCATTCATTGACTTTCTTCTATAAAAAAATTTTCAGCATCTTCAACAGGAAGTACATGCAAAGAATGTATGCCTGACATGCGTAAAACAAATCATCTAAGTGACTAAGATCACTTGAAAAGAATTGGTCATGTGACACTGATTTTATTCATGGAAAGCATTTCTTTATTGCATACAACGTTCAAGTCTTTTCTTTTCAAAGAGGCATCTAATCAACGGGAAGTTTGAAAAACTTAGAAGTGAGTGATTAAAGATGAGCATTGAATTCACTAATCCTAAGTGAGTGTTAAAGATGAAAAAAGAGGGGTACTCCCTACTTGGACATTTGAGGGCATTGTTCCTTGGATACTTTGCCTCATTTATCGCTTCAAAACGGACAATTGAACTTAAACATGCTTCTCTGATGGAAGGCATTGCTCCCATAGTCAATGTGTGCCTTTTTCTACAACAAATGGACATGTTACTTGGGTTCCTAAATTGAATTGGACTAATTTAGGAACGACACTCCCTTTTTGTATTGAATCTATTGACTCTCTTTCATCTTGCTTCACAAGTGAGAATCACAATGCTTTGAGTGACTCATCATCACCTCATTGGTGAGAGGCGTTGTCCCTTTGACGGACTCTCCTCCAACATCGGTTGCTTTATCACACTAGTCTAGGGGACTACCATTCATTGGTCAAATGCCCTTCACATATAGTTAGATAACCTAATGTGACTAAAATATGGATTGTTTTCCTAACAGCATCAGTAGTTCTAGGTAGACCTAAAAGAAGTGAACATTCCCAGACTTTGCAATCTTCAGAGCAACAAAAACAAACATGTCCTCCTTGAGCAAATTCTCTATCCATACAATTGCAACAAATGGTCATGACGATCTTTCATCTTGTGCTCTAGCGGATCTAGTGGGTAGGATTTTTTGCCTCTCATTTTGGGTAAAGTTTCAAAAGAGCATCGGATTTACTAAACAACATTCTTCCAAGTAGAGGAGAGACCCACAAATTGCATGTGAAAGACAACATGGAAATCTTAGAAGTCAACGTGTCTAAATCCTCAGTTGCTCCTAATCCAAAATCATCTCCTACACTTTGGGACTCTAGGAAAATATGTCTTCCAAGCTAATTGAGTTAAAACTCACAAATACTTGTATCTCCCTTGATGCATTTCTATTGACAATCACGTATGTTGTGTTCATCTTGAATTCTAAGGGTCTATGCTTTTGTCCTTTAGAGGAGGCAATTGACAACCTCAAATGACCCTTCATTTTACCTGATTAATGAAGAAAAAAAAATGAATGAGTCAGTTGTTGTACAAGAGATTCCCATTGGAACGATTACAATCTTACTATCTCAAAGTATCATTTTGTGGGTCAACTTACGAAGGTGGTTAGGAGAAAAGATAAAATGAGAAGAGATAAAATCCTACGCGAGTTTTTCTTGAAAATCATTTTTTGAAACATTTTGAAGTTAAAGGCATAAAAGCTTAACCCTAAAAGCCCGTTTGAAGCACTTCAATAATAATAAAAAAATTCGGGCTTTTGTGATGATTTTCATGAAATTGGATTTCATTACAAAAAAAGTGTAAGTTGCTTAATTCAAAAAAATGTCAGCTGGGCCTACAATTGAAACCCAAAATGGAAAACATGATTCTTAATGAGAATGAAAACAATGATAAAATACAAGAAAATCTTATATAGATGAGTGTAAAAATCAATTCCCGCCCAAGTTTGAAAGTCCACTTATTTGTATGGTCAAGTAGATGCCAAGAAGTAAATGTTACTTGCATCCTGCAAGAAGGAAATAATGTCAATATGTGAATGAGAAAATGATCTTTCAATGATGTCGCCTCTTACAATGAAATCAAGACGACGGCACATGCCCCATGGTCTCTATTGCAAGATTTTAGTATTTTGCCAAGATTTGATCATAAGAGGATACATCGTTAAAAGATTAATATGCGATCATCAATCGAATGTTCACTCTATTCCCAAAAGTTTCATATGCAATGTGTGGCATTAATTTTGAAAGACTGATTTGTGCTTTCACTCTTATGAAAATAAAGTGATTTTATTATGAGAAATCTATACAAAAAGATGTGATTTGACTTTTTAATCCCAAAATGTGAGAAGGAAAGAATTTGATTAAAAGTGTGATTTCAATTTTTTTTGTGCCCCAAAACATAATCATGAATTGGAAGAACTTTTTGATGAGATGTAATTTTAAGCCCATGATTGGAAACTTTAACAAAATCATCCGTTGTGCAGACACAAATCAGAGATATTTGAAATTGATACTCAATCTTCACTTATGAAGAGTAATTGCCGATTTTTCCAATTAGAAGCCTACAGCACCAAGGGCATTTGATTGATCTCCACAAATTTCAAAAATGAATGTTTCAATAAAATAAAATAAAAATAATGAACAAGTAAAAGAAAAATCATACTTACAATAGGTGATGATTTTTTTCTTTTCTTTTCATTTTCTCTTTCTTTTTTCCCAATCACATAGACATGCACAAGAGATATGGTTTGATTTCTACTTAGATAGCTCAAAATGGAGCCACAGGATTATCGGACTAAACCAACATGATCGCGATTAGGTTGGGGTTCCTATGACTCCGGCTTCGTCAAATAGTCAACCCATGTCACATGGTTGCAAACCAGGGTAGGGACTCTTGACACAAGAAAAAAATTTCGGAATTGAGGTGGGCAACTCGTACAGTCAAGTTGTAGTCAAAATAATATCCACCTCAATACCCTCCCAAGTGATCTTGTGCGGCCCAGGTCTAACAGCAGGTTGTATGTGCTAAAGTGTAGTGCAATGCAAATGATACATGTACAACAATTTATAAGCAAATAACATTTCATACATAACAATAAACCATACATTCCTACACCTCCCTATAAAATAAAGGTGAGCAAACACTTCCCCTTATACCTCACATTCTACAAAAACATTTAACACTTTTAATGTTAGGGACGTACCGGAATCCTCGCTGGCAAACAAAAATAATTTTGAAAAGATTAATTTTGGCCTAAGTCCTCTAAGGTTTAAAACCAAGTCCCTAGTGGAGTCGCCAAGTTGTTGTGACCTATTTTTTCCATCTCGAGGGGAAAAGAAAAT
The DNA here is from genome assembly GCA_014182735.1 of Corymbia maculata. Lineage (NCBI taxonomy): Eukaryota > Viridiplantae > Streptophyta > Magnoliopsida > Myrtales > Myrtaceae > Corymbia > Corymbia maculata. The sequence continues at coordinate 23,071,225 of CM024686.1, read as the reverse complement.
CTATGCATATATAAATAGGTTTAGACGTATTATCTAGAAAATGAGTCAATGACCCTTAACTAGATGTGGGCTCTCCCAAGTCCATACCCCACGTGACATTGAGTGTTCATGAAAATCTTCTAATGAGGAGTCGCTACTAGCCTATTAGGATCGGCTAGAAACCAAGCGAGACATGAAAGTGTGCCTCACTTTCTACGCAACCAAAGAATATAGGGTCGGGGACTTGATTACACCAATTAATCAATTATTGTCATTTCAGTACCTAATCTTGTTCATTTCAAAAAGAATTTTGTCAGGTAGTTTGGATTGATTTTAGAATTATCCACTAATATGTGAGGTGATCATGTAGGTGTACAATCATCAAAATAACAATCAGCAACATGAGCAAGCATTAAATGTATTGCAAGAGAAAATATGCACATAGCATTAAAAGAGATAAACAAATGACGGTCCTAATTAGACTAGGAGGGAACCATAATCATCGCATCTTGAGTGTACAATCAAAGGTAATTATATCCAAGAATAATTAAGACTCTAAGACAAAGCCGTGAGGGCTTGTTTGATTTTAAGCACAATCTTAGGCCGATGATTTTCTACATCTTTTTAAGAGAAAATTATCCAAAAATTATTTTAAAGCTTTTTAGGGAACTCTAAAACAAACTTGAAATTTTTTGGATTTTTAAAAATTTTCTTTTTTTGGGAATTTCTAATATTTTAATATTTTCAAAAAAATAAAAATAAAAATATTTTTTTCCGAAATTTTTTATAAATTTTCAGGTTTCTGAATTTTGCATGAAATTTCTGAAATTTGGAATTTTTTATGATTTTTAATATTTATGATTTTTATTATTTTCCGAATTTTTGGATTTTTTAATGATTTATTTTTTTTAAAAAATGATTCGAACTAGGTCAGGAGACCCGGCCATACGACTCGACTCAAGTCCCATCAGCCCAGGTTGGGCTGAAGGAACCGGGCCAGCCTCAAGCCCACTAAAAAAACAAACCCACACCAATTTTTTAGAAAAAAACCCAATTCGACTTCCATTTTTAGCCCTGGCTGGAGGCTCGTTTGTCATCTCTACCTCTAGCCCAATCTGTCCGACCCAACCATCCCCCTATGTCTAGCACAGGCCCAAACCTACTCAATAAACTCTCAACCCATTTTATATTTTCTATTTTCCAATTTTCCAATTTTTTTTCATCTCTTTTTTTTTTTTGGTCTTCTTCCTGCCATCCCCATGCATGCCTGACATCGTCCTCTTCGCCGAAGCTCTTGCAATTTTTTAAAAAAAAAAACAGAGCCGACGCACCACTGCAACCGCAAGTCTTTGCCAGCCTTTAGGAGGTTGCCATACAGTCGTCCGGAGTCAATCATTCCATCCGACCGACACCGAGCGCCGCCAGTCGCTAGTTGGCTAACATTCGAAAGTGGCCGAGTTGACTCCAACAAGATACATGCCTCGGCCTACCCAAATGGCGCATAATCTACCATAAAGCTAGGAAAATGACTGAACGATGCGTGACAATGGTATAACCCAAATGACGCAAAAGAAACCAAAAGTTGAGCTCTAGTCGAGGGTTGGGTTAGGTTTTCTCATTGAGGCATTTTGTCAAATAGTTAACAGGCACGCACTACCAAATTCAAAGGTTTCTGGCTCAACCGAGCCTCGAACATGTTCTAGGGGTCTTTAGACATGATATACAAGGAAAGTGGGAGCAAAATGCAAGGGTGACAAGGGTCGGAGTATGCGTGAGCTAGTTGGTCATGAGCTCCAGCCCGATATTCTCCAGAAATGGAACAACGGAGGTTCAGGGGGACCTACCTCGTTCGGGGATGAGTTGCGGCGGACAACGGTGGCGGACGGGCCTCTGACAATGGCTAGCTACTCCCTTGAGCTTGCCTTCTCCCTTCGTTTCTCTCTCTCACCTTCAGAACTCTCTCCCTATCTCTTGGTCTCTCTTGTCCATTTTGTCTTGACTTGCTACTGTCGTCTAACCTCTCTCTTCTTTGACTTGCCGCTGCTTTGACTTTTTGACCTCAACCCTGCCATCTAACCTCCTGCAGCAACCTATTTCAGCAGTTTTTTTGCCTCTACTGCTATTGCTTCCATGCGTGGAGAAGAAAGGAGGAGGAAGAAGGCTGAGCAGGTCAAGCCAAGGCCAGGGGAGAAGGAAAGAAGAAGAAGAATGGGCCGAGCCCGTACGGGAGGGAAAAGAAGAAAAGAAAGGGATTGGGCAAGCCCAGCCCTAGCCTGGACCCACAATTGTTTTTTTTCTCTATTTTTTTATAAATTCGATTTTTTTAATTAATTGTTTTTTTATATTTTTTAATGCTACTAAGTCTTAAATAAAATGACAAAATTTAGGTGTCAATAACGAGTGAAGGTGCACAAAGGGGAGATCATTCTTCAACATGCAAGGGCGGAGAATCAACTAGCATATATCTTTACTATACCTCTACGAGGGAATAAAGTGAGTTTTTTATGTAACAAGTTGGGACTATTTGATATCTATATGCCAACATGAGGGGGAATGTTAGAAAATATGATAACAAGGGTAGAATTGTAATATTATGTTTAGAGGGGTTTACATTAAGCATATATATAATCATAGTAAGAAAATTATGCTCTCAAACAAAATACATCCTAGACATGCACAAACTTATCAATTCAAGTCAAGAAAACATAAAGATCCAACATGTCATAACTTAAACTTATTCACACTCAATGTCAAAATTCAAATTGAATTAACAAACACCAATCAAGTCAAGAGTATTAGGTTGATTAAGCTAGCTTAGCCCTAGAGTTTTCATTTACCTTGAACAAATACTTGGACAACTCAAAGCCTTAACCTCATTGTGAACTCTTGAAATTTGAAATTAGAAGCTTCCATAACACGAGTATTGAACATTTGCTTTCATTCAAAAAGATCCAAAAGTGAGATTCAGAAGGAAAGTTGAAGACTTGAAGTATTTTGAGATGGGATTATATGGCCAAGGGGAATGTACTTGGAAGACTACATAAGAGCCACAAGAGGATAAGAACAATTAATTAAAGTTAAAAGTAATAATGACATTGGGGTCAAAACGCCAGGTGGAGAATGAAAGGAGAGATGCTCAAATTAAAAAGTGATAAATGACTTAACTAAATTACATTTTTGGGCTGTCTTAATGTGTGAGTTTAAGTTGCTGGGTCTACATTGTATGGGTGAGTTGTAATGTGTACTGTGTGTGTCACGGGAGAGAGAAGAGCATGCTTAGGAGTGTTCTGTTACTGCGTCATTCTTCTTCTTTTTGTCAAATTGTTAGTGCGTCGTTACTGGTGAAGATTTTACGGGAGTTTGTGTGTGTTCATTGTGAGCATCGAAAATGGGTACCAGAAGCATGTGAGCTGTATGTGCATCATGTGCCTGCCATAATTGGTGAGATGTGCGTGTGTGGAGTGACGACGTCGTGATGTTGCTGCACAATTGAATATGCTGGTGCGAGTTGAGTGAAGGTCAGCTTGTGCGTGTGTGACTCGTTAGGCACGAGCTGGTGTAGAATTGAGTGAGCTGCTAGTAAGGGTGTGGATGTGTGTGTGATGTTCAAGAGTGAGCTACGATGTGCGAAGATCAGCAAGGCAAGGAGATGGCCATAAGCTGCAAATTGCAGCAGCTGGAGCTGCAAATCACAATCACTCTACCTATGACTTGCAATTCTCCAAGAACTCAAACAGTCCCTCCCATAAGTTCCCGAACAAAAGAGATGATTTTGGTTCATTCATGATGTATATCAGTGCACCTATGCTCGTATCAAATGCTTATACAAGTTAGGATTGGTGTTAAAATTCTTGGTGTTAGAAAGCCTGTAGGTTGGGTTTGAACTATGTAATTCACGTTCTCGTGATTTTTATCCCAATGCCTAGATATTATCCAGCTTTCTATTAGAAATATTAAGTCCGATTTAAATGTCACTTCAGGCCGTCTACGTACATATGTTAAACATAATAACAATGTGACGTTGTTGTTGTACGAAATTTTGAGGTTGGACTTTCAGCCTCGCTTTCGGCTATTCAGCAAGCCCCAAAGCCAACTCGTGGGTTCCTATGGCCCACAAATGCACTTGTGCCTTCTAATATTTATTTACCGTCTTCAACATCATGGTTTAGCTTGAATCTTGATTTAGTATATGTTGTGTACTTTATTGTAAGAGCATTTAAAATTAAGTAATTCTTGGTATACAGAGATGGAGGAGTAGGAACTCATCCCGTGCCACTAGATTTCCTTCTTGTGATTGGTTTGACCATCCTTATCTCAACAATAATCATTCATAGCATTAATAATTATTGGTTTAATCACGCCTGACATATGACTTACAATGTAACTAGTCATGCCGTTCCGCTCTTTCTGGAGCAATCTTCTCGTTGCTAACATCATATGAGGATTCGGTGCATCCCCTCTCAACGACTCCTAAGTGAGATCCCTAGAAGGTCCACTTCTTCCCGTTGGCTTTTCTCTGCCGCCCTTGTAGCACCGAAGGACTTGGGATGAGCAGCAACGTCATTTGTCCGTGTTACAAGGCCAATTGTGGGTGAAGAATACTAGAAGTATCACAACTTTTGTATGGCACTCACTTTGATGCTAAAATTTTTTTTTTCTCACTTAAGTATCATAAGTTTGAAAAAATATTCACTTGAGTGCCACTTCCGATTTGCCCGCCGGAAAAGCTGACGTGGCCGTAGATGAACAAGATTTTAATATTTTAATTAATTTTTTTGATTTTTTTTAGGGTCGGCAAGGGCTACCATTGACCCTCACTAGCCACGGAATCCTCGCCCAAAATGGGCAAGGGCCCCTTCGCCATTAGTAGCAAAGGCCTTGAGTGAGGCCGTCACGACCTCCCTTGCGACGGCGAAGGCCATTGCAGCCTTACCCAAGGCCTTTGTGAGCCAAATCTAGGGCCACTCTGGCCCTCGTTGTTTGCCCTGCGGGTGAGACCGTTGGGTCCTCGCCGACCGCTTGCGAGGAATCAACAGCCTCATCCGAGGCGGCTACAACAAGGACCAGGCAGCCCTTGCCCATATCTAGCCGCAAAGGCCGCGACAGCCTCACCTAGAGCCTTCACAACCAATAATGAGGGCCCTTGCCCAATTGGGCAAGGGTTCAACGGCTAGCAAGAGTCAACGTTGGTCCTCATTGGCCCTAGAAAAAAAAAAGGTAAAAAAATTCAATAAAATAAATAAAAGTATTAAAATACTATTCACCAACGGCCACATTAGTTTTTTCAGCGGGCAAATCGGAAGTGGCACTCAAGTGAACATTTTTTTTAAAGTTGTGGCACTTAAATAAGCGAAAAAAAATTTTGACGTCAAAGTAAGAGCCGTAGGAAAGTTGTGGTGGCACTCATAGTGTTCTTCTCCCGTCAATTGTCAACAACATTATTGGCCTCCTTTTGCTTCCTAGTCCTCACCATTATAGATAAACCCATCAATCAGTCCAACTAGAAATACCAAAAATTTGTTTTTCCCAAAAGGTGAAATTTCTTTTGATTGAAACCAATTTCTTATAGTTGAATATCGCACATACTGGAGACAATCCTTAACAATATTTAAGAAACCCTCCACTTCAATTGCTATTTTCAAACATTAGCTAACAAACTCAATCTTACTAAAATTTTAAATAGCTGTCACGAATTCAAATTAATTATGTTTCATCTCTTATTTGGAGATGATCCAAAAATTCTTAATCATGGTCCTTACAAATTGAATCATGCAAAGAAACTCTAGATATCCAATATCTTTATCTTTCTTTTTGAATGAGATCCCAATTCCAACTATGATTTTATTAATATAAATTAAACTTGAAAATGTAAATTTACATTAAATGAAGTGAACGATAATATGCGTTCTTTGATTGATTATGCTATACCTTGCAAATTTGTGGGTCAAGGACATACTCTATTGTTTTAACACAATTTCCCTCTTTTAGTTAAGTAAAATTAAGGATGTGCAAAACAAACCGCTCAAACCGGAAATCACTTGGATCGAACCGAATCAGACTATAGTTTGACTTTTAGGAGTGTCAAATCAGTACTCAATTCCTAAAATGGAATTGATATCTTTGATATCCGAGTTCCAATTCCTAATTCTAAGAAGAAATCGGATCGAATCGACTACATATGCATTTTTTTATTATTATATCTCATCCTTCATAATAATTTTTAACTTATTATCGCTTCCGTCAATTTAAGATTTATCGCTCTTTCTTATCATGCATAGCCACTTTTTATTGAAAAAAAAAAGTAATCGATCCAATGGGATCAGACCTGATCGAAACGGTCCGATCCAAAGCCCTGATTCCCAAAATTGCGGAATGGATTGGGAACCAAATCATTAACTCATCAAGCAATCCTTATAACACATCATGCATTTGATCATATCTCATCACAATCTCAACAAAAAATTAAAATTGGAAAAGCAAAAGCAGACAGATTCGCGTGGTCGCCAATCTGACGATGGAGTAATAGTATTAATAATCTCTAAATCTCTCTTCGACATGAATCAACAGCGACCGTCGCTTGGTGGGTACGCATGAATCAATCCTTCACTCCTCCACCAGCCAGCAAGACATTGGCAAGCTCCTTACAGACATCATCGCCAATCGCACAACCAAGAACCAAATCAAGCTAATGCATAATTCGAAATTCAGCAATTATCCCGTATAAACACACGGCTTATTAACTCATAACGAAGATCTGATTCCTAAATTACCCAGAAATCGATCGTCTCCGGCTATTCCGGAATCGAAATCGCGCTTCAGCCGTCGGTCCGGCCCTCCCCATCCTTCTCCTTCTCCCCTCCTCGTCCTCCACCTCGAAGGCCGACACCGGGAAGGACCGGGACAGCCCGGTCGAGTTCGCGAAGGAGATCTTGGCCGGGTCGTTCTGGTCGATGTGGATGTCGGAGATGGTGACCCAGAAGAGGAATTCCTTGCTCTTGATCCCGGTGAGGCGCTTCATGCGGCGGTCCCCGACGAAGGCGGTGACCTCGGCGTCGTAGGAGACGGTGCGGGAGATGGCGGCGAAGCGGTGGACCTTGGGCTTGCTCTGGCGGACCCAGACGAAGCCGGCGGGGCGGTTGTAGCCGACCTCGACGATGTCGTCGAGGGGGAGGAGGCCCCTGGGGAGGTTGAGCTCGGAGAGGAGCTCGCGGGACTTGAGCTTGCACACGGAGTCGCCTTGGTAGACCTCGGCGTTTTCCCGATGGGTCTCTATGAGCTCGCTCGTCATCTTCTTCCTGTCTTCTGGCTTGGCCTGGAAGGTCAAGATCTTCTGTCTTTCTGCTTTCACACAGAGAGAGAGAGAGAGAGAGAGAGAAGAGACTTGACGGAGGTGGGGTTTTTATACTCGTTGCTTACCGACTGGAAATTTATAGGAAAATGTCATCAACAATCATTGAATTTTAGCCAATAATGTAATTTGATTTCTGAATTTTTAATTTAATTAATGTGAATCATATACGAATTTTTAATTTATTTAATGTGATTGATATACTTTAACTCAATGTACAATATAATTCATAAACTTTTAGTACATATTCAATATATTCCATAAACAGTTAAACATTTTTCATATAGTTTAGAAAGCTGCATTACATTACACAAATTAAAAGTTCAGAAATCACATTATATATTGAGGTCAAGTTTAAGGAGTTAAAAAGTTCAGGGATCAAATTTCACATTGGAGTTAAAGTTCAAGAACTGTTTGTGTCGTTATCTCAAAATTTATAATAAGACCACATTTAATCATCTAGTTTTGGATCAAGAAAGAATAGGATAAGATCAAATTAAAAATCTTACAAATATCCTAAGAATCGTTGAAAATTCCAGGGCATGTTTAATGCAATCCGATATAGGATAAAAAGATTTTGAACATCTCACTTGCCCAACAAAATCTATGAGGATATCCAAATCCACCAATTAGGCCCCTCACCAACATCTCAAACCCTCTCTACCTCCTTCCGGTTCTTTTTTCACTACAAGTTTCACCAGATCCATCGCCATCTCTCCACCTCCAAATCGTCGTCCTCACTCGACTTCACCGTATCAGAGTGATCCACGCACCATCGCACAGGCAAAAGATGATTCTTGGGTGTCCAAGGGCATCACGAAGCCAATGGGCGATCAGGTAGACAAGACAACAATGGCAATGTTAGACCTGTCAAAATGGGTCTTAAACATATATGACTCATTTAAAATACAAATGGTCATAAATCGTCACTTAAATCTTGAAGAACATACTCAAGTGGGTTTATAAATTGAATACCTAAAATAAATGGGTCTAAATGGGTTGAACTTAGAATCAATTTCCAACTCAAGACTCACACACTCTCTTTTCCTCTTTAGTCTTATAAAAATATTTTTTATATAAATCAAAATTTTAATTGTTTTTTATATTTTCTTTTTCTTTTTTCTTTCTTTTTTCAATCTTTATTCTTCCATCCCCTTAGCTGGTGACCGACGCGACCATCCAAGCAAGGGATGAGCTCGCACCAGCCTCAAGCATGCCAGCTTCAAGTGAGCTCAAGGTCATCGACACTTGACTTGGCTTGGCTCACCTGGTGGCTAGTCCCCAACCATTGTTGTGGCCAACAACTCATCAAAGAAGAAGGAAAAACAAAAAGAAAATAAAAAATTATTAAAAATTCAATTCAAATAATTATAAATTCAATTTTTTAAATAAATAAAATTAATAAAAATGTTAAAAGGAGCACACTAAGGAAAATTTAATCATAATTTTCATACCAAATGATGGAAAATATTTTCTAACTTATCAAATTTTAAGCAAAAATCAGAAAATATTAGAATTTTGTTGAAAAAATACTTCTTGGAAAATATTTCCTAAGAAACAAACAAAAGCTTATATTTAAATAAAAAAAACTACAAAAATTGTTCACTAAATTGGTATCACATGAAAGTGTTTTAGCAATACCATTTTAAAAAAGTCACAATAAATAAGCTTTTTTAGGTTTAGTTAAATGGTTTGGATATGGATGAAGAATGAGTCTAGTTGGACATGGCTAAGAATTTTGAATTATGATAAATGAATTAAATGGATTATTTTGAGTTAGACTGTTTATGACTCAACACAAACTTGATCCAACCCACCATTTGACAAGTTTAGGAAATGTAAAAGTGAAGGGTGGCATGGGGTGGTGAAAGCCATGGACGAAGCTCAAGTGCCACTTGACATCAAAGCCAACTATCTAGGGTAGTGAGGGGCAAAGACGGAGAAGTGGATGGCATTAGGGGCAGCAAGTAACGTGGACGGACAATCTTGTGTGGACGAAGAGATCCTTCACGATGCAGACAATCCTTACCAAAAGACATGAATCCTGTCACTTCGAAACACAAGCAAGAATCGACAAATGTCGTGCTTAAACAATCCTTGATGAAGGACCATCGCAAGACGGATTGATGAATCTCATCATTTCTACAAAAAAAAGAGAGTATTGACGAAGCCCGCTCCTAGAAGATCCTCGATGAGAGAACACTTCATGGATCGACAAAACCTATTATCTGAAATGCAGGACCAACAATGACCAAAGGCCCCAGCATCATGGTGGACTCAGATTCTATAGATGGTTTTCGCGAACTCCTCCTTTGCGTACATTATTATCCAAGCACTTTGGAACTTAGCACGGGAATTAACCAACTAAATACATGATAGGTGTGTCATAATTGATTTGAAAAATCGAATCAAACCATTGACACCCCTACATGGATAGCAAAGATTCATCTCTTCGTCAAATATTAGAAATAAGGACAAAAGAATAATGAATCATTTTCTTAATAAAATGTCCTTTTCAAAAAGTAATTGTAACCATTTTCCATCAAAACGCATTTGAACAAAAAATAAGAATCATAATTCCTCGCTGTAGCATTTCAGGTCATTTCCTTTCCTTTCTTTCCCCTCCAACATTCCTCCTTGACTAGGGTGTCTGGACTAACTTTTAATGTTAAATGGATCCCCCTTTTTTTAATGCCAAGAACCCAAAATCTACAAGGGTATGTACATTTTTTTTGCAATATTGTACAAATTAAATAATCTTTTTTTGAAAGTATAAAGGTAGCCAAAAAGAACTAAACATCACTTTATTAATGGTCATTTGACATTTTTCTTATTCTTACTCTTCAAGAATAACATCATGCGTGAGTTTTAAGAAAGAATGGTTGGTTTTACGGAGTTAAACAAGTTCCAACTTTCACAAGTTAGTAGTGTGGACAATGCCAACGTATTGCTTGCCTGAAGAACTTTCTTGATTTGCATCTCTTATGAAAGCAAGGTTTATAAGGGAAGAGAGATTATTCGAAGGGATTTTATTATAATTTTATTTATCACAAATATATAAATAAGATCATACACGGGGCAGTACTCAACAAGGCACAAATTTCCTGAATATGAGTCCATTATCTGCAACGTCGAAACCAATTTATTAAGTGTCAAACTCGTTCGGTAACTTTCAGTGAACAGCCAAAGGCACGACATTTGACCCGTTAGAGAGCATGCAACATAGGAAAGAAAAACCAGTTGGTGGGACTACCAGATGACAGGATTAGTATCGCTTTTTCCCCGTCATGACTTCCCAAGCCTGCAAGATGTGATTAACGATTTCCTCCACTCCAAGGCCATGCTTTACCTGCACGTATAGTTCACAGATCCATCATTTCTTTCAAGAAAGTCCCCAAATTCAGTAATTTGCATGCACTGATGTATATACAGAATGTGCATAGAAGACACGCCAGGAACAAGGATGTATCAGATGATGAAAAACCACTTATTATAAAAACTTTCCCAAAGCTCTGTTCTGAGTGGTCTAAAACGTGCTTAGTGGGAGAAAAAGTCAGACAGACAGAGACAGGGGAACCTGATGCAAAAATGACAATGAAAAAGCACTAGGGTGATATAACCTGTTAACCGTAATGTTCCCTTGGAGCACCACCAATCAACATTCTTTTATTTATTAAGTACTTAGACTCATCCAGTAAGTTCATGTGGGTTGAGGAGTCCACACTTCCCTCACCTGTGCAAAGACAAACGGTCCCCCATCTCGCATCCGAAGCGCATCTCGCTCCATCACAGCCAAGTCAGCTCCAACAGCTGGTGCAAGGTCTGTTTTGTTTATGACCTGGAATATTGAAGTAGAGACACATGGAAATAAAATCATTCATTACCCAAATCACCCAAGTGAAAGCAAGATCTCATTGCTACTTGCACAGAAATAAAGATAGTTTACTGAAAAAAGGAGAAGAAAATGTACCAGGAGATCAGCTTGGGTGATGCCTGGGCCTCCTTTGCGAGGGATTTTATCACCTCCAGAAACATCAATGATGTATATGATGAAGTCTGCCAGCTCTCTGCTGAAATTCGCAGCTAAATTATCTGCATAAACAGTATAAAACCATCTTTATGCCATCATCAGTTGGAGGATGCAAGTATAATCAAACCATAGTGTAGGCACCATTTGTTTCCGTTTTTAGGACCAGGTCTAAGGCACCATTCTTGGATGCAATGCAGGTTCATCATATGCACATGCCTTTGCAATCTTCCAACCCTACTGTAACATACTTTGACTACAAATATTTATCGTTAGCCTGTTTTTCCAAATCTTCCAACATGTCATGTCATTTATCCAACACTTGGAGCTTGGTCCAATAACCAGATGGATGCAACAAATCAAATAGCATACAAGCGAGAGTGCCACACGTTATCATTGTGTTTACTAAGGCATGGCACAAAAGAATCAATGTAGGCATAGCCAACGTTACTTTGTGAGAGAAAAACGATTGTCTTGTTTCTGTTTTTGCTTGAAGTGAAAGCAATGAGGCTAAGTTACCTCCCCCAGATTCACATAGCAATATGTCTGCTTTGTACAAGTTTGAAAGCTCCTCAAGAGGACCCAAATTAATACTGATATCCTCCCGAATTGCTGCATGTGGGCATCCTCCAGTTTCCACTGCCCGTATCCTTTCCTCAGGAAGTGCCCCATGCTTTACCAAGAACTCACCATCCTCTTTTGTGAAGATATCATTTGTCACCTGAAACAAAGAAACTGCTTTTGGTCATTCTTTTAGTGCAATCTTGATAAAGCAGACAAGCAGAGACAATGGACTCCCCATATTTATGCAGTTTATAAGGTAGAGCATAACAACATAATGGGAAATTATTCCATTGTCTTAAACCATTTGTATGGTGTTAGAATATATAAATAATAAACAACGCCGTTATCTAACAGCTTAAACTTTTAGAACAGTCGGCAGTAGTCCTACAAAATCTTACATGGTATCAAAGCTGGAGGTCCTAAATTCAAATCTTACCAGGCCCCATTTGCCTCCCTAATTAAATTTCCACGCTTAATACTAGACAAAAAGACCAAATTAAGCATGAGGGGAAGTGTTAGAATATATAGATAATAAACTACGCCGTCATCTAACAGCTTAAGCTTTTAGAACAGTCGGCAGTGGTTCCATAAAATCTTACATATGGAATGCAATCAAGTTTTAAAACATTTCAACTGAACAAATGTAGAACTGCAAAGAAATGCAATCTAAGTCCTCTAGGCAAATTATCACTGGGATTTTCTTACGTGACAGTCCAGTCACATTTGTTGGCTGACATGTCATGGTGATTTGGTGACATGATCAATGATTAAATAAAACAACATTGTTCCTGTTTTTCTTGCCTTTTTCTATATGCTTTTATTTTCTCTTCTCTTCTCCCTTTTCCATTTATGCCCACACTCATTTATGCCCATGCTCTCTCCTCTCTCTCTTTCTCATAGTTCATGAATAAAGCTCACAAGTAACAGAGCTTCATCGGAAGCCCTCATCTTCTTTGGTCAAAGCCAGGCAATGCCTTACAACATTAAATCTGAGGTTGCGAGCCTAGATACGTCACCCTAGGCTAAGCTATCCCTCGCAGTGGTCGCAACCTCAGCCCCTTTGTCTTATTAACAGTGGGCAAGACAGTGGGAAACTTCATATCTGGCCGAAGGTTGACCAGTCATGGGCGACAAATGACTGCAAGTGAAATCTGAAGGGTGCAACACTACGAATGACAATTGCGATGCGAGTGGTGGCCGAGGCAGCTGGATGTTGGAGAGAGAGATGTTAATGTGAGATTAATTAAAAGACAACATTGTTTTATTAATTGCCGGCCATATCACCAAGTCGCTGCAACACATCAGATCAACAGGGGTAACTGCATTGCCACATAAGAAAATCCTGGCAACAATTTAGGACTTCCTAATCAATTATAGCAACAGCACTCGACCTTGTAATTTCACGGTCAAGGACTACACTGCATGGATACATACTGAAACCAGTTGTTTCTATCTGATTGATCTTAGATCTGCTATCTTATTGAGGCATAGATATTGATCTAGTCACTGAGACAAGGAGATAATTGCTAAATATCTTGACCTAAAAGCAGCTGAAGAAGTTTATTCCAGACAACAATAGAATCCAACTAGCTGAAATTATGAGCAGATACTAAACAGGAAAAGGACAAGGTTGGTCTCTTCTTGCTCCTTAACTTCAATTCACAGTCTGACATTGCTTGAAGCTCAGTGAATTGTCATTGAAGAAACAACTTTGAAAGAGGTTATCATTTCATAAGAAACGTTCCAGGAGTAAGTGATAAACTTGATCAGGGTAAAGTGGCAGATCACAACAATGTAGTACAGCATGAACAGCCCACAGCACAATGTTATTCTAATGGCTCCCAGTTACACAGGCTAGTCCATGATCATGGATAAAACATCTGTTTCATAGAAAATACAGCTCTATATGATACACCAGAAATATCCGCTGAGGATGTTATGTCAGCAATGGCTAGTAGGAATTCTGTGAACTTGCATAAAGCTACACCAAATTTGTTGATTCCTAAAGTTCCTTATATCACCAGTTTACATGGTTTTAGATCAGCAGCTTTTGATAAGCTTTGCTTAGATTCCATAACACCTTGTTTGCCAGGTGTTATTGTATAGAGCTCATTTTTTAACTCACTGATCAGAAAGGCTTGATAGGATCCCATTCTCTTCTCTCTAACTTTATATTTATGCATTCTGGGTTCTCTTTGGGATGAATGAAAAAGAGGTCCTCATCAAGTTCATGACAAGGCAATAGTAGGAGGAACTCTTCGGTTAAATCCAAAATGCAAGAAAGTTGGATTTGCTTTTCTTTGCTGAGTTGGTGACCTAGTGGTCCTTTGTAGGGAAAGCTTACAGGCAGTTGAGGCAGAGATAAATGTCTGAAGTTCTACTCTTGCGGAGCTCAGAATCAGACCCAACTGTCTAAAAATATTGAATTGGAAAGCACTGTAAGTGCAAAGGTTCATGTTTGTGACTTATTCAGTGCGCACTGTGAAATGGGAGAATTGTTGTCCAGCTCTCATGTTAAATGAAGGGCAAAGCATGTTGGCAAAAATGCATATGACAGGATAGCTAGATTTTGGGGGGACTGAAAGAGTCTTAATGGGAAAGAAGTCCATAGGGGTAGTGCTTAGTGCTTATGATAATGGCATATGGAAAGCCAGAAATCTCATAAATGCATCAAGAGAGCTCAGGAAAGAAAATTTGTGAAAATTTATGTAGTGATAGAATGTAGAACAAAGGAATATCAAGTGGTCTAAAGAGATCAATAGGACAACTCATGAATATCATGGGTGTTCTGCCATAGCTGGAGCATTACTTGATCGGATGTACACTGAAATCTCATTGTTTCTTCAACCAACAAATCTTGATGTTTCCATTATATTAGTGCATTATAGTATTTTGAGACAGAAAGAGGTCCATAATAATTTGAGGCATGTACTAGGTTGTTGGGCAGTTGAGCATGTCATGATTAAGCAGAACAAACACAATATAAACTACTGAAATTGACCTATGGCTGTCCGATACAGTATTAAACCAGGAAAGACACTTGACAAGGAAAAGTCTAGCAAGAGATCCAATCAATCTAATTCAGTTATTTGTGTCTGAAAATGAACTCTTTCGGGTCATAATTGCCGTACCAAGAATTCACTTCTATCTCAAGGGGCAAACCTCAAGCACAACAGAGCTTATCCTCAAGGCAATGAAGTTCAAATTTTCAAACCGTTCTTGATGAAAGGACACTTACCGCAGCAAGACTGTATTTATCTCTCAAGAACTGACACAAAGCCAGCATCAAAGCCGTTTTCCTACCCAAAAACAAAAAAGAAACTTCAGCAAATCAACACTTCCCAACCCAATTTGAATTCATCCAGAGCACCCATTTGAGAGCTCATTTCCACTGCGATTAGACGAGGGAAAGAAACATACCCAGTACCAACAGGTCCTCCAATGCCGACAGTGAAGGCCCGCTCGTTGAAATCCCTGGAGGGGATCGGCGGCGCTCGCTTTGGGAAGAAGCCGGGCGAGTAGATGGGCTCGTGGGAGTGAGGCGCGAGGCCGTCGTGGCTGTGGTACACCTTCCCGTCCGGTCCGACCCACGAAGCTGCTCCTGCGGATTCACTGCAGACGGAGGAGGAGGCGCCGGCGCCGACGTTTCTCGTTCAGCAAGAATTAAGGGAGTAACGCCAGAAGACTGCATAAAAACGGTGAAGGACGAAAAGGAAACGAGACAGAGAAAGTCCATGGAGATGGATGGAATCAATTACTCGTGGTGGTGGTGGTGGTCGCCGTCGTGGTGGAGGTGGCCGTCGCCATGGTGGTGGTGGTGGTCCTGTTCGTGGCCGTGCGAATGGGTTTCCGAAGACATTTGACCGGAAGAACTGCAGGGGCGGTGCTGCTACAGCCGGGCGCTACGCATTTCGCTGGACTTTTTGTTGGACTGTGAACGGGCCGGAGAGTTCGGGCTTAAAGTCAAGCCCGGCCCGGAAACAGATAAGCTACTTGCTACTTGTACGCGTATAGCACATTTACCCCAAAAATTTGATATGATAGAGAAATTTAGAGTTTTTGATGTAACATAAAAGAAATTTTGGGATAAATATGTCACATAAATAAAATTTTGGAATTTTTAGTGTCACAGAAAAATTTAGAATAAATTTTGTTACACATATACAAATTTGAGGTATTTTGTGTCACAAAAAATAATTTAGGATAAATATGTCACGGGTAGGGAAAGTTTAGGAGTATTGGTAGCTTTTGCCCAAAAAAATTACTTCAAAATTTTATCAAATAACTGCTTAATGGTTCTAGTATAACTTAATAGTTTAATATAAATGGGTGATGTTTAATTTTCCAAAAAGAAATATCCATTATAAATAATACGCAATAAATTAAGCATTGTCTAAGTGTTCATACATTATTCTTATTGCTAAAAGTGGATAAAATTTAGGAAAATAAAATATTTATTAGGATGCACTTATTGGATGGATACGTACCAATATAATCGAGATTATGTATGGAAAAATTCGATGGTAATGCATGGAATATTATGGAGTATACATTTCTGGAAAATTTAAGACAATTTTTTTTTAATTCAATTAGATAAAGATGCACATCTTCCGTATACATTTTTGAGAATCATTGATGCTACCCAAAGGAAAAAAGAAAATCATCATAGCAAAAAGGTTCCTTCAACTTTTGAGTTTAACTTATATCTTGCTTAATGCAAGGAGAAATGTGTAATTGATCTACTTCATTTGATACCGGAGCTTTGCTAGCATTTTGACAATGACAAGCCACATGGTAGTGGCGCTAATAGTCAAAACGGCAACGACAACCTAAGGATGGTTCAATGTGGGACACGCTTCAAGATAATTCGAAGACGACAACGAACAATGATTCCTTCCATTGGATAATGAGCAGTTGTCATTCCAGCAAAAGTGTGTCCAAGCCCTGAAAAGCAAACAAAGTTAGTGCTTCTCACTCGTCAATTGAATTAAATGGAGAAGTTTCAAAATGAAAGAACGTCACACGAACCATTTCATGAAAAGATTGGTCTTGCCAAATAGAAGAAGATTAAGTTGTTTTGGGGGTTATCTTGTTTGTTATCTTAGATATGGTTGGGAGTGTTATTTTTACAATATGCTCATTATTTTATTTTTGGGAATATTATCTAAGGAAATATATAGCAATTTACAATTTGTTATATGAAAAAGTTTAGGAGGGGAGGTTACCCCAAGACATACCACAGGCCTAGAAGGTCTTATAGTGGATTCACAAATCATAAAGATCGCCTCCCAAAGAGAACTTGTAACAATGTCGTTCAAATCTGGGCATAGTGGGTGGAGAAGTCGAACCTTACCAGCTAAGCCAACCCACATTGATACAATTTCTTTTGATTATTTGCTTGGTGATCAAGTTCTAACACCCTTTATAACTAGTTACTTTCTCTGGGCATGTCATTTCCAATTTTCAATCATGATGTCAATTATGATAAATTACTTAACAAAATACCATAGTTTTAGCAGTCAAAAGATAGATAAGAGGGAAAAAAATGTCACAATGCTATATTTCTTTTTTTTTTTTTTTTTTTTTTGGTCGGTCACAATGCTATATTTCATAAGTATGAAATTTAGTAAAAAGGAAATTTTGATGCTTTTACCAAATAAAATTAACCTAAGAATGAAAGGAGATTAACAGTAATTTAAATGCAGAAATTAAATTCCATGACAGTTTTTCAATGTGGTATTGCAATCATAGGGCTAGCCTGGCGGTGCATGTGCGGGTCAGGTCCCGTGCAAGCCCTTGCAAAAGCCTTGACTTAAAAAATGTGCTACTACGGACTCTCATTTGCATTTTTTTTCTCAAGTTTGTTCTCTCACTCTTTCTCTAGAATTAGAGCTCATCCTGGCTTGGAGTTCATTTGTTTTGTGAAAAATAAATAAATTAAAAATATTTTTCTAAAATGACCACTTGTATCGCTTACAAAAACCATTTTTATAGTTCATAAAAATATTTAAATATAAATTATTGTTGATAATGGAAAGAAATTTCATTGGTTAATTATTCCAAACGATACAAACGATAATTGTTAGGATAATATCTTCCAAATCATTTATTTTCTGCAAAACAAATAGAGTCTTAATTTTTTTTTTTAGAGAATTCAGGCGAATGAGGGTAGGTCCAAAGAGAGTATGCAAATGTTGGGCGATCAGGTAGGGCCTAAATTCTTTTTTTTCTAAAATTAGTAGCCGTCATGTCAAAATTAACTTAGATATTGGAATAATATAGTTGTTACTCTTCTCTTAACTTCAGAATTAGATTTTGGAAAGAAAAAAAAGAAGCCACTGTGCTACTAAAACAAGCGTAGCTATTATATGGATTATCTAAGTAATGTTATATCGATTAACTAAAATATGAAGTTATGGGACATGAGGAGAGCATATTGAAGTGTTTGCATCTCTAAAAAATTTGTTTCATTCTTAAGCATTTTAAAAACCTGCTCAGATTCAACCCCATCAAATTAACCAATTCTAGGTTTATAGACCTAGCCCAAGGAATCAAGTTAACAGACTAGAGGGGTGGAGACCCACAAGGGTGGTTGGTCCGAGAACCAAGACCTCGTTCATGTTGTTATTTCTTAATACTTATATTTGAAAATTATTGAAATATGATTTTTTTTCCCTTATGAAATTGACTCCATCTTTCGAAAATTGACCATCCATGTGTTAAACATCATCGATTGTGCTGGTTTGAGACATGAATTTTTTTTTTTTTTATATATCCTACTCTACTCATATTTTAACTCTCACTTTTAAACTTTTACATTATCTCATTATAAACGTGAAAGTTAAAATCCACATTAAAGCTAAATCGTTCTCGCTCCAACCTTTGAGAAAGTGGGAATTTGAACTCCCCGCTTCTCAAAATTCTTTTGTGCAGCCATGGCCGCCTCCACCACTCTCCTCGGTTCAGATTTTTGGTTTCGGAAAATAAAGTGATTACACGCCTTTCATAAGTTCCAAAGTACCTCTGCTATCAAATCCACATAGGGTGAGCCTTCTTTTGGATTTGCTCTCTATAAGAGCCATCCCTTTAAACGACGTAATCCTTGTGCCGAAACTCTAACATTCAAGATTGAATTTTCCTGACTTCTCGAGTCTAGTCGCATGGCAGGAAAATATGTTCAATCGTTTCAGGGCATTTACGATTGTTTGCCATTGGATGTATATCTTTTTGGGCTTGTTCCTTGTTATGAATTAGATTTTCCATTTGTTTAATTTGCTTTTGCATGCATTTCATATTTTCGAAAAGACAGAATTGACAAAAAGACGGAAAGACGCTAATTACACACGACATGACAGAATTTTTTTTTTCACCTAAAGGTGGAAGTTTTTCTTTTCGATTTAAAAAAACCCAAGATAAAACTATTTATATATACAAATTAATAGATTCCATAATACTCTGTGAAAGAACTAGCCTAAAGATTGTGGTACAAAAGGGTGGCGTGGGATTGCTAACCCTTCCCCTGTGTAACCGGACCCCCAGATAAACCAATTGATCGATAGATGATTAGTCGACTTCCTCCCAGCACCTAGGCTTTAAGTTCTCGATTGACCTAAGAAATGATTAGTGGCGAATTTTAGCACAGTTTAGAATTTGAATCACAGGAACGCATCCCGATCTAGGGGAGTAAAGACTCTATAGACCATTGACTATGGGACAAATTTCCAAAAATTCATTATTCATTTCATATTTTGATGTCAATTGTTGAAAATAAAGATGTTTCTTTTGAAATATTATAGATCGCGAGGTTGTAAATGGTGAGGCGCTATCATTCCCACTATGAGATTTACATAATGATTGATATGAGATGGTATTGATCCACATAATCTATATGCCATGCAAAATAACTTCTGGAGAGAGAGAGTGATAAATATAGAAAACCATATAGCTCATACATTTCCATGTCAAGCATCTAATCATATCTTTGTAATAAACACAAATTAAGAATCAATACAACATGATTTCTCAATATATACAGACACCATGACATGTTTTGGTACTATTGAATTCCCATATTCAAATAAATACCATACATAGGAGTATAGGATCACATATTGCATGAATCCGATTCATGTGAATTCACCCAATACACAAAAACCCTTGGAATAATCCATTCCTCTACTTCCAAAGATTGATGTGTATCGTGATATACAAATGAGTCGTATTCGTGCTATTTTTTGAATTTGGAAGAGTCTCTAGGAGTTCAAGCCTTAAAATAATTTACTATTGTAGAGAGAGCAAACGATCCAAGGGAAGAAATCAGGGTGGGTGCTCCCAAAAACAACAGCAAAAAAATGAAAAATCAAACACGAGAAAGAAAAATGTGCCAACGTATGGATCTAAGTGGATCTTAACTATCGAATCCGAGGGATTTTGACATAAAATTCATCGGACTCGACCATCGAGATGATGTCAGCGTGTACACTAATCGAACAAGTTCTTGAGAGCGTTCTGCTTCGAACATGACACGAGCACCAAGTCCTTGCGACTCTCCATTTGCGAGCTCACTAGGTTGTCGGGGGACGGCGTGGTTGGCTCGTTGCCCGAAGTCACGCCTTGCCTCCGCATGTAGTCCCACTTTTCGATGAAGAGGTACAGGAAGGCGATTAGAGAGACTTGAGCGGTGAAGAGGATGTTCCACACCCACGTGGCTCTTGATGTCTTGTCATGAAAGGCAATGATGCCTGTGTAGATGTTGATGATCCCAAGAAGGGAAACGGCCGTTCCGAGGATCCAATGCAAGAAGTACCAAATGCTTCTCCTTTTAGTCCCCCTCCGTTGATTTATGGTTGAAGAAAAGTATTAGTAAAGGTTGTTTAAGATGACACTAGCAAAAGATTAAAGGAATCCCGGACTACTTTTATGTGACAATTGGGATGGGAAGTTTATAAAAGTTTATGAGATGGATATGCAATCCTTCATGACCATTGAGCATGACCATATCATCAAAGAGTGATATCATATGTTTATTGCAAATGTTAAAAACTTTTACCTGTCATGAAATATGATTTAAAAATTCCGAGAAAATATAAAGAGCTACAAATGTTATGATGAGGGATCCATTCTCATGGACACCATACAAGGAAGACCTTTTTGTGACAAGCGGATTTCTTTTTTGCCAAGAAATGCAAGGCTAATACTACCTTTTTTTTCATTTATAGAAAAGTGCATTTAAAATCCTAAAGTCTTGTTTAAAGAATACAATCGAATCCTAAATTTTTTTAACTCATTCAAGCTAATCCTAAACATTTTCCAAAGGGTTCGATTCATCTTTTTCATAGATGATACTAAAAATTGCATGCATGGCAGCGTTAAATTGTATTGCTCGACATAGATTTTAGGATTGATTATTCTAAATAAAAGACAGGAGAATGGACCATACTTTTTAGCAAAGATATAAGATTTAATTATGTTGATTAAAAGACATTTCTACATAATATGTAATGCTGATAATAGAATTTTCCCATTTTATTTTTGTTTAAACTTTTTCTGCGTACATGTGAAAGACGTTGATAAATGACATTTGAAGGTGAGACTATGAAACTTAATTTCAACTATTTTTATGTAATATATGTAAAACACAGTGAGTGAATTAAATCAAAGATATCTAATTTGTCTTTACATTTAATCAAGACGTGCTTCCAATTTTTTCAATCAAGCCGTTCAACTTCTTGCTTTCGTTCTCAATGAGTCACTTGGCAACTTATTATCTATGACCTTTGGGAAAACTGAAAGCTAAAATTAAGTGACCCTTGGCTGACTTCTACTTTTAACTTTGAGTTCTTGCAATATTGTTTGATTCATATTTAGGGTGAAACGTTTGAAAAATTCTACAAGGATCGACATTTTTAATCTTGATTAATTATTCATAGTATTCTTTAATGTAAGATAACTTTTTTTAACTTTATATTGTCTTAAGGAAAGTTAGAAGTAAAAGTAATACGTAGATATTTCTACGGTCCCTAAACAAATCGAAGGTTGGAAGGATTAGCTTTCCTGTTTACAGATGGTGCCAACAATGCTCTTCACTTATACAAAAAATTAAAGGGGAAAAACCTGGGACTATTCTGGCTAAGATGACATGTATATTAACAGGTAAATAGCTAGTCGAAAGCAGAGATTGATCAAAATTCGAGTGTTTAATTATTTGATTTGCACATAAAATTATTTCCTAGTTGAAGAGATTGCCTTTGTCACATTAAGAAATCATGTATTTAATAAATTAATTAACTTCGTTAATCAATCCCAACAGTTTTCATCTTATTATTATGAGAGAAAGTGTATTACCTACGGGGTCTCAGGAGTCCAGTCAAGGCTTGTACCCAAATGGCTACATAGAGAATGAGGCCTATTCTCTGATGATGGTTGTTGAATGAATTTTCGAAGGTTTTGATTGATAATATAGCTCCAGATGTGGCGAGGACTAGTGCGAGTACCTGTCAAATAAAAATTATTAAATTTTAGGCGAGACATAAAATAAAGAAAATAGAACGGATACGTAGGAAATCCAAAAGATCTTCCTCGCCCAGTTGCATGAAGAACCTGAGTAGTAGAATCCCCTTGTATACATACATAGTACATGTAAATTAAGTATGGGACACATGTTCATGCAATATCAAATGTAAATCGTCTTGTATGTTTGGATCACCAAGCCTAACTTTTTGCTCGTGTCTTATTTAGTTTATGAAGTTCATGGGCTATGACAAATTTTGTGGGATGGATAATAGTTATTTTAAAAACTCAAACTGTTAGATAAAGATGCTATTTAATATTTCAATATTATAATACTTCCCTTTATGCCTATTCAAAACTTTGACCTTACACTAAGAATGTCGAGATAAATGAAGAAAGGTAAATAAGGAGTCTGAAGAATTTGAACTCACGATCTGTTACTCTAATATGAGAACATTTTTCGTGTGATTTTGATCAATTGTTCTATAACTTTTAAACTATTAAATGAATAAGTGATATTTAGATATTCTAACATGATTTTTTATACTCTCAAAGATGATTGTTTTAGTTATAAAATCATTTTTGTTTAAATAACACATGTAGCTTCCCATGAATATAGGGTCCATGGATTTGTACTGATCATTCACGGAGTGCTCCAACTTTAGTGAAAATCAGTGACGACAACGAATTTTTTAATTTTTTTGCATGGAAAGTAGGAGTAAATGTTCTGCGAGTTTATTCCTCTCCAATAGTATTTCTTGTAATTCAAGCACTCATTATTGGACAATGGCTTATCAAAAATCAAGAAAAGTTTCCCACAATTAAAAAGCAAAAAGCAAGCACGGAAAAAGTAGTACAGACAGAATGATTAGTCACTGGAGACCTCCTCGGTGGTTATGATGTCTACTCTCAAATCAACATCTTCAAGACCCTGCAATCCTATTTTTATGCAACTGAACGCGTTTCCATGTCTTCCAACAACTTTCCTTTTACGTTGTCTTTTCAGGAAAGTATTCGTGTTCTACACAAATCACTCGCCATAATATCTTAATAACATGTTGTAGAATGATAATATTGCAGCTTAATGAAAGATAAGTTACCTGCAAGATGACATGAAGGAGAAAGAACGCCTTGGCCCGTGCCCGGTTTTCCTCTCTGATGGATAATCGTATTACGAGTACTCCAAGAGGCATCAGAAAACCCATTGATGACCAAAGCAGAAGCCCGTGCACTGCTATGTCCTTGTTTATCTTCGCATTCATCTACAAGAAGAAGATGTAATCAAGCACAGCAACTGCAATCGAATTTATATTCCCAGAAGATCAGGGGCCGCAGGGAATCGAAGGGGCAGCTCAAATGAACACAAACACAATCGAAACGTAAGTACCTTGTGAAGATTTTGGCGCGCATACTTGTGACCATGAATTTGGTTCGCCTCGCCGGGTTGATCAGCGGCTAAGGGAAGAAGAAGAGCTTGACACGCGGGAATGGCTAAGATAGCCAGCATCTTAGAGTAATGCTGCATTCTCTCTCTCTCTCTCTCTCTCTCAGTTCATACTGTGAAAGAAAGTGGCTGCAGAAAGTGCATGTGAGTCCTCCAACTTCTGGAGGACTCATATATTTATATATCTAGTGAAGTATATATTAAGTTCTAGTATCCTACATTATGTGATCATTAATTATTATGAGTATACACAAGCATAGGGCAGTCTAATGGTGGTCGGTTGGTGTATCAAAAAAGATTCTGGAGAGAGAAGAATAGAGGGAAATGGGAATGTACTGTATTCTGTGGAGGTAGCTTTTCTGTGGTGTGTGGGGCTTGACATTGGACCTTTGGCAAAGCTTTTTCAATTCTTTTTGTCATCCGGGAAAAGATTTTGCAGGCAAAGTGTAGTGGAAGAGAAGAGAGTCAAAGTTTGAATGGATGGGCGTTAAAAAATGGGTAGGTGATTGTAGTTGCATGCAGCAAACAGATGTCACTATCGATCCAACAAATTCAAACTATGGACTTTAACACTTATCTTCAATTTCTTTTTCCTTTTTTACGGTCAATCATATTCTACTCATACTCTAACTCCCACTCTCAGACTTTTGTCATATCTCATTGTAGGACGTGAAAGTCGAAACTCACACCTAAAACTAAATCGTCCCCATCCCAATTCTTCTAAAAAGATAGAAATTCGAACTCCCTACGTTGTCCTTCCCATGTGGGAAGAGTCGCCATTGGGGCAAATCCCAATGATTTTTCTTTTTCCTTTGAAATGTTTGAAGTTCATTACACAATACCCACCAACGCTATTAATCAATCTTAGAATACAGAGAACATATAAGTGTTTGTCCGAGTCATGCCACACCATATCTAGAGTTGTCCGAGTATGGCACTGTCCGTGGAGGAGGCAGCGGCGAGGTGCCTATGGTGACTGAGGTGCTTGAGCGACAGCTAACTAGGTTATGGTGCTGATTGAGCTATGGCAATACACAATAAGGGTAGGGCACTCAAGAGAGAAGAGAAGAAGAAACAAAGGATTTTCTAATTACGAACTTCTTAAATTGCAACAATTCAGAATCTTTTTCCTTCAAACAAATAGGGTCCAGGTCAATTCATGATTCAGTCTTTAATGTCAATTTTCTTCGTTTTTTATATTAAATAATGTAATAGTGTAATCAAATACTTGAATAAGTGAGTCATATTCAATACCTTTTCCAACTTTATAGATTGAAGAAAAGAGGATGAAGAGATGCTGATTTGGGTGATGACACAAATAATTATGCACATGAACTCGTTTACTTTTCACGTTGGTTAGTCTCATAAAAAAATGTAAATAAACTACAGACAAACGTACTCGAAATTTAAAGTCTACGTTATCTATATAATATTCGGAGCATCATGAACACTTTTTTTTGTTTTTTGTTGGGAGGAAACATTCTTAACTGATGCCGAGTTAATATATAATTCGCGAATACTTTTATTGCTAAATTATTTCTTCGTGAACATGAAATTAAGAGCTTATTAACTATAAGCTGATAGGTCATATGATGACAAGAGATCCATCATGTTCACCTGTCTTCCTCTGTGTCATAATCATCCAAGTAAAGACACCCATTATCATGCTCTCTACGTATGAAAAGATGGGGAAGAAAAGAGTCTCAGATCTTCAATCTGGTGGGTGGATATGAGGGCCCCTATACTTTTGTTCATTCCCTTTTGCTCTTTGAATCTGTGGGTAGCGACCCAAGTTTCATCCGAGTGGCACGATCCTACTGAATCGTGATATTTGCAATCATCATGCGGGTTTTACTGAGGAGACTTGCAAGATGAAGTCGATCATAAATCTGAATAAGATAATTGTCGAAATTTATGGAATAGATTGAGTATTTGTAATTTGTAGACTTGAAATTAGTATTCATCACGAACCAGAGGAAAAAACTTTAGCAATCATCATTGCGCTGTATATATCTTGTCATATTCGAATTTTTTTTAAGAAGATTGTGTTGTTTTTGGATGCATAATCCATTCAATGCTAAACAGTTTAGAATCACTGTCGCCAAAAAGGATAAGGTAGAACTAGAAGGACGCTTCATCTCCTCCTCTAGCTCGGCATCTTGAGGATGACTAAATTTGTTATGTAAACATATGATGGTATTGTTCAGACACATAAAACCAACATAAAAAACAAAAACATGATTTCAACTTCCACTTAGATTTTGCATTTTTACCTTCATGTGTCTATTTTGTAAAAAATGAATAATTTGAAAAAAAATTCTTAAAAATAATCTCTTACAAAAATTAATGGAAAAAAGTTCCATCACCTATGAAAGTGTTTAAATATAACTTATTATAGGTAATGAAATATTTTTCATGAACTAACTATTTTAAACAATACAAGCGATTATTTGAACGGAGCCTTAAGATGTGCTGTTTATTTGAATGAAATTTTTTGAATGAAATTTTTTTTCGTGGATCGGTATTCCAAACTTTCACACTTTAGCTAAAAATTATACATGTTTTAAAAGTTAAAAAAAATTGAATTTCCTATTTGAAAAAAAAACATTTTTCTGAAAACTAATTTTCAGAAAATTATTCTTTTATGAAGTTTTCTTCAAAATAGACATACATCCAATCACGATATCTTTTCATGTTTGATGGATAATTGTGATGGATCCCGAGACACGACAAGAAATACCCTCGAAAGACAGGTAATATCCCAACCTCACTGGTCCTTCACAGGCCTCAATGACCTTTGTCCGATGCCGGAAACGCTGTTTTGTCCAAAGGTCGCGAAATGCAATCATTGCAGGAGACATGTTGGGCCGGCGGAAAAGATAAATAGTGCGCTTTAGGGGCGGAGGGGTTAGGGATATGGAAAGTGGTGATTGAACAAAGTGGGTTTGGCCCCCACGTCCCAATGAGAGCAGTGCTTGATTTCTTCGTTGCAATGATAATGGACATTGAAAAGCAGCACTATGAGAAGTAACCCAAATGATGTTCCTCGGTTCCCTCCCTAATTTAGTCGGTTCTAGGAAGTCTTCAGATTTGTGATTTAGTGCCAGTAGCTAATATTGTTTGTAAAATAAGATGGTCACAGATTGTGTAGTTGGGATACCTCAGCTATTCTCATTGAACTTATATAATTTAAAAATAAAATTGAAAAGAGTGATGATGTGTTTTGCTCCAAACTTGGCTATCCTCCAACAGTTGACTTGACAATGGAAATTACCTCGCCTTGACTCGTGTTCTAACGGAATATCACAAGTCGTTTGTGCTTCGATATTGACAAACGCTTGTGCACTGAGAAAGAAACCATAATTTGATGATTAAGTTGTCATATTGATCCAATGAATTCATTGACGATGACATTTATGTTTTTCAAAGAGCAAGAGCAAGTGTTTGATTGACAAAAGTAAATGAACAATGGGCACGACTGTAAATGAGCTACCAGAAATGTCTAGAAATAAATAATGAGGATTTAAATGATATTGATGGAATTAAAAATCTTGTTCTTCAAGTGCTCACGTGTGTCCTTCTTGGTCTGAATCTCCTATTTATACTTGTTGCCATTCATAATCTTCAAAGCCTTTGCCAACTTCTCATAAAATCGCATTTGCCCTTATCACCGACCATTCTAAAAACTTAAATTGTTAGCTATTAGATGAAATTATAACATTCTTCCTCATGCTTAATCTCGTTTTTTGCTTAACACTAAGCATGAAAATTTAATTGAGAGGCAAATGGAACATAAAAAGATTTGAACTCAATATCTCTAGCTTTAATTCCATAAAAGGTTTTGTGAGACCGCTACTAATTGTTCTAAAAACTTAAAGTTAGATAAATGCATGATCTATTATTTAAATATTCTAATACTAACTCCTGTCATGACGAGTGCGCATGACTAATCTTCCACTAATCACTCCAGTCTATCCGACTCCTTCTAATCTAAAATCTTCCATTTGGCTCAGTTGGTCCGTGGTCAATTTTTGACCAAAAAAAGAAGAAAAAGAAACCCTTTCCACTCGCCTTGGCCTTGCTCACTCACCTCGCAATGTAGCTCACTCACCTTCCCTTGCCTTCCATGTTCGTTTTTATGATTTATTGCTTTTGGCAAATATAAATTTCTATTATTACATTGTCTTATATTTATGTTTGATATAGATTGGTATTCATAGTTTGGTTGTTCAATATTGAATTTTTTATGGATGTGTAATTTGCAATAGTATGTTTATCCTTTTAAAAAATACAAAAAATGAAAAAAAATAAATAATCGGTTAGTCCTAGGTTGGCCTAGGGATTGACTGGACCCATTAGATTAGTCTAGTCCTCGGTCCCAAGCTCAACAGAGTTTAGTCCTTGATCCCAAAAATTGAGAATCAATACTATGCAGGTTAGTCCTCAAGTTAGATGTCAAACCATGCTCACCTCTAGTCACAGTTGGATACCTTAGCTTTTCTTAATGAATGTATGTTTTTTTTTTTTAAAAAAAAATAACAAAGAGTGTAGCTATGTTTCACTCAACACACGGCTCTCCTTGAATAGTTGACTTGACAATGAAAATTACCTTGCCTTGACTTGTCTCCTAATGGAATATCACGAGCCACTTGTGCTCAATATTGACAAACGATTGTGCACCGAGAAGGAAACAATAACTTGATGATTAGGTTGTCATATTGATCCAATGAATTCATTGATGACAACATTTATATTTTTCGAAGAGCAAGAGTGTTTGAATTGACAAAAGTAAATGAACAACGGGAGTGGCTGTAAATGAACTACTGGAAATGTCTGGTAATAAATATTAAGGAATTAAAGGATATTGAAAAAAATTAAAATCTTGTTCTTCGAGTGTTCACGTGTGTCCTTCTTGGTCCGAATATCCTATTTATACTTGTTGTCATTCATAACCTCGTCATAGCCTTTGTTGACTTCTCATGTAATCGTGTTTGCCCTCATCACCAACTATTCTAAAAACTCAAGCCGTTAGATGAAATTCTAACATTCCCTACTACACTTAATTTGGGTTTTTGCCTAGTACTAAATATGGAAATTTAATTAGGAAGGCAAATGGGTCCAAAAAGATTTGAATTCAAACCCTCCAAATCTAATACCATGAGACTTCATTTCGTAGTCAATATTCATATCCCGCGTTTGGTACTTGTTCAAGACATAACAAAGTTGGATATAAAGGGGATATAAATTGGATAAAATTATCTCATAGAGATATGGAATAAAAGTGGATAGGATTTCTAATATCCATAATAGGAAAATTATTTTTCTCAACTAACAAACTCCTTAAATTAACAAAAAATAATATTTGAATTCTAATCTAAGAAATTCAAAATAAATAAATATTTATTTATTTATTTCAATTTTATATTATTTTATTTATAGCAGCGAATAAGATAGAACAAAATTCCTAGATTTTATATCATATCCTATCTTATCATATACTATTCTAGTTAGAAATTCAAATGACCAAACGTAGCCTGAGAGATTTTGGGAGACCACTACCAACTATTCTAATAACTTAAGTTATTAGATGAATACGTGATTTATCATTTAGATCTTCTAACACTAACTCCTTGTCATGATGAGTGCGCATGACTAATCTTCCACTAATCACTCCAGATCTAAAATCTTCCCTTTGGCTCAATTGGTCCATGGTCGATTTTTGAGTTCTAACAACATATGTAAAAAGAAGTAAAAATATACATAAGGAAAATATAGTGCAATAGAAAACAAAAGATGTACGCATGCAAAATTTCCTGTTTACATTTTATATTTACAGTTGGTGACTGTGGAATAGGAAATATATCTTTATTAAAATGAAAATTTTGTTATAAGTAATACAATCTTCGAAATTTCCACATTCCGGATAAAATCAACTGTATTAATGAGGTTGGGTAAAATTATATCGATAATCAAAATGGTATCTTGCACCAAATTCTAGGGCCAAGATTATCTACATAAGACGTCATTCTACACAAGTACACACTGTTAGTACTAGAGCACCTTCTACACACATCCCATTTGACAATAAAGCTTGTTTGATAATTTAATTAGAATTTAATTTTCAAGACTCCATCAAGTCAAAAATTCACTTAAAGTGGTAAGTAAAGAGAGGTCTAATTTTATTTTATTTTCTATCCTACTCTTAACTCTTAACTCTCGTGCTTTTACCTTACCTCTCACAAAAAATTGGAATTGAAATCCACGCCCAAAATCTATTTATTTAGCAAAAAATAATAGTTATGGTGACTAGAATCCTACCTCATATCTTACTAAACCCTACCGATAATTTATCATTGTTGTATGTTTAGTCAGAACACCATGATATTTGGGTATCCATTTTCAATCATCATCAAACTAACCTTTTGTTTTTAGATTATCAACACTTAAAAACAGCATTGAATGTTTCTAACACTTCTTTCATTTGTATAAAGAAAGAAATTTAACCGTGAAAAAGGGTTCCGCTCAAACGATCAATTCATCCATAATCTCTTAAGAGCTTTATCAGATTCTCATCTCTTCGCAAGCGAGAGCGTCCCCAGCAATCATCAGCTGCATCATGTTCAACTAGTAATTTTAAAGAAGACGGAAGGATTATGATGATCGTTGGGCAGTCACGTCTTCTTGATTTGTTCAATCATTAAAGCAATTTTGATGCGTAAAGTAGACATTGATTAGAAAGTTTGATTTGAAGAAAGAGAGACACTGCAAACTTCACAATGATCTCGGCATTGCTCACTGCATATAGCATACGATCCACAGCTGCAATCTCGGCCATCGACAGAGGTAGAGCAACCGGCGAATGCATAGCAAAACTGCATCTTAGGCTCGAGCAGAAGAGCATTGTAAATACGCATTACCTACATGCATAACTTAGAACAGAAGCTAACTCCAATCTCGCACACAGCATTTAAACTGGGGGAATTCGGTTTCACCGAACCCTGCCTTACCTTTCACTAGCCATTGCGGCGAGTTCAGCCGCGCAAAACTACCTAGTAAAACTCAAGCAAAGACCAGAAGAAGCGCTGACCATGCAAGCCCGACAGCCAAAATGAATCCTGCATTCGCATTCCTGCTGGCCCGCGAAAACCACACCCGCACATCATCAACCACCGGCCCGCAGAGCGAGCTCATGTCATCAGTCCTTGTGTTGTAGTATACGCTGTAGAATGCAATTCGTGTCCTCTCGGCCTTAGCTGTGAAGTTGACACTCGCAGTCTGGAAAGTCTGGTTGAATCTGCGGTGTAATGGATGTTCTCAGCTTGATCCCCAGCAAATGCCATCACAGCAAGCGGTTGTTTGCACTTGTCCCCGGCGTGGCCCAGGGCGAACGATAAGGTGTAGTCTTTCTCAGGCTTTGTCTCGACCATTTGGGAGATTATGCCTTCCTTTCCTGAAAGGAGCTCGACAGCCCGCTTGCCCTGTGGAACTGAGAAATGGTCGGAGTCGATGTAACGAACAGCCCGGTTAGACTCAACGTTCCAGCCAGGCAGGGAAGAGGTATCCTCGTCGAGGTTGGTAGGGAGTAACACCCCGAGAGATGTGTTCCGGAACATCCATGGACCTTCTTCCAGGTCACCATTTATCACAGCATTATCTGCAAGCAACAGGACAGCAAATTACACCAGAGCATGAATGTGGGGGACTGCAGGTTTTTGTATGCTTCACAATATCAAATGAGGATTTGCAATGTGTAGTACAAACAGAAACGGCAACCTCATTGCTGTCTTCATTATGAATAACAGGAAAAAATGCTGTCATCTGTTTGGCTAAATTATCTAATGATTGAAAGACCGAGGACTTCTGTTGAACAATTTTGGTTTGAACTGTAGTACTATCAATTCTAAAGAACCTGAAAACTAAAACAACTTGCTCTGTCAACAGAACCCAAGTTTTCCTACCCTAAGATGAGCATGTCCTTCACATATCTACCGACAAAAGGTACAAATATTCATGGAAACTGCGAGGACAAAAGATACAAATATTAATAGCACAAGGTGGAACTTTTCATTCAGAGGAATAATGGACTGAACGAACGAGGGGGACAAACGACTAAATGCTACTTGCCCTACTTCAGAGGACAAATATCCATGGAAAGTGCAAGGACAGAATTCAATGCAGAATACAGTTGAGGAAAATCACGGTTTCTCATCCTAAAATTCAATTCATGAGCCACAGATTTCACTTGCTTAAGTTAGCATTTTCTCATCCTACATAAAAGATGATTATATTCGGCTTTCCGTGGTTTTCAAGTTTTTTTTTTTTTAGCTAAATACATCGGCATTTTCAAGTTTGCATGTCACATTTAGATCACGTCTAGGAAAATGGCAATAACCTTCAGTCGCTTCTTAGTAGGAACATGCATCGACAGACCAAGTTATTTTCGCGTTATCGCAAGTTCCTAGTAGGTATTCAGTATTGTATCCCGTGCAAATGAGTTTGGTATTTAGCGGTGTCGATGGGTCGGGTCGGGTTTTCATGATACCTGATCCGACCTAACCTGAAACCCCACAGGACATGACCCAACCCAACTTGAATATTTATAACCTAAGAGAACGCGTCGGATCGTGTCGAGTCTGACCCAACCTGACCTTAACCCAAACAATACCAACACCTAAAAAGATCCCGACCCCAAAATACCCTAATTTTAGGATCAGGACAAGACGGTCCAGGTTTCTTTTACGACCCTAGTATTGATGATCTAAAAATTGTGGGGGACCCTCAAAAACGTTTTCGTTTGCTTTTCAGTTTCAAAAGCGAAAGATTTTTTTCCAAGAAAAGGATAACATAGCACAGAGGAAAAGAATTCACCTAACTGGATTTTGGGCATTCCTAAGCAAAGGCCCAAGTTTCTCCATTCTGGGCCCACAGAAATGAATCCAATGCGTATATGGGCCCAGTGCAAGAAAAAGAGTGACAAAGTTACTTTTACCTTTGGGCCGATCCGCCATTCAAGCGGTTTTGTCCTCATTGCGCATGCGCCAAGAGAGGGAAAAAAAACCCATGTCAACCTGGCCCAACCTGACCCGACATTGACCCTAACCCAAACAACACCAACACCTAAAATGATCCCGACACCAAAATACCCTAATTTTAGGATTGGGTCGAGCCAGTCCGGGTTTCTTTTATGGCCCTAGTATTGATGATCTAAAAATTGTGGGGACCCTCAAAAACTTTTTCTTTTGTTTTTCATTTTTCCTTTTGTTGTTTGAATTTTCAAAAGCGAAAGATCTTTTCCCAAGAAAAGGAAAACGTAGCACAGAGGAAAAGAATTCACCGTACTAGATTTTGAGCATTCCTAAGCAAAGGCCCAAGTTTCTCCATTCTGGGCCCACAGAAATGAATCCTATATGGGCCCAATGCAAGAAAAAGAGTGACAAGGTTACTTTTACCTTTGGGCCGATCGGGAGTGAACAGCTTCTTGATCGCGATGTCGTCGATGATGGGCCCGCATGTCGGGTCGTCCTCCATCCCGAAGTTCCTGAACGCCAGCGTCACCTTGCTGTCCATGGCCTCGAAGGCCCATCCGTACGGGTCCCAGCCCTGCACGCTGTACAGCGTCTGCAGGTCGATGGTCTGCGACGCCGACGGCGGGACCGACACGTTCAGCGACTCGAGCTGCGCGCAGGTGCGGGCCGCGCTGAACGTGACCGAGTAGACCGACCCCTTCTCCACCGTCAGCTCCTGGCTGATCTCGGCGTCATTGCCCAGCCTCGCCGCGTGCGTGCCCTGCGGCACGATGAGGATCATCCCGCCCTGCTTCTGCCCCGACTCCACCAGCTCGACCGTGCCAGTCGTCTTCCACCCGGGGATAGCTGCCGGGCCGCCCGACAACCCATCGCTCGCGAAGCCGCCCGGCGGGGGTGCCTCGAAGTCGCCGTTCGTGACCAAGCCTGGAGGAAATCAAGCAAAAGCAATGAGCAAGTGATGATCAATTTGGTTCAGCATTGTGATAGTACCAGTTTCATGGTCCATCATATACAAAAAAAAAAAATCAATACCCTTATTTTCTCCGAATTAAAGATGAAATTGGTATTTAATTGAAATTCCATTCAAAAATGTAGCCAATGATATACTCATGTTTATTAATTTTAATGGAAAGAAATTCCGAAACTGCATTATTTAGAATATGGGATCTAATTCAATTACAAAACGCGACGAAAATATCAATAAAAAGAGCTAGAAAAATTCCAATAATTTGTGATGAACCAAAAAATCTATGAGAAAATCAAAGGTAGCTAATAATTCATTGTCAGCCTGTTCTTCTCAAACAAGGGGACAAAAAATAAAAAGTGGCATTGTTTAAGACGCTCAGATCGCATCAACTTACGCTAAAAAACAGCATAGAACTCACATGATGCTGCAAGTAAATCCAATGGGCAAAAAAAAAAAAAAAAAAAAAAAAAAAAAAATTTGATGAGACTCCCGGCAGCTTCTGCTGTCTTTGTCGTAAGATCATGCTCAAGAGTTTGCAAGGAAATTTCATGGTTCACTTTTACCAAGTTAAGCTGCTGCTATGTCATGTCATATCTACCAGAAGTTGAGTTCTGAAATAGTACGGAAGACTACATGAGTACTACAATGTCACAACTTGCGTTTGGATAAAAAAAAGGAAAATAAAAAAAAAGCTACAAATTTTGAAAATTTGATATTATAAAAAGGAAAAAAAATTACCCTAAACATTTTTTCTAACATTAAATCCGCCCAGACTCATTTTGCCTAGGTGTATGACACATTCAGCTTCGGTCAAAATAACATCGTTTTTATTTCACTTAAGTCGTGTAAGTATTATTTCTATGTAGGCAGATTTTATTGAGATAAATTTGATGTAAAAAAATTAGGGTAATTTGTGGTATTTTGTCATTATAAAAACGAAATAAAGAATTTCACAAAGCATATTCAAACCCAAATAAAAATAATAGTTTCACGAGGGAAATAACGGGAAATCGGAGGACTTAACAGCAAAAAAGTGGAAAGGATGAGAGACTGATAAAAGGGGGCATCCATCCATTCATGCACTGATCATATACGACAAAATCAATGATGTGATGAGGCGGAGTGACCAGAAAACGGGGGAATCCTGCAACTCTGTGGGACCCAACCCCCTGCACTTTCTCCATGGCCCCCACACTTCTTCATATTCATAGTCAAACCCCGCTTTGACCGACAAAAAGGTAATCGGCTCGCCCTCATCACGGACCGCCATCGGTTTGCTCTACTCTTAAGTGAAATTTTTCTTGAGATATTATATATTAAAGGGATAAATGTACTAAAATTCTTGAAATTTGTCGTAAAAATATAATTTAATCTTAAAATTTTCAAAATGTATTAAAACTTTTTTTTTAATGTATATTTTATTGATAAGATTAAGAACTTTTTAATTTATTTATTCTAATGATAAAACGTTTATGAACGAGAATGTGAAAAGAACAATCTCCAAAAAGGACAAAAGCAAAGAAGAAGATCAAATTCATCGGATGCCGTGCGGCTTATGCTGGAAAGCACATTGGGTTTCTCAATTTGGTGGAAAGCAACAAAGGGAGCCTCTTTATTTGGCGGGAAGTGTCTTTCCCTCCCTTTTTCTTTAGAAATAAGAAAAGAAAAATTTTATTTTAATTTCTAAAATGTAATTTGGTAAAATGTACACATCCATTGGACGTTTTTCTTAAGAGATAAGAGGAGAAAATATTTACTTTTAATTTCTAAATGTAATTTGGTAAAATGTAGACATCCATTGGAGAAAGGTGGCAAGCCTTAATCATCCAAAGGGTTTGATGTGTATGCCCGTTTGGGACCATACGAAGATTGTACTAATGTAGTGTGGGTCAATTGACCATGAAATCAATCAAAAGGGTCCCTGGTCTCTAGTACGAATCGAGTCAAGAACCGAGCCAAAAACCCTTACTTAAGTATGCCAATCGAGCAAATGATCGGGACCTAGATGGGTCCGACTGAGTAAAGATCTGACCCGAGCAAGAGCATAAATTGCCTAGACCTACTCACTAGCGCATAGAACTCGGGCCAGCTGGCGACACACTATGTGAAATACATTTCATAGCTTATAGCTCGAGGGCGACCCATATGATTCCTATGGTCCCCGTGGGAACATGTCTCGACAAATTTTCACAATTCTATCGATTTGTGCTCGAAAGGGATTGCTCTTCGACAAATAGTCATACAAGATTGACAAGTGAAAATGCAAATATACTAAAGGATGCATTCTTCTTCTTTTTTGGTAAAAAAGGAAACCATAATTACACTAAAAAGATTTACTAAAACTTGGTTTTGCCAAGGCCAATGCCAAGAGGGTGCCGAAGTAAATTCGATGCTTGAAACTTGGTGGTGGGTCGTGTAATCATGGTGGTCCTCCATACTTTATAGGGAGAGGGCATGGGTCGACTGTGCTATGTAGGGTCACATTATTGCGCACCCTAGCAAACACGCTAGACTATAGACAGAGCAGAGCAGGTGTGTACTAGTTGAGAAAAATAATTTCTTGTAACATGGTGAAAATAATAACTCCTTTTTCTAAAATAAATTCAATAAATTTGATCTGAATTTTTTTATTTTTTGTTGGTCCTACTCTACTTTTACTTTAATTTTTTACTTTCAAACCTCTACTTTCCATTTTCTTATGAAAAATGTGGCACACGAGTGGCCCGATTGGAATTAGAGATAAAAGAAATTTCATGATTGAATTACTCCCTAGTCTTTAGGGCAACTATAGTCTCCGACTTTAAAGACTTTATCTTTCCAAATTCAATCGGTGTAGGTCCCACCGGTCGAGACGCATATAATATGATTTCTGGGCCCCACATATATTTACATTTCTAGAGTTAGAATTAAAAGCGGTGAAGCGCGGCTTAAGGACGCATGATTCGCGCTTTTTTGCCGTGGAACGACGCGTTTTGAATTTATAAATCCTGCTTAAGATTAGATGACAACCATCTAGAAATTAAATTTAAGAAACTCATTTTCTTTTTTCCCTAGTAAAAATGCGAAAATAAAAATAAAAAAAATGTAAGGACCGGCCGCCTCTAGATACCGACGCAACCTCGGCACATATTCCTATTTCCTTATTTTCCTCAAGGCAAGTTCTGTCTCTTTCGTCTTGGGTTCTCGAGAAAAAAAGATGATAAAACAAAACACGAGAAAAATAAAAACAGAGAAATCGTGCATAAAAAAGACAAATGCAAGCGTTTCGAGCAAGAAATCATCGAGAAATGACAGCGAGAACAACTCCAGGAAGAAAACCCAGTTCGATTTGCCGGATTAAAGAGAGATATCAGGACTGAGCTGGAACCAGAGCAAGACCGTACGGTACTAAAACAGCGAATCCCACGGTAAGAATCAGACATTAAGAGGAACAGGACAACGAGGAACAACCAGGCGCCGAAACACAACACAATGGCGATGTAAATTCGTGGGAAGGGCAAAGAAAACCCAGCAGAGAAAAACCCAGTTCGATTAGCTGCGTTAAACAGAGACATCTGAACTGGGTTGGAACCGGAGCAAGACTGAACGCAACTAGAACGGCGAATCCCATGGTAAGAAGCAGGCATAAAGAGGAACCGGACAACGAGGAACACGAACAAACAGGCGCCCGACACAACACAATGGCATTGCAAATTCATGGGAAGGGCAAAGAAAACCCAGCAGAGAAAACCCAGTTCGATTAGCTGCGTTAAAGAGAGACATCTGAACGCAACTAGAACGGCGAATCTCACGGTAAGAATCAGACATAAAGAGGAATCGGACAATGAGGAACAAACAGGCGGGCAACACAACACAATGGCAATGTAAAAATTCATGGAAAATTGGTAAGGCAAAGATCTCAGAAACTGATGAAATGCATAGTGAGAGATAGAAAAAGAGGGTACCATCTTCGGCCACGATTCCAGGCAGCTGATGAGCGAAGAGAAAGAGCAAGAGCGAGACCCATTTGGCTTTCTCCGACATTCCCACCATCTCTCTCTCTCTCTCTCTCTATCTCTCTTATCTCTCTATCTCTCTATCTCTCTCTCTGTGAGTGATGGGGGAAGTGGAGCGTGTTGCTCGATGGGGGGGAGAGAGTGGGAGTGAGGAAAGGAGGTGGGGAAGAACACGTCCTTTTATCAAAGATTCTGGTTCAATCGTCTTCACTCCACTCGAAAAAAGACGACTTTGTTCGGGAATTAACTTCATTTTGCTTTCGGCCAATAAATTAATGGAAAAAAAGAAGAAGGAGGTTTTTGGACATTTGATTAAAATAATAATCAACATCAGGATATATAACGTTGAAAAGGAGAAACGAGGTCATTTTGTCAGTGGGAACGAGGTTTGATCTTTTGGTGCGACGACATTATTGTTCATCTTTCTTTACCTTTTGGCGTTAAGAAATAACAAAAAAACAACAACTCGACTTGAATGGTCTGCGTGTTTTGGGAAGCGTGGTCTCTCTTTGGGTTCCGTGCAGGGGACCCGTCCACCGCCGGATCCTTGTGTCCATACTAATTGCAGCACTCGGGAGCTCTGCTGCGGATTGTTTACAAAGCAGATATTTTGTAAGTAATTTATATAACGCGGTCTATTGATCTGCACACATCGTTAAAAATTTAAGAAAGAAAGAAAAAAAAAAAAAAGCAAGAGATTCAATATGAAGTAATAAATTTCACAATATCACTTTTCGTATTATTTTATTGATAAGAAAAAAAAGTCCATCTACAAATAAAGGATATGAGGTGTATGAGTATTGGTACATTAAAATAAAGAATACAATATAATAGAGCACCTCATATTGGAATAAGGCTATGCAACGAGAGCCACCTGAATTAGGATTGGAATAGACTGGTTGATTTTGCTGGGCGATGCTAATTCGGTCCCCAGTTCATATTTTTGGATCTAGTAGCCAATTAATCAAGTTCTCAATTTCAAGGTGAAAATCAAACCGATAGGATCGGACCGACAATTCATTTATATATGTTTAATTTTTTAAAAAATTTTATGAACAACCATTTTGCCATTAGGCCCATACTTTCCCATCTCTTTTCCATTCTGCCCTTACTCCTCATTTCTTTCCCATTCTGCTATTACTTTCCCCATTACTTTCCCTTCCACTATTCTCTTGCTAACCCTAACTCTGCAAAATCAACCCTTTCTTAGTTTTCCTCTCACATGTGTAGTCTCGCCTCACGCCTTACTCCAAGCAAGTTGCTTGACTCTCACACCTCACCTCCCGCCTCGCTCGACATCCTCTCGCGGCCTCACCTTCCACCTTGCTTGATGTCCTCTTGTGACCTCGTGTCACTCGACGTCAACACCTTTCCCTCTCACAACCTCGCTTCTCATCTTGCTCGTCAACCTTTCCCTGTCGCCTCACAACTCACTTAGCTTTAGTTGTGCCAACAATAAGGTAATACACATTTATTCATTAAAACCATATTAGTCGATCCAATTCGGTTTGGTTCCCGAGTCCAAGACTAGTTAGTTTGATCCATGATCCCCAAAAATGCGAATCGGTCCTCTCAGTTTGGTTCTCGATTGTCGGGTGGGACCAGACCATATTAGGAACTAATTACCCCTAATGACAGGCGACCCTCTGCTATGGATTGCTTACAAAACAAATATTTTAAAAGTAGTCTATGCAACATAGTCCTAATTAGGGGCGATTAATGAACAAGCCAAGGGCATGCAATACCCAAAAATCAAGCCTAATGATGGTGGGTTCTATGGACACATTTTTTATATATACGCATCGTATTCTTACATGTTGCACCCAATTCTTATTATCTTTATCTTCCTAGGAAAAGGGAATACCCTACAAATGTTTTATATCTCGATGATCTTTAGATCTAGATGAATCCAAGATCAAACATTTTTAAGGACATGCTTAGGTCTTGATCTTATAGGATTTCCCCAAGCCACTATCTTTATTGAGGCATGGGACCTACCTCTCCCCCCTAAGAGCTTAATGTCCTGGGATGGAAAGCCCAAATAGGCACAATTCAACGACTTCTCGGGTTGCATCAATTGTTTGCAAAATAGCTGTTTTAAAAGTAATTTAGAATAAAAATATTTTAAAAATAGTAGTCCACATAACATAGTCTTAATTGGGGGTGATCAATGAATGGGCCTAGGTCAAGTGGTACTCGAAAATCAAGCTTAATGCATTACCAAAGCAATGTGTATTGCCATAAATACATACCCAGTATGTCAAGTAGCACTCAACCAAGCTTTTGATGAAATAAACTTTTCCAAAACTTTGTATATATGTCCCTTAGACCTTTTAAGTGTCTAATCGACATAGGTTTACCTAAATTGATTGGTGTCAACTCTAGTTTGACATTTAAATTTATAAGTATATCTTGATCCCATATATTACTTGAACTTAGGATTTGAGAAGATTATAGGGACTAAGATGCAACTAGTTGGCGGTCCCTCCCTCCCTCCCTCCCTCCCTCTATTGGGGGAGTGGAGTATGTTGCTCGATGGGAAGAGTGGGAGTGAGAAAAGGAGGGGGAGAAGACGTCCTTTTATCCAAGATTCTAGTTCAATCGCCTTCACTTCACTTAAAAAGGACAACTTTGTTACGGAATTAACTTTATTTTGCTTTTGGCCATAAAAGTAAGGGAAAATTTCAAATAGGAGCCTAAAGTATTATTATTTTATTAAATAAAAATATGAAGTGAACATAATTTTTAATAATGACTCGAAGTGTCTTTATTTTCTTAAATAATAGTCTAAAGTAGAAGGTGTTTCAAGTAATGGCTTGAAATGGTCGTATCAGCCTCAAAGAAATGCTTGAACTTACCGTATGATGAAGGGCAATTTCATCTTTTAATTAGTAATAATTAACATTAGAATAAATAATGTTGAAAGGAGAAAAAGGTCATTGTGAGTGGGAACATTATTGTTTATCTTTCTCTACTTTTTGGCATTGAAAAAAAAACTCAGACTTGCATGGTTTGCGTGTTTTGGGTTCCGTGGTCTCTCCTCGCGGTCATTGCGGGGGACCCGCCCACCGCCGGATCCTTGTACCCGTACTAATTAAAGCACTCGTGAGCTCTGCTACGGATTGTTCACAAAACAGATATTTTAAAAGTAATCATTTTAAAAGTAGTCCATATAACACGGTCCTAATTCGGGGCCATCAATGAACGAGCCTAGGGTAGGTAATATCCAAAAATCAAGCCTAATGATGGTGGGCTTTACGGATGTATTCCTTATTTTTATATGCATCGGTGCTCATATGTCTAACATTTCAAAGAAGAGAAAATATCTTGTAAGTGTTTTATATCTCGATAATCTCGATATCAAGATGAAATTGAGATGAAATATTTTAATGATATGCTTAGGTCATGATCTTACAAGATTCCTCCCAACCACAATTTTTACCAAGGTGTGAGACTTTCCTCTTCCCAAGATGTGGGGGGTTCGCATGAGGCCTGGATGGGCTCAATTCAATGGCTTCCCAAGTTGCATTGATTGTTTGCAAAATAGGTATTTTAAAAGTAATCTAGATTAGAATCATTTTAAAAGTATAGTCCATATAACATGGTCCTAATTAGGGGTGATCAATGAATGGGCCTAGGTCAAGCAGTACTAAAAAATCAAGCCTACTACATCACCAAAGCAATGTATATTGCCATAAATACATGCCCAATATGTTGCATGGCAGTAAACCAAGTTTTTGATGAAATAAACTTGTCCAAATCCCTTTATAAATGTTCCTCAAACCCTTTGAGTATCTAATTGACATAAGTTTACTCAAATTGACTGGTGCCAACTTTGCTTTGGCAATTAAGTTCATAATATATCTTCATTCCATATATTACTCGAACTTTAGGATTTGAGAAGATTCCAAGGACCGAGATGCTACTAGTTGCTGATCCCCTGATTTGCAAGATTTAAGGTGCTACAGATTTTCGACTCCACGGGTGACATTAGGAAAAGACAGAGGGGGTTTAAACCGCATTCTCTTTTGGTAGGCAAGGTGGAGGAGACCTGCATCACGTGCAAATCGAAGTCATGGTTTTGGTTAATGTTCCCCTGCATCATCCGAGGAAGAAGAGAGGAAGAGAGAGCTCAATGAAAGAAGTTTGGCCAAAATGGAAGAAAAGCTTAATGCCATTTATGGGGTCAATGAATTCACCAAGCTAATTGATTTAGAGATTGGATTATCTTTTGACATGAAAATTCCAAAGAAATTCAAAATGCCTGAATTTACAAATTACGAAGAGATCGGATTCCCACTTTTCCATTTTAAGTTATATGGTGCAAAGAGGGTATGTTATTACAAGAACGAAACATTACCAATACAAACATTCCAAGAAAATTTAAGTGGACCAATGCTCGCCTGGTTCTTCCAATTGGACAATCAGATTATCTTTTGACATGAAAATTCCAAAGAGATTCAAAATGCCTGAATTTACAAATTACAGAGGGATCGGATTCCCACTTTTCCATTTTAAGTTATATGGGGCAAAGAGGGTATGTTACTACAAGAATGAAACATTACCAATACAAACATTCCAAGAAAATTTAAGTGGACCAATGCTCGCCTGGTTCTTCCAATTGGATCCCAACAATCTAGAAACTTGGCCTGACCTCAGCCCTAACACTTTCTTGAAGTAGTATAGATTCTTTATAGAAATCATGCCAAATCACACGGACTTGTCCATCAAAATTTTGTAACTATGATACTAGAATAGGTAGTCAATTGCAAGACTTTGCTTGAAGGGAAGCGTGTTTGGTAGGAGGTGGCATTTCACCTCTCTTCTCCTTCATTGGCGCGGGTCGCTATTATATCAACCTACCATTTTTTTAGATAACCTTTGAAAAGATTGCAGTGGAATCTATCCTCCACATTAAAGAAGCCCCCTAATTCTCACATAATCTTTCTTTCCCTAGGTGAGTGGGAATATGAGAGGTAATATTGCAAAGTCTCCAACCCTAAGGCGAATTTCCCTCCTATTTTCCCCCCTTGAGTCTTTTAAAGATTTGCTCAAGTCCACATGTCGAATTGCATGGGCTTGCAAAAATTGACAAAGAAAAGCAATGATAGCTACATACAACGTGCCCAGCGTTGGAGACAGAAGTTTGTGTAGGTTTATCCACCTCTCTTTGAAAGGAGATTGCGACCATTATTTTGAACACTTGATGCCTGCGTACTACTCACACATGTTGAAGCACACTTCCCTTAACTTTGCTAATCTTGTCATCACGAGAGAGAGAGAGAGAGAGAGAGAGAGAGAGAGAGAGAGAGAGAACTTCAACTAGAACCAAACATGCAAGTTTCCCTGCATGTGGCTCGTCCGTGCTTTCTAAGACGCTGCTTGTGACTCAGCACGGTAGAAGGGGTGGAAGTACACACTTTTGTGGTCAGAGAATTGTTAGAGTGGGAGTTTGATGAATGGTAAGGTGATCGATGTCGATGTAGCCATAGCTTTGAAAGAAAACAACAAGAAAGCTTTTCAACCTCGCAGAGGCGAAGATAAAGACAACGACGTTCGTGTCACATATTCGGGCGTGCCCGTGCTGTTGGCCAACAATCGCGTTACTTTACTACCTGCTCATTGACTTTAAAAAGTTCAAATCTGAACATAAGTTGTGTTTTTCACTCCGGAGTGGTAGGGTACAAAACAAATGTTTCTTCAAACTCGAGGACCTGATACAAGATCTTTCGGAATCCAACGGATCACAGTTTCTCATAAAAGGAAACACCAGATCAAATGTGAATACTAAACACAAACCATAAGGATTGCGGTATAAAAATGGTGGATCTAATTGAGAAAGATGAAGAGGAATCGCAGATTGAAAACTTGGATCTTACTCAACTAGCGCCAATCCTCTTATCTGCAGGGTATGCTTTCCTAAGAAACATGACCAATGATTCAATAAAGATATAAATTCAAAGGAGGATCAAATCTATCGGTATTATTGGGAAGGCAAAGAAAGATCATGAGGTTTGTATGGTCAAACCTCCAGCGATTGCATTCACTCCAGTGAAGCCGATTTGTTGATCGGTAAGATAGCAAGTGTTATGGAAGTATGGAGAGAAAATATGCAACCTATCTAAAGCTGGAAGGATGACGAGACTGGGGAGATGCATTCAATCGAATGAAGTTGAAGAAAGGAGGCAAGCCGCTCTCTCCTGTCACGTAAATGAAGGAAACCAAGATGCTAGTGGGAGAAAAAGAGGCAATTGAGTTTCTGAAGATAATCAAAGCCAGCAAGGACAGGATAGTGGAGCAGTAGCAAACTACGGGAGCTTAGATTTCTCTATAAGAATTACTCCTAACCTTGGAGAAGCATCGGAACGACCCGACTGAGGTTCTACATGAAGCCCATGATCACAAGGGATTCCCACTGAATGCTTGGAGAATCTTTGTAGGACCGGTTCTCTCGACAACTCAAATTGCTTTTTCCGAAGAGGAGTTTAGCTTTTGATGGCACTAGACATGTGAAGGTACTGCATATTATGGTGAGATGTCAAGAAGTTAACGTCGCCAAAATTCTCATCAACAATGCTTTCGCTTGGAATGTCTACCCGATGACAACTTTGTATAATCCGGGAGTTGCAAGTCTTTAATGGAACAAAAAACGAAGTCATAGGAGAGAATGATCTAAACATCAAAATTGATTCATGCCACTTTTCATATCACCTTGCAAGTATTATAAGTATCCCCAGTGCTTTCCACAAGCTCTCGGGGAGTTTAGGATTAATTTA
This sequence comes from Corymbia maculata, assembly GCA_014182735.1. Lineage (NCBI taxonomy): Eukaryota > Viridiplantae > Streptophyta > Magnoliopsida > Myrtales > Myrtaceae > Corymbia > Corymbia maculata. The sequence continues at coordinate 23,026,590 of CM024686.1, read as the reverse complement.
AATGGAGCTATACCTTCGAATCCTCAGAAAAGGACAAAGATGGTGGTTGACGGCAGGCTAATAACAATTACGTGAGAAGAAAGCATATTTTGTCTACAAAGACACAACCATACCCCACATCAATGCTGAAGAAGACACTTCCTCGTGTTTCCAGACAAATGGAAGAATTTCATATAAGAGTCTAAAATAAGACCGATTTCTCAAGAGAGTTAGAGTAAAATTAGTCTCAAATAAAGAAATGAAGGAGCAAATTAGTCTCAAATAATGACTTAAGCTCACTGGCCAGCCAAATCTTCAATAGGCGACTTGCACGTGCTTATTCAGCAGCTAGAGCCAGGGTAATTTTGTCCAAAAAATTCTACTTTGACCCAATTTGAAGAAGCCTCAAATTAAAGTTGGGTTCGTACTCGACCAGAAAGCCTTCTATGATTAAGTGAAACTCCGAAGTTCATTGGCGTTTTCTTTGCGAGTCCGGAAGCCCAGGATATTAATTTTGTATCCATCCCTGAATAGAGAGGTGTGCTCACACGTAGTGGATGCAAGTTGCTCATGCTTCTAGAAATTCATCATAGTAGTTGCACCTACGCTTCTTAAATTCATAGCTTTAGTCACAGATTTTGTTCGGTTATGCGCCTTTGAGTTTTCACGAACCACTCATTTTAACAGTTGAAGGGACAACCTAGTGACTATGCTCATCGTGGGCCATGAAACAAACAGCTGCTGTTCTTGCCCAGGCTGTTTTCCTACTTGCTCAAGTATGTTTCCAGTCCCCAACTTCTTTCTGGAGCAATTTCATTCTTACTTGCTGTTCTCTCCATAAGGGCAATAATTCTTTCTTGAAGACAAAAATGGTTAAGCAGAAACCTAACCTTTTGGGGCTTCTTTAAATTGAGTCATGACAAAAAATTTGGACAAAATTTCCTTTATTCCAATTGCCATAACAAGCTGTGAGTCACACTGCAATTTGGCCAGTGAAGATTTGGCCGACTAGTGAGCTGGACTATTATTTGAGACTAATTGATTGCTTTAGGCCATTATTTCAAGCATGTCAACTCATTTTTTTTTTTTTTTGAGAAAATGGGCCCCATTTTATGTCATTCTTTGAAATTTTCCTTCTAAGTATAAGCATAGCATTGGAACAGATTTTCTAATTTTTGGAGCCTAAAACTTACCCATCACGAGTTCTAGGGTCAGTTCCGAGGTCTACCTACATTCCATCTATATTCTTAATTAAATGATTGTAGTGAATTATCATATCTGATAGCCCCCATTTACTATAATTCATTGATCATAACTCATATTTAGACATATGAATATTATAAAATATTAACAAAGTTAAAGTCTCACTTATGGATATTGTGAAAATGAAAGCTCAAATTTGTGGTTTCAAGTTGTATACTCATCATTGGATGCCATGAATGTCATAGGATTACTCAATGACATGAACAAGAGAAACACATGAGCTTGTTTTAGGTTTCAAGTTCCTAGTTCCACTTGTAACTTGGAACATATTCGTTGGAATAAGTTCCCCAAATTTTTCAATTTGGAACATACCTTTTATAACCTAGAACACGGCATCAAATTGGTTCTCAATTTCCCAATTCTACCATAAAATCATGCTAGCCCTTGATAATATCTCTAGCTTGTAAAGATCTAGTCTTGTTGCAAGCAAAAATGAAAGAAATTAAAATGATCCTTTTTATATTTTGAAATATTTTGTGAGAAAAAAAATTATTATAGATAAAAAAGGGCCCGAGCCAGATGTGCCTACTCACGACTAGTGCATGCTCGAAATCAAAATAAAACTAGACTTATGGTCTGCTCAGAAGAAAATGAGATGAAAAAGTCAAACCATTTGGAAAAATGAAGGGGTATCCACGTCACAGATAATTCTTTAAAATATAATTTTTGACATAAGAACTGTGGATATTTGGTAGCCAATGCTGTTAGTCTATTTCGACCAGAATTTTGAACCCCCTAAGCTGGGGCTATGTATTGATGCACTCGGAATACTCAAGGTCGAGCAATCGATTAGTCTGGATTGAACTTATTTGGGCACGGTCACTGGAAAATAGCAAACGAAGACACTATTGAATGTGGATTCAACTTATTTGGACCATGTCATGGGCAAATTGTGACAGGAAAATCATTTGAAAAAAGTTATAAATTTATTGTATTTATGCTAATTTAATTCTAAACTTTTTAATTTTACCAGTTTAGTCCTAAATATTATGATAATTTGTCAATTAAGAGATTATAGCCAATTTTGATTGGAAATCGTTAATATGAATGTTAGCCGTCTTACATGGCATGGCCGACATTGATGTGGATAATTTTTTTCTTTATTTTTATTATTTCATTGTGGTTGTCGAGGGCTGTTGGAAACCTTACCAACTAGGAAGGCCTCACTCGTGATTGGTGGGTTTGCAAAAGCCTTGAGCGAGTCCATTGCAACTTTCATTAGTTGTAGGCAAGGCAACCGTCAAAGGGTCATCGGCGACCCTTGCTAGCACAATGAAAAAAAAAAAATGAAAAGGAAAAAGAACAAAAATTAAAATTTAAAAGATTAGAAAATATAAAATTTGTCTATGTTAGTGCTAGTCGTATCGTGTAGGATGATTTGTGTCCATGTTAGTGAATTTTGATCTAAATTGGTAGGGAGTGCTTAATTGGTAAACTATTAAAGGGTTTAGGACTCTTAACCCCCAAGTTTAGAATTAAATTGGGGAAATCGAAAGGCTTAGAATCGAATATGCACAAATGCAAATATCCATACCAAGTAGGTTTTGCCTCACCGTGCATGCTGATGAAACAATTTTGGCTTGTGTTGTAGATTCTGTCAGGGATGTCAAACATATTGGGAATCTAGTTGCTAAATATAGACTATGAAACCTTGCTGTAATGTTGAAGATTATTAAACAAAGTTAGGTATTGCTTTGACAACTTTATCCATATTTATTCTGATGTAGGCCCATATAACCCATCACAGGGTACTCTATACCCACCTTGCATTGTTTATCATTCTCAATCACAGTACATATCTTGCTTTTGGAGATGCAATTTTTGTTGATATTGATTTAAAAATGCATTCATATTAATTTATTGTTGATGCATCAAGTATGATCACCAAAATAGTAGCGACACATCCAAATTGCAAGTTATGGCATTGCATCGCAACTTGCAGCAGCGGGAAAGCAAGCAAGGTTGAAGTTTGACAAAGAGTCTGATAGTCTTGGATGAATTCAGTGAGGGACTTCCATCGAATGGCTTGTAAATCACCTCTAATCCACATAGACCACTCTTTCCACATGGAAATGGGGAGGTGGGGGGTTCGACTCTTTACCTTCATATGGGGCTGAGATATGAACGATTTAGTTTTGAGTGTGAGTTTCAACAATCATATTCTATAATGAGACATAGCAAAAGTTTAGAGGTAAGAGTTAGAGTATGATTGATAAAAAAAAAAAGTGACAGTCCAGGAGACTTTTGATTACATAGATGCAACTGAAACTTGGGGGGAATACAAACCGAAGTGCGAAGACGCGGCAGATGATGGCTCCAGTGCCGAAAGCGAGAAAGAGGATAGCAACGCCTCTCCCGAGGACTGGTTTGCTGACAGCCGTGAGAAAAAGAGCCCCTGATGAAGGACGAGCGGCACTCAAGTTGGGTGGCTTTAGGAGCCGCCATGCTCAAAAGATAGGCAAGAAAGAGAAATTATTGAAGGTTTAGCATTTTTTAATCTTCAATCCCAAATAATTGAATAGATGATCAGCTTTAATTTGAGAAATGCTCAAAAAAGATAATGTAAAAAATGTTGCTCATTTGTCTCTAGTGTCGATCTCGAGTGTTGAGGTACTCCACTTACTATGATGTTCTTTCCATCCGTTTTAGTTGCGTGTGCTGGTATTTTCTGCTGTTAAGCGGCAAGATAAAGAGATCGATTTGCTGGAATGGGATTTACAATTCTAAATTCTCAGAAGACATGCACAATTTAGCCAATAACATCTCCTCCTAAGATTCACATGTTTGCACAGTGCAAAGGTTCGCTCGAGCTAACAGTCCTGCCCCCCAGCAACATATCTAGGAGATCCTAGGTTTTGTTCTTCGAATGCCGCTGACTATGCCTGTGTTGATTTTGCTGATTGAGCATAAGACATGCTATGCACTTCGTGAGAGGAAAGCACGCTACCTGCTTATCATTTTGATGCTCTATGTTAGACATATTCAAAATAATAACGATATTATGGACATTTATAATATTTTGGATAATTTTACAATGTTCTGAATATTTATAATATTCTGGATATCTTTATGATTGATAATATTTTATTACTGCGAATAGTCTACTTGTAAAGCCTATGAATAAGCTCTTATATTCCTCATTACTATTTATTGAAATATACACAATTCTTTATTTCTTTCTCCCACAATATTCTTAATTCTCTAAATGATGATTGTGAATGTAAGCAAAATCACACACCGCATTGAAACACAGAACTTACACACGTTCAACAAGTGAAGTTGAACCATGCTTTTCCTGATTGATGCCATCTTTGTTTTGTAGACAATTGACATAAGATAAAGTAGAAGATTAAGCTGGGCCTCTAACAAGAGACACTTAAATAGTAAATGGCTACAAGTTTTAGGAGCAATGTGAATAGGCATGTATGTATGACTAAACAACGAAACCCACAAATATAACCAACGACGACGGATTCTCTTCCTAAAAACTGAGCCCATGTAAGAAATATTTTAATGTACTAAATGGACTTTGTCCTCTAGGCTATCCATTCTCATATCCACGTGGGTGAATTCTATTGGATGAGGAGATGGTCTCCTCATATCCAAAGCTAAAAATTTTCTTTCAATGGTGGATGAAGAAACTATCAAGCTCATTGGTGGAGAAGAGAAGGCCCACTGGAAAAATGTAAAGCAAAATCATGCAGATCAATATCACCAATGAGAAATCAGATAGAGGTATCTTGGAAGATAGAGAACCGACCCCTCTCTTTGTATAAATACCCCAACAACATTCCTCATCTCCAAGCAAAACCCAAGTGCCAAAACTCATCTCCAACATTGTGACCCCAAATGGCTGCGTCTACAATGGCTTTGTCCTCTCCTTCGCTCGCCGGCCAAGCCGTGAAGCTGGCACCCTCTGCTTCGGGCCTTCTGGTGAAGGACGAGTTAGCATGCGCAAAACCGTGGCCAAACTGAAGCCCGTCGCCTCCGGTAGCCAGCGGTATGGGCCAGACCGCGTCAAGTACTTGGGCCCATTCTCTGGGGAGGTGCCATCCTACCTCACTGGTGAATTTCCTGGCGACTACGGGTGGGACACCGCGGGCCTGTCGGCCGACCCCGAGACCTTTGCCAAGAACCGTGAGCTTGAGGTCATCCATTCTAGGTGGGCCATGCTCGGCGCCCTCGGGTGCGTCTTCCCTGAGCTCTTGTCTCGCAACGGGGTCAAGTTCGGCGAGGCGGTTTGGTTCAAGGCCGGTGCACAGATATTCAGTGAGGGTGGGTTGGACTACTTGGGGAACCCAAGCCTGATCCATGCGCAGAGCATCTTGGCCATTTGGGCCACGCAGGTGATCCTGATGGGCATGGTGGAAGGATACAGGGTCGCTGGGGGGCCTCTTGGAGAGGTGACTGACCCAATCTACCCCGGTGGGAGCTTCGACCCGTTGGGCCTTGCAGACGATCCCGAGGCTTTTGCGGAGCTGAAGGTAAAGGAGATCAAGAATGGGAGGCTGGCCATGTTCTCCATGTTTGTTCTTTTTGATCACCTCGCCGACCCCGTCAACAACAATGCCTGGGCATATGCCACAAACTTTGTGTTCTTTATATATATTTGTTCATTTTTTTTTTAAATTTCTGAACAACCATTTTGCTATTAGGCTCGTACTTTCTCATCTCTTTCCCATTATGCTATTACTTTCCCCATTGCTTTCCCTTCCACTTCTCTCTTGCAAACCCTAACCGTGCAAAATCACCCCTTTCTCGTTTCCCTCTCACAAGCATAGCCTTGCCCCATGCCTTACTCCAAGCAAGTTGCTTGACTCTCACACCTTGCCTCTCGCCGCACTCAACGTCCTCTAGTGGCCTCGCCTTCCATCTTGCTTGACGTCCTCTTGTGACCTTATGTCACTCGATGTTGACATGTTTCCCTCTCACAACCTCGCCTCTCACCTTGCTCGCCGACCTTTCCTCTCACCTCACAACTTGCTTAGCTTTGGTTGTGCCAATAGCAAGGTAGTGCACTTTTGTGCATTGGAATCGGATCGGTCGGTCCGATTCCATTCGGTTCTCGAGTCTAAGACCAGTTGGTTTGGTCCATGGTCCCCAAAAATGGGGATTGGTCCTCTTAGTTCGGTTCCTAATTCTTGGATGGGACTGGACTAGATTGGGAATCGGTCACCCCTAACAGCAGGCGACCCTCTGCTATGAATTGTTTACAAAACATATATTTTAAAAGTAATCTACAATGAATCATTTTAAAAGTAGTCCATATAACACGGTCCTAATTAAGGCCAATGAATGAACGGGCCTAGGGCAAGCAATACCCAAAAGTCAAGCTTAATGATGGTGGGCTCTACGGATACGTTCCTTTTTTTTTATGCATCGGTACTCACACACCTAGCATTTTAAAAAAGAGGAAATATCCTGTAAGTGTTTTATATATCGATAATCTCAATATCTTTCTCTACTTTTTGGCATTGAAAAAAAAACTCAGACTTGCATGGTTTGCGTGTTTTGGGTTCCATGGTCTCTCCTCGCGGTCATTGCGGGGGACCCGCCCACCGCCGGATCCTTGTACCCGTACTAATTAAAGCACTCGTGAGCTCTGCTACGGATCGTTAACAAAACAGATATTTTAAAAGTAATCTAGAATGGAATCATTTTAAAAGTAGTCCATATAACACGGTCATAATTCGGGGCCATCAATGAACGAGCCTTCAAAAATCAAGCCTAATGATGGTGGGCTCTACGGATATGTTCCTTATTTTTATGTATCGATGCTTTTATGTCTAACATTTCAAAGAAGAGGAAATGTCTTGTAAGTGTTTTATATCCTAATAATCTTGATATCTAGATGAAACCGAGATGAAATATTTTAATGATATGCTTATGTCATGATCTTACGAGATTCCTCTGGTCACAATTTTTAACGAGGCGTGGGACTTTCCTCTTCCCAAGATGTGGGGGGTTCCCATGAGGCTTGGATGGGCTCAATTCAATGACTTCCCAAGTTGCTTGCAAAATAGGTATTTTAAAAGTAATCTAGATTAGAATCATTTTAAAAGTATAGTCCATATAACATGGTCCTAATTAGGGGTGATCAATGAATGGGCCTAGGTCAAGCGGTACTCAAAAATCAAGCCTATTACATCACCAAAGCAATGTACATTGCCATAAATGCATGCCCAATATGTTGCATGGCACTAAACCAAGTTTTTGATGAAATAAACTTGTCCAAATCCCTTTATATATGTTCCTCAAACCCTTTGAGTATCTAATCGACATAAGTTTACTCAAATTGACTGGTGCCAACTTTGCTTTGGCAATTAAGTTCATAATATATCTTGATCCCATATATTACTCAAACTTAGGATTTTAGAAGATTCCAGGGACCGAGATGCTACTAGTTGCTGATCCCCCGATTTACAAGATTTAAGGTGCTATAGATTTTCGACTCCACGGGTGACATTAGGAAAAGACAGATGGGGGTTTAAACCGCATTCTCTTTTGGTAGGCAAGGTGGAGGAGACTTGCCTCATGTGCAAATCGAAGTCATGGTTTTGGTTAATGTCCCCCTGCATCATCCGAGGAAGAAGAGAGGAAGAGAGAGCTTAGTGAAAGAAGTTCGGCCAAAATGGAAGAAAAGCTTAATGCCATTTATGGGGCCAATGATTCACCAAGCTAATTGGTTTAGAGATCAGAATATCTTTTGACATGAAAATTCCAAAGAGATTCAAAATGCCTTAATTTACAAATTACAGAGGGATCAGGTTCCCACTTTTCCATTTTAAGTTATATGGGGCAAAGAGGGTATGTTACTTTAAGAATGAAACATTACAAATACAAACATTCTAAGAAAATTTAAATGGACCAATGCTCGCCTGGTTCTTCCAATTGGATCCCAACAATCTAGAAACTTGGCCTGACCTCACCCCTAGCACTTTCTTGAAGTAGTATAGATTCTTTGTAGAAATTGTGCCAAATCACATGGACTTGTCCATCAAAGTTTTGTAACTGTGATACTAGAACAGGTAGTCAATTGCAAGACTTTGCCTGAAGGGAAACGTGTTTGGTAGGAGGTGGCATTTCACCTCTCTTCTCCTTCATTGGCGCGGGTCGCTACTATATCAGCCTACCATATTTTTAGATAATCTTTGAAAAGATTGCAGTGGAATCTATCCTCCACATTAAAGAAGCCCCCTAATTCTCACATAGTCTTTCTTTCCCTAGGTGAGTGGGGATACGAGAGGTAATATTGCAAAGTCTCCGACCCCAAGGCGAATTTCCCTCCTATTTCCCCCCCTTGAGTCTTTTAAAGATTTGCTCAAGTCCGCATGTCGAATTGCATGGGCTTGCAAAAATTGACAAAGAAAAGCAATGATAGCTACAAACAATGTGCCCAGCGTTGGAGAGAGAAGTTTGTGTAGGTTTATCCACCTCTCTTTGAAAGGAGATTGCGACCATTATTTTGAACACTTGATGCCTGCGTACTACTCACACATGCTGAAGCACACTTCCCTTAACTTTGCTGATCTTGTCATCACTGGAGAGAGAGAGAATCGAACTTCAGCTAGAACCACACATGCAAATTTCCCTGCATGTGGCTCGTCCGTGCTTTCAAAGACGCTGCTTGTGACTCAGCACTGTAGAAGGGGTGGAAGTACACACTTTTGTGGTCAGAGAATTGTTAGAGTGGGAGTTTGATGAATGGTAAGGTGATCGATGTCGATGTAGCCATAGCTTTGAAAGAAAACAACAAGAAAGCTTTTCAACCTCGCAGAGGCGAAGATAAAGACAACAACGTTCGTGCCACATATTCGGGCTTGCCCGTGCTGTTGGCCTACAATCCTGTTACTTTGCTACCTGCTCATTGACTTTAAAAAGTTCAAATCTGAATATAAGTTGTGCCTTCCACTCCAGAGAGGTAGGGTACAAAACAAATGTTTCTTCAAACTCGAGGACCTAATACAAGATCTTTCGAAATCCAACTGATCACAGTTTCCCGAAAAAGGGAACACTAGATCAAATCTGAATACTAAACACAAACCATAAGGATTGCGCTATAAAATGGTGGATCTAATTGAGAAGGCTGAAGAGGAATCGAAGATTGAGAACTTGGATCTTACTCAACTAGCGCCAATCCTCTTATCTGCAGGGTATGCTTTCCTAAGAAACATGGCCAATGATCCACTAAAGATATACATTCAAAGGAGGATCAAATCTCTCGGTATTATTGGGAAGGCAAAGAAAGATCATGAGGTTTGTATGGTCAAACCTCCAGCGATTGCATTCACTCCAGTGAAGCCGATGATAATCACTTTACCTTAGCCATTTGTTAATCGGTAAGATATGCAAGTGTCATGGAAGTACGGAGGGCAAATGTGCAACCTATCTAAAGCTGGAAGGATGACGAGACAAGGGAGATGCTGTCAATCGAATGAAGTCGAAGAAAGAAGGCAAGCCGCTCTCAATCCTGTCACCTAAATAAAGGAAACCAAGATGGGTGTGGGAGAAAAAGCGACAATTGAGTTTCTGAAGATAATCAAAGCCAGCAAGGACAGGATAGTGGAGCAGTAGGAAACTACGGGAGCTTAGATTTCTCTATAAGAAGTACTCCTAATCTTGGAGAAGCATCGGAACGACCCGACTGAGGTTCTACATGAAGCTCGCCTGGAGAATCTTTGTAGGATCTGTGTTCTCGACAACTCAAATTGCTTTTTCCGAAGAGGAGTTTAGCTTTTGATGGCACTAGACATGTGAAGGCACTGCATATTATGGTGAATGTCAAGAAGTTAACGTCGCCAAAATTTTCATCAACAATGCTTTCGCTTGGAATGTCTATCCGATGACAACTTTGGATCATGTGGGAGTTGACTAGTCTTTAATGGAACCAAAAGCGAAGTCATAGGAAAGAATGATCTAAACATCAAAATTGATTCATGCCACTTTTCATATCACCTTGCACATATTATAAGTATCCCCAATGCTTTCCACATGCTCTCGGGGAGTATAGGATTAGCTCAGATGGAGCTATATCTTCGAATCCTCAGGAAAGGACAAAGATGGTGGTTGACGGCAGGCTAATAACAATAATGTGAGAAGAAAGCATATTTTGTCTACAAAGACACAACCATACCCCACATCAATGCTGAAGAAGACACTTCCTCGTGTTTCCAGACAAATGGAAAAATTTCATATAAGAGTCTAAAATAAGACCGATTTCTCAAGACAGTTAGAGTAAAATTAGTCTCAAATAAAGAAATAAAGGAGAAAATTAGTCTCAAATAATGGCTTAAACTCACTGGCCAGCCAAATCTTCGATAGGCGACTTGCACGTGCTTATTCAGCAACTAGAGCTAGGGTAATTTTGTCCAAAAAATTCTACTTTGACCCAATTTGAAGAAGCCTCAAATTAAAGTTGGGTTCGTACTCGACCAAAAAGCCTCGTATGATTAAGTGAAACTCCGAAGTTCATTGGCGTCTTCTTTGCAAGGCCAGAAGCCCAGGATATTAATTCTGTATCCATTGCTGGCTAGAGAGGTATGCTCACACGTAGTGGATGCAAGTTGATCATGCCTAAATGGAGGACTAGTCTTCTTGTACCATTTTTTTTCAAACTTGTATTTATAATAGTTTCATTATCCAACGATGGTCAGCTGGTTCATAACTTTTCACTCCATTTATTCACTAATTCTTGCCATTCATCCTACCTTTAAGGGATATTTTCTCTTTCCTAAATATCCTTAACTAATTGTTCTTACTTCTTGTGCTCATAGAAAATTACATAAGTCGACAATCCTATTATATCTCTCATGTAATTAATATTAAGATTTCAGAGTTTTCCATCCTATAACAAGATTCCTAAAATATTTCAATATTGAGATATTCTCTCTTTCCAGATGTACTTAACAATTTATTTGTAAAATAATTTTTTATCAAATTTTCGTCATATAACTCAATAATTGAAGTATGTATTGATTGAGTCATTTGCCCAATCTTTCGAAGGCCGGTTTCTTTGCATGCACTTGGCACGTGTACAATTGCTAGTTATTTACTAATTATTACCTTCATGCATGTTATTGACGTCAAATATTTTCCCCAAGTGAATTTCACTCAATTTGCAAAATATAGATTAGACTAGACTATATAATAATAATAATCTAGCATCTATTTTCTTATAATCAAATTAGCCATTAATACTATCATATGTCTTACAAATGATGAGTAAGTTTGGAGAGAGAGAGAGGGGGGGATAAAAGAGCTACCAAATTTTGGAGAAGTCATGGAACCACATTACGAGCATCTTCCATGGTGACTACTAATGACAAGGATAACTAGACTGAAGTTATGTTGTTCACGCAAGGTTGTTAGTTGTAGGCAAATTTATTCACCACAATAGGAGCAGAAATGCTCCCTACAATCGAAGAAAAGCATCAACAAATATTTTTTGGGAGAGGAAAGAAAAAGAAAACAAAGCAGAGCAACGAGAGCCCATAGGTGAAGTTGCAAGAGGAGAAAATATTAAGTAGGCCTATTTGGCCACATCGATAGTAGTTCACTTCATTTAGCTCTTGTCACGTGTCCATAAAAGTCCCATTGTTAGAGTTTTCGAATCTCCTTTCCCCTTCGTAATTGAGCTCGTTTCTAACCAAAACAAAGGTGTCTTGGTTGTCTCTCACTTCCTCTTCACTCCCTCTTGTCATGTTCTCAGGAATTTCAAACGACGAAGTTTTTCTCTCTCTTCACTCAAATTACTTTGAAGGCATCTCTCTCTTCGCTCCCAACCACGTCATTGCCTCCACCTCCATTGCTGCCTCCACTATCACCTCCAAGAGTGAAAGCAATTTTTGTAGAAATCTACACAATACCTTTCAATTCCTCTTGGTTAGATACCAATCCTCCACTAGTATTATTGAATGCGTCAATTTTATAATTTGACATCCGATGACTGCAATAGCATGGAAAAACTTAGTATTTTTATCCCCCAATTGTAGCTGTTGATGCCTAGATTTTTTATACCAGTAGATTTCTTTTTGCAGTAAGTCATCAATCAACTCTTTTTCCAATTACGATTCTAAGTTTCAACAAAAAAGGATTTGTACCTTCCTTAAGTGCCTTTCGGATGCCTCCTAGTCTAAACAAGAGATGCCTTTTCTTTCTAAATATATTGCCAAAGACATTGTGATTCCATTCCTTTTGAATTTAATTTTGAGTTGAGACATAGCACCATGAAATGGCAATTCGTCAATCCAATTAAGCTTTGCAAAATCAATTAACGAATGCTTCAAAACGAAATTGACGATCCACCGAAGGTGGTCTCTTGGGATGCAGAGAAAGCAAGAGAGGATGATGGTCAGAATTCACTCTAGGGAGTACTCAAACTATTGCATTGCCAAACAACACGGACAGAGAGAGATTACAGATTGCTTTGTCGAGGCGTTTGAACACTTGATTATAGCCATGCCATGTAAATTTTAATCCCACCCAAGCAAGATCAATGAGATAGCATCTATCGATCCATTCTCTAAACTTGATCCATTTGGTCAGTTTTGGGCGATCCTAGGGGGGGTGTCAATCCGATCCCTAGTTCCCATTTTTGGAACTGGTGGCCAATTAGTCTGGTTCTTGGTTTCAAGGTGGGAACCGGATCGATTGGACTGATAGGACTAGACCGATCATTTTTATTTATTTTTTTAAAATTTTTGAACAATTTTCTAAATTTACTAGACCAAAAAAAATAGAACAACCTTCTAAATTCTGTCATTACTTTACTTTCCCAATTCACTTTCTCTTCCTTTTGCTAACCCTAACCTGAGCGAAACCAAGACAAAAGTGTGAATTGAAATTTTATTAATTTGGGATTCTTCTTTTTTTTTCTTCTCTAATAATACGTGTTTGAATTAAGGGATGTATATTTTTGAAAGCCCACGTCTTTCTCAATTTCAATAGTCGCATTTTCACTTACTGTTAGTGTGTTCGTGAAAGGAATCAAGGGGTAAGAGTGAGAAATTAACAAAGGCTGAGGATTAGATGTTACTCACCAAGTGGCGCTCTTTGTTGGTGTCTTTCAAGTGCAGTTATGCACCCGACCACGCCCTGTAATTTTCCAAATAGAATCCCATCCCTAACCCCTTTTGTTTTCATCCCTCCCCCCTCGATTTTTTCTTCTTTCTTCAACCTGAGGCTGAGAGCCCCAGCTGCACGGCCACAAGTGCCCACTGCCGCGCGCCCCCATGCCACCTCGCGTCATCATCGCCTCAGTCATTGCCCTCGTCACCTTCACTGGGACTCCGTCATCGGCTTTCATCCTCTCCCTTACACATTGTCTCTCTTATCTCAATCCTTCTGTCGACGGTGCCTAGGTTGCGACCACCACTCGCTTATACCATTATTTTATCTCTAACCTAAAAACAGAAAACGATTTTTAGGTCATAATGTGTTCCTTTCCCTTTTTCTTTCTTTTTTTTGCCTCGGTAGTATCCAGGCAATGTTGTAACTCAACCCTCAGCATCCTTTTGTCTACTGATCATTTAAGCTCTTTCTTTTCCTTTCTAATCAACTCCACCAAACACAATGTTTTGTTTTTTTTTTTTTTTTTTTTTTGGTAAAGGTAAGAATTTTATACGATTTTCAACCAAACAATATACAAGGGGAGGATGCCAGCACCAACCCACAATATGATGGGGGTTAGGACCAGCTCCAAAGGAAAAACATACAAGAGAACAAGGATTGACCTAACCAACCCTCAAAAGGATCTATTCAAAAATGCTAGGATCAAATCCCCAACTCCGCTGCAATCTTCTATTCCTAGGAGAGTGCGACCTTCTTGTAAGACAAAGCCTTGTCTTTAACCGCCTTGATCAAGTGTTGTTGAAGAACCGGTACAAAAAGAGAGGAAGATCGAACAAAATATTATTCCTGGATTTCCATATAACGTAGCACAAAGCTCCAAATGAGAATTTGACAATATCAGAATAAAAGTCATGGCCCGATAGGGCCCTGTTTATCCACTGGATGTTCTGGAGCCACGGCCTATTGATCCATGGAAGATTGCATTTAGAAGCCCAAAAATTCGCCAAGGAGTTGGGAATATGACAATAAAAAAATAAGTGATCTATAGAGTCCAGTCTTGCATTGCATAGACCACAAACAGCCCTTGATATTCTACCATAAGACATAAGGAGTACCTGGGTAGGAAGTCTATTACGGGAGATCAGCCACAGTAAGAATTGATAACGGGGGGTAATAGCCTTGTCCCAAACAATAGAAGCCCATGGCACCGGTGAGGAGCATCTCCGTATAGCAGACCATGCGGATGCAACGGAGAACCTACCCGAACTATGCATATTCCAAACAAACGAATCCGGAGAGTTGGAGAGAATAGGGAGTGTAACCTGTCGGCGCCTAAGCTCTTGGATGAACTCCTCACCCGCGGGAGAAAATAAATCCGCCACCATGGACTCCTTCTCAAGAGCTGACCTATATATTTGGCCATGAGGGAATATAGAATTGAGAAGCCCAATTTCCAACCAAGGGTCAAATCATAGAGATGTGGTTCGGCCATTCCCAATTTTCCATCTAAAGTATCCAATGACTTCTTCCCTTAGCCCTAATAGTTTCCGCCAGGCCCATGAGCAGTAGGTTGGGGGTGTTGCATTCCAGAAATAAGAGTTCTTAAGATGATTTGAATGGATCCATTTGCACCACAAGGACTCTTTATCAGTGAACAGGAGCCATATATGTTTTATCATGGCCGCTTTGTTGTAATCTCTGATTCTTCTAATGCCCAATCCTCCCTCCTGTTTCGGGAGACAAACATCTTCCCATGATACCTTGGCGCCACCCACACCAAGTCTCGGGCCTTTCCATAAGAATTGTCGACATATAAGCTCTATTTTGGCAACAACTGATGAAGGAAGCCAAAATATGGACGCCCAATAAACTTGAATAGCATGCAAGACTGATCTAATTAATTGGAGTCTACCCGCAAATGAGAGAAATCTATGGATCCATGATTGAACTCTAGCCATGAGAAGGCGTACCAGGGCATCGCAGTCTGTCTTGCTTAGTCTTGCTGTGATGATCGGGACTCCTAGGTACTTGACCGGAAGGGATCCCCTTCGAAAGTCTAAAATATGAACCAGTCTCTCCTGGAGAGCTGTCGAACCTCCTGACATGAATAATTCGCTTTTGTTTTTGTTTGGAGTGAGGCCACTCCATCGGGAAAATAGTTGGAGACCTTCCTTCATACACATCACCGACTCCTCTCTGCCTTCACTGAAGATGAAGACATCATCTGCAAAAAATATGTGTGACAGGCATGTGTTTTTGCATCTCCAATAGAAACGGTATTGGGGCCACACCGATTGAGTTTCTAAGATGCCAGATAATACCTCCATAGCAAGGGTAAATAAATAAGGGGATATCGGGTCACCTTGTCTAAGTCCCCTGCCACTCTTAAAGAATCCATGAAGTTCCCCATTGATTGATATAGAAAACATGGGAGATCTCACACATATCATAATGAGACGAACAAAATGTTCAGGAAATCGAAATGCTAGAAGAGTAGCCTCAAGGAAATCCCAATCCAACGTGTCATATGCTTTTTGAAAATCAACCTTGATTGCACACTTTGGAGAATAGGTTAGCATGTGAAACCCACTAAATAATTCTTGGGCAAGGAGTATATTATCAGTTATACGCCTACCTCTGATAAAAGCCGATTGGGCACAATTAATAATGTCGGGAAGAATCTCAGCAATCCGATTAGCCATGATCTTAGTAATGCATTTATATAAGGTATTGCAGCATGCTATAGGCCTGTAATCACTAAGTCCTGAAGCATTAGGGATCTTAGGGACAAGGGCAATAGTTGTAATCACCAAACACAATGTTAGTTCCTCTATAACTCTAGAGTCTCTACAACACTTTCATATGAGAACCTATCTCACTCAACATTGAGTAAATCATAATTCTTCGATGGGGCAAACTATCTTTTACGTAATATTTGGACTCCAAGCCTCCATGCTGAAAGAGTCTGGACCCAACATCCTTTTGCAAACCTGTTTCCTTCATGATCTTTCTGACTTTCTCCACGGTGTCCCAATTACCTTCTGCCGCATTAATGTTTGCCAAGAGCACATAAGGCCCGACATCAGTCGGATCCAACTCGATCAATCGCTTGGCCACAATCTCTCCTAGTGCAGTGGTAGAATGAGCAGATCCAGCCCCCGTTGGGACATCTTTTACTGACTCTTCTATATCTTCCTTCATCAACCCGACCATAGCATGAAGCTTGAGGATACAACCATAGTGCTGTACTTTGGGATCAATCTTGTAAACTCGAGACATTAGGTCAAAACACTGCCAACCTTCCAAAACCATTCCACAGCGCTTGCAGGCAGATAAGACGCTGACAAAGCTGGACTCGTTTGGTATTTGACCTCTCTTCCCCATCTCCAAGAACATAGCTAGAGCTTTCTCGCCATGCCCATGCACTCCATACCCCAGAATCATAGCATTCCATGAGACAACATTCTTATTGAGCATTTGATCAAACAGATTCCTAGCCACATCTACAGCCCCGCATTTTGCATACATTGTCAACAGAGCCGTTGAAAGTGCCACATCAGCCTTAATGTCATTTCTCGTGATGTAAGAATGGACTAGTTGGCCTCTATCGAGGTCCCCCAGATTGCCACATGCAGTCAGAACAGGCAAAAGAGTAAACTTATTGGGTTTAATCTCTCTCTCTTATAGTATAGTATCAAACAAACTCAAACACTCCCTGTAATGTTCATGACGGACAAGATGATCCAACAAGGTATTCCAAGAGGTCACTTCCTGGAAGGTATTGAATTAAACAATTCAAGAGCCACCCAAAAAACAGCCAATCCTTGCATACCTGTCAATCATGCAAGTCCATGATGGGATGTCTCTAGATGGCATCTTATCAAATAAACTTCTCGCCTCTTCCATCTCCCCTCTCCCAATGTAACCCCCTATCATCGAGGCCCAAGTGACAGCGTCCCTCTCAATCATTTCATCGAACAGCTCACGCGCAGAGTCAACTTCCCCATTCTTCACATAACCATCTATCATAGTATTCCCGCTGACGGAATCCCGAACAGACCCAGCATCAAACACCAAGCGGGCATTCCAGGTCTTCTGAAAAGCCGAATACAAGTGAATCAAGGCGTTCGTCACGAACAAATCTGGCTCGAACCCAAGTTTGAACACCCTACTGTGAGCCTTTTCTCCTTCAGTCAACGACCCAGTTTCCACACACCCCTTCTAAACAATGGGGAACGTGTAATGATTGGGCATGACATCGTTACCCACCATCTCATCCCGATAGAATCTCATGGCGCTGCCAGCATCCTTCCCGCTCACGTAAGTCCTCATGATGGTGTTGCACATAAAAGCATCAGCCTCGTGGGTAGATTTGAAGAAGAAGACCGCGTGAGCGACCGCGCGCAGAGCGCAGAGCTTCTTCACGGCTTGGCTGGTGGCGAGATAGTGGTCGGAGAGATGGGAGACGATGAGCTGGGCATGGACTTGGTTGAATTCCACGATGCTACAGCACGAGTCTAGCTTGCGCAGGAGCGGGTGGGTGAGCGTAACGAAGCGCTTGGCCCTCCCGGGGCTGGACATTGGACGGAGAGGCGGGCGAACCTGGCGGCTGGTGGTGGCTCTACGTTTCGAGAGCCAAGTGGATCGTACGTTATTTAATACCGGCGCCCATAAAGAATTTTAAAATAGTGAAATTTTCAAAATGCCCCTGATTGGATCCATTTTCTCAAAAAGAACCTTCGGAGCGACACTTAGGGCATGTTTGTTTCAATGAAAGTAGTTTCCCGGAAAGTGTTTTCCGGACTTTTCGCTGTTTGTTTTTTCAAAAATGATTTGGTCAATGGAAAATACTTTCCAGCTTAATATAAATATCATATATTATTTTAGGAAAATGAATTTCAGTACATGGGAAGGGGAAAACACTTTCCCTCTTTATCAGGTCTTTAGGTTATTCTCTTTTTATTAGGTTATCTCCGTCTTTTTCTTTTACTCTCTAAAATCTCTCTGTTTTTTTTTTACACTAGTGTAAATTGTTAGTTTAAATATTATTTAATCATTTTCCAAATACGATCCAAACACCTAAAAATATTTTCAATCACATATCATCAAACACAAGAAAACTAATCATTTTCCATAAAAATGATTTCATGAAAAATATTTTCCAAAAATAGTACGATTTCCGCGAAACAAACGCACCCTTATTTCCTTTTCCTTTTTTTTTGTGTGTGTGTGTGTGTCAAAAACACTTATTTCCAATGGCCCTAAATTGGATGCCGTGATCCCAATGACCCCTCCGCCGCCTCGCCTCATCGGTCATTATCAGCTATAAAGCCCAACTCCCGATGGCCATCGGATGGCCGTGCGCTAGTTTGTTACTGTTGCATGGTGGCATTTCGGTCCAAAAAATAATTTCTCCAAATTAAAGTCGTTTGAAGAAGAGGAAAAATCATCGGGTTACCATCATTCCCACGTGAAAAATGGGAGGCAGAGAATTTAAATCCCCACATTTTTAGTGAGTTGAGATATAAAATTTTGACTTTTATGCCCTACAACGCAAGAAAATAGGGCAAATATTCAAGAGTGAGTATTAAAGTTAGAGTAGGAGTAGATGATGAATAAATAAGGACCGACAAAATAAAAAAAAATATTTGATAAAGAAATTGGAAAAGAACGGAAAACCAAAATCGTAGATGTGGAATAAGGGCTCAATTGAAGGTACCATAGATTAAGGTTAACCCAGGAATGGCGATTTCTTGCATGCCAAAAGTGTGGGTAAGTGAATTGTGTGCATTTTTGGAGATTTAGGGTTTTAACTCGTTCATTTAAAGGTCAAGTTGCTCTATTGCTTCAATTATAGTCACATGTTCACGTTCTTCTCTCTAAAATTCGATGTAGCATTTATTCGGCCAAGGAATTAGAAATTTCAGGGTTTGATTGAGGAGAAATTGGGACAAAATGTTACTATCCGATTGGAAAAAACGGGGCACATGAATGACGTGGTTGCTAGGACGTGTTTGGGTCTTTTGGAACAAGGTGATTCAATTTAGGATGTGGTTTAAGATAAGCGTCTTTCTAAAGGCTCTTCCGAGAAGATGCTTCCAATCAAATGTGTATTTTGAAATTTTTTCCATAAGGAAGGATGCGTAGAATGAACAAAGAGTCCATGAGATGAAATCTTAAATGAAAAGTTGGAAATTGTCTAGAGGAATTAAAATGAATAGTTGTGCAAGGAAGTGAACGAAGTTGAAAATTATTGGAAATATGCGCCAATTATGTCTTTTTTTGACTCATTATTTAACGTAATGGTAATTTAGAAATACCAATAGGCAAGATAGAACCCACTTTTTTCTTAATAATATAGATAGATGATTTTAAATCACAAATTAATTTGACTTACCATTACAAATTAAATACCAAATATAGTAATTCAGTAAAATTAGTACTATATGTGATCTTTGAAATAATTGTTACTTTGTTTAGGAATCATACTCACTATTTGTGACGGTGCATCCTAAATCACAATTACAAATTTTAATAAAACATTGACAATATATCTTAATAATCGATTTAGATATACAACCACGATTCACCAATGATGTTTGATCAATTATCTCATAACCAATCATAACTATGTTGCTCAAACTATGATTTAAATAACTAAAAGCGTATCATATACTTCCAATTTGTATTAAATTTATTTGTATCCCCATTACATTTCATCTTCCACCATATTTATCTCCCAACCAAAGAAAAAAGTAAAAAAAAAGGTCCTCGTTTCGTTCAATCGCAACTACTTACCGAAACAAAAAAAGAGATAAATGCATCAATTATCTCTGAATTTCTACAGAAGTTCAATCGGGCCCGCAGACATTTTTTGTTCGATTACACACTATTACTATGCTTTTTTTATTTGTCCAAATTGTCGATTGAGCAATCAATTTAGACTACATATTATTTATCTGGAAGAAAGGAGACCAGCTAAATGTTCAACATAAATTTATAGACAGCTAAATCAACTTCCAGGCTAAATAATCAATGAGCATATTACCTTTCAATTACCTTCTGCTGCATACATGTTTGACAATAGCACGCAGGGCCCATCTGTTGGTTCCAACTCGATCAAGCGCTTGGCCACCATGTCTCCTGGTTCGATGGGAAAATGTGTCCTACAGGAAGAAAGCAGAGCACCCCATAAGGATGATCCTCCTCTGTATGTACTTCTTTAATCAACCCTCCCGAATCCTTCACCAGCCCAGCCCGAGCAAGAAGTTTGTCCATGCAACCATAGTGCTCCACCTTAGGTTTGATATTGTAAACCTGAGACATCAGGTTGAAACACCACCAAAGGCAGATAATATGCTGACGAAGGTAGCATCATTTGGGACTTCTCTTCTCCATTTCCATGAACATTTCCAGGGCTTTCTCGCCATGCCTATGTATTCCATACCACATGGTCAAAGCTTTCCACAAGACAACACTTCCATCAGGCATTTGATCAAACACTTTCCTGACTAAATCCACAGTGGCACATTTTGCATACATTGTCAAAACTCAGTCAAAAGCAGCATGTCAGCTTTAATGTCATGATCCTTCATGTAAGAATAAACTAAGGCACCATTTTTTAACGTTTTTATTTTTCTATTTTTTTTCTCAAAATAAAAAAAAAAAGAATATAATTTTTTTTAATAACATCAATTAACATTCCTATTCCTCAAAATAGAAAATTATTCAAGGGAATATATTTATAATAGAAATAAGAAGTAGAAAAAAGTAGCTTATTGTTTCCAGATACAATTTCTAGAATAAGTTTGTTTCTTTTTTTCTTCTTCCTTTGCTAATCGCTTGCCGCCACCGCCACCAGCCGGTTGTTGGTTGCCACCGTTAGCCGCCAATAGCCGGTCGTTGATCACCGCTGTCGAAGAAGAAGAAAGAAAAAGAAAAGAAAAGAAACAAAGAAATTTCTCAAAAATTATTAAAAAATTAAAATAAATTTTATGTTACAAAATAATTTGTGAGTTGTATCAAACACATTTCTATTCCTTTTCTATTCCTAGATGGAAATTTTGTATAGTTACCAAACTCGTTTTTTTACTAAGAAATTATTTTAGGAAATACAAAAAAACTGAAAAGAAATTATTTTCGAAAATAAAAGCTTTATTAGTTTAATCTCTTTCTCTTGTAGCAAACTAACAAACAAACACTCCATATAACCTTCAACACGAGCATGATGAGCCAACAAGGTATTCCATGAAACCACGTTCCAGAAAGGCCTCGAATCTAAAAAGCTCTGAGCCTTGTCACATTTCCAATCCTTGCAAACCCATCAATCGTACAATTCCATGACCCGATGTCCCTAAACGGCATTCTATCAAACAACCGTCGTGTCTCGCCCATGTTCCCTTGCCCAACATAAACCGCAATCATTGAGTTCCAACTGAAGACGTTCCCTTCAGTCATTTCATCGGAAAGTTCGTGAGCAACATCTTCTTCCCCATGCTTCATATGACCATCTATCATGAACCAAATCTAACAATCTATCAAACAACCGTCGTGTCTCGCCCATGTTCCCTTGCCCAACATAAACCGCAATCAGTGAGTTCCAACTGAAGACGTTCCCTTCAGTCATTTCATCGGAAAGTTCGTGAGCAACATCTTCTTCCCCATGCTTCATATGACCATCTATCATGAACCAAATCTAACAAAGGCCTGCATCAAACACCAAGCGTTCACTCCTGGCTTTTTGAAAAATCGGACTCAAATCCAAGTTTTAACACCCTGCCATGAACCTTCTTTCCCTTAGTCAATGACCCATTCACCACAAATCCTTTCATAACAATGGAAACGTATAGTGATTTGGTGCAACATCATTTCCCACCATCTAGTCATAATAGAATTTCATAGCACTGCACGCATCATTCATGTTGACATAAGCTCTCACAATAGTATTGCACAGAAAAGCATTAAGCTCTTGGGTACTCTTGAAGAACGTAGCCGCATGAGGAACCTCACGTAAAGAACAGAGCTTGTTCACTGCTCGGCCTGTCGCGAGAGAGTGTTGAGAGAGATGAGTGACAATCAGCTGAGCATGGACTTAGTTGAATTCTCTGGTGCTATTACTCGACTCCAATCTGTGCAGAATGGGATGGGCTAACGCCAATACGTCAACTTCTTCGTTGTCTGGGATTAAAATTCGTGTGGGCTTGGAGAGGTTTCTCCGGCACTTCAAAAATTTGTTGCGAGAGGGATGAGAATTCGGTGTTTGGTGGGAGTTTTTTGGCAAAGGACGTATCGTTTCTGGCTTGTGTTTGGTTTCTCCAGGAAGGTTTGTTCTTTTGGCAAAGGACGTATCCCATATTGGAGAATTGACGTGGTGTAGAGTAATTAATTTATTCCAGTTGGCTTATAACTCATTAGTTTAAATTTTTGAATAAAGATGGATCCAACTGTTTATATTAATAGGCTCAAACTTGTATTCTTTCTCAATAATCTCCCCGAATTAAGGTATGGACTTATGCTGCATAGATATCTATTTTTGAGAGCTACCGTTAGCTTCAGCACTGAAGAACGAGAGCCCAAAAGAACTAAAGCTTCGTCTTCTTTTCTGTCTGATAAATACCGTTGTCTTCGGCCCCTTCAAGTTTTTTTTTTAACCATCATCTAAGGGCCAAACTTACCTTGGGAAGCCTTTTGATCATCTTTTTTCCATTTTTTACCTGTTTTGTAATATTGACAATGGGAGGGCTAGACGTAAAGTCACCGTCATCATTTATTTTGTCCTTATGTCTGATTTAGATCCACAATCATTTGAGCCATGACTATAATGACCGCATTTGAAGCAGGTTAGATGTATTCCTTCATATTCCAGACGTCTGAGCTTGCCCTCGAGGAAAATCCAAGGCGTTAAAGGACGTGTCATCCGCAAGACATAGGCGTGCGTACTTACCTCTTGCAGCTAGCACAGTTGTAGAATCTACTCACTGTGGTTTTCCAGTTAACAAACCCAGTTTCATCAGGAATTCCTCATTGAAATACTTGATAGAGATTAGATATGTGCAAAAGAATTGGGAGCTGCCCGGATAGCCTAGAATTGGACCAGATCAGTCTGGAATAAACAGTTCCCATGGGGACCAGTCTAGTTCCCAGTTCCAATTTAGTGGAATCGGTGAGGTCCAATTCCCAATTCTAGGTGTGGAACCGCCACCCACTCACTCAAATCAGACCGGTATATATATATACTTAAAAAAATGAAATTACATCTTAATTTATTTAATTATTTTGAGTATTTGGACATTATTGAAAATTTTTATCTCTTGGGTTTGTAATAGGATTAACCTCTTACTTTTTTTATTTATTATAATAATCAATTTACTTGCTTTCTTAGCCAAAACAAAATAAATAAATGAAAAGGAAAGGGAGGACCGATTGGAGATGTTGTGAGGCTTTGTCGCCATGATACCAAATAAAGAGCTAACGGCTCATTTTAATTGATGAATGCAATTTTGTAGGAATTGAGGATTGGTTCTATGGATCCACCTAATTCCATACCGGACCGGCAGTCCAGTCTCGAGTGGATCCATGGAGTTAACAGGGGTTCCTTTTTCATTTTTTGGAATTGATTTTTAGTGGGCAGTTCCCGATTCTAATGTGAGAATTACTCTCCTGGACCATGCTCACCCCTAAAAGAGATATTAAGGAACCTAACCCAAGTTGCGACCCTATCAATCTTCGCCTCATTTGGGTCAAGATTGGCCTGCCGTCTCCTGATTGCCAAGTAATGATCAAAGATCATTTAAGGCCCTTCCCATAGTACAAAGTGGCAGTCCTTCGACCGAGAGAATTTTGCTATGGAAGAAATCATTTCCAGTATTAATTACAGTCAACTCTCCTTTTGGGGACCAAAGTTTCCAAAGTTTCTTCTGAAGCAAATTGTATCCCACATGATAATTACAGATTGGCACCAAGGTCGTGCTATCTTGGCTTCTCCTCCTTGCTTAACTTCAGAATTGGGACATCCTCACAAACCATTGGTTGCTCAGCTACGACTTAATCGTCAGATACTTCAATGCCCGAATCCTCAAATGCTGCTTCGGAACAAGGCTATGTAGTATTGCTTCCTAAAAGAGACTCCCGATAAAAGAATCCTTATTGGTTTCAACATCCACTATTCGAACATCCTTTATTTGGACGGAAAGGACACTTGCTATATATCCAATAACAGTTTGCACAAGATAGTTTCAGCATCATTAAAATTCTCAAGGTTTTTCTCAACACATATGGCACCCGTTATAGTAATTCATCTCGACTGATAGATGTGGAGGCACTTTTTTTATGTAACAGCTAATTTAACATTCGAACTATAACATTAAGCATGCTTGGGTGAGATTAGGATGGGTGATGTCCTAGAAAAGTGCCCATCTACATGTCAAAGGACAAAATTGTGAGGTTCGGTATAAGAAGGGCTAAAATGAGACAATCTCAAGTCAGTTAATCCAAAGATGCCATAGTTCAAAGCTTAAATCAAACTGCAATGTCATGCAATTGGTTGGTGCTCGAGAGTGCAATGGCAATAAATATTGTTTTGCTATATAAAAAATACATATGTTCTCTGGCTGGATTTGAGCATCCAGTTTGATTAGGTAGGGCTACCTAATAGCCTCCTTAATATTACTTAGCGAACGAGTTGTATTTCCGATTTTCACCATTTGTTGTTCTTACTGAGCCACTATATCGGAGAAATATCGTTGCAGGGTGTCTTTGCTAAAATTACATGTTAGGATAATAACCCCGAATTTTTGTCTATTTTACAACTGAGTACCTCAATTTTTTTTATTCAATTGATTTCAATTTCTCTAGTGCAGCTTCATATGAGGCCTTTGTTTGAATCGTGGATGAAAAATGCCATGCTGGACACTACCTCTATTAAATAGCCATTATCTTTTGAGATAATGCCACATCAACAGAGAGATATTGCATGGTTAGAATTGTCCAAGCTAGCACACTCTCTCCACATCACCCAACACCATCATAAAAGCAAAACAATTTTTGTTGAGTACACAAGCCACGTCGGCAATTGTGCCTAACTTGTGCCTTGAATAAGTGAGCCACTTTATTTAACGGAGCTCTTACAGTGAGATAATTTAAAATTGAGATACTTGATTGAAAAAAAAGGTACTAAATCATGACACTAATAAAAGTTCAGCTATTTGCACTATCATGACCTTCATTTGATCAATTTTGTTTTTAGGCATTCATTTTTTTTTGTCATCAATGTGAAATTGCGAACCTCTTAAGTAATGTAATGTGCATATAAGTGATGCAAATTAAATGGTTTATGAGTTAAGTATTTACAAAAAAATTATAAAATCTCTAGTAAAACAAAGTGATGCGTGGTTTAGACATGCCATACAGACTTGATATTTCATAATTTTATCTAGAAAAATTGTCCAAAAAGTCGTAAACGTCCGGCGGCCAATTCGGTTATAAACATTTTTATTTGCCAACTTACTAATTTTGTCCTAAACCTTAATTGTGCCAATTTAGTTCATACATTTTGATCATTTGACAATTTAGTCATGAACATTTTAACAATTTGCCAGTGTAGTCATCCCGGTTTATTTTGGCTAGATATCATTAGCGTGGACAATTTTTGCAAATATTTTAAAAATATTTATGAATTTTTTATTTATTCTTTCCTCATTTTCATTTTTGCTTTTTCATTTTATACAAGGCTGGCGGGGGTGGAGGGCTGACGACCCTATGTAAAAAGAATAACAAAATAAAAGAATGCATATAAAAGAATACCATATCATTTATATAAAAATTTGCAAAAACTTTAAAAATTTTGTAAAAATTGTCCATGCCAACAAATATCTAGCCAAAATTAGCTAAAATGACTACATTTGGAAAATTATTAAAAGGCTTAAGAGTAAATTGACAAATGGTTTAAAAAATGTTTAGGACTAAATTAACACAATCAAAAGGTGAGGAATGGATTAGCCACCATATAATAGATTTAAAAATAAACAGTACAACTGAAATATTTACGACATAATTGGTTATCGTATAATATATTTAGGGTTTTTTGGAAAATGTTTTGCCTTTGCATGCATATACCTAATGGATCTCTCATTAGGATAGAGTATTATACTAATAAACAATTAATTATTTTATGTGGACAATGAGTCTTCTTGTACCTTTTTTTTGGTCGAACTTCTTGAACTTATAATAGTTTCGTTATCGAACAATGGTCAAACATGAACGTAAACTAGAATTTATATATGATATCTTCACATTTCCCTTTTCATCTTCATTAACCCCACTTTATTTTTCTTGTTAATCTAGAGTACATGTAGTTAGAATGTTTTAAATATGTTTGTAGTTCTTTGTCATCAATTCTGAAAATGTGAGCATATCAAGTGTCCTATTCTTTCTCAACTTTGTCTTTAAGACCAAATATCAAATTTATATTTCCTCATTGATCTTCAATCCTCAGTCTAATATACAAGGAATATGATCATCACTTTTGAAAATGGAATCATCAAAAGCTATAGTGCAATCTGACGGTAATGCCTAAAATCCGTCGATTTTGACCATTAGAAATTTTCAAGACCGCTAAGTCAAATACTCAATAGCATCAACCCATTTTAGTAAGAGAAACATTGATTTATGAAAGTCTCTGACACATGCAACAAACGTCTCCCTTATTCCCTCTTATTCTTGCTTTCCCTTATTCTCATAGACACGCTCACCACACACGAGACCTAGCACTTCAATGGAACACATATTCATTTGCCGCCTTTAAAGATGGGATGAGACCCAGTATCACATATCTCTGGAATACATTCACCGCCATTTGCGTAGACTTGGTGCTTCTATGGAACAAATATACATTTGCCATCTCTAA
Organism: Corymbia maculata; assembly: GCA_014182735.1. Lineage (NCBI taxonomy): Eukaryota > Viridiplantae > Streptophyta > Magnoliopsida > Myrtales > Myrtaceae > Corymbia > Corymbia maculata. Next base: position 22,999,376 of record CM024686.1, on the reverse strand, counting down.
AGACGGGATGAGACCCGATATCATACATCTTTGGAATACAAGTGCCTCCTCCTTCTACAGCTTGATAGACAGCAATACCTCAAAAGAAGAGAGTTTGAGAAATTTATCAATGCATTTCTACATTTAAAAAATAATAATAATAATAAATGAGAGATGAAAGAAACCTACCCCATTTCTGAGTATTCTTAGGTATGATTGTGCAGAGAGTTTTTAAGAATTATAGAAAGGAAATTTGGGCTTGATTATTAGGGATAGCTGTGGAAGATATGTGTCGAGTCTTGTCGAAGTGGATTTATAAAGATGTTTAAAGAATGATACTTTTGGTGTTAGAATGAATGCAAGATTTGAAATTGAATGAGTAACAATTAACTTAGACATATTCATATTTAGCCTGCTAATATGGGTTTTAATTGAAATGCGAACTTGCTTTACTAGGTTAGACAATAAATACTTGGTATGAAATTGGATAATTCAAGATTTTCTTACCACAATTTGAGCATTTCTTGGATAGTTGCAGATTCTCCCTCCATTATATAAGAAATCATACCTAATATGTATGTATTTTTCGTTAGAAAAATTCTATATTTTTTCTCTAAATATCATTATTTGACCCGATTAAAATATGCAAAAATTCAATCACATCACACAAACTGCAAAGAGTGAATATTAGAAATCCAACTCCTTGGGTTTTAAGCTTTTCCTCTTCAATGGCTGTTAGTTTGCGCGACTTGCCAAGGAACTTAATTCGGATATTTTGGAGTCTTTATTTATCATAAAGAAAAATTTTGAATTTGGCATGTAAATTCTTATTCAGGAAAAGCGTCCTTGATTTTCTTATCGTTATCATTTTGTTGAGCATATATGAAAATTTTGTCACCCATGAAAAAGATAAAAATAGTTAGAAAAATACATTTTATTGTCGATTAATAAAAAAGATTATTATCACCACTAACTCTTTACTTCATGTATTTACTAATTCTTGTCATTCATCCAACCTTTAGGAAACGTTTGGTCTTTCGGATTTCTATTAAGGATAGGACCGGTAGAATATGATATGAAATCTAGGGATTTTTATTATATCCTTTCCATATTTTGGTAATTGCAATAATAAAATCGGATATATTCATTTCATATCATATATTGTTTGGTATAATCTACATACTAGATAAATGAACCAATTTTTATTTGAAATTAAGATGGTAAAAATCGCTCACGATATTATTTTCTGTTTTATTTTACTCTCTTTTTAATTAGTTTATTTTTTATTTTTTTCCCCTTCAATCATTCCATAAAAATATTTTATTAAATAGAAAACTATACTAATACACATACAATACTAAAACACACTAAAACATGTAATATATATATATATATATTTATTTATACACATATATATATATTGAATTTATATTATAAGATAGAATTAAATTCGATTTTGATGTTGACTTGCTCTTCATCTTCTCCTCACAAAATGAATTGGACTTTGACTTCATTGTTGCAAATAAATCCTTAAAATTGTTAAAGAAATGTCCTTAAATTTGAGCAGAACAATGAAGTTATGGGTTTGAATGAATAGGAAATATATCGGATTTTGAGACGTGATATTACTTTTTGTAAGGATTTATTTGCCTCACGAAATTGCTAATGATTACCGACGAATTTCCTCCAACATATATAGGTCTTAATGAGACTAGTAGATAGTAATTCTAATATTTCTCCAAAGTCTCTCAAGGGAAACAATCGAAAAAGATGGCTGTAGTTTTGGAAAGAAGACTTGAAAAAACACTAATAATTTGTTTTCTCAAAACTAACACATTTATTTCATTCTTAATAAACAAAGACAACTCTTCGAAAAAGGTTGCAAAACGAACAAGTTCGATTTCAAAGGTTCTCTAGAAAGACTTAAGAAATTCGTAATAAAATAAATAATAAATAAAAATAAGAGTAACTCTTTTGTGAACAGTTGCACTATTTGAATAGGAAGTTATAGTTAATTTTTTTTTATAAAAGATAATTCCTAATTTAAATAAAAATTATTGCTAGTGCCAAATCTTGTCGACGTGTGTACTCACATCTTTTCGATGTGGGACAAAGCACTTCTTAGCAACATGATCTACTTAATTTCTTAGCGGAGCAACAAGCGTGGGTTGCATTTTCAATTTACACAGTTCGTTGTTCTTACTTGAGCCATTGTATTGGAGAAATATCGTTGCATGGTGTCTTTGTTAAAATTACTTGTCGAGATATGACCCTGGAATTTTTGACTGTTTTACAACCCAGTACCTCAAATTTTTTTATTCGATCGATTTCAATTTCTCTAATCGCGGAAGAAAAATGCCATTGTGGACGCTGTGGGCCTGTATGGTAATGCTCCCAAGAACAACTGATTCTGTTCTTTTATTCCTGAGAGTGGATTTTTTGTTCTCGGGAACAAATCTGTTCCCTAGAACAGGTTTGGAGTAGAATCAAGAATAAAGAAAAGTTGATTATCGCTCCTGGGAACAATTTTGAGAATTAGTTTTTTTTTCTCTCTTTTTTCATTTTTTTCCCCTTCCCTTTCTTCTTCTTCTTTCTCTTCCTCCTCCTGCCCCATTAGCACCCATCGCTGCCCATGGGCTGCCGTTGGCGAGCGGCCGAGCGAGGCTCGGCTTCGCAGATCTGGGCAAGGCCGAGCCTCGCCATGCTGGGCAAGCCTCACCCGGCCGCCACTGGCAAGGCTCGAGCTTGCCCAGGTAGTGCGAGGCCAGGCTTCACCCTGGCCTGGCAAGGCCGAGCCTCGCTGGGCTAGGTGAGCCCCGCTCGGCCGCCATCGGCGAGGCTCACCCGATCGCTTGCCCGCGATGGCGGCGAAGAGGAAGAAGCGGAGAAAAAAAGAAAAAGAAAAAAAAAGAAAAATATAACAAAAAGTATTAAAAATTAAAAGAATCAAAAGATTGGAAATTTTTACCAACTGCATTTCGGTTCCGGAGTAAAAATTTTAAACAGTTTATCAAACACTTTAAATACTCATAATTTGTTCTCGGGAGTAGAATAAAAAAAATAATTTCCGATCGAACTGTTCCCGGGAATAGAATCATTGGCATGCAGGCTCATACTCAAGACATACGTTAAACACAATTAACGACATGGCTTTCTTACTCAATAAAAATTGTTTTGCTTTTATTACGGTGTTGGATGATGAGGAGAGAGCATGTCGGCTAGGAAGATTCTAACCGTGCAATATTTTTTTGTTTATGTGCCATTATCTATAAAGATAATGGCTATTAACGGTGATAGAAGTGAGCCACTTTATTTAGCGGATGCCTCACAATGAGCTAATTTAAAGTTGAGGTACTTAACTAAAAAAAAAAAAAGTTAGGTACTAAATTATAAATCTGATAAAATTTAAGCTATTTGCACTATCATGACCTTTATTTGATCTATTTTGTCTTTGGACATTCATTTTTTTGTCGTTAACGTGAATTTGCGAACCTCTCGAATAATGTTGATATGCATATAGGTGATGAAAAAAAATGTTTAGGACTATATTAACACGATCGAAAGGTTGGGAGTGAACCATCCGCCGTACGATAGATTTATAACTAAATTGACACGGTTGAAAGATTTACAACTAAATTGGCTATCGTACAATAAGTTTGTGATTTCTTGAGCAATTTTTCCCCTTTGCATATGTATACCCTAATTTATGGATCGCTCTTAGGATAGAGACATTATATTAATAGAAAAATATTTATTTTAAATGGAGGACTAGTCTTGTCGTACCATTTTTTTTTTTTCAAACTTCTTGTATTTATAATAGCTTCATTATCCAATGACGGTAAGTCCAGAATGAATCTTTGATATCTTCACATTTTTCTTTTCATCTTTATTGTCGTCACTTTATTTTTCTTGTTAATCTAGAGGAAATGTTGTTAAAATGTTCTAAATACGTATGTAGTTATTTGTCATCAATTTTGAAAATGCGACCATATCGAGTGTCCCATTCGCTCTCAATTTCGTCTTTAAGACCAAATATCAAATTTATATTTCCTCATCGATCTTCAATCATCAGTCTAACATATAAGGAGTACGATCATCACTTTCGATTACCGAATCATCAAAGGCTATAGTGCAATCTGACGGTAATGCCTAAAATCTATCGATTTTGACCATCGGAAATTTTCAAGACCACCGAAAGACAATTCAAATACTCAATGGCATCGGTTCATTTTAGTAAGAGCAACATTGATTTATGAAAGTCTCCGCCACATGTAGCATACCTCTCTCTTATTCCCTTTTATTCTTGCTTTCTCTTATTCTCATAGACACGATCATGACACACATGAAACCTAGTGATTATTTGGAACACATGTACATTTGCCGTCTTTAAAGATGGGATGATACCCGGTATCACACTGCTCAGGAATACATCGGACGCCGCCGTCATCGACTTGGCGCTTCGGTGGAACACATATACATTTGCCATCTTTAAAGATGGGACGAGACCCGTTATCACAACTCTCTGGAATACAATAGCCTTCTTGTGCTCGAGAGACAGCAAGACCTTAAAAGAAGAGAGTTTGAGAAATTTATTAGTGTAGTTCTACCTTTAAAAATAATAAAAGATGAGAGATGAAATAAACCTACTAGATTTCAACCCGAGAGAGAGAGAGAGAGAGAGAGAGAGAGAGAGAGAGAGAGAGAGAGAGAGAGAGAGAGAGAGCTACCTGATGTTATCGCCAATAGAATGATCAACGCGCCGAGCTTAGCTTGACCCTTCTCCATTTCTGAATATGATGACTTGATTGTCTTAGGTATGATTGTGCAAAGAGTTTTTTAGAATTATAGAAAAGAAATTTGGGCTTGATTATTAGGGATAGCTGTGGAAGATATGGGTCATGAGTCGTGGGTTTATAAAGATGTTTAAAGTGTGATATTTTTGGTGTTAGAATGAATGCAAGATTCAAAATTGAATGAGTAGTAATTAACTTAGACATATTCGTCTTCAGCCCGGTGATATGGGTCTGTGCGAACTTGGTTTACTAGGTTAGACAATAAATGCTCACGGTATGCAATTGGATAATTCAAGATTTTCTTACCACAATTTGAGCATTTCGTGGATAGTTGCAGATTCTCCCTCCAATATATAAGAAAACATACCTAATATGTATGTATTTCCTCGTTAGGAAAATGCTATATTTTCTCTCTAAATATCATTATTTGTCCCAATTAAGATATGTGAAAATCGAATCACAACGCACAAAGTGCAAAGTGTGAATATTAGAAATCCAATCCATTTGGTTTTAAGCTTTTCCTCTTAAGTGGCTATTAAATTGCATGACTCGTACGAACTTAATTCGAATATTTTGGAGCCTATAATTATCATAATGAAATTTTTTGAATTTGGCATCTAAGTTCTTATTCAGGAAAATCATCTTTGACTTTTTTGTCGTTTATCATTTTGTTGATCATATGTGAAACTTTTGTCGCCCATGAAAAAGATAAAAATAGTTAGAAAAATACATTTTATTGTCTATTAATAAAAAATATTATCATCACCACTAACTGTTTGCTCTATTTATTTATTAACTCATCACCACTAACTGTTCGCTCTATTTATTTATTAATTCTTGCCATTCATCCAACCTTTAGGATACGTTTGGTCTTCCGGATTTATAACCAAGACAGGATCGATAGAATATGATATGAAATCCAAGGATATTTCCTTTTCACTTTTTGATAATTGCAATAGTAAAATCGGATGTATTCACTTCACATCATATATTGTTTGGTACAATCTACATATGAATATAAATGAACCAGAAATTTTTCCAATTGAGATGATGAAAATCACTTACGATATTATTGTCTATTTTATTTTATTTTACTCTCTTTTTAATTAGTTTCTTTTTTATTTTTTTCCCCTTCAATCATTCCATAACAAAATTTTATTAAATAGAAAATTGTACTCGTACACGTAAAATACTAAAACACACTAAAATATGCAATAAATAAATAAATAAATAAATAAATAAATAAATAAATAAATATATATATATATATATATTGAATTTATATTATAAGATAGAATTAAATTCGAATTTGACTTTAACTTGCTCTTCTTCTTCGTCTTTTCCTCACAAAATGAATCGGACTTTGACTTCATTGTTGCAAATAAATCCTTAAAATTGTTAAAGAAATGTCCTTAATTTTGAGCAGAACGATGAAGTTATGGGTTTGAATGAATCGGAAATAAATAAGATTTTGAGACGTGATGTCACTTTTTGTAAGGATTTATTTGCCCCATGAAATTGCTAATGATTACCGGAATTTCCTCCAAGATATACAGGTCTCATTGAGACTACTAGATAGTAATTCTAATATTTCTCCAAAGTCTCTCAAGGGAAACAATCGGAAAAGATGGCTGTAGTTTTGGAAAGAAGACTCGAAAAAACACTAATCATTTGTTTTCTCAAAACTGACAAATTTATTTCATTCTTAATAAACAAAGAAAATTCTTCGAAAAAGGTTGCAAAATGAACAAGTTCTGTTTCAAAGGTTATCTAGAAAAGACTTATGAAATTCGTAATAAAATAAATAAAAATAAGAGTAACTCTTTTGTGAACAATTGCACTATTTGAATAGGAAGTTATAGTTAATTTTTTTTTATAAAAGATAATTCCTAATTTAAATATAAAAATTATTGCTAGTGCCAAATCTTGTCCACGTGAGTTCTCACATCTTTTTGATGTGGGACAAAGCACTTCTTAGCAACACGGTCTACTTAATTTCTTAGTGGAGCAACAAGCGTGGGTTGCATTTTCGATTTGCACGGTTTGTTGTTCATACTTGAGCCACTGTATTGGAGAAATATTGCCACATGGTGTCTTTGTTAAAATTACTTGTCGGGATAAGAACCCGGAATTTTTGTCTTTTTTACAACCCAGTACCTCAATTTTTTTTATTCGATCGATTTCAATTTTTCTAATCGCGGAAGAAAAATGCCATTGTGGACTCTATCACCGTTAATAGCCATTATCTTTATAGATAATGGCACATCAACAGAGAGATATTGCGCAGTTAGAATCGTCCCAGTCGACATGCTCTCTCCTCATCATCCAATACCGTAATAAAAGCAAAACAATTTTTATTGAGTAAGAAAGCCATGTCGGCAATTGTGTTTAATGCATGTCTTGAGTAAGTGAGCCACTTTATTTAGCGGAGGCCGCCTCACAGTGAGTTAATTTAAAGTTGTGGTACTTGACTAAAAAAAAAAAAAGTTATGTACTAAATTATAAATCCAATAAAATTTAAGCTATTTGCACTATCATGACCTTTATTTGATCTATTTTGTCTTTGGACATTCATTTTTTTGCCGTTAACGTGAATTTACGAACTCTCGAATAATGTTGATATGCATATAAGTGATGAAAAAATGTTTAGGACTATATTAACATGATCGAAAAGTGGGGAGTGAATCATCCGTCGTACGATAGATTTATAACTAAATTGGCACGGTTGAAAGATTTACAACTAAATTGGCTATCGTACAATAAGTTTGTGATTTCTTGAGCAATTTTTCCCCTTTGCATATGTATACCCTAATTTATGGATCGCTCTTAGGATAGAGACATTATATTAATAGAAAAATATTTATTTTAAATGGAGGACTAGTCTTGTGGTACCATTTTTTTCAAACTTCTTGTATTTATAATAGTTTCATTATCCAACGATGGTCAGACGGTTCGTAACTTTTCACCCCATTTATTTACTAATTCTTGCCATTTATCCTACCTTTAAGGGATATTTTCTCTTTCCTAAATATCCTTAACTAATTGTCATACTTCTCGTGCTCATAGAAAATTACATAAGTCGACAGTCCTATTATATCTCTCATGTAATTAATATTAAGATTCTAGAGTTTTCCATCCTATAACAAGATTCCTAAAATATTTCAGTATTGAGATATTTTCTCTTTCTAGGTGTACTTAACAATTTATTTGTAAAGTAAATTTTTATCAAATTTTCGTCATATAAGTCAATAATTGAAATATGTATTGATTGAGTCATTTGCCTAATCTTTCGAAGGTTAGTTTCTTTGCATGCACTTGGCATGTGTACAATTGCTAGTTATTTACTAATTATTACCTTCATGCATGTTATTGACGTCAAACATTTTCCCCAGGTGAATTTCACTCAATTCGCAAAATATAGATTAGACTAGACTATATAGGCATCTATTTTCTTAAATCAAATTAGCCATTAATACTATCATATGTCTTACAAATGATGAGTAAGTTTGGAGAGAGAGAGAGAGAGAGAGAGAGAGAGAGAGAAGGGGGGATAATAGAGCTACCAAATTTTGGAGAAGTCATGGAACCACATTACGAGCATCTTCCATGGTGACTACTAATGACAAGGATAACTAGACTGAAGTTATGTTGTTTATGCAAGGTTGTTAGTTGTAGGCAAATTTATTCACCACAATGGGAGCATAAATGCTCCCTACAATCGAAGAAAAGCATCAACAAATATTTTTTGGGAGAGGAAAGAAAAAGAAAACGAAGCAGAACAATTGAGAGCCCATAGGTGAAGTTGCAAAAGGAGAAAATATTGAGTAGGGCTATTTGGCCACATCAATAGTAGGTCACTTCATTAAGCTCTTGTCACGTGTCCATAAAAGTCCCATTGTCAGAGTTTTTGAATCTACTTTCCCCTCCGTAATTGAGCTCATTTCTAACCAAAACAAAGGTGTCTTGGTTGTCTCTCACTTGCTCTTCACTCCCTCTTGTCATGTTCTCAGGCATTTCAAACGACAAAGTCTTTCTCTCTCTTCACTCAGATTACTCCGAAGGTCTCCTCTTCGCTCCCAACCACGTCGTTGCCTCCACCTCCATTGCGGCCTCCACTATTGCCTCCAAGAGTGAAAGCAATTTTTGTAGAAATCTACACAATACCTTTCAATTCCTCTTGGTTAGATACCAATCCTCCACTAGTATTATTGAATGCCTCAATTTTGTAATTTGACATCGATGACTGCAATAGCATGGAAAAACTTGATATTTTTATCCCCCAACTGTAGCTATTGATGCCTAGAATTTGGATACCAGTATATTTTCTTTCTGCAATAAGACATCAATCTAACTCTTTTTCCAATTACAATTCAAGTTTCAACAAAAAAGGATTTGTACCTTCCTTAAATGCCTTTCGGATGCCTCCTAGTCTAAACAAGAGATGCCTTTTCTTTCTAAATATATTGCCAAAGACATTGTGATTCCACTCCTTTTGAGTTTAATTTTGAGTTGAGACATGGCACTATGAAACGGCAATTCATCATTCCAATTAAGCTTTGCAAAATCAATTAATGAATGCTTCAAAACGAAATTGACGATCTATCGAAGGTGGTCTCTTGGGATGCAGAGAAAGCAAGAGAGGATGATGGTTTGAATTCACTCTAGAGAGCACTCAAACTATTGCATTGCCAAACAACACCAACCAAGAGAGATTATAGATTGCTTTGTCAAGGTGTTTGAACACTCAATTATAGCCACGCCATGTAAATTTTAATCCCACCCAAGCTAGATCAATGAGACAGCGTCTATCGATCCATTCTCTGAACTTGATCCATTTTATAATGTTGGTCAGTGCACCCCCCTTTCTTTTCATCCAAAGATGCAATGTCATTAAATCGCCAATGACCATCCAAGGTAGTATTATTATCATTGTCATTGTAATTGTTATTTCTTTCGGTTGATCCGTCAACTATATTTGGTTAGTTCACTGAGTTTGACATATACAACATTTAAACCCCAGATATGAGTATTCCCCCTTTTTCATTTGAACATGAATAAATTGAGGATACTAATTCTATAGTAAAGAAGTGTCCCGCCATAATAACCAAAATCTTCCCGAAATCTCTCTTGTGGGCTTGTATGATGATAGGCTCGGTCCATTTAGAGCTTATTCTAATCAAGTTCAAAGCCTTTAAACATTATGGGCTAAACCCAACTTGATTACATGCTTGGTCAAATTTTTCTTGGATATTGGCCCAATCCACACGATTAATTTAGGTCCATCACTGCTGCAGGATGTGCCACGTAAGTGCCAAAAATTAGGAAATGTACACTCAAGTGCCAAGATTCGAGCAAAAATGATCAGTTAAGTGCCAACGGCTAGAAAATTTGGCCAAAATACCAACGTTGCACTTTTCCAGCTGGTTGAGGTCGAAACATCGTCATTTTAGGCGCCAACATGGCCAAATAAGCCCAAAACGACGTCATTTTGAGTACTGACGTGGTTAGATCAGCTCAAAATGATGTCGTTTTGACTTTAATTAAATTTTTATATAAATATTATTTAAATAATATTAAAAACGAAAATTAAATGTTTTTTTTTTAAAAGGGTAGAGGACAGGCTCGCTTGAATCTCGTTATCATCTAATAAGGCTTTCTTAGTACTTTTTGGTTCAACTTTTGAGATGAGCGCCAAAGTACCGGTGATGTCTTTCGTTGAAGATCTTGTCCTGATTTTGTCATCAATTCTCCAATGATGTGATCTTTTGGATGACTGGACTTGTGCTTGCAATTTTTGTTGTATTTGTCCTCAGACTTTGTAGGCTCAAAAGTATTGGAGTTTTCAAGTATATCTACTAAGTTTCAATTTTTTCTTCTTCTGTTTTTTGAGATTCTTTAAGTAGTTGAGTAGGTAATTGTTGATTGCGATCAGATTCTTCTGACGGTTCAAGAGCACTTTCAACAAATTTCATGTTAATTAATTGTTCCACCGTCTAAGTCATCAGAGTCAAAATTAGGTTTTAATGCTATAACTTTCTTACCTTTTACATCGCCCTTGTCGTTCAGACATTCTTCTTCACAAGACTGAAGAGTTCCAATTAGCTCATCCACTGAGAGTGGTGAGGTCCATTGTGTTTCTTGAATTTACATCTTGATGTTGTTCTATTCTTTCGACAGTCCTCAAAGAATCTTGTTCACCTTCATTGGATCTGACATAGGCTGACCTTGATATGCCAGACCATTGACAATATCTGTGAATCTACTAAACATGTCGGTAACAGATTCTTTTGGCTTCATTTTGAAGGTTTTATATTATTGGAGAAGAATGTTTATTCTTGTCTCTTTAATTCGATCAGTTCCTTCATATGTTACATGCAACCTGTCTCAAATTTCCTTTATTGTTTCACACGTGGAAATACGATTATATTCATTAGGAGATAATGCGTAATATAAGGAATAAATAGCTTTAGCATCTAATGCTTCTCTTTTGAGTTTACCAGCTTCAGTGATCATTTCATATTCTAGTTTCTTGCTATCTCCATCTTTTGATGATGAAAGCGCTAAAGGTTTGATTCCTCTTTGTACTACGTCCCATTCCAAGAGATCTTTGGATCAAATGAAAGCTTTCATTTTGTTCTTCCAGATGTTGTAGTCCTTTCCATCAAAGTATAGAGGCCTTGTATCACTTTGTCATTCCATGAATGTTGGAGCAATATTGCTAGCCATGATAGATCGTTAGCTCATAAGTTAAAAGTACTTCAGAAATAAAGAACAACCTAGCTCTGATACCAATTGTTATAGCTAGTACGATCACGTAGAGGGGGTGAATAAGTGATATTACGGAATATGTATAAAAATTTGAAAACCAATATTGCAACAGAACAACTTCGATGAGTCATGCTTAGATCTCACAAGTATGCAAGTGTTCTATTTTATAAATTAAAGAGAGTAGAGAGAAAATTGCACACAAATGTTTATAGTGGTTCATCTTTGATAAGCCTATGTCCACTCTCCCGCAATAACAGCTTATTCGCTGGATTCCACTATTTGGACCAATCATAGTTTAGAAGATTCGAAGAACAAATTTGTGCTTGTGAGATCAACTCCTCATGCACTCTCAACCTCCAAGTAGTTACACACAGTAGCACACTAAGACAAAAGTATTTGATCAAAAATATTCTTTGAAACTTTGGATTATAAGCTTTTGTTCTTGTTGCATTTGCTTTTGCGTTATGCTTTAAGACCTCTTTATGTACTCCTCTCTTGTCTAAGCTGACTATTGGACATCATCTTGGAAGAATTCTTCAGCCAATCCGCCCATTGACCCGAATCTTCAACAAGATTAGATTGCTTCCGAGTTGCCACGAATAAAGTTTCCATAAGATACTGCTGCTCATACAACAGTTCGAGTTTCCATAAGTTGAGTACATTGATTTGAAAACAAATCACCTCTAATTTGACATCCTAAATCCTCGAGATATCTAAATAGATTTTCATGAAGAACTTCCCATTTTAGAATGTCTTATATAAGGTAAGAAATCCAGTTGATATTCACTAGCCATTGTATGGAATTATCCATTTCTTCTTAGCCGTAAATCATAACAAATGTAGAAAGAAATGATTATACTTTGACCAAGGTTCTGATTGATAAGATTTGATGACACTTTATCACACTTTCCATTTGAAAAAAATTAGAAACCTAGTTTAATTCAATGGATAAGTTTTGTTAGTTTTCAAAACTTCTTTAGGAAATGTTTTCTCAACAAATTCAAAAGCTTCTCTCGTCCCCTAGGCCAAAGTTTAGCAGCTAGAACAGCTAGAGCATAAGGAAATTCGTGCTTCTGTTCGTGCTGTTGGCCAACAATCTTGTTACTTTACCACCTGCTCATTAACATGAGAAAGATCACCAATGATGTTTATGAGTTAAGTATTTACAAAAAAAATATAAAATCTCTAGTAAAACAAAGTGATGCGTGGTTTAGACATGCCATACAGACTTGATATTTCATAATTTTATCTAGAAAAATTGTCCAAAAAGTCATAAACGTCCGGCGGCAAATTCGGTTATAAACATTTTTATTTGCCAACTTACTAATTTTGTCCAAAACCTTAATTGTGCCAATTTAGTTCATACATTTTGATCATTTGACAATTTAGTCATGAACATTTTAACAATTTGCCAGTGTAGTCATCCCAGTTTATTTTGGCTAGATATCATTAGCGTGGACAATTTTTCAAATATTTTAAAAATATTTATGAATTTTTTATTTATTCTTCCCTCATTTTCATTTTGTCTTTTTCATTTTATACAAGGCTGGCGGGGGTGGAGGGCTGATGACCTATGTAAAAAGAATAACAAAATAAAAGAATGCATATAAAAGAATACCATATCATTTATATAAAAATTTGCAAAAACTTTAAAAATTTTGTAAAAATTGTCCATGCCAACAAATATCTAGCCAAAATTAGCTAAAATGACTACATTTGAAAAATTATTAAAAGGCTTAAGAGTAAATTGACAAATGGTTTAAAAAATATTTAGGACTAAATTAACACAATCAAAAGGTGAGGAATGGATTAGCCACCATATAATAGATTTAAAAATAAACAGTACAACTGAAATATTTATGACATAATTGGTTATCGTATAATATATTTAGGGTTTTTTGGAAAATTTTTGCCTTTGCATGCATATACCTAATGGATCTCTCATTAGGATAGAGTATTATACTAATAAACAATTAATTATTTTAAGTGGACAATGAGTCTTCTTGTACCTTTTTTTTTTTTTGGTCGAACTTCTTGAACTTATAATAGCTTCGTTATCGAACAATGGTCAAACATGAACGTAAACTAGAATTTATATATGATATCTTCACATTTCCCTTTTCATCTTCATTAACCCTACTTTATTTTTCTTGTTAATCTAGAGTACATGTAGTTAGAATGTTTTAAATATGTTTGTAGTTCTTTGTCATCAATTCTGAAAATGTGAGCATATCAAGTGTCCTATTCTTTCTCAACTTTGTCTTTAAGACCAAATATCAAATTTATATTTCTTCATTGATCTTCAATCCTCAGTCTAATATACAAGGAGTATGATCATCACTTTTGAAAATGGAATCATCAAAAGCTATAGTGCAATCTCGACGGTAATGCCTAAAATCCGTCGATTTTGACCATTAGAAATTTTCAATACCGCTAAGTCAAATACTCAATAGCATCAACCCATTTTAGTAAGAGAAACATGGATTTATGAAAGTCTCGACACATGCAACATACGTCTCCTTATTCCCTCTTATTCTTGCTTTCCCTTATTCTCATAGACACGCTCACCACACACGAGACCTAGCACTTCAATGGAACACATATTCATTTGCCGCCTTTAAAGATGGGATGAGACCCAGTATCACATATCTCTGGAATACATTCACTGCCATTTGCATAGACTTGGTGCTTCCATGGAACAAATATACATTTGCCATCTCTAAAGACGAGATGAGACCCGATATAATACATCTCTAGAATGCAAGCGCCTCCTCCTTCTACAGCTTGATAGACAGCAATACCTCAAAAGAAGAGAGTTTGAGAAATTTATCGTGCATTTCTACATTTAAAAAATAATAATAATAATAAATGAGAGATGAAAGAAACCTACCCCATTTTTGAGTATGATGGCTTGATTGTCTTAGGTATGATTGTGCAGAGAGTTTTTAAGAATTATAGAAAGGAAATTTGGGCTTGATTATTAGGGATAGCTGTGGAAGATATGTGTCAGGAGTCTTGTCGAAGTGGATTTATAAAGATGTTTAAAGAATGATACTTTTGGTGTTAGAATGAATGCAAGATTTGAAATTGAATGAGTAACAATTAACTTAGACATATTCATATTTAGCCTGCTAATATGGGTTTTAATTGAAATGCGAACTTGCTTTACTAGGTTAGACAATAAATACTTGGTATGAAATTGGATAATTCAAGATTTTCTTACCACAATTTGAGCATTTCTTGGATAGTTGCAGATACTCCCTCCATTATATAAGAAATCATACCTAATATGTATGTATTTTTTCGTTAGAAAAATTCTATATTTTTTCTCTACATATCATTATTTGACCCGATTAAAATATGCAAAAATTCAATCACATCACACAAACTGCAAAGAGTGAATATTAGAAATCCAACTCCTTGGGTTTTAAGCTTTTCCTCTTCAATGGCTGTTAGTTTGCGTGACTTGCCAAGGAACTTAATTCGGATATTTTGGAGTCTTTATTTATCATAAAGAAAACTTTTGAATTTGGCATGTAAATTCTTATTCAGGAAAAGCGTCCTTGATTTTCTTATCAGTTATCATTTTGTTGAGCATATATGAAAATTTTGTCACCCATGAAAAAGATAAAAATAGTTAGAAAAATACATTTTATTGTCGATTAATAAAAAAGATTATTATCACCACTAACTCTTTACTTCATGTATTTACTAATTCTTGTCATTCATCCAACTTTTAGGAAACGTTTGGTCTTTCGGATTTCTATTAAGGATAGGACCGGTAGAATATGATATGAAATCTAGGGATTTTTATTATATCCTTTCCATATTTTGGTAATTGCAATAATAAAATCGGATATATTCGTTTCATATCATATATTGTTTGGTATAATCTACATACTAGATAAATGAACCAATGTTTATTTGAAATTAAGATGGTAAAAATCGCTCACGATATTATTTTCTATTTTATTTTACTCTCTTTTTAATTAGTTTATTTTTTATTTTTTTTTCCCCTTCAATCATTCCATAAAAATATTTTATTAAATAGAAAACTATACTAATACAAATACAATACTAAAACACACTAAAACATGTAATATATATATATATATATATACACATATATATATTTATACACATATATATATTGAATTTATATTATAAGATAGAATTAAATTCGATTTTGACGTTGACTTGCTCTTCATCTTCTCCTCACAAAATGAATTGGACTTTGACTTCATTGTTGCAAATAAATCCTTAAAATTGTTAAAGAAATGTCCTTAAATTTGAGCAGAACAATGAAGTTATGGGTTTGAATGAATAGGAAATATATCGGATTTTGAGACGTGATATTACTTTTTGTAAGGATTTATTTGCCTCACGAAATTGCTAATGATTACCGACGAATTTCCTCCAACATATATAGGTCTTAATGAGACTAGTAGATAGTAATTCTAATATTTCTCCAAAGTCTCTCAAGTGAAACAATCGAAAAAGATAACTGTAGTTTTGGAAAGAAGACTTGAAAAAACACTAATAATTTGTTTTCTCAAAACTGACACATTTATTTCATTCTTAATAAACAAAGACAACTCTTCGAAAAGGTTGCAAAACGAACAAGTTCGATTTCAAAGGTTATCTAGAAAGACTTAAGAAATTCGTAATAAAATAAATAATAAATAATAAATAAGAGTAACTCTTTTGTGAACAGTTGCACTATTTGAATAGGAAGTTATAGTTAATTTTTTTTTTTATAAAAGATAATTCCCAATTTAAATAAAAAGTATTGCTAGTGCCAAATCTTGTCGACGTGTGTACTCACATCTTTTCAATGTGGGACAAAACATTTCTTAGCAACATGGTCTACTTAATTTCTTAGCGGAGCAACAAGCGTGGGTTGCATTTTCAATTTACACAGTTCGTTGTTCTTACTTGAGCCACTGTATTGGAGAAATATTGCTGCATGGTGTCTTTGTTAAAATTACTTGTCGAGATATGATGTCACGCCCCGAACCCCGAGCACGCGACAACCCCTTCTCTTGGTCGATTGAAAGCGACGTCCCAGGATTCGTCGACGACCATTCATTTTAATCTTTTGTTATGCGCAAGCGAAGACGAACCATCCCCAGTCCAACAATCAATCAATCAATCAATCAGGGATAGAGGGATGAATAACAAGAACAACCATCACTACTCATTTACACAATTTACTGGATTAACCAACGGAGGATCGTCTTTTGAATTACAAGCCCGACAAAAGGGGCCGATCCATCCTCTAAGCCAGGCAAAAAAAAAACTAGGCTAATCCAGCTATACCGAATGAACCCTCGGGTTCAACACCACGGTCACTCGGACCCATTAAACTCGACTCCGTTAGGTCGATCACCGGAGAAGCGGGCGGGATTCTCCACCGCGGGTGCGCCATTCTAGGGGCCTGAAAAATGTTAACCACGACGGGTTGAGATAAAATCTCAGCGAGTTCTTCCCCCTAAGCCCCGGTTAGTACACCAACTCAACCTGGGGTATCTCTCCGTAACCACCCCTCACTCAACCCAACAACAAACAACCAACAACCCGCAAGCAACCAACGGACGGGGGCAACCAATAAACAATTAATCGGTTCGCATGCAACCTTACCCGGCATGCCATACCCTGCACGTAAAACCTCATACAGCACAAGCAATGCAACCAACAATCAAAAGTCGATTCGCATGCAACCTTACCCGGTATGCCATACCCTGCACGTAAAACCTCATACAATACAAGCAATGCAACCAACAATCATATAGTCGGTTCGCATGCAACCTTACCCGGTGTGCCATACCCTGCACGTAAAACCTCATACAATGCAAGCAATGCGACCAACAATCATATAGTTGGTTCGCATGCAACCTTACCCGGTATGCCATACCCTGCATGTGATAAGTCAGCACAATACACGCAATGCACATGGCCGTTAGATGATGCAGTTCATCAATCACATGCGAATCGCACCATAAGCGATCTCACCTGGCCATTGCCATACCCTGCACGTTATCAATTCATGCGTGCGTGCCATAAATCATGATGTGATCACCTCATGCATAATCGGAACCAGTGATACCATATTTCTCATGCACTCTTGCATCCACACGTGTTCCGATTATTACTGCCCCTCGGGCTACAACCGAACTCCCGCCGGTGTCTACTGGCATAGCCAGGCATCGCCCTCCCCCATGAGGCGCGGCTACGTCAAGGGACCCCCGCCCAAGACGGCATTCCCGAAGGAGCATGGGCCCGGCCTCTATCGCGACTCCGCATCCGGCTCACAATTGAGGCGCCACGGCGCTACGGCGCCTTTCCTCCGCAGAGACACAACCGTGCCCTTCCGTGCCCTCGCCGGGTTTCCGATAAATCGGACTATCACCCCCCGAACTTCGGCCGGGGCGGCGGGTTCAACTTAGTGATCACGCAAGCATGCCATCACAACCGATTTATTATCTTTGAGCATTAGCCAATGCACACTTGCTTGCATATGAAACCTCAAATCCTTTCTCATAAAAGCAATCCATTTCCAATGTCCCTCGGACAAACCATTTTTCTCACATTTCTCATAAAAGCGGTCCATTTTCAGTGTCCCTCGGACAATCACTTCCTTTCTCATAAAAGCAATCCATTTCCAATGTCCCTCGGACAAATCATTTTCTTTCTTTTTGTGAAAATCACACGATTCAAGTGGATGCTTATGAAATGCTATATCCAATTTACTTCATATGATCAAGGCACATGAAATTATGCACAATTTCACTTCCGGATGAACAGTGCCGTGAACAGTGCATGTGAACAGTAATCCGTGAATATTAATTAATGAACAGTAATCCGTGAATAGTAATTTCCGAAATTCAATTAATAATAAATTAAATTCAGAAATTAAACAAAACATTGATTAAACACAATTAATCAATCAATTAAGCTAAACAAGCTTAATTATCACATAAACCACACATAATCAACATTTAAGCATAATCAAGCATAATTAAGCAAGATTAAGCTAAGCTAATCTTAATCAACTATCTAACCACCTATCTTAGGGCTAATAAAACTTAATTAAACACCCTAATCATCCCTTAGCACTAATTAACCCAACCCTAAGCAAGTTTAGGCACTAAATAGGGATTAGGAGCTAAACTCACCCGTTAAGCGGGCCGGCGACACCGGCGTGGCGGCGGCGACGAACCCGACACCCGGGGACTTCTCCCACGACACTCCAAGGCGGTCCCGAGACGGAAATCACAGCAAAAGCTTCTGCTCACACCCCCAACTTCGAAAAACAAAGCCTTTGCAGAGGAGGACGGGGCCGACCGGAGTTGAACGGGCTGCCCGGAGCTCCGGCGAGCGGTGGGCCAGCGACCAACGGCACCTGGGGTTGAGGGGGAACCACTTGTGGCTGGGATGGGTGGTGGTTTGGCCGGTTTAGTCGGTTCGCATGCAACCTTACCCGGTGTGCCATACCCTGCACGTAAAACCTCATACAATGCAAGCAATGCGACCAACAATCATATAGTCGGTTCGCATGCAACCTTACCCGGTATGCCATACCCGCACGTGATAAGTCAGCACAATACACGCAATGCACATGGCCGTTAGATGATGCAGTTCATCAATCACATGCGAATCGCACCATAAGCGATCTCACCGGCCATTGCCATACCCTGCACGTTATCAATTCATGCGTGCGTGCCATAAATCATGATGTGATCACCTCATGCATAATCGGAACCAGTGATACCATATTTCTCATGCACTCTTGCATCCACACGTGTTCCGATTATTACTGCCCCTCGGGCTACAACCGAACTCCCACCGGTGTCTACTGGCATAGCCGTGCACGCCCTCCCCATGAGGCGCGGCTACGTCAAGGGACCCCGCCCAAGACGGCATTCCCGAAGGAGCATGGGCCCGGCCTCTATCGCGACTCCGCATCCGGCTCACAATTGAGGCGCCACGGCGCTACGGCGCCTTTCCTCCGCAGAGACACAACCGTGCCCTTCCGTGCCCTCGCCGGGTTTCCGATAAATCGGACTATCACCCCCCGAACTTCGGCCGGGGCGGCGGGTTCAACTTAGTGATCACGCAAGCATGCCATCACAACCGATTTATTATCTTTGAGCATTAGCCAATGCACACTTGCTTGCATATGAAACCTCAAATCCTTTCTCATAAAAGCAATCCATTTCCAATGTCCCTCGGACAAACCATTTTTCTCACATTTCTCATAAAAGCGGTCCATTTTCAGTGTCCCTCGGACAATCACTTCCTTTCTCATAAAAGCAATCCATTTCCAATGTCCCTCGGACAAATCATTTTCTTTCTTTTGTGAAAATCACACGATTCAAGTGGATGCTTATGAAATGCTATATCCAATTTACTTCATATGATCAAGGCACATGAAATTATGCACAATTTCACTTCCGGATGAACAGTGCCGTGAACAGTGCATGTGAACAGTAATCCGTGAATATTAATTAATGAACAGTAATCCGTGAATAGTAATTTCCGAAATTCAATTAATAATAAATTAAATTCAGAAATTAAACAAAACATTGATTAAACACAATTAATCAATCAATTAAGCTAAACAAGCTTAATTATCACATAAACCACACATAATCAACATTTAAGCATAATCAAGCATAATTAAGCAAGATTAAGCTAAGCTAATCTTAATCAACTATCTAACCACCTATCTTAGGGCTAATAAAACTTAATTAAACACCCTAATCATCCCTTAGCACTAATTAACCCAACCCTAAGCAAGTTTAGGCACTAAATAGGGATTAGGAGCTAAACTCACCCGTTAAGCGGGCCGGCGACACCGGCGCGGCGGCGGCGACGAACCCGACACCCGGGGACTTCTCCCACGACACTCCAAGGCGGTCCCGAGACGGAAATCACAGCAAAAGCTTCTGCTCACACCCCCAACTTCGAAAAACAGCACTGCAGAGGAGGACAGGGCGACCGGAGTTGAACGGGCTGCCCGGAGCTCCGGCGAGCGGTGGGCCAGCGACCAACGGCACCTGGGGTTGAGGGGGAACCACTTGTGGCTGGGATGGGTGGTGGTTTGGCCGGAAATGGAGAGAAACGGAAGAAAAGGCGGAGCTGTGCAGAGGGCGACGCTACAGTAGGCAGTCCGGAAACAGCCGACTTCCGGCCACCGTACGGATCGGAAGGCAGCTTCGATCGACGAACGGCTGACGCCATCCGTACGGATTCTCTCTCCCGAGCGCAACGGTGGGTGGCACGCCCCGAGATTCTACCGGGAAGGCAACGAACAACTCCAATTTCGGTGAGAGGTCGAAACCGAAACTGCAGGAAGGCAAGGGAAGAAGGGGAGAGAGGGGCTGCGATTTTGGAGAAGATGAAAAGGAGAGAGAGAGTGAAGTGAAGGCTGAAGGATAAGCCTTATCTAAGCCATCAAGGCTTGCCCCACTTGCCAAACAATGACCTCATCTTATCTCTCTTCCTTTTTTGACTTTTCTTCAAAATATCCAAGGGCATTTTGGTCATTTCCACCTTGCACATTTCTCAATCTGTCCTTGGGCTGAAAATGGAGGATGGGCCTAGGAAAAAGGCCGGAAAATGAATAGGAACGGGCTCGGGAATTTATTGGACTCGAATTGGCTCAGGTTTAGACAATGGGCTAGGAAGGGTAAAGGGTCGGTTTGGCCCAACGGGCTCACTTGCTTGCCTCGGGCCTTCCATGGTGGCTGTCCCACCTTGGGCGTGAGGCCCACACTATTCTTGCCCGGCCCACATCCTCATAGGCTCTGTTTCTCGGTCCAAAATCCCTTTCTCAAAACTTGGCTCGACCGACTCCGTCGACTGTCAAGGAAGCATCATCCAAAAGTCCACCCCGGACGTTCCCGAAAATTCGAAGTCCAATCTTGGATTCTCATGCCTTGTCAATTTCGCCCGAATGCCATTTTGGTACTACTCAGACTGACAGGCGGCTTCGAGGATTCACGTGTAACCGACTCATGCCAATTCACATTCAAGACTTCTCGACACATAGACGTCCTTGACTACATGAAATTGCGAATGATCGATTATTATTTCTAAGTACACGATTATCAAGGATCGACATAGGGCCATTCACGGGTTCGATAACAGTAGACGGAATCACCCGTCATCCCATTATTTCTGTCCGCGAATCGACTTCTAGTCGTCCCTGAAATCGGCCTGCATGACTACAGGATCGTCCTTACGCAAGTCTCACGGCCGAGTCGTTTTCCTGTGTCAAGTTCTTTAGTCGCACGAGTTCGTCCTCATTAGCCTTTCCCCTCAAGGTCAATATCTCAAGAGTGATCAATTCCGAGTGAGATCAACCAACAATGCATTGGCGAAATTAACGTTCATTCCTCCTTCAAAGGGCTCGAATTTCGGGACGTCACAATTCTTCCCCCCTTACAAAAATTTCGTCCTCGAAATTTGCAATCACCAAATCCTCAAAAAGATGGGCGTGCTGATGCTTCATCACTTTCTCACTTTCCCCATGCAGCTCTCTCTGTTCCATGATGTTGCCAAATCATTTTAACCAAGGCGATAGTCTTGTTTCGGAGTACTTGCTCTTTACGGTCCTCTATTCGTGTCGGCCTCTCCACGTACGACACTTTGTCATCTACGTCCAGTTTTCTCAAAATTCAACATATGATTCGGGTCTGGTTCATACTTTCTCAACATGGACACGTGGAAAACATCATGTACTTGAGCAAGTTTCGGTGGCAATGCAAGACGTACGCTAAAACATGTACCTTGTACTTAACTTTCCTTTCTAGCCAAATTTGGAAGTACCCCTCATCGGCGATACTTTCAAAAACACATGATCGCCTACCTTAAACTCCAACGGTCTACGATGCTTATCTCGTACAACTCTTCTGACGACTCTGAGTGGTCTTTCGTCCGACTCAGATAGTCTAAACTGCATTCAATAACTGCAAAACCGAATTTTGAACCAACGATTCCCAGTTCTCTGACCTCGTTCCACAAACTGAAATTCCACAAACTTGATCATATTACGGCTATACCATTCCGATAAAATCTCATCCCACAAGCACTCTCTTTTTGCACAAAGTGCATAGTTCAATTCATTTCTCGCCCTTTCGACATCCTAGAAGCCCCGCTAGGAGTCGCTCCTTGCTTAGGCACTCGGCCCCGCGACCACTCCCTACTCTCGTCGATCAGTCATTATGGGCATCTTCGAACTACACTACTACTAGTCCCTTTTAGACATGCACCATCTCATAGGGGTATTATCCGCTTTGGCCTGTCCCATACCAAGCCTCACGGTTTTAACCTCGTCTGAGCACGTCAAAGTGCAAAACTTTCTTCAGCTCATCAATCCATGAGTTCGTTTCCACGGAGTCACTTATTGACACTTGAAATCGATTCACCGAATTTCTATCGAACCACTATCCGAATTCCACAAACCACCGATTTTTCTTTCAACATTCATTTCACGTCCATTTAATAACCAAACCAAGAATTCGCCTCAACCACATGAAAATTAGTGCAAACCAAATGTCATTTATCGCACTAAAGACTTTTGAATACTTCTTCAAATCCTTTCTGATTGACCGTCCGTCTGCGGATGGTACGCCGTACTATACTGCAATTTTGTTCCCAAAGCCGACTGCAAACTTTTTCAGAAAGTTGCCACAAACTTAGGATCACGGTCAGATGTGATCGTCACTAGAACTCCATGTATGCGCACAATCTGATGTACGTACAACTCGCATACCTATCCAATGTAAAATCTTTTCTTACCGCAATAAAGTAAGCCGACTTCATCAATGGTCAACTACTACCCAAATCGAGTCATTGCCTTGCCGACTCCTTGGCAATCCCATCACAAATCCATCATAATGTGTTCCCACTTCCACTCGGGAATCTCAACTATGATGAGCTTCCAACAAGATCGCTTCTATAAGTTCTGCATCTTTCGGAACGCACAATCATCCTCAAACACTTGAAAGTCTGCTTTTCTCTTTGCCTGATCCATCTGCAGGATCTTAAGAATTTCAGAATCCATCGCTTGGGCACTCTTAATCCTGCTTTGCATCTCGGGTTCCACCTTGAGAGTGGCCATTAGACTAGCAAGTGGGCCAACCTCAATTTTAAAATCTCGAGTCCTCAACTCCCTCCAAGAGAATCTATTCTCGTACCCTCATCTCGTGCAATTATCGACTTTCGACTAAGCGCATTTGCTACTTTATTCCCTTTCCCGGATGATACAAAATTTCACAATCACAATCCTTAAGAAGTTCCATCCATCATTGTTGAACATGAGGCAAAGATGATCACCGCTAATTCCAAATCATGCATTGGATAGTTAAGCTCGTGAAGCCTTAATCAAGTCGGGATGCGTATGCAACCACCTTGCCATGTTGCATTAACACACAGTCTAGTCCTTCATACGACGTGTCACTGTAGATCTCGTACCCACTAGTTCCAAACGGTATTGTCAGATCAGGTGCGGTAGTCAATTTACTCTTGAGCTCTTGGAAACTACGCCCGCACTTGTCCGTCCAATTAAACCTCTCATCTTTCTTTAACAACCTCGTCAATGGCATGGCCATCGCAAAGAAACTTCTCCATGAAACATCTGTAATATCCCGCCAATGCCAAGAAACTTCGAATCTCAGTTACCGTCATAGGTCTCGACCAATTCCTGATTGCCTTGATCTTAGTCGGGTCAACGACAATCCCTTCACCTGAAATTACATGCCCTAAAAATGCCATGCGAGATAGCCAAAACTCGCACTTGCTAACTTAGCATAAAGTTCATGCTTCCTCAAGGTCTGCAGTACTGATCTTAAGTATTTCTCATGATCCTCGGGACTCCGCAAGTACACCAGAATATCATCAACCCTTGGCAATTGATACTTGTTCTTAATCGTCACTTGATTAAGCTGCCGGTAATCAATGCAGAGACGCAAAGACCGGTCTTTTTTTTTTTTTTTCTTACAAACAAGACGGTGCTCCCCAAAAGAGACGCTCGTCCTAGTGCGTCGCACCTTCGTTCTTTCATTCGACAAGGCCATCCTATAAAGCGCCTTGGAAATCGGTTCAATCCCTGGGGCCAACTCAATCACAAACTCAATTTCTCTCTCTCGAAGGCAATCCCGGCAATTCTTCGGGAAACCCGTCCATGTACTATTGTATTATTGCAATATCCTCCACATTTGATCCTTCTACCAGCGTATTTGCCACCAATGCCAAATACTCTTGACACCCAGATTTCCACAACCAAGTCACCTCAAGTGACGAAATTAGAAGAACGGAGGATTCTCCTCGATTTCCCACACACTCAAAACGACCACCTACTACTGGGTTAAACTGAATTGTCTTTCCATGACAATCTACCGTATGCAATGACTTCCTCGTGACCTAGTTTCGGGCAGTCAGCTTTCCTACATAATTCTTTCTGTCTGGTGGGATGGGATTCCTTTTCCCCATTATCGGTCCCTTCCCGAACCGACGATTGTACTATTAGGCACGAACCGCGAGCCAGATGCGGTCGCCCTCTTGATCATATTCTTCTCTATCACTAGGCCCTTTTGTACATCTCATCAAAACTCTTCTCAAGTTCAAGGGTACCAGCCGGGCTTTCAATTATGGATTCAAGCCATCTCTAAAATGTCTCACCCTATCCACAAGGTCCTTTACCAATCTCGGCGCATACTTGGCCAACTCGGCGAACTTCGCCTCATACTAATCCATTGATATCCGATTCTAACAAAACTGTTGGAACTCTGCCATCCTTGACTCTCTCACACTATCCAAGAAGCACTTCCCATTGAAAGCTTCAAGAAAGGCACCTCAAATCTGAGCCGTGCCTTCAGGGAACACTCCTCCTTGAGAGGCTTCCCACTCAATAATAGCATTACCTTGAAGCTGATGAGCTGCCAAAAGCACTCTGTCTGACTC
Organism: Corymbia maculata; assembly: GCA_014182735.1. Lineage (NCBI taxonomy): Eukaryota > Viridiplantae > Streptophyta > Magnoliopsida > Myrtales > Myrtaceae > Corymbia > Corymbia maculata. The sequence goes on along the minus strand of CM024686.1, from coordinate 22,973,868 downwards.
TGAACACCCCAGCACCAAAACAGTCCTCTCACTATCCCTTATCCAAACGGTCGCAGCTTCAGGGTCGCCCACGCCACTAACCTCGGTGGCTTCAGTCTCAGGAATTGCTCTACCAGTCTAGGTATCGGTCTCTCACAGACCTCTCCTCTCACTAGGGAAACCACAAGGACCACAGCAAAAGCACTCAGCTTGCTGCCCTAACAAGGTCTCTAACGCCGGCGGGATCCCGTCTAACTTAGGATCCGCCGCGCGCTACCCTAGCACCGGCCCGACCGACGCGCCCTACGCCTAAGGGCTCTCTCTCTGCTTAGGATTGCTCATCACTCTAGACTATGAGCAACTCGCCACCACACAAAGCCACACAAGGCCACAAGGGCAATCACAGGCACATAATATAAAAGCCATCCCTATCTCACTATTCCAAAAATCCCACGCACCTTATTACTCCAAGTCTCAACCTCGCCCGATACCAAAACCGACGGGGATGTCACGCCCGAACCCCGAGCACGCGACAACCCCTTCTCTTGGTCGATTGAAAGCGACGTCCCGTGACTCGTCGACGACCATTCATTTTAATCTTTTGTTATGCGCAAGCGAAGATGAACCATCCCCAGTACCCAACAATCAATCAATCAATCAATCGGGATAGAGGGATGAATAACAAGAACAACCATCACTACTCATTTACACAATTTACTTGGATTAACCAACGGAGGATCGTCTTTTGAATTACAAGCCCGACAAAAGGGGCCGATCCATCCTCTAAGCCAGGCCAAAAAGAAACTAGGCTAATCCAGCTATACCGAATGAACCCTCGGGTTCAACACCACGGTCACTCGGACCCATTAAACTCGACTCCGTTAGGTCGATCACTGGAGAAGCGGGGCAGGATTCTCCACTGCGGGTGCGCCATTCTAGGGGCCTGAAAAATGTTAACCACGACGGGTTGAGATAAAATCTCAGCGAGTTCTTCCCCCTAAGCCCCGGTTAGTACACCAACTCAACCTGGGGTATCTCTCCGTAACCACCCCTCACTCAACCCAACAACAAACAACCAACAACCCGCAAGCAACCAACAGACACGGGGGCAACCAATAAACAATTAATCGGTTCGCATGCAACCTTACCCGGCATGCCATACCCCGCACGTAAAACCTCATACAGCACAAGCAATGCAACCAACAATCAAAAGTCGATTCGCATGCAACCTTACCCGGTATGCCATACCCTGCACGTAAAACCTCATACAATACAAGCAATGCAACCAACAATCATATAGTCGGTTCGCATGCAACCTTACCCGTGTGCCATGCTCATACAAGCAATGCGACCAACAATCATATAGTTGGTTCGCATAACCCGGTATGCCATCCGCACGTGATAAGTCAGCACAATACACGCAATGCACATGGCCGTTAGATGATGCGGTTCATCAATCACATGCGAGTCGCACCACAAGCGATCTCACCTGGCCATTGCCATACCCCGCACGTTATCAATTCATGCGTGCGTGCCATAAATCATGATGTGATCACCTCATGCATAATCGGAACCAAGTGATACCATATTTCTCATGCACTCTTGCATCCACACGTGTTCCGATTATTACTGCCCCTCGGGCTACAACCGAACTCCCGCCGGTGTCTACTGGCATAGCCAGGCATCGCCCTCCCCCATGAGGCGCGGCTACGTCAAGGGACCCCGCCCAAGACGGCATTCCCGAAGGAGCATGGGCCCGGCCTCTACCGCGACTCCGCATCCGGCTCTGGCGAGGCGCCACGGCGCTACGGCGCCCTTCCTCCGCAGAGACGCAACCGTGCCCTTCCGTGCCCTCGCCGGGTTTCCGATAAATCGGACTATCACCCCCCGAACTTCGGCCGGGGCGGCGGGTTCAACTTAGTGATCACGCAAGCATGCCATCACAACCGATTTATTATCTTTGAGCATTAGCCAATGCACACTTGCTTGCATATGAAACCTCAAATCCTTTCTCATAAAAGCAATCCATTTCCAATGTCCCTCGGACAAACCATTTTTCCCACATTTCTCATAAAAGCGGTCCATTTTTTCAGTGTCCCTCGGACAAATCACTTCCTTTCTCATAAAAGCAATCCATTTCCAATGTCCCTCGGACAAATCATTTTCTTTCTTTTGTGAAAATCACACGATTCAAGCGGATGCTTATGAAATGCTATATCCAATTCACTTCATATGATCAAGGCACATGAAATTATGCACAATTTCACTTCCGGATGAACAGTGCCGTGAACAGTGCATGTGAACAGTAATCATGAACAGTAATCCGTGAATAGTAATTAATGAATTTAAATAATTAAATGAATAGTAATTTCCGAAATTCAATTAATAATAAATTAAATTCAGAAATTAAACAAAACATTGATTAAACACAATTAATCAATCAATTAAGCTAAACATGCTTAATTATCACATAAACCACACATAATCAACATTTAAGCATAATCAAGCATAATTAAGCAAGATTAAGCTAAGCTAATCTTAATCAACTATCTAACCACCTATCTTAGGGCTAATACAACTTAATTAAACCCTCCTAAACCAGCATTAACACTAATTAACCCAACCCTAAGCAAGTTTAGGCACTAAATAGGGATTAGGAGCTAAACTCACCCGTTAAGCGGGCCGGCGACACGGCGCGGCGGCGGCGACGAACCCGACACCCGGGGACTTCTCCCACGACACTCCAAGGCGGTCCCGAGACGGAAATCACAGCAAAAGCTTCTGCTCACACCCCCAACTTCAAAAAACAGCACTGCAGAGGAGGAAGGGGCTGACCGGAGTTGAACGGGCTGCCCGGAGCTCCGGCGAGCTGGTGGGCCAGCGACCAACGGCACCTGGGGTTGAGGGGGAACCACTTGTGGCTGGGATGGGTGGTGGTTTGGCCAAAAATGGAGAGAAACGGAAGAAAAGGCGGAGCTGTGCACAGGAGGCGCTGCACAGTGGCGGTCGGAAACAGCCGACTTCCGGCCGGCCATACGGATCGGAAGGCAGCTCCGATCGACGAACGGCTGACGCCATCCGTACGGATTTCTCTCCCGAACATTTTGGTGGGTGGCACGCCCCGAGATTCCACCGGGAAGGCAACGAACAACTCAATTTCGGTGAGAGGTCAGAAACTGAAACTGCAGGAAGGCAAGGGAAGAAGGGGAGAGAGGGGCTGCGATTTTGGAGAAGATGAAAGGAGAGAGAGAGTGAAGTGAAGGCTGAAGGATAAGCCTTATCCAAGCCATCAAGGCTTGCCCCACTTGCCAAACAATGACCTCATCTTCTCTCTCTTCCTTTTTTGACTTTTCTTCAAAATATCCAAGGGCATTTTGGTCATTTCCACCTTGCACATTTCCCAATCTGTCCTTGGGCTGAAAATGGAGGACGGGCCTAGGAAAAAGGCCGGAAAATGAATAGGAACGGGCTCGGGAATTTATTGGGCTCGAATTGGCTCAGGTTTAGACAATGGGCTAGGAAGGGTAAATGGTCGGTTTGGCCCAACGGGCTCACTTGCTTGCCTCGGGCCTTCCATGGTGGCTGTCCCACCTTGGGCGTGAGGCCCACACTATTCTTGCCCGGCCCACATCCTCATAGGCTCGTTTCTCGGTCCAAAATCCCTTTCTCAAAACTTGGCTCGACCGACTCCGTCGACCGTCAAGGAAGCATCATCCAAAAGTCCACCCTTGGACGTTCCCGAAAATTCGAAGTCCAATCTTGGATTCTCATGCCTTGTCAATTTCGCCCGAATGCCATTTTGGTACTACTCGGATCGACGGGCGGCTTCGAGGATTCACGCGTAACCAACTCGTGCCAATTCACGTTCAAGACTTCTCGACACATGGACGTCCTTGACTACATGAAATTGCGAATGATCGATTCTTATTTCTAAGTACACGATTATCAAGGATCGACATAGGGCCATTCACGGGTTCGATAACAGTAGACGGAATCACCCGTCATCCCATTATTTCTGTCCGCGAATCGACTTCTAGTCGTCCCCGAAATCGGCCTCGCATGACTACGGGATCGTCCTTACGCAAGTCTCACGGTCGAGTCGTTTTCCCTGTGTCAAGTTCTTTAGTCGCACGAGTTTCGTCCTCATTAGCCTTTCCCTCAAGGTCAATATCTCAAGAGTGATCAATTCCGAGTGAGATCAACCAACAATGCATTGGCGAAATTAACGTTCATTCCTCCTTCAAAGGGCTCGAATTTCGGGACGTCACAATTCTTCCCCCTTACAAAAATTTCGTCCTCGAAATTTGCAATCACCAAATCCTCAAAAGATGGGGGTGCTGATGCTTCATCACTTTCTCACTTTCCCCATGCAGCTCTCTCGTTCCATGATGTTGCCAAATCATTTTAACCAAGGCGATAGTCTTGTTTCGGAGTACTTGCTCTTTACGGTCCTCTATTCGTGTCGGCCTCTCCACGTACGACACTTTGTCATCTACGTCCAGTTTTCTCAAAATTCAACATATGATTCGGGTCGGTTCATACTTTCTCAACATGGACACGTGGAAAACATCATGTACTTGAGCAAGTTTCGGTGGCAATGCAAGACGTACGCTAAAACATGTACCTTGTACTTAACTTTCCTTTCTAGCCAAATTTGGAAGTACCCCTCATCGGCGATACTTTCAAAAACACATGATCGCCTACCTTAAACTCCAACGGTCTACGATGCTTATCTGTACAACTCTTCTGACGACTTTGAGTGGTCTTTCGTCCGACTCAGATAGTCTAAACTGCATTCAATAACTGCAAAACCGAATTTTGAACCAACGATTCCCAGTTCTCTAACCTCGTTCTATAAACTGGAGTTCCACAAACTTGATCACATTGTGGCTATACCATTTCGATAAAATCTTATCCCACAAGCACTCTATTTTTGCACAGTGCATAGTTCAATTCATTTTTGCCTCTTTCGACATCCTAGAAGCCTACCGGGAGTCGCTCCTTGCTTAGGCACTCTGGCCCCGGCGACCACTCCCTACTCTCGTCAGATCAGTCGTTATGGGCATCTTCGAACTACACTACTACTAGTCCCTTTTAGACATGCACCATCTCATAGGGGTATTATCCGCTTTGGCCTGTCCCATACCAAGCCTCACGGTTTTAACCTCGTCTGAGCACGTCAAAGTGCAAAACTTTCTTCAGCTCATCAATCCATGAGTTCGTTTCCACGGAGTCACTTATTGACACTTGAAATCTGATTCACTGAATTTCTATCGAACCACTATCCGAATTCCACAAACCACCGATTTTTCTTTCAACATTCATTTCACGTCCATTTAATAACCAAACCAAGAATTCGCCTCAACCACATGAAAATTAGTGCAAACCAAATGTCATTTATCGCACTAAAGACTTTTGAATACTTCTTCAAATCCTTTCTGATTGACCGTCCGTCTGCGGATGGTACGCCGTACTATACTGCAATTTTGTTCCCAAAGCCGACTGCAAACTTTTTCAGAAAGTTGCCACAAACTTAGGATCACGGTCAGATGTGATCGTCACTGGAACTCCATGTATGCGCACAATCTGATGTACGTACAACTCTGCATACCTATCCAATGTAAAATCTTTTCTTACCGCAATAAAGTAAGCTGACTTCATCAATCTGTCAACTACTACCCAAATCGAGTCATTGCCTTGCCGACTCCTTGGCAATCCCATCACAAATCCATCATAATGTGTTCCCACTTCCACTCGGGAATCTCAACTATGATGAGCTTCCAACAAGATCGCTTCTATAAGTTCTCGCATCTTTCGGAACGCACAATCATCCTCAAACACTTGAAAGTCTGCTTTTCTCTTTGCCGATCCATCTGCGGGATCTTAAGAATTTCAGAATCCATCGCTTGGGCACTCTTAATCTGCTTTGCATCTCGGGTTCCACCTTGAGAGTGGCCATTAGACTAGCAAGATGGGCCAACCTCAATTTTAAAATCCGAGTCCTCAACTCCCTCCAAGAGAATCCATTCTCGTACCCTCATTGTGCAATTATCGACTTTCGACTAAGCGCATTTGCTACTTTATTCGCTTTCCCGGATGATACAAAATTTCACAATCACAATCCTTAAGAAGTTCCATCCATCATTGTTGAACATGAGGCAAAGATGATCACCGCTAATTCCAAATCATGCATTGGATAGTTAAGCTCGTGAAGCCTTAAGCGTCGGGATGCGTATGCAACCACCTTGCCATGTTGCATTAACACACGTCTAGTCCTTCATACGACGTGTCACGTAGATCTCGTACCCACTAGGACCAAACGGTATTGTCGAATAAGTGCGGTAGTCAATTTACTCTTGAGCTCTTGGAAACTACGCCGCACTTGTCCGTCCAATCAAACATCTCATCTTTCTTTAACAACCTTGACAATGGCATGGCTATCGCAAAGAAACTTCTCCATGAAACATCGTAATATCCCGCCAATGCCAAGAAACTTCGAATCTCGTTACCGTCATAGGTCTCGACCAATTCCGATTGCCTTGATCTTAGTCGGGTCAACGACAATCCCTTCACCTGAAATTACATGCCCTAAAAATGCCACGCGAGATAGCCAAAACTCGCACTTGCTAACTTAGCATAAAGTTCATGCTTCCTCAAGGTCTGCAAAGATCGATCTCAAGTATTTCTCATGATCCTCGGGACTCCGCAAGTACACCAGAATATCATCAACCCTTGGCAATTGATACTTGTTCTTAATCGTCACTTGATTAAGCTGCCGGTAATCAATGCAGAGACGCAAAGACCGGTCCTTTTTTTTTTTTCTTACAAACAGTATCAGTGCTCCCCAAAAGAGACGCTCGTCCTAGTGCGTCTGCACCTTCAGTTCTTTCAATTCTGACAAGGCCATCCTATTAGGTGCCTTGGAAATCGGTTCAATCCCAAGGGCCAACTCATTCACAAACTCAATTTCACTCTTAGAAGGCAATCCCGGCAATTCTTCGGAAACCCGTCCATGTACTATTGTATTATTGCAATATCCTCCACATTTGATCCTTCTACCAGCGTATTTGCCACCAATGCCAAATACTCTTGACACCAATTCCCACAACCAAGTCACCTCAAGTGACGAAAATAGAAGAACGGAGGGTTCTCCTCGATTTCCCACACACTCAAAACGACCACCCACTCTTTGGGTTAAACCGAATTGTCTTTCCATGACAATCCACCATATGCAATGACTTCCTCGTGATCTAGTTTCGGCGGTCGGCTTTCCTCACGTAATTCTTTTCGTCGGGTGGGATGGGATTCATTTTCCCCATTATCGGTCCCTTCCCGAACCGACGATTGTCTCTATTAGGCACGAACCGCGAGCGGATGCGGTCGCCCTCTTGATCATATTCTTCTCTATCACTAGGCCCTTTTGTACATCTCATCAAAACTCTTCTCAAGTTCAAGGGTACCAGCCGGGCTTTCAATTATGGATTCAAGCCATCTCTAAAATGTCTCACCCTATCCACAAGGTCCTTTACCAATCTCGGCGCATACTTGGCCAACTCGGCGAACTTCGCCTCATACTGATCCATTGACATCCGATTCTGACAAAACTGTTGGAACTCTGCCATCTTTGACTCTCTCACACTATCCAAGAAGCACTTCCCATTGAAAGCTTCACTAAAAGCACCCCAAGTCGAGCCGTGCCTTCGTGGAACACTCTTCCTTGAGTGGCTTCCCACCAATTAATGGCATTACCTTGAAGCTAATAAGCCGCCAAAACCATTCTGTCGACTCGAACACCCCAAAGACCAAAACAGTCCTCTCACTATCCCTTATCCAAAGGGTCACGGCTTCGGTGGTCGCCCACGCCACTAACCTCGGTGGCTTCGGTCTCGGGAATTGCTCTACCGCCTAGGTATCGGTCTCTCACGACCTCTCCTCTCACTAGGGAAACCACAAGGACCACAGCAAAAGCACTCGGCTTGCTGCCCTAACAAGGTCTCTAGCGCCGGCGGGATCCCGTCTAACTTAGGATCCGCTGCGCGCGCTACCCTAGCACCGGCATGACCAGACGCTGCCCTACGCCTAAGGGCTCTCTCTGCTCAGGATTGCTCATCACTCTAGACTATGAGCAACCCGCCACCACACAAAGCCACACAAGGCCACAAAAGCAATCACAGGCACATAACATAAAAGCCATCCCTATCTCACTATCCCAAAATCCCACGCACCTTATCACTCCAAGTCTCAACCTCGCCCGATACCAAAACCGACGGGGATGTCACGCCCGAACCCCGAGCACGCGACAACCCCTTCTCTTGGTCGATTGAAAGCGACGTCCCAGGACTCGTCGATGACCATTCATTTTAATCTTTTGTTATGCGCAAGCGAAGATGAACCATCCCTAGTCCAACAATCAATCAATCAATCAATCGGGGATAGAGGGATGAATAACAAGAACAACCATCACTACTCATTTACACAATTTTGGATTAACCAACGGAGGATCGTCTTTTGAATTACAAGCCCGACAAAAGGGGCCGATCCATCCTCTAAGCCAGGCCAAAAAGAAACTAGGCTAATCCAGCTATACCGAATGAACCCTCGGGTTCAACACCACGGTCACTCGGACCCATTAGACTCGACTCCGTCAGGTCGATCACTGGAGAAGCGGGGGCTGGATTCTCCCACCGCGGGTGCGCCATTCTAGGGGCCTGAAAAATGTTAACCACGACGGGTTGAGATAAAATCTCAGCGAGTTCTTCCCCCTAAGCCCCGGTTAGTACACCAACTCAACCTGGGGTATCTCTCCGTAACCACCCCTCACTCAACCCAACAACAAACAACCAACAACCCGCAAGCAACCAAATGGAGGGCAACCAATAAACAATTAATCGGTTCGCATGCAACCTTACGCATGCCATACCCCGCACGTAAAACCTCATACAGCACAAGCAATGCAACCAACAATCAAAAGTCGGTTCGCATGCAACCTTACCCGGTATGCCATACCCCGCACGTAAAACCTCATACAATACAAGCAATGCAACATATAGTCGGTTCGCATGCAACCTTACCCGGTGTGCCATACCCGCACGTAAAACAATCAAGCAAGCGACCAACAATCATATAGTCGGTTCGCATGCAACCTTACCCGGTATGCCATACCCTGCACGTTATAAGTCAGCACAATACACGCAATGCACATGGCCGTTAGATGATGCAGTTCATCAATCACATGCGAGTCGCACCACAAGCGATCTCACCTGGCCATTGCCATACCCTGCACGTTATCAATTCATGCGTGCGTGCCATAAATCATGATGTGATCACCTCATGCATAATCGGAACCAGTGATACCATATTTCTCATGCACTCTTGCATCCACACGTGTTCCGATTATTACGCCCCTCGGGCTACAACCGAACTCCCGCCGGTGTCTACCGGCATAGCCGTGCATCGCCCTCCCCCATGAGGCGCGGCTACGTCAAGGGACCCCGCCCAAGACGGCATTCCCGAAGGAGCATGGGCCCGGCCTCTACCGCGACTCCGCATCCGGCTCACAACTGAGGCGCCACGGCGCTACGGCGCCCTTCCTCCGCAGAGACGCAACCGTGCCCTTCCGTGCCCTCGCCGGGTTTCCGATGAATCGGACTATCACCCCTCTAACTTCGGTTGAGGCGGTGGGTTTAACTTAGTGATCACGCAAGCATGCCATCACAACCGATTTATTATCTTTGAGCATTAGCCAATGCACACATGCTTGCATATGAAACCTCAAATCCTTTCTCATAAAAGCAATCCATTTCCAATGTCCCTCGGACAAACCATTTTTCCCACATTTCTCATAAAAGCGGTCCATTTTCGGTGTCCCTCGGACAATCACTTCCTTTCTCATAAAAGCAATCCATTTCCAATGTCCCTCGGACAAATCATTTTCTTTTTTTTGTGAAAATCACACGATTCAAGCAGATGTTCATGTAATGCCACATCCAATTTACTTCATATGATCAAGGCACATGAAATTATGCACAATTTCACTTCCGGATGAACAGTGCTGTGAACAGTGCACGTGAACAGTAATCATGAACAGTAATCCGTGAATAGTAATTAATGAACAGTAAATAATTGAATAGTAATTTCGAAATTCAATTAATAATAAATTAAATTCAGAAATTAAACAAAACATTGATTAAACACAATTAATCAATCAATTAAGCTAAACATGCTTAATTATCACATAAACCACACATAATCAACATTTAAGCATAATCAAGCATAATTAAGCAAGATTAAGCTAAGCTAATCTTAATCAACTATCTAACCACCTATCTTAGGGCTAATACACTTAATTAACCCTCCTAAACCAGCATTAACACTAATTAACCCAACCCTAAGCAAGTTTAGGCACTAAATAGGGATTAGGAGCTAAACTCACCCGTTAAGCGGGCCGGCGACACCGGCGCGGCGGCGGCGACGAACCCGACACCCGGGGACTTCTCCCACGACACTCCAAGGCGGTCCCGAGACGGAAATCACAGGAAAAGCTTCTGCTCACACCCCCAACTTCAAAAACAGCACTGCAGAGGAGGAAGGGCTGGTCGGAGCAAAAACGGGCTGCCGGAGCTCCGGCGAGCTGGTGGGCCAGTGGCCAACGGTTCCTGGGGGTGAGGGGGAACCACTTGTGGCTGGGATGGGTGGTGGTTTGGCCGGAAATGGAGAGAAACGGAAGAAAACGGAAGCTGTGCAGGAGGCGCTGCACAGTGGCGGTCGGAGGACCGCCGACTTCCGGCGGCCGTACGGATCGGAAGGCAGCTCCGTTCGGCGATCGGCTGACCGCCATCCGTACGTAATTTCTCCCGAACATTTTGGTGGGTGGCACGCCCCGAGATTCCACCGGGAAGGCAACGAACAACTCCAATTTCGGTGAGAGGTCAGAAACTGAAACTGCAGGAAGGCAAGGGAAGCAAGGGGAGAGAGGGCTGCGATTTTGGAGAAGATGAAGAGGAGAGAGAGAGTGAAGTGAAGGCTGAAGGATAAGCCTTATCCAAGCCATCAAGGCTTGCCCCACTTGCCAAACAATGACCTCATCTTATCTCTCTTCCTTTTTTGACTTTTCTTCAAAATATCCAAGGGCATTTTGGTCATTTCCACCTTGCACATTTCCCAATCTGTCCTTGGGCTGAAAATGGAGGACGGGCCTAGGAAAAAGGCCGGAAAATGAATAGGAACGGGCTCGGGAATTTATTGGGCTCGAATTGGCTCAAGGTTTAGACAATGGGCTAGGAAGGGTAAATGGTCGGTTTGGCCCAACGGGCTCACTTGCTTGCCTCGGGCCTTCCATGGTGGCTGTCCCACCTTGGGCGTGAGGCCCACACTATTCTTGCCCGGCCCACATCCTCATAGGCTCGTTTCTCGGTCCAAAATCCCTTTCTCAAAACTTGGCTCGACCGACACTCCGTCGAATTGTCAAGGAAGCATCATCCAAAAGTCCACCCCTTGGACGTTCCCGAAAATTCGAAGTCCAATCTTGGATTCTCATGCCTTGTCAATTTCGCCCGAATGCCATTTTGGTACTACTCGACCGACGACGGGCGGCTTCGAGGATTCACGCGTAACCGACTCGTGCCAATTCACATTCAAGACTTCTCGACACATGGACGTCCTTGACTACATGAAATTGCGAATGATCGATTCTTATTTCTAAGTACACGATTATCAAGGATCGACATAGGGCCATTCACAGGTTCGATAACAATAGAGGGAATCACCCATCATCCCATTATTTTTGTCTGCGAATCGACTTCTAGTCATCCCTAGAATCGGCTTACATGACTACAGGATCGTCCTTACGCAAGTCTCACGGTCGAGTCGTTTTCCCAGGTCAAGTTCTTTAGTCGCACGAGTTCTGTCCTCATTAGCCTTTCCCCTCAAGGTCAATATCTCAAGAGTGATCAATTCCGAGTGAGATCAACCAACAATGCATTGGCGAAATTAACGTTCATTCCTCCCTCAAAGGGCTCGAATTTCGGGACGTCACACTTTTATTCCCGAGAGTGGATTTTTTGTTCTCGGGAACAAATCTGTTCCCTAGAACAGGTTTGGAGTAGAATCAAGAATAAAGAAAAGTTGATTATCGCTCCTAGGAACAATTTTGAGAATTAGTTTTTTTTCTCTCTTTTTCATTTTTTCCCCTTCCCTTTCTTCTTCTTCTTTCTCTTCCTCCTCCCGCCCCATTAGCACCCATCGCTGCCCATGGGCTGCCGTTGGCGAGCGGCCGAGCAAGGCTCGGCCGCAGATCCGGGCAAGGCCGAGCCTTGCCATGCCGGGCAAGCCTCACCCGGCCGCCACTGGCAAGGCTCGAGCTTGCCCAGGTAGTGCGAGGCCAGGCCTCACCCTGGCCTGGCAAGGCCGAGCCTTACCCGGCCACCATGGGCAAGGCCGAGCCTCGCTGGGCTAGGTGAGCCCCGCTCGGCCGCCACCGGCGAGGCTCGCCCGACTGCTTGCCAGCGATGGCGGCGAAGAGGAAGAAGCGGAGAAAAAGAAAAATATAACAAAAAGTATTAAAAATTAAAAGAATAAAAAAATCGGAAATTTTTACCAACCGCATTTCGGTTCCCGGAGTAAAAATTTTAAACATTTTATCAAACACTTTAAATACTCATAATTTGTTCTCGGGAGTAGAATAAAAAAAATAATTTCCGATCAGAATCTGTTCCCGGGAATAGAATCATTGGTATGTAGGTTCATACTCAAGACATACGTTAAACACAATTAACGACATGGCTTTCTTACTCAATAAAAATTGTTTTGCTTTTATTACGGTGTTGGATGATGAGGAGAGAGCATGTCGGCTAGGAAGATTCTAACCGTGCAATATTTTTCTATTGATGTGCCATTATCTATAAAGATAATGGCTATTAACGGTGATAGAAGTGAGCCACTTTATTTAGCGGATGCCTCACAATGAGCTAATTTAAAGTTGAGGTACTTGACTAAAAAAATAAAAATTTAGGTACTAAATTATAAATCCGATAAAATTTAAGCTATTTGCACTATCATGACCTTTATTTGATCTATTTTGTCTTTGGACATTCATTTTTTTGTCGTTAACGTGAATTTGCGAACCTCTCGAATAATGTTGATATGCATATAAGTGATGAAAAAAATGTTTAGGACTATATTAACACGATCGAAAGGTTGGGAGTGAACCATCCGCCGTACGATAGATTTATAACTAAATTGACACAGTTGAAAGATTTACAACTAAATTGGCTATCGTACAATAAGTTTGTGATTTCTTGAGCAATTTTTCCCCTTTGCATATGTATACCCTAATTTATGGATCGCTCTTAGGATAGAGACATTATATTAATAGAAAAAATATTTATTTTAAATGGAGGACTAGTCTTGTCGTACCATTTTTTTTCAAACTTCTTGTATTTATAATAGCTTCATTATCCAATGACGGTAAAGCTAGAATGAATCTTTGATATCTTCACATTTTTCTTTTCATCTTTATTGTCGTCACTTTATTTTTCTTGTTAATCTAGAGGAAATGTTGTTAAAATGTTCTAAATACGTATGTAGTTATTTGTCATCAATTTTGAAAATGCGACCATATCGAGTGTCCCATTCGCTCTCAATTTCGTCTTTAAGACCAAATATCAAATTTATATTTCCTCATCGATCTTCAATCATCAGTCTAACATATAAGGAGTACGATCATCACTTTCGATTACCGAATCATCAAAGGCTATAGTGCAATCGACGGTAATGCCTAAAATCTATCGATTTTGACCATCGGAAATTTTCAAGACCACCGAAAGACAATTCAAATACTCAATGGCATCGGTTCATTTTAGTAAGAGCAACATTGATTTATGAAAGTCTCCGCCACATGTAGCATACCTCTCTCTTATTCCCTTTTATTCTTGCTTTCTCTTATTCTCATAGACACGGTCATGACACACATGAAACCTAGTGATTATTTGGAACACATGTACATTTGCCGTCTTTAAAGATGGGATGATACCCGGTATCACACTGCTCCGGAATACATCGGACGCCGCCGTCGTCGACTTGGCGCTTCGGTGGAACACATATACATTTGCCATCTTTAAAGATGGGACGAGACCCGTTATCACAACTCTCTGGAATACAATAGCCTTCTTGTGCTCGAGAGACAGCAAGACCTTAAAAGAAGAGAGTTTGAGAAATTTATTAGTGTAGTTCTACCTTTAAAAATAATAAAAGATGAGAGATGAAATAAACCTACTAGATTTCAACCCGAGAGAGAGAGAGAGAGAGAGAGAGAGAGAGAGAGAGAGAGAGAGAGAGAGAGAGAGAGAGAGAGAGCTACCTGATGTTATCGCCAATAGAATGATCAACGCGCCGAGCTTAGCTTGACCCTTCTCCATTTCTGAATATGATGACTTGATTGTCTTAGGTATGATTGTGCAAAGAGTTTTTTAGAATTATAGAAAAGAAATTTGGGCTTGATTATTAGGGATAGCTGTGGAAGATATGGGTCATGAGTCGTGGGTTTATAAATATGTTTAAAGTGTGATATTTTTGGTGTTAGAATGAATGCAAGATTCAAAATTGAATGAGTAGTAATTAACTTAGACATATTCGTCTTCAGCACGGTGATATGGGTCTGTGCGAACTTGGTTTACTAGGTTAGACAATAAATGCTCACGGTATGCAATTGGATAATTCAAGATTTTCTTACCACAATTTGAGCATTTCGTGGATAGTTGCAGATTCTCCCTCCAATATATAAGAAAACATACCTAATATGTATGTATTTCCTCGTTAGGAAAATGCTATATTTTCTCTCTAAATATCATTATTTGTCCCAATTAAGATATGTGAAAATCGAATCACAACGCACAAAGTGCAAAGTGTGAATATTAGAAATCCAATCCATTTGGTTTTAAGCTTTTCCTCTTAAGTGGCTATTAAATTGCATGACTCGTACGAACTTAATTCGAATATTTTGGAGCCTATAATTATCATAATGAAATTTTTGAATTTGGCATCTAAGTTCTTATTCAGGAAAATCGTCTTTGACTTTTTTGTCGTTTATCATTTTGTTGATCATATGTGAAACTTTTGTCGCCCATGAAAAAGATAAAAATAGTTAGAAAAATACATTTTATTGTCTATTAATAAAAAATATTATCATCACCACTAACTGTTTGCTCTATTTATTTATTAACTCATCACCACTAACTGTTCGCTCTATTTATTTATTAATTCTTGCCATTCATCCAACCTTTAGGATACGTTTGGTCTTCCGGATTTATAACCAAGACAGGACTGATAGAATATGATATGAAATCCAAGGATATTTCCTTTTCACTTTTTGATAATTGCAATAGTAAAATCGGATGTATTCACTTCACATCATATATTGTTTGGTACAATCTACATATGAATATAAATGAACCAGAAATTTTTCCAATTGAGATGATGAAAATCACTTACGATATTATTGTCTATTTTATTTTATTTTACTCTCTTTTTAATTAGTTTCTTTTTTTTTTTTTCCCCTTCAATCATTCCATAACAAAATTTTATTAAATAGAAAATTGTACTCGTACACGTAAAATACTAAAACACACTAAAATATGCAATAAATAAATAAATAAATAAATATATATATATATATATATATATATATATATATTGAATTTATATTATAAGATAGAATTAAATTCGAATTTGACTTTAACTTGCTCTTCTTCTTCGTCTTTTCCTCACAAAATGAATCGGACTTTGACTTCATTGTTGCAAATAAATCCTTAAAATTGTTAAAGAAATGTCCTTAATTTTGAGCAGAACGATGAAGTTATGGGTTTGAATGAATCGGAAATAAATAAGATTTTGAGACGTGATGTCACTTTTTGTAAGGATTTATTTGCCCCATGAAATTGCTAATGATTACCGACGAATTTCCTCCAAGATATACAGGTCTCATTGAGACTACTAGATAGTAATTCTAATATTTCTCCAAAGTCTCTCAAGGGAAACAATCGGAAAAGATGGCTGTAGTTTTGGAAAGAAGACTCGAAAAAACACTAATCATTTGTTTTCTCAAAACCGACAAATTTATTTCATTCTTAATAAACAAAGAAAATTCTTCGAAAAGGTTGCAAAATGAACAAGTTCTGTTTCAAAGGTTATCTAGAAAAGACTTATGAAATTCGTAATAAAATAAATAAAAATAAGAGTAACTCTTTTGTGAACAATTGCACTATTTGAATAGGAAGTTATAGTTAATTTTTTTTTTTATAAAAGATAATTCCTAATTTAAATATAAAAATTATTGCTAGTGCCAAATCTTGTCCACGTGAGTTCTCACATCTTTTGATGTGGGACAAAGCACTTCTTAGCAACACGGTCTACTTAATTTCTTAGTGGAGCAACAAGCGTGGGTTGCATTTTCGATTTGCACGGTTTGTTGTTCATACTTGAGCCACTGTATTGGAGAAATATTGCCACATGGTGTCTTTGTTAAAATTACTTGTCGGGATAAGAACCCGGAATTTTTGTCTTTTTTACAACCCAGTACCTCAATTTTTTATTCGATCGATTTCAATTTTTCTAATCGCGGAAGAAAAATGCCATTGTGGACTCTATCACCGTTAATAGCCATTATCTTTATAGATAATGGCACATCAACAGAGAGATATTGCGCAGTTAGAATCGTCCCAGTCGACATGCTCTCTCCTCATCATCCAATACCGTAATAAAAGCAAAACAATTTTTATTGAGTAAGAAAGCCATGTCGGCAATTGTGTTTAATGCATGTCTTGAGTAAGTGAGCCACTTTATTTAGCGGAGGCCGCCTCACAGTGAGTTAATTTAAAGTTGTGGTACTTGACTAAAAAAAAAAAAAAAAAGTTATGTACTAAATTATAAATCCAATAAAATTTAAGCTATTTGCACTATCATGACCTTTATTTGATCTATTTTGTCTTTGGACATTCATTTTTTTGCCGTTAACGTGAATTTACGAACTCTCGAATAATGTTGATATGCATATAAGTGATGAAAAAATGTTTAGGACTATATTAACATGATCGAAAAGTGGGGAGTGAATCATCCGTCGTACGATAGATTTATAACTAAATTGGCACGGTTGAAAGATTTACAACTAAATTGGCTATCGTACAATAAGTTTGTGATTTCTTGAGCAATTTTTCCCCTTTGCATATGTATACCCTAATTTATGGATCGCTCTTAGGATAGAGACATTATATTAATAGAAAAATATTTATTTTAAATGGAGGACTAGTCTTGTGGTACCATTTTTTTCAAACTTCTTGTATTTATAATAGTTTCATTATCCAACGATGGTCGACGGTTCGTAACTTTTCACCCCATTTATTTACTAATTCTTGCCATTTATCCTACCTTTAAGGGATATTTTCTCTTTCCTAAATATCCTTAACTAATTGTCATACTTCTCGTGCTCATAGAAAATTACATAAGTCGACAGTCCTATTATATCTCTCATGTAATTAATATTAAGATTCTAGAGTTTTCCATCCTATAACAAGATTCCTAAAATATTTCAGTATTGAGATATTTTCTCTTTCTAGGTGTACTTAACAATTTATTTGTAAAGTAAATTTTTATCAAATTTTCGTCATATAAGTCAATAATTGAAATATGTATTGATTGAGTCATTTGCCTAATCTTTCGAAGGTTAGTTTCTTTGCATGCACTTGGCATGTGTACAATTGCTAGTTATTTACTAATTATTACCTTCATGCATGTTATTGACGTCAAACATTTTCCCCAGGTGAATTTCACTCAATTCGCAAAATATAGATTAGACTAGACTATATAGGCATCTATTTTCTTAAATCAAATTAGCCATTAATACTATCATATGTCTTACAAATGATGAGTAAGTTTGGAGAGAGAGAGAGAGAGAGAGAGAGAGAGAGAAGGGGGATAATAGAGCTACCAAATTTTGGAGAAGTCATGGAACCACATTACGAGCATCTTCCATGGTGACTACTAATGACAAGGATAACTAGACTGAAGTTATGTTGTTTATGCAAGGTTGTTAGTTGTAGGCAAATTTATTCACCACAATGGGAGCATAAATGCTCCCTACAATCGAAGAAAAGCATCAACAAATATTTTTTGGGAGAGGAAAGAAAAAGAAAACGAAGCAGAACAATTGAGAGCCCATAGGTGAAGTTGCAAAAGGAGAAAATATTGAGTAGGGCTATTTGGCCACATCAATAGTAGGTCACTTCATTAAGCTCTTGTCACGTGTCCATAAAAGTCCCATTGTCAGAGTTTTTGAATCTACTTTCCCCTCCGTAATTGAGCTCATTTCTAACCAAAACAAAGGTGTCTTGGTTGTCTCTCACTTGCTCTTCACTCCCTCTTGTCATGTTCTCAGGCATTTCAAACGACAAAGTCTTTCTCTCTCTTCACTCAGATTACTCCGAAGGTCTCCTCTTCGCTCCCAACCACGTCGTTGCCTCCACCTCCATTGCGGCCTCCACTATTGCCTCCAAGAGTGAAAGCAATTTTTGTAGAAATCTACACAATACCTTTCAATTCCTCTTGGTTAGATACCAATCCTCCACTAGTATTATTGAATGCCTCAATTTTGTAATTTGACATCGATGACCGCAATAGCATGGAAAAACTTGATATTTTTATCCCCCAACTGTAGCTATTGATGCCTAGAATTTGGATACCAGTATATTTTCTTTCTGCAATAAGACATCAATCTAACTCTTTTTCCAATTACAATTCAAGTTTCAACAAAAAAGGATTTGTACCTTCCTTAAATGCCTTTCGGATGCCTCCTAGTCTAAACAAGAGATGCCTTTTCTTTCTAAATATATTGCCAAAGACATTGTGATTCCACTCCTTTTGAGTTTAATTTTGAGTTGAGACATGGCACTATGAAACGGCAATTCATCATTCCAATTAAGCTTTGCAAAATCAATTAATGAATGCTTCAAAACGAAATTGACGATCTATCGAAGGTGGTCTCTTGGGATGCAGAGAAAGCAAGAGAGGATGATGGTTTGAATTCACTCTAGAGAGCACTCAAACTATTGCATTGCCAAACAACACCAACCAAGAGAGATTATAGATTGCTTTGTCAAGGTGTTTGAACACTCAATTATAGCCACGCCATGTAAATTTTAATCCCACCCAAGCTAGATCAATGAGACAGCGTCTATCGATCCATTCTCTGAACTTGATCCATTTTATAATGTTGGTCAGTGCACCCCCCTTTCTTTTCATCCAAAGATGCAATGTCATTAAATCGCCAATGACCATCCAAGGTAGTATTATTATCATTGTCATTGTAATTGTTATTTCTTTCGGTTGATCCGTCAACTATATTTGGTTAGTTCACTGAGTTTGACATATACAACATTTAAACCCCAGATATGAGTATTCCCCCTTTTTCATTTGAACATGAATAAATTGAGGATACTAATTCTATAGTAAAGAAGTGTCCCGCCATAATAACCAAAATCTTCCCGAAATCTCTCTTGTGGGCTTGTATGATGATAGGCTCGGTCCATTTAGAGCTTATTCTAATCAAGTTCAAAGCCTTTAAACATTATGGGCTAAACCCAACTTGATTACATGCTTGGTCAAATTTTTCTTGGATATTGGCCCAATCCACACGATTAATTTAGGTCCATCATCACTGCTGCAGGATGTGCCACGTAAGTGCCAAAAATTAGGAAATGTACACTCAAGTGCCAAGATTCGAGCAAAAATGATCGTTAAGTGCCAACGGCTAGAAAATTTGGCCAAAATACCAACGTTGCACTTTTCCAGCTGGTTGAGGTCGAAACATCGTCATTTTAGGCGCCAACATGGCCAAATAAGCCCAAAACGACGTCATTTTGAGTACCGACGTGGTTAGATCAGCTCAAAATGATGTCGTTTTGACTTTAATTAAATTTTTATATAAATATTATTTAAATAATATTAAAAACGAAAATTAAATGTTTTTTTTTTTTTTAAAAGGGTAGAGGACAGGCTCGCTTGAATCTCGTTATCATCTAATAAGGCTTTCTTAGTACTTTTGGTTCAACTTTTGAGATGAGCGCCAAAGTACCGGTGATGTCTTTCGTTGAAGATCTTGTCCTGATTTTGTCATCAATTCTCCAATGATGTGATCTTTTGGATGACTGGACTTGTGCTTGCAATTTTTGTTGTATTTGTCCTCAGACTTTGTAGGCTCAAAAGTATTGGAGTTTTCAAGTATATCTACTAAGTTTCAATTTTTCTCTTCTTCTGTTTTTTGAGATTCTTTAAGTAGTTGAGTAGGTAATTGTTGATTGCGATCAGATTCTTCTGACGGTTCAAGAGCACTTTCAACAAATTTCATGTTAATTAATTGTTCCACCGTGTGTGAGTTTTTGTTGTAAACTCTAAATGGCTTGCTGGTTGTTGAATATCCCAAGAAAATTCTTTTCTCGATCTCTCATCAAACTTGCCAAGTTGATCATTTGTATTTTTCAATATAAAGTATTTGCAACCAAACAATTTAAAATATGAAATGTTTGGTTTTCTTCCTTTGAAAAGCTCATAAGGGGTTTTGTCAAGTGAATGTATGAGAAAAACACGATTTATAATATAGCATGCTATTGAAACAACTTTAGCCCAAAAATGAGATGCAATTTTGCTTTCAATAAGAAGGGTTCTTGCCATTTCTTGCAAGGACATATTTTTCCTTTCCACTACACCATTTTGCTTAGGCGTATAGAGAGTTGAAAATTGACATTCAAAATCGTTTTGTTCACAATAATTTGAAAATTCTTGATTTTCAAATTCG
Source organism: Corymbia maculata (assembly GCA_014182735.1). Lineage (NCBI taxonomy): Eukaryota > Viridiplantae > Streptophyta > Magnoliopsida > Myrtales > Myrtaceae > Corymbia > Corymbia maculata. Next base: position 22,953,050 of record CM024686.1, on the reverse strand, counting down.
CCCCCATGATCTGTTCTAATAGAAGAAATTGTATAACCTTTTTCATTTTGAACATGTTTTGCAAACTTTGAAAAATGAGCAAAGGCTTCAGTTTATATGCAAGAAAGAATACCCAAGTATACCTAGTGAAGTCATCAACGATGACTAAACAATACCTTTTACCTCCCAGATTATGTGTTCTCATTGGTCCGAAAATGTCCATATGGAAAAGTTGCAAAGCACGATTAGTACTAACATAATTTTTAGACTTGAAAGAACTTTTTACTTGTTTTCCAAGTGCGCATACCGAGCATACTTCAGACTTTTCAAATTTTAAGTCCGGTAAGCCTCTTACTAGTTTCTTTGAAGAAATCTTTGCAATCTGCTTTGTACCGATGTGTCCAAGCTTTCTATGCCAAAGATCTAATTCATCCTTGATGGAGTGAGGCATTGCACGTCGTTAAAGTTAATATCTAGAAGATATACATTTTTGTGCCTTCTTCTAGTAAATTATTGCCTCAAATCTTTACTAGTTCCAAAGCACTTATCTTCTTAAAAATAGATCTTGTATCCAACATCATACAACTTACTAATGCTGATTAGATTATAGTTCAGACTTTTAACCAGAAATACATTTTTAATAATCAAATTCCCGATTTCAAAAGTTCATTTGCCAATCATCTTCCCTTTGTTGTTTCCTCCAAAGGATATGATACCATCGTTGAATCTCATAAGATTAGTGAGTTTGCTTGATTTCTGTCATATGCCTTGAGCAGCCATTATTCAAGTACCACTTGTTCCTATTTTTCCTTGGTACCTACAATTTTTAAAAGGAATTCACGCTTTCTTTGGTACCCATACTTGTTTGGGTCTTCTCCGGTTAGAAGAATCAACTATGCTTAAGTTTTTTTCGAATTGGCTTCTATCCTTTTGAACAATCATTTTCAGTATGATTAGGATTTTTGTAGATAGAACATTTGAGATACTCTTAGTTAACAGGTTTTACAAATTGCTTCTTCAAATGATTTTTGTAAACTGTTTTGGAAGGTTTGTTCTTTCCACACCATCTAGCCTTCCATTTTGGAAAATCATTTCAAAGATCTTCTTTGTTTTTGCATTCAAGCCTCGATTTGTTATAATAGGGAATTTGGATCGAAAAAGATGTTCCAAGATTTGTGAACTAACAAAAAATCTTTGAATAATATCCAAAACTTCCTTTCTGAAAAGATCTCTTTCCTTTAAAACAGAATCGTGATTTTCTTGAGATTTGGAAAGATTTTCCTCAAGAGAATTGATCTTTTCCTTTTGAAGAATTTCATGTTGCCTCAATCTCAGATTTTCCTTTTTTAATTTGGAAATATTTCCAAGTGTAGCTTTATAATCAGCACATAATTCATCAATATAAGTGGCTACTTCCTTAGGAATGTCGAGATTTCCTACCTCAATTTCATCCTCAGAATCATATGCTATCATTTGACAAATGTCGGCATACTTTTCATCGCTTTCCTCACATTTGGTGTCGCTCCAAATTTTTTCCTTTGGTGCTTTCTTGGTCTTACCATACTTATTCTTCTTTTTCTTAGGAGTGGACAATTTGGCTTTATGTGTCCTTTCTTTTTGCACGCGAAGCATATCACATCTCTGCTTTCTTCTTTTTTACTAGAATTTTTTTTTCTATTCAGATGATCTATAGGACTTCTTTCCTTTGAATTTTCTTCCTTTTCTAACTATCTTTCGAAATTTCTTGGCCATAAGAGCTATCTTCATGTCATCTTCAAAGTCTAAGTCATCAGAGTCAAAATTAGGTTTTAATGCTATAACTTTCTTACCTTTTACATCGCCCTTGTCGTTCAGACATTCTTCTTCACAAGACTGAAGAGTTCCAATTAGCTCATCCACTGAGAGTGGTGAGGTCCATTGTGTTTCTTGAATTTACATCTTGATGTTGTTCTATTCTTTCGACAGTCCTCAAAGAATCTTGTTCACCTTCATTGGATCTGACATAGGCTGACCTTGATATGCCAGACCATTGACAATATCTCGTGAATCTACTAAACATGTCGGTAACAGATTCTTTTGGCTTCATTTTGAAGGTTTTATATTATTGGAGAAGAATGTTTATTCTTGTCTCTTTAATTCGATCAGTTCCTTCATATGTTACATGCAACCTGTCTCAAATTTCCTTTATTGTTTCACACGTGGAAATACGATTATATTCATTAGGAGATAATGCGTAATATAAGGAATAAATAGCTTTAGCATCTAATGCTTCTCTTTTGAGTTTACCAGCTTCAAGTGATCATTTCATATTCTAGTTTCTTGCTATCTCCATCTTTTGATGATGAAACTGCTAAAGGTTTGATTCCTCTTTGTACTACGTCCCATTCCAAGAGATCTTTGGATCAAATGAAAGCTTTCATTTTGTTCTTCCAGATGTTGTAGTCCTTTCCATCAAAGTATAGAGGCCTTGTATCACTTTGTCATTCCATGAATCTTGGAGCAATATTGCTAGCCATGATAGATCGTTAGCTCATAAGTTAAAAGTACTTCAGAAATAAAGAACAACCTAGCTCTGATACCAATTGTTATAGCTAGTACGATCACGTAGAGGGGGTGAATAAGTGATATTACGGAATATGTATAAAAATTTGAAAACCAATATTGCAACAGAACAACTTCTGATGAGTCATGCTTAGATCTCACAAGTATGCAAGTGTTCTATTTTATAAATTAAAGAGAGTAGAGAGAAAATTGCACACAAATGTTTATAGTGGTTCATCTTTGATAAGCCTATGTCCATTCTCCTGTGGTAACAGCTTATTGGCTGGATTCCACTATCTGGACCAATCATAGTTTAGAAGATCTGAAGAACAAATTCACGCTTGTGAGATCAACTCCTCATGCACTCTCAACCTCTAAGTAGGTACACACAGTAGCACAAAGTATTTGATCAAAAATGTTCTTCCAAACTTTGGAATTATAAGCTTTTGTTCTTGTTGTATTTGCTTTCACGTTCACATACTCTTTTGTTTCGAGACCTCTTTATGTACTCCTCTCCTATCCAAGCTGACCGTTGGACATCATCTTGGAAGAATTCTTCAGCCAAACCACCGATTGACCTGAATCTCCAACAAGATTTGATTGCTTCCTAGTTGTCAAGAATAAAGTTTCCCTAAGATACTACTGCTCATACAATAGTTCGAGTTTCCATAAGTTGAGTACATTGATTTGGAAACAAATCACCTCTAATTTGACATCCTATATCCTCGAAATATCTAAAGAGATTTTCATGAAGAACTTCCCATTTTAGAATGTCTTATATAAGGTAAGAAATCCAGTCGATATTCACTAGCCATTGTATGGGATTATCCATTTCTTCTTAGCCATAAGTCATAACAAATGTAGAAAGAAATTATTATACTTTGACCAAGGTTCTGATTGATAAGATTTGATGACACTTTATCAGACTTTCCATTTGAAAAAATTAGAAACCTAGTTTAATTCAATGGATAAGTTTTGTTAGTTTTCAAAACTTCTTTAGGAAATGTTTTCTCAACAAATTCAAAAGCTTCTCTCGTCCCCTAGGCCAAATTTTAGCGGCTAGAACAGCTAGAGCATAAGGAAATTCGTGCTTCTGTTCGTGCTGTTGGCCAACAATCTTGTTACTTTACCACCTGCTCATTAACATGAGAAAGATCACCAATGATGTTTATGAGTTAAGTATTTACAAAAAAAAATATAAAATCTCTAGTAAAACAAAGTGATGCGTGGTTTAGACATGCCATACAGACTTGATATTTCATAATTTTATCTAGAAAAATTGTCCAAAAAGTCATAAACGTCCGGCGGCAAATTCGGTTATAAACATTTTTATTTGCCAACTTACTAATTTTGTCCAAAACCTTAATTGTGCCAATTTAGTTCATACATTTTGATCATTTGACAATTTAGTCATGAACATTTTAACAATTTGCCGTGTAGTCATCCCAGTTTATTTTGGCTAGATATCATTAGCGTGGACAATTTTTCAAATATTTTAAAAATATTTATGAATTTTTATTTATTCTTCCCTCATTTTCATTTTGTCTTTTTCATTTTATACAAGGCTGGCGGGGGTGGAGGGCTGATGACCCTATGTAAAAAGAATAACAAAATAAAAGAATGCATATAAAAGAATACCATATCATTTATATAAAAATTTGCAAAAACTTTAAAAATTTTGTAAAAATTGTCCATGCCAACAAATATCTAGCCAAAATTAGCTAAAATGACTACATTTGAAAAATTATTAAAAGGCTTAAGAGTAAATTGACAAATGGTTTAAAAAATATTTAGGACTAAATTAACACAATCAAAAGGTGAGGAATGGATTAGCCACCATATAATAGATTTAAAAATAAACAGTACAACTGAAATATTTATGACATAATTGGTTATCGTATAATATATTTAGGGTTTTTTGGAAAATTTTTTGCCTTTGCATGCATATACCTAATGGATCTCTCATTAGGATAGAGTATTATACTAATAAAAAATTAATTATTTTAAGTGGACAATGAGTCTTCTTGTACCTTTTTTTTGGTCGAACTTCTTGAACTTATAATAGCTTCGTTATCGAACAATGGTCAAACATGAACGTAAACTAGAATTTATATATGATATCTTCACATTTCCCTTTTCATCTTCATTAACCCTACTTTATTTTTCTTGTTAATCTAGAGTACATGTAGTTAGAATGTTTTAAATATGTTTGTAGTTCTTTGTCATCAATTCTGAAAATGTGAGCATATCAAGTGTCCTATTCTTTCTCAACTTTGTCTTTAAGACCAAATATCAAATTTATATTTCTTCATTGATCTTCAATCCTCAGTCTAATATACAAGGAGTATGATCATCACTTTTGAAAATGGAATCATCAAAAGCTATAGTGCAATCTGACGGTAATGCCTAAAATCCGTCGATTTTGACCATCAGAAATTTTCAATACCGCTAAGTCAAATACTCAATAGCATCAACCCATTTTAGTAAGAGAAACATGGATTTATGAAAGTCTCTGACACATGCAACATACGTCTCCCTTATTCCCTCTTATTCTTGCTTTCCCTTATTCTCATAGACACGCTCACCACACACGAGACCTAGCACTTCAATGGAACACATATTCATTTGCCGCCTTTAAAGATGGGATGAGACCCAAAAGATCACATATCTCTCGGAATACATTCACCGCCATTTGCATAGACTTGGTGCTTCCATGGAACAAATATACATTTGCCATCTCTAAAGACGAGATGAGACCCGATATAATACATCTCTAGAATGCAAGCGCCTCCTCCTTCTACAGCTTGATAGACAAAGAATACCTCAAAAGAAGAGAGTTTGAGAAATTTATCGTGCATTTCTACATTTAAAAATAATAATAATAATAAATGAGAGATGAAAGAAACCTACCCCATTTTTGAGTATGATGGCTTGATTGTCTTAGGTATGATTGTGCAGAGAGTTTTTAAGAATTATAGAAAGGAAATTTGGGCTTGATTATTAGGGATAGCTGTGGAAGATATGTGTCGAGTCTTGTCGAAGTGGATTTATAAAGATGTTTAAAGAATGATACTTTTGGTGTTAGAATGAATGCAAGATTTGAAATTGAATGAGTAACAATTAACTTAGACATATTCATATTTAGCCTGCTAATATGGGTTTTAATTGAAATGCGAACTTGCTTTACTAGGTTAGACAATAAATACTTGGTATGAAATTGGATAATTCAAGATTTTCTTACCACAATTTGAGCATTTCTTGGATAGTTGCAGATACTCCCTCCATTATATAAGAAATCATACCTAATATGTATGTATTTTTTCGTTAGAAAAATTCTATATTTTTCTCTACATATCATTATTTGACCCGATTAAAATATGCAAAAATTCAATCACATCACACAAACTGCAAAGAGTGAATATTAGAAATCCAACTCCTTGGGTTTTAAGCTTTTCCTCTTCAATGGCTGTTAGTTTGCGTGACTTGCCAAGGAACTTAATTCGGATATTTTGGAGTCTTTATTTATCATAAAGAAAACTTTTGAATTTGGCATGTAAATTCTTATTCAGAAAAGCGTCCTTGATTTTCTTATCGTTATCATTTTGTTGAGCATATATGAAAATTTTGTCACCCATGAAAAAGATAAAAATAGTTAGAAAAATACATTTTATTGTCGATTAATAAAAAAGATTATTATCACCACTAACTCTTTACTTCATGTATTTACTAATTCTTGTCATTCATCCAACCTTTAGGAAACGTTTGGTCTTTCGGATTTCTATTAAGGATAGGACCGGTAGAATATGATATGAAATCTAGGGATTTTTATTATATCCTTTCCATATTTTGGTAATTGCAATAATAAAATCGGATATATTCGTTTCATATCATATATTGTTTGGTATAATCTACATACTAGATAAATGAACCAATGTTTATTTGAAATTAAGATGGTAAAAATCGCTCACGATATTATTTTCTATTTTATTTTACTCTCTTTTTAATTAGTTTATTTTTTATTTTTTTCCCCTTCAATCATTCCATAAAAATATTTTATTAAATAGAAAACTATACTAATACAAATACAATACTAAAACACACTAAAACATGTAATATATATATATATATATACACATATATATATATATATATTTATACACATATATATATTGAATTTATATTATAAGATAGAATTAAATTCGATTTTGACGTTGACTTGCTCTTCATCTTCTCCTCACAAAATGAATTGGACTTTGACTTCATTGTTGCAAATAAATCCTTAAAATTGTTAAAGAAATGTCCTTAAATTTGAGCAGAACAATGAAGTTATGGGTTTGAATGAATAGGAAATATATCGGATTTTGAGACGTGATATTACTTTTTGTAAGGATTTATTTGCCTCACGAAATTGCTAATGATTACCGACGAATTTCCTCCAACATATATAGGTCTTAATGAGACTAGTAGATAGTAATTCTAATATTTCTCCAAAGTCTCTCAAGTGAAACAATCGAAAAAAGATAACTGTAGTTTTGGAAAGAAGACTTGAAAAAACACTAATAATTTGTTTCCTCAAAACTGACACATTTATTTCATTCTTAATAAACAAAGACAACTCTTCGAAAAAGGTTGCAAAACGAACAAGTTCGATTTCAAAGGTTATCTAGAAAGACTTAAGAAATTCGTATTAAAATAAATAATAAATAATAAATAAGAGTAACTCTTTTGTGAACAAGTTGCACTATTTGAATAGGAAGTTATAGTTAATTTTTTTTTTTATAAAAGATAATTCCCAATTTAAATAAAAAGTATTGCTAGTGCCAAATCTTGTCCACGTGTGTACTCACATCTTTTCAATGTGGGACAAAACATTTCTTAGCAACATGGTCTACTTAATTTCTTAGCGGAGCAACAAGCGTGGGTTGCATTTTCAATTTACACAGTTCGTTGTTCTTACTTGAGCCACCGTATTGGAGAAATATTGCTGCATGGTGTCTTTGTTAAAATTACTTGTCGAGATATGACCCTAGAATTTTTGACTGTTTTACAACCCAATACCTCAAATTTTTTTATTCGATCGATTTCAATTTCTCTAATCGCAGAAGAAAAATGCCATTGTGGACGCTATGGGCCTCGTATGGTAATGCTCCCGAGAACAACCGATTCGTTCTTTTATTCCCGAGAGTGGATTTTTTGTTCTCGGGAACAAATCTGTTCCCTAGAACAGGTTTGGAGTAGAATCAAGAATAAAGAAAAGTTGATTATCGCTCCTAGGAACAATTTTGAGAATTAGTTTTGTTTTTCTCTCTTTTTCATTTTTTTTCCCCTTCCCTTTCTTCTTCTTCTTTCTCTTCCTCCTCCCGCCCCATTAGCACCCATCGCTGCCCATGGGCTGCCGTTGGCGAGCGGCCGAGCAAGGCTCGGCCGCAGACTGGGGCAAGGCCGAGCCTTGCCATGCTGGGCAAGCCTCACCCGGCCGCCACGGCAAGGCTCGAGCTTGCCCGGGTAGTGCGAGGCCAGCCTCACCCCGGCCCGGCAAGGCCGAGCCTTACCCGGCCACCATGGGCAAGGCCGAGCCTCGCTGGGCTAGGTGAGCCCCGCTCGGCCGCCACCGGCGAGGCTCGCCCGACTGCTTGCCAGCGATGGCGGCGAAGAGGAAGAAGCGGAGAAAAAAAGAAAAAAAAAAAAAAAAGAAAAATATAACAAAAAGTATTAAAAATTAAAAGAATAAAAAAATCGGAAATTTTTACCAACTGCATTTCGGTTCCGGAGTAAAATTTTAAACAGTTTATCAAACACTTTAAATACTCATAATTTGTTCTCGGGAGTAGAATAAAAAATAATTTCCGATCGAACCGTTTCTCGGGAATAGAATCATTGGTATGTAGGTTCATACTCAAGACATACGTTAAACACAATTAACGACATGGCTTTCTTACTCAATAAAAATTGTTTTGCTTTTATTACGGTGTTGGATGATGAGGAGAGAGCATGTCGGCTAGGAAGATTCTAACCGTGCAATATTTTTCTGTTGATGTGCCATTATCTATAAAGATAATGGCTATTAACGGTGATAGAAGTGAGCCACTTTATTTAGCGGATGCCTCACAATGAGCTAATTTAAAGTTGAGGTACTTGACTAAAAAAATAAAAATTTAGGTACTAAATTATAAATCCGATAAAATTTAAGCTATTTGCACTATCATGACCTTTATTTGATCTATTTTGTCTTTGGACATTCATTTTTTTGTCGTTAACGTGAATTTGCGAACCTCTCGAATAATGTTGATATGCATATAAGTGATGAAAAAAATGTTTAGGACTATATTAACACGATCGAAAGGTTGGGAGTGAACCATCCGCCGTACGATAGATTTATAACTAAATTGACACAGCTTGAAAGATTTACAACTAAATTGGCTATCGTACAATAAGTTTGTGATTTCTTGAGCAATTTTTCCCCTTTGCATATGTATACCCTAATTTATGGATCGCTCTTAGGATAGAGACATTATATTAATAGAAAAAATATTTATTTTAAATGGAGGACTAGTCTTGTCGTACCATTTTTTTCAAACTTCTTGTATTTATAATAGCTTCATTATCCAATGACGGTAAAGCTAGAATGAATCTTTGATATCTTCACATTTTTCTTTTCATCTTTATTGTCGTCACTTTATTTTTCTTGTTAATCTAGAGGAAATGTTGTTAAAATGTTCTAAATACGTATGTAGTTATTTGTCATCAATTTTGAAAATGCGACCATATCGAGTGTCCCATTCGCTCTCAATTTCGTCTTTAAGACCAAATATCAAATTTATATTTCCTCATCGATCTTCAATCATCAGTCTAACATATAAGGAGTACGATCATCACTTTCGATTACACGAATCATCAAAGGCTATAGTGCAATCTGACGGTAATGCCTAAAATCTATCGATTTTGACCATCGGAAATTTTCAAGACCACCGAAAGACAATTCAAATACTCAATGGCATCGGTTCATTTTAGTAAGAGCAACATTGATTTATGAAAGTCTCCGCCACATGTAGCATACCTCTCTCTTATTCCCTTTTATTCTTGCTTTCTCTTATTCTCATAGACACGGTCATGACACACATGAAACCTAGTGATTATTTGGAACACATGTACATTTGCCGTCTTTAAAGATGGGATGATACCCGGTATCACACTGCTCCGGAATACATCGGACGCCGCCGTCGCCGACTTGGCGCTTCGGTGGAACACATATACATTTGCCATCTTTAAAGATGGGACGAGACCCGTTATCACAACTCTCGGAATACAATAGCCTTCTTGTGCTCGAGAGACAGCAAGACCTTAAAAGAAGAGAGTTTGAGAAATTTATTAGTGTAGTTCTACCTTTAAAAATAATAAAAGATGAGAGATGAAATAAACCTACTAGATTTCAACCCGAGAGAGAGAGAGAGAGAGAGAGAGAGAGAGAGAGAGCTACTTGATGTTATCGCCAATAGAATGATCAACGCGCCGAGCTTAGCTTGACCCTTCTCCATTTCTGAATATGATGACTTGATTGTCTTAGGTATGATTGTGCAAAGAGTTTTTTAGAATTATAGAAAAGAAATTTGGGCTTGATTATTAGGGATAGCTGTGGAAGATATGGGTCATGAGTCGTGGGTTTATAAAGATGTTTAAAGTGTGATATTTTTGGTGTTAGAATGAATGCAAGATTCAAAATTGAATGAGTAGTAATTAACTTAGACATATTCGTCTTCAGCCCGGTGATATGGGTCTCGTGCGAACTTGGTTTACTAGGTTAGACAATAAATGCTCACGGTATGCAATTGGATAATTCAAGATTTTCTTACCACAATTTGAGCATTTCGTGGATAGTTGCAGATTCTCCCTCCAATATATAAGAAAACATACCTAATATGTATGTATTTCCTCGTTAGGAAAATGCTATATTTTCTCTCTAAATATCATTATTTGTCCCAATTAAGATATGTGAAAATCGAATCGCAACGCACAAAGTGCAAAGTGTGAATATTAGAAATCCAATCCATTTGGTTTTAAGCTTTTCCTCTTAAGTGGCTATTAAATTGCATGACTCGTACGAACTTAATTCGAATATTTTGGAGCCTATAATTATCATAATGAAATTTTTGAATTTGGCATCTAAGTTCTTATTCAGGAAAATCGTCTTTGACTTTTTGTCGTTTATCATTTTGTTGATCATATGTGAAACTTTTGTCGCCCATGAAAAAGATAAAAATAGTTAGAAAAATACATTTTATTGTCTATTAATAAAAATATTATCATCACCACTAACTGTTTGCTCTATTTATTTATTAACTCATCACCACTAACTGTTCGCTCTATTTATTTATTAATTCTTGCCATTCATCCAACCTTTAGGATACGTTTGGTCTTTCGGATTTATAACCAAGACAGATCGATAGAATATGATATGAAATCCAAGGATATTTCCTTTTCACTTTTTGATAATTGCAATAGTAAAATCGGATGTATTCACTTCACATCATATATTGTTTGGTACAATCTACATATGAATATAAATGAACCAGAAATTTTTCCAATTGAGATGATGAAAATCACTTACGATATTATTGTCTATTTTATTTTATTTTACTCTCTTTTTAATTAGTTTCTTTTTATTTTTTTCCCTTCAATCATTCCATAACAAAATTTTATTAAATAGAAAATTGTACTCGCACACGTAAAATACTAAAACACACTAAAATATGCAATAAATAAATAAATAAATAAATAAATAAATAAAAATATATATATATATATATTGAATTTATATTATAAGATAGAATTAAATTGAATTTGACTTTAACTTGCTCTTCTTCTTCGTCTTTTCCTCACAAAATGAATCGACTTTGACTTCATTGTTGCAAATAAATCCTTAAAATTGTTAAAGAAATGTCCTTAATTTTGAGCAGAACGATGAAGTTATGGGTTTGAATGAATCGGAAATAAATAAGATTTTGAGACGTGATGTCACTTTTTGTAAGGATTTATTTGCCCCATGAAATTGCTAATGATTACCGACTCGAATTTCCTCCAAGATATACAGGTCTCATTGAGACTACTAGATAGTAATTCTAATATTTCTCCAAAGTCTCTCAAGGAAACAATCGGAAAAAGATGGCTGTAGTTTTGGAAAGAAGACTCGAAAAAACACTAATCATTTGTTTTCTCAAAACTGACAAATTTATTTCATTCTTAATAAACAAAGAAAATTCTTCGAAAAAGGTTGCAAAATGAACAAGTTCTGTTTCAAAGGTTATCTAGAAAAGACTTATGAAATTCGTAATAAAATAAATAAAAATAAGAGTAACTCTTTTGTGAACAATTGCACTATTTGAATAGGAAGTTATAGTTAATTTTTTTTTTTATAAAAGATAATTCCTAATTTAAATATAAAAATTATTGCTAGTGCCAAATCTTGTCCACGTGAGTTCTCACATCTTTTGATGTGGGACAAAGCACTTCTTAGCAACACGGTCTACTTAATTTCTTAGTGGAGCAACAAGCGTGGGTTGCATTTTCGATTTGCACGGTTTGTTGTTCATACTTGAGCCACTGTATTGGAGAAATATTGCCACATGGTGTCTTTGTTAAAATTACTTGTCGGGATAAGAACCCGGAATTTTTGTCTTTTTTACAACCCAGTACCTCAATTTTTTTTATTCGATCGATTTCAATTTTTCTAATCGCGGAAGAAAATGCCATTGTGGACTCTATCACAAGTTAATAGCCATTATCTTTATAGATAATGGCACATCAACAGAGAGATATTGCGCAGTTAGAATCGTCCCCGTCGACATGCTCTCTCCTCATCATCCAATATCGTAATAAAAGCAAAACAATTTTTATTGAGTAAGAAAGCCATGTCGGCAATTGTGTTTAATGCATGTCTTGAGTAAGTGAGCCACTTTATTTAGCGGAGGCCGCCTCACAGTGAGTTAATTTAAAGTTGTGGTACTTGACTAAAAAAAAAAAGTTATGTACTAAATTATAAATCCAATAAAATTTAAGCTATTTGCACTATCATGACCTTTATTTGATCTATTTTGTCTTTGGACATTCATTTTTTTGCCGTTAACGTGAATTTACGAACTCTCGAATAATGTTGATATGCATATAAGTGATGAAAAAAATGTTTAGGACTATATTAACATGATCGAAAAGTGGGGAGTGAATCATCCGTCGTACGATAGATTTATAACTAAATTGGCACGGTTGAAAGATTTACAACTAAATTGGCTATCGTACAATAAGTTTGTGATTTCTTGAGCAATTTTTTCCCTTTGCATATGTATACCCTAATTTATGGATCGCTCTTAGGATAGAGACATTATATTAATAGAAAAATATTTATTTTAAATGGAGGACTAGTCTTGTGGTACCATTTTTTTCAAACTTCTTGTATTTATAATAGTTTCATTATCCAACGATGGTCGACGGTTCGTAACTTTTCACCCCATTTATTTACTAATTCTTGCCATTTATCCTACCTTTAAGGGATATTTTCTCTTTCCTAAATATCCTTAACTAATTGTCATACTTTCGTGCTCATAGAAAATTACATAAGTCGACAGTCCTATTATATCTCTCATGTAATTAATATTAAGATTCTAGAGTTTTCCATCCTATAACAAGATTCCTAAAAATATTTCAGTATTGAGATATTTTCTCTTTCTAGGTGTACTTAACAATTTATTTGTAAAGTAAATTTTTATCAAATTTTCGTCATATAAGTCAATAATTGAAATATGTATTGATTGAGTCATTTGCCTAATCTTTCGAAGGTTAGTTTCTTTGCATGCACTTGGCATGTGTACAATTGCTAGTTATTTACTAATTATTACCTTCATGCATGTTATTGACGTCAAACATTTTCCCCAGGTGAATTTCACTCAATTCGCAAAATATAGATTAGACTAGACTATATAGGCATCTATTTTCTTAAATCAAATTAGCCATTAATACTATCATATGTCTTACAAATGATGAGTAAGTTTGGAGAGAGAGAGAGAGAGAGAGAGAGAGAGAGAAGGGGGATAATAGAGCTACCAAATTTTGGAGAAGTCATGGAACCACATTACGAGCATCTTCCATGGTGACTACTAATGACAAGGATAACTAGACTGAAGTTATGTTGTTTATGCAAGGTTGTTAGTTGTAGGCAAATTTATTCACCACAATGGGAGCATAAATGCTCCCTACAATCGAAGAAAAGCATCAACAAATATTTTTTGGGAGAGGAAAGAAAAAGAAAACGAAGCAGAACAATTGAGAGCCCATAGGTGAAGTTGCAAAAGGAGAAAATATTGAGTAGGGCTATTTGGCCACATCAATAGTAGGTCACTTCATTAAGCTCTTGTCACGTGTCCATAAAAGTCCCATTGTCAGAGTTTTTGAATCTACTTTCCCCTCCGTAATTGAGCTCATTTCTAACCAAAACAAAGGTGTCTTGGTTGTCTCTCACTTCCTCTTCACTCCCTCTTGTCATGTTCTCAGGCATTTCAAACGACAAAGTCTTTTCTCTCTCTTCACTCAGATTACTCCGAAGGTCTCCCTCTTCGCTCCCAACCACGTCGTTGCCTCCACCTCCATTGCGGCCTCCACTATTGCCTCCAAGAGTGAAAGCAATTTTTGTAGAAATCTACACAATACCTTTCAATTCCTCTTGGTTAGATACCAATCCTCCACTAGTATTATTGAATGCCTCAATTTTGTAATTTGACATCCGATGACTCGCAATAGCATGGAAAAACTTGATATTTTTATCCCCCAACTGTAGCTATTGATGCCTAGAATTTGGATACCAGTATATTTTCTTTCTGCAATAAGACATCAATCTAACTCTTTTTCCAATTACAATTCAAGTTTCAACAAAAAGGATTTGTACCTTCCTTAAATGCCTTTCGGATGCCTCCTAGTCTAAACAAGAGATGCCTTTTCTTTCTAAATATATTGCCAAAGACATTGTGATTCCACTCCTTTTGAGTTTAATTTTGAGTTGAGACATGGCACTATGAAACGGCAATTCATCATTCCAATTAAGCTTTGCAAAATCAATTAATGAATGCTTCAAAACGAAATTGACGATCTATCGAAGGTGGTCTCTTGGGATGCAGAGAAAGCAAGAGAGGATGATGGTTTGAATTCACTCTAGAGAGCACTCAAACTATTGCATTGCCAAACAACACCAACCAAGAGAGATTATAGATTGCTTTGTCAAGGTGTTTGAACACTCAATTATAGCCACGCCATGTAAATTTTAATCCCACCCAAGCTAGATCAATGAGACAGCGTCTATCGATCCATTCTCTGAACTTGATCCATTTTATAATGTTGGTCAGTGCACCCCCCTTTCTTTTCATCCAAAGATGCAATGTCATTAAATCGCCAATGACCATCCAAGGTAGTATTATTGTCATTGTAATTGTTATTTCTTTCGGTTGATCCGTCAACTATATTTGGTTAGTTCACTGAGTTTGACATATACAACATTTAAACCCCAGATATGAGTATTCCCCCTTTTCATTTGAACATGAATAAATTGAGGATACTAATTCTATAGTAAAGAAGTGTCCCGCCATAATAACCAAAATCTTCCCGAAATCTCTCTTGTGGGCTTGTATGATGATAGGCTCGGTCCATTTAGAGCTTATTCTAATCAAGTTCAAAGCCTTTAAACATTATGGGCTAAACCCAACTTGATTACATGCTTGGTCAAATTTTTCTTGGATATTGGCCCAATCCACACGATTAATTTAGGTCCATCACTGTAACTGCAGGATGTGCCACGTAAGTGCCAAAAATTAGGAAATGTACACTCAAGTGCCAAGATTCGAGCAAAAATGATCAGTTAAGTGCCAACGGCTAGAAAATTTGGCCAAAATACCAACGTTGCACTTTTCCAGCTGGTTGAGGTCGAAACATCGTCATTTTAGGCGCCAACATGGCCAAATAAGCCCAAAACGACGTCATTTTGAGTACCGACGTGGTTAGATCAGCTCAAAATGATGTCGTTTTTGACTTTAATTAAATTTTTATATAAATATTATTTAAATAATATTAAAAACGAAAATTAAATGTTTTTTTTTTTTTTTTAAAAGGGTAGAGGACAGGCTCACTTGAATCTCGTTATCATCTAATAAGGCTTTCTTAGTACTTTTTTTTGGTTCAACTTTTGAGATGAGCGCCAAAGTACCGGTGATGTCTTCGTTGAAGATCTTGTCCTGATTTTGTCATCAATTCTCCAATGATGTGATCTTTTGGATGACTGGACTTGTGCTTGCAATTTTTGTTGTATTTGTCCTCGTGACTTTGTAGGCTCAAAAGTATTGGAGTTTTCAAGTATATCTACTAAGTTTCAATTTTCTCTTCTTCTGTTTTTTGAGATTCTTTAAGTAGTTGAGTAGGTAATTGTTGATTGCGATCAGATTCTTCTGACGGTTCAAGAGCACTTTCAACAAATTTCATGTTAATTAATTGTTCCACCGTGTGTGAGTTTTTGTTGTAAACTCTAAATGGCTTGCTGGTTGTTGAATATCCCAAGAAAATTCTTTCTCTGATCTCTCATCAAACTTGCCAAGTTGATCATTTGTATTTTTCAATATAAAGTATTTGCAACCAAACAATTTAAAATATGAAATGTTTGGTTTTCTTCCTTTGAAAAGCTCATAAGGGGTTTTGTCAAGTGAATGTATGAGAAAAACACGATTTATAATATAGCATGCTATTGAAACAACTTTAGCCCAAAAATGAGATGCAATTTTGCTTTCAATAAGAAGGGTTCTTGCCATTTCTTGCAAGGACATATTTTTCCTTTCCACTACACCATTTTGCTTAGGCGTATAGAGAGTTGAAAATTGACATTCAAAATCGTTTTAGTTCACAATAATTTGAAAATTCTTGATTTTCAAATTCGCCCCCATGATCTGTTCTAATAGAAGAAATTGTATAACCTTTTTCATTTTGAACATGTTTTGCAAACTTTGAAAAATGAGCAAAGGCTTCAGTTTATATGCAAGAAAGAATACCCAAGTATACCTAGTGAAGTCATCAACGATGACTAAACAATACCTTTTACCTCCCAAATTATGTGTTCTCATTGGTCCGAAAATGTCCATATGGAAAAGTTGCAAAGCACGATTAGTACTAACATAATTTTTAGACTTGAAAGAACTTTTTACTTGTTTTCCAAGTGTGCATACCGAGCATACTTCAGACTTTTCAAATTTTAAGTCTGGTAAGCCTCTTACTAGTTTTTTTGAAGAAATCTTTGCAATCTGCTTTGTATTGATGTGTCCAAGCTTTCTATGCCAAAGATCTAATTCATCCTTGATGGAGATGAGGCATTGCATGTTGTTAAAGTTAATATCTAGAAGATGTACATTTTTGTGCCTTTTCCTAGTAAATGATTGCCTAGTTCCAAAGCACTTATCTTCTTAAAAATAGATCTTGTATCCATCATCACACAACTTACTAATGCTGATTAGATTATAGTTCAGACTTTTAACCAGAGATACATTTTTAACAATCAAATTCCCGATTTCAACAGTTCATTTGCCAATAATCTTACCTTTGTTGTTTCCTCCAAGGGATATGCTACCATTGTTGAATCTCATAAGATCAGTGAATTTGCTTGGATTTCCTGTCATATGCCTTGAGCAGCCATTATTCAAGTACCACTTGTTCCTATTTTTCCTTGGTACCTACAATTTTTAAAAGGAATTCACGCTTTCTTTGGTACCCATACTTGTTTGGGTCTTCTCCGGTTAGAAGAATCAACTATGCTTAAGTTTTTTTCGAATTGGCTTCTATCCTTTTGAACAATCATTTTCAGTATGATTAGGATTTTTGTAGATAGAACATTTGAGATACTCTTAGTTAACAGGTTTTACAAATTGCTTCTTCAAATGATTTTTGTAAACTGTTTTGGAAGGTTTGTTCTTTCCACACCATCTAGCCTTCCATTTTGGAAAATCATTTCAAAGATCTTCTTTGTTTTTGCATTCAAGCCTCGATTTGTTATAATAGGGAATTTGGATCGAAAAAGATGTTCCAAGATTTGTGAACTAACAAAAATCTTTGAATAATATCCAAAACTTCCTTTCTGAAAAGATCTCTTTCCTTTAAAACAGAATCGTGATTTTCTTGAGATTTGGAAAGATTTTCCTCAAGAGAATTGATCTTTTCCTTTTGAAGAATTTCATGTTGCCTCAATCTCAGATTTTCCTTTTTTAATTTGGAAATATTTCCAAGTGTAGCTTTATAATCAGCACATAATTCATCAATATAAGTGGCTACTTCCTTAGGAATGTCGAGATTTCCTACCTCAATTTCATCCTCAGAATCATATGCTATCATTTGACAAATGTCGGCATACTTTTCATCGCTTTCCTCACATTTGGTGTCGCTCCAAATTTTTTCCTTTGGTGCTTTCTTGGTCTTACCATACTTATTCTTCTTTTTCTTAGGAGTGGACAATTTGGCTTTATGTGTCCTTTTTTTTTGCACGAAGCATATCACATCTCTGCTTTCTTCTTTTTACTAGAATTTTTTTCTATTCGATGATCTATAGGACTTCTTTCCTTTGAATTTTCTTCCTTTTCTAACTATCTTTCGAAATTTCTTGGCCATAAGAGCTATCTTCATGTCATCTTCAAAGTCTAAGTCATCGAGTCAAAATTAGGTTTTAATGCTATAACTTTTCTTACCTTTTACATCGCCCTTGTCGTTCGAGACATTCTTCTTCACAAGACCGAAGAGTTCCACTAGCTCATCCACCGAGAGTGGTGAGGTCCATTGTGTTTCTTGAATTTACATCTTGATGTTGTTCTATTCTTTCGACAGTCCTCAAAGAATCTTGTTCACCTTCATTGGATCGACATAGGCTGACCTTGATATGCCGAGACCATTGACAATATCTCGTGAATCTACTAAACATGTCGGTAACAGATTCTTTTGGCTTCATTTTGAAGGTTTTATATTATTGGAGAAGAATGTTTATTCTTGTCTCTTTAATTCGATCAGTTCCTTCATATGTTACATGCAACCTGTCTCAAATTTCCTTTATTGTTTTCACACGTGGAAATACGATTATATTCATTAGAGATAATGCGTAATATAAGGAATAAATAGCTTTAGCATCTAATGCTTCTCTTTTGAGTTTACCAGCTTCAAAGTGATCATTTCATATTCTAGTTTCTTGCTATCTCCATCTTTTGATGATGAAAGCGCTAAAGGTTTGATTCCTCTTTGTACTACGTCCCATTCCAAGAGATCTTTGGATCAAATGAAAGCTTTCATTTTGTTCTTCCAGATGTTGTAGTCCTTTCCATCAAAGTATAGAGGCCTTGTATCACTTTGTCATTCCATGAATCTTGGAGCAATATTGCTAGCCATGATAGATCGTTAGCTCATAAGTTAAAAGTACTTCAGAAATAAAGAACAACCTAGCTCGATACCAATTGTTATAGCTAGTACGATCACGAGGGGGTGAATAAGTGATATTACGGAATATGTATAAAAATTTGAAAACCAATATTGCAACAGAACAACTTCGATGAGTCATGCTTAGATCTCACAAGTATGCAAGTGTTCTATTTTATAAATTAAAGAGAGTAGAGAGAAAATTGCACACAAATGTTTATAGTGGTTCATCTTTGATAAGCCTATGTCCACTCTCCCGCAATAACAGCTTATTCGCTGGATTCCACTATTTGGACCAATCATAGTTTAGAAGATTCGAAGAACAAATTTGTGCTTGTGAGATCAACTCCTCATGCACTCTCAACCTCCAAGTAGTTACACACAGTAGCACACTAAGACAAAAGTATTTGATCAAAAATATTCTTTGAAACTTTGGATTATAAGCTTTTGTTCTTGTTGCATTTGCTTTTGCGTTATGCTTTAAGACCTCTTTATGTACTCTCTCTTGTCTAAGCTGACTATTGGACATCATCTTGGAAGAATTCTTCAGCCAATCCGCCCATTGACCTGAATCTTCAACAAGATTAGATTGCTTCCAGAGCTGCCACGAATAAAGTTTCCATAAGATACCTCGCTCATACAACAGTTCGAGTTTCCATAAGTTGAGTACATTGATTTGAAAACAAATCACCTCTAATTTGACATCCTAAATCCTCCAGATATCTAAATAGATTTTCATGAAGAACTTCCCATTTTAGAATGTCTTATATAAGGTAAGAAATCCAGTTGATATTCAGTAGCCATTGTATGGAATTATCCATTTCTTCTTAGCCGTAAATCATAACAAAATGTAGAAAGAAATTATTATACTTTGACCAAGGTTCTGATTGATAAGATTTGATGACACTTTATCGACTTTCCATTTGAAAAATTAGAAACCTAGTTTAATTCAATGGATAAGTTTTGTTAGTTTTCAAAACTTCTTTAGGAAATGTTTTCTCAACAAATTCAAAAGCTTCTCTCGTCCCCTAGGCCAAATTTTAGCGGCTAGAACAGCTAGAGCATAAGGAAATTCGTGCTTCCGTTCGTGCTGTTGGCCAACAATCTTGTTACTTTACCACCTGCTCATTAACATGAGAAAGATCACCAATGATGTTTATGAGTTAAGTATTTACAAAAAAAATATAAAATCTCTAGTAAAACAAAGTGATGCGTGGTTTAGACATGCCATACGTACTTGATATTTCATAATTTTATCTAGAAAAATTGTCCAAAAAAGTCATAAACGTCCGGCGGCAAATTCGGTTATAAACATTTTTATTTGCCAACTTACTAATTTTGTCCAAAACCTTAATTGTGCCAATTTAGTTCATACATTTTGATCATTTGACAATTTAGTCATGAACATTTTAACAATTTGCCATGTGTAGTCATCCCAAGCTT